>CM076847.1:107199681-107935841 GCA_039519185.1 Astragalus membranaceus | reverse complement strand
GTTGGAGGATGATACCGAGTGTTTGATGAGTGTAGATGTCTCTTGTGGTGGAAATAACGGGAGGAGTTTTTTGCTTATAATGGGGTTACTTTTAACGAAAAAGATGAACCGGACATTAAATAGTGAATAGTGCAGCTGTGACTATTGAATAGTCAATAGTGATTAGTGTCGACACTAATTAACGGTCAAGATATTGCCGACACTAAATTAACGGTCAAGATCTTCCCGACAGTAATAGTGAATAGTGAATATTAAATTAAAGGTGGAAGTTTCTTTACAAAGAAATGGAGACATACGCCACTCTCTTGGAGCCGCTGCCGACAATGCCCAAGAGATGTCGTATAAGAGAGTGTCGTATCAAGAGAGTGTCGTATCAAAAGAGTGGCGTTATGTCTCTGTTTCTTGGTAGAGGTGTGAAGACGAAGAAGGGGAGAAGGGGTTTATATAGGAGAAACGAAGTCAAACGATCAAAAGGTAGCATCCGCCGGAAACGGTGGTTAGGCGGATTTATGGGCGTTGCGGCGGACTTAGGGGATTTGCGGCGGACTTAGGGGGATTTGCAGCGGTTTTGTGAATTTCAAAATTGGCAAATATCCGCCGCAAATAACCTTACCGGGGATTGTTAAAATCTCGTAATAAAAAATATTTCTGTAATCTCAAATCCGCCGCAAAATCCACGGAATCCACCGCAAATCCACGGCGAAAACAGATCCGCCGCAAAATCCACGGAATCAGCCGAAAAGTTTGAGGCGGATAAAATCCGCCGGAAAGTTTGTGGCGGCTCCGAATCCGCCGGAAATTACTGGCCGGAAATTCAGCATTTTCTTGTAGTGGAATGACATTGTAACAAAAAAAGTCCCAACCGTGTTATCAAAGACAAAAACATGCTTGGATTAGTAGGCAATGTCTTTGGTACAAGAAGGAGTTCCTTGATTCAAATTGGTGGCATGTCTTTGCATAATTTGGTGTTTCAAATCGGTGGCATGTCTTTGGTAATCAAGGTTATAAGTCACCAATGTTTGTCTGTCGAGATGGTGTTATCCGATATGGGGAGAGTAGTCATTAGCACGTAGTCCGTGACTGATTATATAAACCTATTTTGGACAAGGTCATCGAGGAATGTTTTGTTTATTATATATCAAAGTTCAAGGTTGCTGTGAATTCTGGTGCGTTTCGTCCAGTAAGGCACAAATGTTGAATTTCAACCTGTCGATTAGGATTCGTCACGCTTCTCCGGACGCAGCACCTGTTCCACCATTCAGCTTCACTAAGCCCGAAGATTGTTTTGAGCCTGCATTTGATATGAACTACTTAGTAGGTAATAATGTGTTCTTTGAATTGTAAACGATCTATGGTCCTTTGCATAAGTGTTGCACCCGAAAAAGTCCCCGAGGGAGAGCCTTCTTCGTTTACAACTTTTCTAAAAAACAATGAAGCCGCCACCAATATTTATTAAGGGAAATATTAGGAAAACCTTTTATTGGAAAGCAAGTGGTCTTGCGAAACTAGAGAAGAGGGTTCGGGGGTCGGTTACGCGCGGGGAAGGTATTAGCACCTCACACGTCCTCTCTACTGAGAGGGAACCTTTAATTAAATGTGTGGTTTTAAGTGTTGATTTGAAAAATATCTAATTTGCCTCTTTATGTCTTATTGAAAATGAATTAAAGAACTTAATAAAATTTTATATTTTTGGAGAGAAAGGAAAAAAAAAGGGTTTTTAGAAAGAAGTGCTTGGCGGGACATGGCCCGCTCCTACGTATCTCCCGGTGCGATGGAGAATTCAAAGCTACGTAGTTCTTGTTTGTCCTGAAAACGGTTTTTGTTTTTTGTCTTGTTTAATTGTGAAAATCAGGCTTTCATGATGATCAATTGAGCAAGGGCTCCAAGTGATCACCACTAGCGCTCCATTGTTAATAATCATACAAGCAAAGGCTTCGCAAGACTATAACCAAAGTTTTTTGATTTAGTGAAACTCTTTAGGAAAATTCAGGCATTCATGATGATCAATTGACCAAGGGCTCCAAGTGATCACCACTAGCGCTCCATTGTTAATAATCATACAAGCAAAGGCTTCGCAAGACTATAACCAAAGTTTTTTTGATTTAGTGAAACTCTTTAGGAAAATCCAGGCATTCATGATGATCAATTGAGCAAAGGCTCCAAGTGACCACCACTAGTACCTCGTTGCTAATAATCATGCAAGCAAAGGCTTCACAAGACTATTAACAAAGTTTTTGATTTATGAGAAACTATTTTGTCTTGAAGAGAAATAAATTAAATTAAAAAACAGAGAAAAAAGGGGGGTGAAATGGTAAAACAGGGGTGCAGTTTTATTAACAATAGAGGGTGCGGAAATGAATCTGATGTCTTGCTGGGCTTTTATTATTATCATTATTTTTTGAGCTTACTGGGCTTTTATTAACATGGCCTGCGAATGGGCCTATGAGCAGAAGGGTTGTATGAATTAACACAGGGGTATAAAAATTAATCTGTTCTTTTTATTATTAATTAAAATCAAATAAATATTAAAAGGGAACTATATAAGGGGATGGCTAAAAAGATGGAACCTAATTTATTATTCTTCATCTCTCAGCACCGCATCACTCTTTTCAGGAGAGAGAATGCGAAAATTTTGGGTGAGAGAGAGAGGGATTTACGGAGAGAGAGAGAGAGATTTCGTGAGAGTGGGAGAGGGAAAGAGGGAGCAGTGACGGTGGGGAGAGAGTCAGGGCCGGCCAATCCATGGCCGGCGATGGCGAGGAGAAAGACGACGACGTGGGGGGAGTTGTTCGCGCCTGAGGTCCATTCGTGATCGGAGAAGATGACCGGAGTTGCCACGACGACGACGGAGAGAGAGGGAAGGCGTGGTTCTGCTACGTGACAACGAGAAGGGTGTTCGCCGGAGAATTTGACGGTGACGACTTCGTCTAGGGACAACGGCGATGGTTTTGGGGCCGGAGGTCCTCCGTGGCAGCGCGAAGGAGCTGATGACGAAGGTGTTGTTCTGCGACGGTTCTGATGGTCACTGTGAGCTCACGGTGGGGAGAATCGGTGTTCCGACGGTGTCTTCCGTCTACGGTAGCCGGAATCTACAAGGGTGAGTTTTGCTTGTTTTTTCAGTTTCAAATTTCTTCTATTTTGCTATTTTTTATTTCTGTTTTTGCTTACTGTATTTTTGATAACAAATTATATACCGATTGTTTCAAATCATTATAACAATCAATCAGATAAATAAATGACTCTAGGCCTAATAGATTTAGACACCAAGAGCAAGCATTTAGAAATATTTTCGATGTTTCAAATTTAAAAGTATAGTAACTAACCTGAACTCCAGCATCTGATATTTTCCTTCCGTGTGTTTGCTACGGCTACTGTTATTTATATTCTTGTTTGACTGCTACTGCTGCTGTCTGATTTTCGCGCTTGCTGGCTCTCCTTTATTTCAGAAACTCTGATTGTTTTCGTTGATTAGGGTTTCGGTGTGAAACCCTAATCCTTTGGGTGTTTTTCTGATCCTTTCTCTTGTCTGAATTACTCTGCTTTTATAAGCAAATTTTAGGTTTTTTTTTGCCTTAAGATTCTGATTCTGATTTGATCTTATTTCCTGTTTCAGGTGTCGGGCTTGGGAGCAAGAACAGCCCAATTTGAAGCTGTTGATGCTGCTCTGATTATTTTTGAATTTTTCGTTTTCGTATTTTTTGTATTTTTGGATGATTATTATTTTTGTATTTTTTTGGATATTTGGACTCCTAAACACTATTAAATTGTAAATAAAAATAAATAGAAATTTTTTGACATTTTTAGACTATATATACTACTCAAAATAAATGAATAGGCAGAGTAAAAATAATAAAAGAAATTGGGCCAAATACAAAAGTGATATCGGACCCAACTAGACAAGTGCGTGAGAACGAGGCCCAAAATAGAATAAATAAGCCCGTTGACCACTAAACGCTAACATTATCTCAGAATCGCGTTCTTAAGCCCAAATTGAAACGACAAGCCCAATCGCGAGAAAAATGACTTTGTTGGTCCCAATTAGGTTCGACTAAATCCAAATACGAAGATTAAATTGAAGAATGCACGAAAAGATCGATCATTCGCGTGCATGCCTAATTTAAAACAATGGTATTTCGATTTAGTTGAACAGGGTAATTGAAATTGGCCAGGGTTAGTAACTGAGACGCCGTACTGATAATTCTCGTAACCACGCAACTTCAAAACACGATTTAAGTAAAATAAACGACTAAAACTAGAAAAAAAAAAGACGGACAAAATTGGGGTATAACAATAAGATATATGACTTATAAAATTTGTATTTGGATAATAATTACAGATCTATCAGGTGTATTGCCTGGGGTTAATGCACCTAAAGGGACTGTCAATATACGTTGCTACCAATTGGATTGGACAACAGAGGGTGTGTACTCATAATATTATGTATACAGATTCATGTGCGAATTAATTCTGATTCAGTTTTTTTCCACAGCTATCGTTTCAATGTTACTCTGTTTGGGATTTTGTTAGTGAAATGAATAAATTTATATCATCTGGAAATGAGACAAATGCTGTTATAGTTCTTTTGTGGTGCAAAGTGAAGGACTGTCAAAGTATTACAATTTTGGAGACTGATTTAGGATACTAAGCCAAAAGCTTAGTAACAAATACTAAAGGGGTAGATTAGTAATTTACCCACTCTCAACGGATATCATCATTAATCATTAATAATATTATCACTTTCCCAAATTCAAAAAACCCAAAGCTCACACGCCACCATGAACTCTCAACAACCACCGTGTCTATTCACTCAGTTTACCCGTCGTTGGTCTCGTCTATTCACTCTCAACAACAACCACCGTGAAATCTCAGTCAGCTTCGTGTTCTCAGTGTTGAGAGTTTCCGTCTGATTTCTCCCTCTAATTTCTCCAATTTGACCTTCCTCTGTAGTATCTACCTTCAGAATAATTAATTTTCCGGTGAGTTTTCGTCTACTCTGACTCGCTTGACTCGTTTAACTCGTTTGGATCTCTCTTCCAACAACTCAAGTCGTTCACTGTCATTCAAGCTTCGCGTCGTTCACTCTTCGCTTCGTAGCTTCTGTTCACCGTGTCGCACCGTAGCTTCCATTCGCCGGATTGTAGATTCCGTTCGCCCTCCTTCAATCTCCTGCGTTCTGCTCTCCTTTTTGAAGTAGGGTTCGCTATTCTGCTTTTTAAAGGTTCAGCAGTTTCGTTTATCGCTACGATGCTGCTTTCTTCTGGTGACTGCCTGATTGGTGAGTCCTAATTTCTCCTCCACCTGAAATCCCTAATTTGAATCTGAAAACCCTAATTTCTGGAATTGATTGAACTTGTTTTGTTGTAGTATTGATTTGAACTGGAATTTAATTACATATTAATCTGAAAACTAGACTGTGTAAGTTATTGTAATAATTATCCAATCATGACTGTGCAGTGCATAAGTATGTATCAATAGCAAATTCCTTTGAATATTTGTATTGTATCTGAGCGCATTGGATGATTTATTGTGTAAAGTACATGCATAAATGCTTCAATGAATTGATGAAAGCATTTGTAGAGAAAATTGCATCAAAATTTTGTTTTACTCCATCAGTGGCTGATAACTCTAGGTTACTCCATCAAAAGAATCTGGATATAATGACATGCTTTTGCTCTTGATATTGTATGAATGTTTGGATTATATTTAATGAGTTTTATGAAATGTTTGGATTATATTTAATGGAATTTCTGGAATTGATTGAACTTGTTTTGTACATTAACCACACATATGCACAACACTGGTTAGTGGCCACTAACCACATATTGTACAATTGTGTTTCTTTTCTAATGCGTATTTGTTGATGCTGGTTTATGAAACTAATTTTGAGGTACGAGTTTGTGTTTTGTTAGCTGGTTTTATCAATTCGGAAATGCTCGTAGGAAGTATTTTATTTACTTTTTTATCAAGTTTGTTATTAATGTGTTTTAGAAATGTCGTGAAATCGGGTCTTTTATATGCTTGGTATCTGTTTTAATGCTCATAGGATTTCACATTTATGATGTTTCTACACTACTTAACAGAGAGCTCAATTGGTAGAGCTATGTGGGATTTGTGTGTCTGTGGCTCTGTTGGGTTTATGATGTGAATTCTAAATTAGTAATTTTTCTAATTGATGAGTTTTGTTGATGTTTTATATTTGACAAGTGCTCGTGTTGTAACAATACATTATGTTTTTGCCTGTTATGGCTGGTTTTGTACATTAACCACACATATGCACAACACTGGTTAGTGGCCACTAACCACGGAACTGCTTAAGATTGGTTAGTGGCCACTAACCACATATTGTACAATTGTAGTTATTAGTTGATTTGAATGAAATTGTGGTTCATGGTTAAGTGCTTCGTTTTGGTATCTGTGCCTACTAACCACAAACTAGTAACACAATGGTTAGTACCACTAACCATTGTGTTACTAGTTTGTGGTTAGTGGTTAGTTGTTTTTCTCTTGGTAAATGTGCAGCTAGCTATATATAATCGGGACCACTCTAGAACTAGTGCAGTGATGTTGGAAAAGTATAGAATATAGGAGTAAATTTGGGCTTCAATGATAGTTAGTGTGCTTGACTTTGAAGAATTCAGAATTATGATGCCCATGTGTTAGTTGTTTAGATAGTGTGTTATGGTTTTGATTGTACTGCCTAATGTTACTTTCTTTGTCCATTTTGGATTGATATATGAGTTGTTTAATTTGAAGATATTTAGGTTTTTGCTTGTTGAGTTTCATTCAATTTGGAGAAAGTGTTTTAAAAATTATTCCACAATCTTTCATATTTGATAAAGGCAATTTTGGTAATCAAATTGGACTTGTGTTTTAATATGAATATACTTCAAAATAGGATTCTTAATCAATAACCACAAATTAGTACCCAAATGTTTTAATATGAATATACTTCATGGTTGTTCCCCACTCATTTTTTAACAATACCTATATTGCAGATCCTGATCTCTGCTATTGCTCAATCCCACTTTGTCACGTATGTGCTCAACTTGAAGATGCGGAGATATGAGTATCTAACAAGCCATGAAGGGTTTTCAAGAAAGAATAAAAGTGGCACATTTTCAGAATATGAAGCCCTTGGGGACAAGTTGATGACTGAAGCACGCAGTTTTGTTGCGGAGAGATACAATGTCATGCAAAAGGCTTGTCCATATAAATGGGAACAATATGAGTGGCATGATCCACAAATGCCACAACAGCCAGATAGAAATAGTTGTTGTGTATTCACAATGATGTTCCTAAAGGAATGGCGTGGAAATGAAAATGACATTGATTCGATTCGCAACTGGGATACATTGGGAAGGAGTCAAAGCGTCTTTGCTACTAATCAATTCCGGTGGGATCTCTGCTGCTCAGTCATGAAACACCAAAGCAACTTGCTGAAGGAATCGATACAAGAGGAAGTAAACACCTTTTTTGAGCAATTGAAAGCTGAAATAATGAAAATTGGGGGGGGGGGGGGCTCTAGGAAAATATAGGAAAATTAGAATTGTTTCTTGATTGTAATTTTTTTTTAGATTGTGAGACACTATTGCAATTGTAGCTGAATGAAGAAATTGGATTTCTAGGAAGAAATTGAACTTCTATGTAATTGCTTTGGCTAGTGTATTGAATTTATTTAAGCTACTAGCTGAACGAAGAAATAGAATTTCTAATGTACTATTCTAATGAAGAAATTGAGATTTCTGGTATTAACCACTATTGTACCATTCTGTGGTTAGTGACCACTAACCACAATTATGCATATCTGTGGTTAGTGGCCACTAACCATTGGGGTACTAATTTGTGGTTATTGCCCCTTACCACAAATGTGCATAACATTGGTTAGGATTATAATTTGCTCTTAATCATAATTTGTTTATTTAATTTTCATTCTCATTCCTATACATTTTATGTTCAGGATTATGATTTCTAGTAGTTTTCTGGTAGGAATCCTGTCTGGAATTTATTGAAGCTACTGGCTGAATGGAGATTTCTAGTAGTTTGTTCTTACTCATACTACTAACCAGATTTGTGCACAACTGTGGTTATTAATTGCCATGTCAATAAATTAACATTATCAAACTTAATCAGAATCACATTATCAAACTTCTATGCACACAATATGGCAATGGTATGTCAGTAAGCATATGTTTACATGTCATTGTATAACGGACATTACAGTCTTAAGTATAAATACATAAAAATTGTAAGAACAATTGTTTCCTCCTAAATTGTTATACAAGTTCTAAATCTCGGACAGCTTCTGAAGTTCAATTGGCCGCTTGCGTTGCTGTTTCCAAATCAAATGTCTTTTCTCTAATTCAGACATCAACCTGATCTTGCTCTTGCATGGATTTTGACGTTGCTTTATCTTTTTAGCTGGAAATTCTACTTCATCATCTTCAACTGTAACGTTCAACAACCAAAACATATATAAGAATTGCAAAATCTTGAACAAAAAATAAATGTAAGATAAAGAGCAATGGAAATAAAATAGTAAATACCTGGCAAGGTTGAACACTCAGCACGCGGAGGTTCAGTGGTATCAGACATCGATTAATTGTAGCAACTGTCAGCCTCTTTAACTCCATCAAGAACATGACGAAGAAATACGTTAAAGGCAGGCTCGTTATAACATATGCGTGACCCAGCTCCAGAAACTATATCAGAAAGACGTTGGTATCTCTCACCAAAATTTGAAAGAGGCTTGGTTTCAAGATGTAATTCCTCAGCAATACAACCAAGAGACTTCTTATAATCTTTGCACCATATTTTTTTCATATAAGTTAAGAACCTGAAACAACCATATCAGTGAGATTTTCATCCTGACCAGGACAACCCTAAACTGCAATAAAGAAATCCAAAATCACAACATGAAGTAAACGTGAAATCTGATTGCATCAACATGAATTAATCGTGAAATCTAAAGTAAGGTAGTAAAACACGGCACATGCATTCAATCAGACAGAGAAACAACATGTAGAACAATGCATGGGTATGATGAAGGCAATAACCACAAACTAGTACCCCAATGGTTAGTGGCCACTAACCACGGAATTGCTTAACACCGGTTAGTGGCCACTAACCACAGATTAGTATTAAAATGGTTAAAATTGAGACCAACACATTAACAGAGAAAAATTACAAAGCAACAAGTGACTTACGAGCAAGTAACGTGAAAAGCTGATTGCTTCACCATGTTCATCAACTCCAAACATTTTAAAATCTGCAGAAAAACGACTTCAAGGAATTTACCAATATACAAATCACTAATACCAAACAACATCATAAAAGTTAAGAGTGATCATAATCTTTAATTTACCAATATGACTCGAGTGATTGTCAAATTCAAGAAATTGAGATACACAAGAATGAAGCGCTAGTGTGAGAGAAAGAAAGAAGAATGAAGCGCTAGTGTGAGCGAAAGAAAGAAGAGAATGTGAGAGAGAGAGAGAGAGAGAGAGAGAGAAGAAAGGAAAGAGAGAACATAATTGAATTTGACATATTGTGGGTTTATTATAAACTAAATTTATATAACAGCATATCACAAACCATAGTTTCACCTACGGGTTGTCAGTCAAGAGAAGAAGCCCAACAATGGTACGGATGATTTCCTCAGTGTTTGTGAAAAGTCTACCATTGCCGATGTTAAGGAGTTCGATCAGAGAGGTATTGCATAAAAGGATTTTTTTGTTTTCTATTATTTGACCAGTTCACATTGTCGTTGTTCCATCACTTTCAGTCAAATTGTGTGAAGGTTAATGAATTTGTGAACCTAGCTATCATCAATGCCGATGACGATGAGTGGTGGTACTATGCATGCAAATGCAGCAAGAAGGTGAAGCAGGACTCATATATGTACTACTGCCCGAAATGTGACCATCATGTTGTGAAAGTTTAGTCACAAGCAAGTTTCAATTTGCTAATCCAGTAATATATGTTTTAATATGACAAATTTACATGCTTAAATGTACATAGGTTTAATTAGTGATAGGTAGATTTCATACATTGATTTTTTTTTAATTTGGCTAACCTCAACATAATATATTCTATTTATCACACATTCTAATTCTACATCTTCAATGTAAAAATAGACACAAACCAATCTATATGATTGATCTAATTTTTAATTTGGGATAAATTAAATCAAAACACTAGTGCTGAAAAGGCTTTTGAAATCGGTTGTTTGGCACATTTGGAATCGGTTATTGGCCGATTCCAAATGTGCCGCTTCTAAATGTAGGTACATTTTGAATCGGTTAAATAACAGATTCAAAATGTCACATTTTGAATCGGTTATATAAACAACTGATTTTAAATGTACTAAAAAAAGACATTTAAAATCGGTTCTTTAGATAACCGATTAGAAATATCACCTTTTTTAAAAAAAAATTAAATTGGATGTGGCTTTCTTTTTTTTATTGGATAGAGGGCTAAAAAGCCCAAACAGAGAACAAAAGGAAAAAAATCTAAATTAGATGTGGCTTTCTTTTTTTTATTGGATAGAGGGCTAAAAAGCCCAAACAGAGAGCAAAAGGATTACACAGTTACACAATGAGGAAAAACAGCTCCTCTTGAGTCATCAAGCACTGCTGTTATAACATCAGCAGGCATTACATCATGGTAAATTCTATCTTGGATTTGAAGGCTTCCTATGTGGGCAACACTCCTATTTGCTTCCTTGTAGAGTATCAGCAACCATCACAAAATCCCAGTGATTTAGAGAAACCACGCATCCAAATGCCATTCTGGTCTCTGATAAGCCCCCCAACCTGCTATGCCACAATCTTTGTTGCTGGTTCCATCAGAGTTCAACTTCAGCCATCTCTCAACTGGAGGCACCCAACCAATCATCTTGGTGACTTTGGTTTTGATCTTCTTGTTAATCTGAACTTTCTCAAGCATTTGGTAGTCCTTTGTCTCCTTGATACTTGTTTTAGTCATATAAACCTGCTGCCCAGACAAATCACAGAACTTAGCAATAGTTTGGAGAACACACTCCATTTGTGAACCATTATAATATTCAATTGATAGCAATAGAAGTTTAAGGATGCTCATGCTATAGAGAATTTACGAAATGGTGGCCAGAAAACAACTATTTCAAATGCTTGAAATTGTAATCAACAATCAATATAAACTTTACCTATAAGAAATGCATTCAAATCCTTGGCTGGTACATAAAAAACAACACCAGATCCATCTGCAGTGAGAGCACGACCTTGCACTGCATCAGCCTTCTCATCAGACATGACTCTCCTCAGGATTCCAAATGCAAAGCTGACAACAACCGACAAAAGCATAAGTCAAACACATGAGAAATACAAAAAAATGTAAAAATAAGTCAACACCTAAAATTTAATCTATTCAAAGGAAAAGACATGTAGAGAAAAGGAGAAGAACATTGGACTCACAACAGTCTTGGTAAGAGCTTTTGCAAGTAATTCAACAGCTGATAAACCAGAGTTATTCAAAAGCTCCTCAGCAGCAGATTTGAATGCGGGAATCACACTGCATTCATGGCACATATGGTAACAACCAGGGACAGTATTGAAAATACAAAATAGAAAGAACAAAAGAAATTCCCAGCTTGTTGTAAACTTATGAGTTTGAAAATGTAGAAACAAAAAAATAAGACTTATCAATAGTGCATGTGACACTTATCTTCAATGAGGGGAATCAATATCTAGATTAGAATACGAAGCTCTCCAACATCAGCTGTGACTGACCACATATAGCCAGAATGTGATGGCATGGCATCCTTACATCCTTCCACAAAGTGTAATAATAGCATTAAAAACCAAAAATTTCAAAAAGTTTAAGTATATTCAACTTTAAGTAAAATCTCTCTTTTAGCACATCAATATAAAAACACAATCACTACAAGAAAAACTGTTTTTTCGGGCCAGGACTTTCCAGCGGATTGACATCCGCCAAAAAATTTTTGATGGATGTGTCATCCGCCGAAAAATTTCCGGCGGATTTTAGGACTTACCGGCAGATTTTATCCACCGAAACATTACCGACAGATTTCTTGGTTTTTCCGGCGGATTTTTTTCCTCCGGAACATTTCCGGCGGATTTGAGTCTACGAATTTTTTTTTTAAAAAAACATCCGTCGCGGTAAGGTATTTTTCGGCAGATTTTTTTGAAAAAAACGGGGTAAATCAGCCGGAAACCCCCTAAATCCCGGAAACCCCATGATCCGCCGAAAACCCCCTAAATCCACCGGTAAATTCCATTTCGGCGGATTCTGCCTTTTGACCGTTTGACTTCGTTTCTTCTATATAAATCCCTTCTCCAGATGCTGTGTTTGATATGTTCGGTTGCAGGTATGATCCAATTCGTTACCCTCATTGAACGAAATGCTGGGAGGATTTCCATTCCAAATGAGATTTGGGGCAAAAAAAGGTTATATACCAAAGTAGAAACATGGTCTCACCAACATCTGGTGAAGACCCACGTTTAAGAATCGGTTTTTTTCTCAACCCTTGCATAGAAAAAGAAGACTCACCTCCACCTCACTGTCTTCCACCCCATTTTCCCATTTCCCATTTTCCCTCATTGAACGAAATGCTGGGAGGATTTCCATTCCAAATGAGATTTGGAGACTAGAGTTGCCTGGTGACTTTTATTTTGTTTTGGAAGTTGGCCCTTGTATTCGTGGTCTCAACAACAGGCGCTTTGGCAACATCTTACTGTATGCACCATCTGCCAAGCATATGGGGGTATTGAGAGTGCGGAAGCCTCTGATGGAAGTGGGAGTGACAGTGATACTGCGAGTAATGCTGGATCCGGCTCTGTTGTTACCCAGTTGTAGTTTTTTACTGTTATTTTGTTTATCAATAATTGTAACTGAACGTCACTGATTTAGTAATGAATAAATATTGGGTTGATTATTTTTTGGTTTACAGTACCGTTTAAATTAAACAACAATTTTATTATTAAAAAAGCGTCACCGTACATAAAACTTGAAATACACGAAAAGGATAAAATGACAGAAACTACTGAGCTGGTGGAGTTAAACGACTAAGGATCTCAGCGACGGTCTGTGTGGTTTCCACGTACAAATGCAGATAACCCTTCCATTTAAACAGGACATAAAATGGACATCATTGCTTGGGTCATCGTCGTTCTTGACATCCATTGTAGACCAGTGCACACGTCCATCAGACCAATCGGGTTTCGATAAACTATACGAGTTATCTCTCGCTCGTCGCCCTCCACTTGCACCTTACCCAGCAGTTTATCTTTTAGGGCAGCGAATGTTATGTTGTGTTTAAGCCTACACTGCATTGTGTCTCGCCCCTCGAAATAGACACTGTCAACTTTGTTGGTGATGATGCCCTGATGATGAATGATAGTGAGAGAAGAATCCTCTGAGTATTGTGTTAGGGGCATTTTTTTTTTGTTTATACGATTTTCGTGGAAGAAGCAGAGAAGGGGTTAGGGTTTTTGTGAAGTAGAAGGGAAAGCTGAAGCCCAATTTATAATAGGCGTGGGGAAACATGAGCCGTTGATCAAAATTTTAGATCACAAATTCGAGCCGTTTATTTTTAGGTATTTCCGGCGGATTTTAGGTATTTCCGGCGGATTTTAGGTATTTCCGGCAAATTTGGGTCAACGAAAACATCCGCCGGAAATACCTAAATATCCGCCGGAAATACCTAACAATCCGCCGGAAATGACCAACCGACTAAAATCCGCCGGAAACGTCATTTCCGGCGGATTTTTTGAAAAGAGCGGGAAATTTGATTTTTGAAAATCCGCCGGAAATCCCCTAAATCCGCCGGTAAGTGACATTTCCGGCGGATTCTCGTTTGACCGTTGGACTTCGGTTCTCCTATATAATCCCTTCTCCATTCTCCACTTCTTCTTCACACCTCTACCAATACTCTCATTCTCTCTACTAAATCTCTTCTTGAAATTCCTCTCTTCCTCTCTCTACTAAATCTCTTCCTCTCTTTGGCAAATTTCTTCGATCTAAGTTATGTTTGTAACATGAGTTAATAGTTTTAGTTTTTGAATTATTTTATAATATGAGTTTGTTACTAATTGTGGTGTTGTTTGTTTAGGTATTGTTTGAGTTTGCGTTCCTCATTTTTCCTCTTTGTTCAAGTTGGGGATACGCTTCAAGTCAGAACATTCTTCACTACGGAGTAGACTAATTAATATATCAATATATATATATATATATATATATATATATGGATTTTTTGTTTTTAGTGTCTAAAAAAATTTTACCAACTTTTTTTACAAATTTTATTTGCAATAATAATACAAAATAATTTATATTGAAAAAACTTATTTATTAAGTTGATTTATAAATTTTATTAAAAGATATTGTCTTATAAAAATAGAAATTTAAAATTAAATTTGCAATTATTTTTATAATGTTTAAATTATTAATATATATCATTATCTAAAAATTCATTGTGTTGCTGGTAATTGATAGTTTATTGATATATCAAAATAAAGTAATTAATATATCAATATATATATATATATATATCAAAATATAAAGTAATTGATAGTTTATTTCATTTACGTTGTAGTGTAGTACATAGATCGATCTTGAAATTATGGATTGTAATTGGATGTAGATCGATTGTTTCCTGGAAGATCCGGTTTAAAGCGACGTTTTGTAGAAGGAGTAGAAGAGTTTGTTTTTTGTGCTAAGGCCCATGAAGAATTTGCGGGACAAAGCGGTATTAGATGTCTGTGCTTGAAATGTTCCTTTCGATTTATAAAAATGAAGAAGAAGTTAGACTTGATTTGTACAATAATGAGTTTAGGCCAAATTATTGGATATGGACTCGTCACGGGGAAGTAGGACCAGGGTAGCTGCAGTTCCTGCGGTTAATGTTCCGGTTGAAGTAGTAGCTCCCACATCAAGTAGTTATCCAGCGACTACGACATCTAAAGGCCAAATTATACAACCGTTAGATGTTTATCAAGGAATGATATCTGACGCTGTTGGAGTAAATTTGGATTTTGAAGAACCAGAATATGATGCTGAAGAAGTTCCAAATGAGGAAGCTCAAAGGTTTTACATGTATTTGAGTGAGAAAATAACCAATTATTTGAAGGATCTAAAGACTCAAAATTATCAATGTGTGTTCGGTTGTTGAGTCTTAAGTCTCAATTTAATGTTGCTGAGTTGGGCATGGAATATATGACCAAAATGATGTGGGATGCAACCCCCATTAGAGGGCTTTTTCCGCAAAGTTATTATGAAGCTAAAAGACTGGTATCGAAGCTTGGCTTAAAATCTAAAAGAATTGATTGTTGTGTTTCTGGTTGCATGCTCTATTATAACAATGAGTTTGGCATAAATGATGGAGAGTTTTCGGAATGCAAGTTGTGTGGAGAGCCACGCTATCGTGTCAGTAGGAAAGGGATGAGCAGAGGCAAACCGGTTCCACGAAAAGCAATGTTCTATCTGTTGCTTATACCAAGGCTACAGAGGATGTTTACTTTAATGGAGACCGCAGGTAAAATGATGTGGCACCATCAAAATAGAAATAATTCTGGTGAATTACGTCACCCATATGATGGTGAAGCTTGGAAGCATTTTGATCGTGTTCATCCAGATTTTGCCAGTGATCCACGCAATGTTCGGCTTGGTTTATGCTCTGATGGTTTCACACCATATTCAAGCCTCGGCACAATTGGACAAAAAAATGTATTTTTTGGGAACTTCCCTATTGGAAAGATAATCTATTGAGACACAATATCGATGTCATGCATATTGAGAAGAATTTTTTTGACAACATATTTAAACACTGTCATGAACGTGAAAGGTAAAACGAAAGACAATGAGAAAGCTAGGAAGGATATAGATCATTACTGTAGACAAAAGGATTTGTTGTTGGTTGAGCAAGGTACTAGGACTTTGAAACCCAAAGCCAATTATACTTTATCTACCGAACAAGCGAAAGCAGTTTATCAGTGGATAAAAGAGTTGAAAATGCCAGACGGTTATTCTTCCAATTTATCTAGATGTGCGGATGTGGATAATGGGAGGTTGCATGAGATGAAGAGCCATGATTGTCATGTATTCATGGAGTGCTTACTTCCTATCGCTTTTAGTTCGTTGCCAACACACGTTTTGAATCCGCTCATTAAAATAAGTCAATACTTTAAGAATTTGTGTTCTGCAACGCTAAAAGCCGATGATCTTTCAAAAATGGAACAAGACATCCCGCTTATCTTATGCAAGTTGGAGAGAGTATTTTCGCCTGGTTTCTTTGATTCTATGGAGCATCTACCGGTGCATCTCGCATATGAAGCTAAACTTGACAGACCTGTCCAATACAGATGGATGTATCCGTTTGAAAGGTCGGTTAATTTTTATAATATAAGAAACAAGGAGAAATATATGATTATTATGTTAGTTAATATCATTTTCTCTAGGTTCATGGGTGATTCAAAAAGATCGGTGAAAAACAAAGCTAGAGTTGAAGGATCGATATGTTCTTCTTACTTACATCGTGAAACAACACATTTTTGTTCTTATTATTTCAAGAATGAGTTTGCTCCTGGAAAGCAGTCGAAATGAAATGGATACTGAATGGCCTAGACATCATTTAGCTTTGTCTGTCTTTTGTCTACCCGGTCGTCCATCTGGGAAGGAGTCAATATACTGGCTAACAGATGAAGAGTTAAGTTCAGCACATATTCATGTGTTGATAAACTGTACTGAGGTGCAACCATTTATTGAGTATGTTCCTCAACATTAACAATCGGTCTTAATTAGTTAATATAAAGTAGACAAATGTGTAACAATGAATTATTTTTTTAGGGAATTCTTGTCATCAGAGGACGTAAGTGAGCAACAATCTTCTGCTCATATTAATGCACATTTTCCAACGTGGTTTAGGACATGTTTATGCCCTCCCACCACCTCCTACCAACCAACACTTGAGGAACATATCAGACGGTCCTCAAAGATGTGTTAAAAATGGCACACATACTTTGTCAATAGATACAAATTTCACACCAATGAATGGACACAGGGCATAGAGACAGTCAATAGTGGAGTGTGCATGAAGGGTGTCACTGGAGGAGGTGAAGATGATTTTTATGGTGTGGTTCAAACATATATGAACTTTCGTACCCCATCTAGATTTTAGTCATAAGGTAGTGGTTTTTTATATAATTGGTTTGATCCGTCTGCTCTGTTGCGCCCGAAAAAGTCCCTGAGAGAATCTTTCTTCGTTTACAACTTTTTGAAAATCAATGAAGTCGCCACCAATATTTTTTATAAGGAAAATATTGAAGAAAAACCTTTTGGAAAGCGGATGGCCTTTTGGTAAACCGGAAAATTTGGGTTCGGGGGTCGGTTAGGCATAGGGAAGGTTTTAGCACCCTACGCCTCCTTTCTACCGAAAGGGAACCTTTAATTAAAAGTGTGGTTTTAAGTGCGGATTTGGAAAATACTTAAATTTGCCCTTTTTTTTTTTCGAAAAGGGAATGAAAAGACTTAATGAAAATTTTATTTTTGGCAAAAAGCGTTTGTCGTTTTTTTTTAGAGAAAGAAAAAAAGTTTTTAGTTTATTGTGCTTGACGGAGGATATCCGCTCCTACGTATCTCCCGGTGCGATGGAGAATTCAAAGCTACGTAGTTCTGGTTTTTTTTAAAAGGTTTTGTTTTTTAATCTTTTTAGAGTTTTTCGCAAAGGGGTTGAGTGTTCGCAGTGACCAAACAACAATGGTTTAGAGTGGTCGCACTACTAACTCTTTATGAAAATGAATTATCATTAACGTCCAAACGGCAACGGCACGAGTGATGATTAATGATAATCGGTTTTTATTTTGAGCATTGAAAATGTTTTCGAAATTGGAGGAGAGCGTTTGTGAGGACCAAACAACAACGGTTTAGAGTGGCCACACTACTAGCTCCCACAAGAATGAAATCATCACCCACAATCAAACGGCAACGGCGCGAGTGATCATTAGTGATGATTAATTTTGATTTCGACGTTTGAAAAGATTTGTTTTTGAAGAGTGTTTTCGTTGGTTTCGACGTTTGAAAATATTTGTTTTTGATGTCAGAAAATATTTATTTAGGGAAAGGAAATATATTTTTCTTTAAAGGAGAAATAGTGGATGCAATAGTAAAACGGGGGTGCAAATAAAAGGGTTGTATTATTAAAAATGGGGTGTAAACAGTGAGAGGGGTTGCGTTTTAAAATGGGGGGTGCAGAAAAAGGAGCCCAATTCGCATGGGAAGGCCCAGTTAGCGAAGCTGGGCTTAAGTGACCAAAAAGGCCTTATGCTTGAGCCTGGGGGGTGTAAATAACAGTTTACTTGTTTTTTTTAAAAATGTTTTACTTACCACTCTTTTTTACTAAGGAAAAGTTTTCTGTTTTTTTTCTTTAGATTCTTTTGTTATTATTTTTTGGTTGAGATAATTTTTGGTTGGAAAAGAATAAATAATTAAATAAATAAAACGAAAAAAACAAAAATCAGTTTATTTGTTTTAAAAAAATGTTTTATTTACCCCTTTTTTATTAATTGCTAGGAAATGATTTTTGTGAAGTGTTTTTTTGTTGGTATTTGGTATAAAAGAGATCCATTAATTATTTAAAGAAACATTTTACCTTAAATCCTTTTTTGATTCTTTTGATACCTAATCCTTTTTTAATATTAGAAGAAAAATTGCTATATTTCTTATTGCTATTATTTTGATGACAATTATTATTGTTGATAAAAAAAGACATTGCTACATTTCTTCAAAGAGAAACATGACATTCAAGGATAAGCAATCAAATTGAACTATTCTTATTTTAAAACAACAAGAGCATCAAAATATAAAGCATCTACTAAAAAAATCTAACATTCAATCTCTCAAAATCTCAAAACACCATATGCGTGAAGATGAACAAAAAGGATTTGTGAGACAACAAATTTACATTGATCAAAATAGAGATGCAAAGATCATGAGATAAAACAAGAAATTTAAGAGTGAATACTAAACCAACCTTGAATAATGAACCTTTTGGTGAGACTTTACCAACAATAACAACAACAAAAATAAAACTATGAAAATTTTAGTGGAGGAGAAAAAAAAACGAAAAATAATCTCTCTCTCACAGAAACTTCTCCAAATCCGCTTTTGCTTCCTCTTGCTTCTGAATCCTTCAAGACTTCGACCTCTCCTCTCTTTTCTCTCCACAACCGACCCCCTTCCCTCAAAACCGTAACCCCTATTTATACTAAAACTTGATCTTGTAGTTGTGTGCTTTGTTTTTTCGGTTTTTTCCACCAAGCCTTGTGTATAGACCCGTTGGCGTGCTAACCTTGAGAAAAACGAAATGGAAAACATGTTTCCTTGGATGAACCCGCGAGCCTTTGAGTGACCAACGGTTTCTTGTGTTGGTGATGCCCAAAGATGGCTATTTCGTGAGAGAGATGTGAAAGGAAAACGTGTGGAGATGGAGAAGGGAGGGTGGACGGCTAGGGCTTGATGTGGGTAGTGGAGGTGATGTGTTTTGGAGGTTGTGTGAGGGAAAGGAGATGGACGGGTGTATGAGAGAGAGAGAGGCCGTAGGGGGGAAAAGGGTTGAGTGTGTGAAGTGAGAGTGAGTGTGTGAGAGAGTGAGTTGAGTGATGTGTGAGGGAGAGGAGAGAGAGGGGTTGAGTGCCGAATTTTTAGGGTGTGGATGGGGAAGTGTGTGAGAGAGAGTGAGTTGAGTGATGTGTGAGGGAGAGAGAAAGAAAGGAAACGTGAGAAGAGGGAAAGGAGAGAGAGAGAGCCGTTGGGGAGAGGGAAGAGGGGTGTGTGGGGAAAGGAGATGTGGGGAAGTGGGAAGTGTGTGGAAGTGGGATTGTGAGTTCCAAGGAGGGAAAAGGGGAGTGGGGGCGGATTTCTAGGCTAGGAGAGAGGGAAGTGGCCGAATTTTTTTCTAGGGTTTGGGGATGAATGTGGATGGCTTTTGGGTTAAGGGGGAGAGTGAATGTGGACACATTTTAGGGTTAAGGGGGGAGGTATGCGAATTAGGGTTAGGAGAGGAGGGAAATTAGGGTTTTGGTGAGTTGGGTTATGGGTTGGATATGGGTTAGGGTTAGGATATGGGTTAGGCGAATTGGGTTAAGGCTTGGTGGAGGAGTGGGCTTTAGATGGCCCAATCCCAATTGTACCTCTATATTTTTTACAAACCCCCCCTATTTCCTCCTTTGCTTATTTTTGTTTCTTTACTCCTAATTATTATTTTTTCAAAGATTAAAACTTGTAGCAAACTAAAATAAAATAAAACATGGCATGAAAATAAAATAATTATTTTTTATTAAAAATAAATAAAATTTCTTATTCTTGGATAGGACAAAATTAGGGTATTACAGCTGCCCCTCTTTATTTCACATTTCGCCAAGAAATATGACTTGGCCTTTTCATATTTGTTGGTGAAATGGAAATAAAGATATTGGAATAACACTAATTTTGTCCGCTCCAGAAAAGCTCAAATTTTCTTTTTGTTATTCTCCTTTTGGGAACGGGGGGGGTTAACACTCGTCGCATTAACGGGAAAGCAGTAAATTGAGAAAAGCGGTAAATTGGGAAAAGCGGTAAATTGGGAAAAGCGGTAAATTGGGAATTCGGAGGTTGCCTAAAAACCTTCTAACGAACTCTTGTCGAGTCCGAGCTTTGGGGGTGGCCCTTTCGAGCGGCCGATCAACATCAGGTCCGGAACTGATTTGATCAATGGATTTACGCTATGCCTTAGGCTGACACAACTAATCCGAAGGACTTAACGAAGTCTGATGGATCCATCGCGTGCTCGTACACGATGTTGTGATCTGTGGAAGGAGTTCACTAACTCTGTGTTGATGGAGTTTACTAACTCTGGGTTGATGGAGTTTACTAACTCAGTGCTGATGGTGATTTTCTAAAAACGAGATTTTTGGGACTCTCTGGTCCGAAGTAATTTATCGGATGGTGCATGAAATGCATGCATTTGGGTATTTGGATGCACATGAATGCAATGATTGATTTTGGCGGAATGCTTTTTCTGTTTGATTCCTCATTCACTTCTTTTTCTTTTGTTATTCTTCGCTCTTCTGAGATGCGAATTTGAGAGTGTAACGCACCACTGTTTGATGTCATGGAGTGACGAATGGTATGGATGATATGATGCGAAGATGTTGTGTTCTTTTGTGTTCCGCCTTCTGTGATTTTCTCTTTTGTTTTTTGTTTATTCTGTTTGTTTTCTTTAAGCAGCTTTCTTTTTTCTGCTTATTTGTTTTTGATTACTCTGTTTGTTTTCTTTAAGCAGCTTTCTTTTTTCTGCTTATTTGTTTTTCTTTGGCACTCTTTTTTTTTTTTTTGCTGGTTAAATCGATCTGCCGGGCGAAGGCTGTTCCAGGACGGTGATCCCGCGAGGATTGCACGCTGGTCCGTCACGACTGTCTTTTTCGCAATTTTATTCACTTGGGGAATCACTTTTTTTCGTATTTTTTCAAAGATTTCGTAATGATCCTGTAATGCTCTGAATGTGCACATGTTTTGCAATTCGATTTCATCAATCATAAAAGTTATTATTTTGAAAGAAACTGAATAGATGAAAGCAGAGACACGAAAAGCACACATATGAAAGAAAAGTTGGATTTTTATTGATATAGAAATTGGACGTGCAGAAAGTCACGCCAATCGAAAGTGCATTGCAATCTTTCTTTTAAACTACAAAAAATACAAGCAAAAAGGAACAAATCTCGTGATTTTGTCTCTGAAGTAACGGTGCCCACCGTCCATACTCATAATACTGATCACCCCCTTATCCAAACCTTTGGAGCGCTGATTGCCTTTTTCTTTTCTCAAGCCCAAGTTTTCTGACCCTAATTTTTGCCTGGATCGCCCTTTGCGGGTTTTCAATCCACCGGGCCGCTCTGATTTTGCCTAGGTCGCCCTTTGCGGGTTTTCAACCTAGCGAGCTGATTTTTCCTTGGCTTATCTTTCTCTTTTTTCGTCTATTTTTCTAGGCATAATACTTCTTGACCACATCTGAGTTCACTGGATTTGGGATCTCATCTCCGTCCATGTTTGCCAGAATTAAAGCTCCTCCTGAGAATGCCTTCTTCACCACATAAGGTCCTTCATATTTGGGAGCCCATTTGCCCCTAGAGTCTGTCTGAATCGGCAAGATCTGCTTGAGCACAAGATCTCCTTCTCGAAATTCACGAGGACGGACTTTCTTGTCAAAAGCCCTCCTCATCCTCTGTTGGTACAACTGTCCATGACACATTGCGGCCACCCGTTTTTCATCAATGAGATTCAACTGGTCAAAACGAGACTGAGCCCATTCTGCTTCATCAAGTTTCGTCTCCATTAACACCCGCAGGGATGGTATTTCAACCTCAATGGGGAGGACTGCCTCTGACCCATAAACCAGGGAGTAGGGGGTTGCCCCTGTTGAGGTGCGTACTGAGGTTCTGTAACCATGCAGGGCAAAGGGGAGCATCTCATGCCAATCTTTGTAGGTTACCACCATCTTTTGCACAATCTTCTTGATGTTCTTGTTGGCTGCCTCAACTGCCCCATTCATCTTTGGGCGGTAGGGAGAAGAGTTGTGATGTTGTATTTTGAAGTCTTTACACAAATCCTTCATCACTCTGCTGTTCAAATTACTACCGTTGTCTGTGATAATCTTGTTTGGAAGGCCGTAGCGGCAAATCAAGTCTTTCTTGATGAACTTAGCGATCACTGAGCTCGTTACATTGGGATAAGAAGCAGCCTCCACCCACTTAGTGAAGTAGTCAATAGCAACCAGAATGAAACGGTGACCATTGGAAGCTTTGGGTTCAATGGGACCAATGATGTCCATGCCCCACATTGAGAATGGCCATGGTGCGCTCAAAACATTCAGAGAAGTTGGAGGTACATGGGTGTGATCTGCATAGATTTGGCATTTATGGCATTTTCTCACAAAACTGTAACAGTCTGATTCCATCTGCAACCAGTAGTATCCAGCTCTCAGGATTTTTCTAGCCATTGCGTGCCCATTGGAATGAACCCCAAATGAGCCTTCATGAATATCTCGCATAATCTTTACTGATTCTTCTCCTGTTACACACCTGAGGAGTACCAAGTCATGGTTTCTCTTGTAAAGGACGTCTCCACTCAAGAAGAAACCTGCTGACAGCCTCCTGAGGGTTCTCTTGTCATTCTCTGTAGCTCCGGGAGGATACTCTCTGTTTGTGATATACTGCTTGATGTCATGGTACCAAGACTTACTATCTGATCCCTCTTCGACTGCCATACAGTAGTGATAAGCAGGCTGTTCTCTGTGCTGGATTCTGACAGTCGTCAGACTCTTGTCACAGCTGACGTTGAACATAGAAGACAAAGTTGCCAAGGCATCTGCCAACTGATTCTCGCCACGGGGTATGTGCTGGAAAGTGATTTCCTCAAAGGGCTTGATTAATTCTTGAATGTAGTCACGGTACGGAATCAAATCAGAATTTCTTGTTTCCCAGTCTCCTTTCACCTGATGGACAACTAGAGCTGAATCTCCGTATACGTCGAGCCTCTTGACTTTCCGATCGAGAGCCGCCTGGATACCCAAGATACACGCTTCATACTCTGCAATATTGTTTGTGACATAGAAGCTTAGTCTGGCGGTGACTGGTATAAAGCGGTTGTCTGGGGAGATCAGCACTGCTCCGATTCCGTGCCCCCACATGTTAGAGGCACCGTCAAACAACACTCTCCACCTTTCATCATCTTGAGATTTCCCTGCGTCAAATAATGCCATGATGTCCTCATCTGGGGAACTCACATTGCATTGATTGGTAATCCTCAACCGGTTGATGTGCCAGGTAGTCTGCCAGTGTGCTACCTTTAATCGCCTTCTGGGTTACGTACACGAGATCGTACTCTGACAGAAGCATTTGCCAACGAGCAATTCTACCCGTGAGCGCAGGCTTTTCAAATATGTACTTGATTGGGTCCATTTTGGACACCAACCAGGTAGTGTGACTCAGCATATACTGTCTCCGTCGATGTGCGGCCCAGGCTAGAGCACAACGAGTCTTCTCCAATGATGAATACCTTGTCTCACAGTCTGTGAACTTCTTGCTTATGTAGTAGATCGCGTGTTCTTTCTTTCCTGACTCATCGTGTTGCCCCAGCACGCAGCCCATAGAGTTGTCTAGCACCGTGAGGTATAGGATGAGGGGCCTGCCAGACACAGGTGGCATTAGGATGGGTGGATTTTGGAGATACGCCTTGATTTTCTCAAATGCTTCTTGACATTTATCATTCCACTTCATCTCTTGGTTTTTGCACAGCAGTTTGAAAATTGGTTCGCAAGTTGCGGTCAACTGGAAGATGAATCGAGAGATGTAATTTAGTCTTCCCAGGAAACCACGAACTTCTTTCTCTGTCTTAGGTGCTGGCATCTCCAGGATTGCTCGTACTTTGTCCGGGTCTACCTCAATTCCCTTCTGGCTAACAATGAAACCTAACAGCTTCCCTGACCTAACCCCAAAAGTGCACTTAGCGGGGTTCAGCCTGAGTTTGTACTTTCTGAGACGCTCGAACAACTTCTGCAGGTTAACCACGTGCTCTTCATCAGTCTTTGATTTGGCAATCATGTCATCTACATAAACTTCGATCTCCTTATGCATCATGTCATGGAATAGGGTTACCATCGCTCTTTGGTAGGTCTCCCCGGCATTCCTCAACCCGAAAGGCATGACCTTGTAACAGAAAGTTCCCCAAAGGGTTATGAAGGTGGTTTTCTCCATATCCTCTGGAGCCATTTTGATCTGATTATAGCCCGAATACCCATCCATGAAGGAGAACATCGAATGCTGAGCAGTACTGTCCACCAAAACGTCAATATGGGGTAGGGAAAATCATCTTTAGGGCTTTCTCTGTTCAAGTCACGGTAGTCGACACACATTCGGACCTTCCCATCTTTCTTAGGGACTGGAACAATGTTTGCTACCCACTCAGGATATTTTGCCACAGCTAAGAACCCTGCATCAAACTGTTTCTTGACCTCGTCCCTGATCTTCAAAGACATTTCAGGCTTCATCCGCCTTAACTTCTGTTTCACAGGGGGACACTCTGACTTCACTGGCAATTTATGTTCGACAATATCTGTGCTCAACCCTGGCATGTCCCGATATGTCCATGCGAATACGTCAGCGTAATCGAACAGGAGCTGAATCAACTTTTTGCGCTCTTTATCCTCCATTGCGGGTACCAACCTTGATCTCTTTTCTGTCTTCCTCAGTACCCAAATTGACCATTTCTGTAGACTCCTCATGGGGTTCGATGACCTTTTCTTCTTGTTCTACCATTCTCATGATTTCTGGAGGAGTATCCCAATCATTCTCAAAATCTTCCTCGGCTTGATTAACCGGGTAATCAAAATCACAGTATGAGTTATGGGCATTATTATTTTCAGAGTTTATTTTTGATCTGCATTAGAATGGAGCGGCGAATAAAAACAAAGAAAAAGCAACATAGATAAAAGATGAAGACAGAAATTTTATTGAAAATTCAAAATAACACTTTATTGATTGATGATTTTCGACGAAAACATGTGTGCCCGAATGAAATATCCCAAGGCCTTGGGCAGAGCCGAGGGATCTGCATTACAATGATAATTACTTTAAATTGGAAAATACGGGGAAATCCATGATCTCCCAGTTTTGCAGCTTCTCTCCAACCGCACAGCAGCGCACCAGACCTTCAGCACGGCCACTTGAGCTTGATCCTTCTTCAACCATATTAACCTGGTCAGGGTTCAGCATACCAGCACTCCGGAAGTTGTCCTTAAGATTAGCGATGACCATTCTCCCCTGATTGGGTGCCCTTCCTCTGAGTTTGGCCAGCCATTTCTCCCTCCTGTCAGATGTCAGCCTCTCCCGATCAGCAAGACTTGGGACGTACCCAACACCGAACCTCTCAATATTACCCCTCAACTGGATAGGCATTACAATTCCTTGAGCAGTTTTTCCTAAGCCCTTACCAATCTGATACCCATGTCCCAGCATCACCTTTGCAGTCATCATGGCAGCCTTGGACCACTTAGGCTTCCACCGAGGTTCACCTTCGACGAAGACAGCGTTTGAAATCTCCAATCCTTGGAAAGCGGTCTCAAAGGACTCTTCTGCTGCTTCCACATAATATTCAGGTGGTGATCGATTTATCAATGTTTCTTCCTCTCCGGAGATCACTATCAGTTTTCCCCTAGCCACAAACTTGAGTTTCTGATGAAGCGAGGATGGCACTGCCCCAGCCGCATGTATCCAAGGACGTCCTAGCAGGCAACTGTAGGATGAATTGATGTCCATCACTTGAAAGACGACATAAAATACTTCAGGGCCTACCTGCAGCGGCATTTCTACTTCTCCAAAAACTTCCTTCACCGACCCATCAAATGCTCTGACCAAGGTGGAGCTCGGTTTTAGATATGAACAGTCTACATCCAGCTTATCCATTGTAGACTTAGGCAGCACATTCAAGGATGAACCATTATCAATAAGCACCCTGGCAAGTATATGGTCCCCACACTTGACTGAGATGTG
Organism: Astragalus membranaceus; assembly: GCA_039519185.1. Classification (NCBI taxonomy): domain Eukaryota; kingdom Viridiplantae; phylum Streptophyta; class Magnoliopsida; order Fabales; family Fabaceae; genus Astragalus; species Astragalus membranaceus. The sequence continues at coordinate 107,909,268 of CM076847.1, read as the reverse complement.
AAGAGCTTGATTATGACTCTTTCCTGCCGGAGGCAGCTCAGTGTCTGAGAAGGTCAAGTAATTAGAGGCTACAATGTTGCCAACAATACCATCAAGCTGGTTTACTGTAATGTCATGGGAGACGTGAGCTTCATTCAGGACCTTTAGCAGTGCAGCACGATGTGCCTCTGAACTAAGCAGCAAAGAGAGCATTGAGATCTTGGATGGGGTTTGATTCAGCTGGTCTACCACCCGATATTCACTCTGTCTCATTACTCTCAGGAATTCTTGAGCTTCTTTGTCCGACACATCCCTGACTTCTACAGCTTCTTTGTCCTTTCCTTTACGGGCCCTTTCTTCGTTTCCCTTGGATTGCTCTCTTCTAAGGTTTTCAGGAGTATACATCCTTCCACTCCTTGTGATACAACTACCTCCAGCAATGTTTGTTATGTCCAGAGTGCTTTTAGGGACCTCCCCTTGTATTTGCACATTGCTGCTCCATGGAGTCATCCTAGTCTCCCCACTAGGGGTAGCAGCAGGTACTGGAATAACAACAGTCGAGGGTCTCGTCACAGCTAGATTGGAATTCAGATTGCAGGGAATTTCAATTGGTCTCCTGAAGCCTCCATTGCCTGATTGCAAGGTAAATACACCTTCTTCTTTCTCTTGGATTCCCACTTGGACCAGGTGTCTGTCTAAGAGATCTTGGAGAATTGGTTTAAAGCCTTCGCATGCCCCGATGCAGCGAGGATTATCACAGGCGTCTTTCCTAGCACACCCTTCTTTGATGACACCAAAACGGCATAATTCAGCATGGATAAAATTCAAAGGCATCTGAATGCAATCAACTTTTCTAACCAAACACTGACCCCCCTGATGGTCAACGGCATTAATAGCAGATCCTCCATGCCCTGGCAACGGATTGGTGGCTACATTGGGTTGTTGAAATGATATGCTTTTCTTATCAAGTAATTCTTGCACCACATATTTGAATGCTTTACAATCCTCCACCACATGACCTACTGCCCCAGAATGAAAGGCGCAGGTGGCATTTGCGTTGTACCCTCTGGGATAGGGAGGCTGATATGGCTTCATTTGACGAGTATTGATTAATTTGTTGGTGATGAGATAATTAAACAAGTCAGTGTAGGACATGGGAATGGGATCAAAGACAACAGGCTTCCTTTCATTATAATTCCGGTACTGATAATTTGATTGAAAAGGTTGTGCCAGTGGTGCCTGAGGAGGAACCGAAATAGCTTGCGGTGGATTGCTGTGCGACGGACCACTGGCTCCGATGACTGCATTAGTTTCACCTTCTTTCTTCTTATGAGACCCGAAAAATGGCTTTTTTTGACCGGCAGGAGGTGTCGGGCCCTGAGCTATTCTTCCGCTCCGCATACCATTCTCTACTCTTTCCCCTGTGACCACCATCTCAGAGAAGTTTGAGGCTACGCTGCCAACCAACCTATCATAATACACCGCAGGAAGGGTTTCCATAAACATGTGGACCATTTCTTTGTCCAGCAGAGGGGGTTTTACTTGAGCCGCAAGGTTCCGCCATCTCTGAGCATACTCTTTGAACGACTCGTTGTCCCTCTTAGACATGCATTGTAGCTGAGTTCTGTCTGGAGCCAAATCATTGTTATACTGGTATTGACGCATGAAGGCATCCGCCATGTCTTTCCAGCAACGGATATTAGTTGGCTCTAACTGCATGTACCAGTCAAGGGGAGCTCCAGCTAAACTTTCTTGGAAGCAATGCATCATTAAGTTATCATCACGGGCATAGGCAGTCATCTTTCGGCAGAACATTGTCACATGGCTAACTGGGCAAGTTGTCCCTCTGTATTTGTCAAAAGTTGGTGCTTTGAACTTGGGCGGCAAGACTAGATCAGGAACCAAGCACAACTCATGGGCATTCCTGGCTCGGGAACCTGCCCCTTCAACAGCTCTTAATCTTTCTTCCAGCATCTGATATTGACTTCTAGCTTCGGCAGGGTAATTCTGTGGGAAACCGCCGGCACCATAGTGAGGGTTATTCATCGATGCCGCGACCGGGGTTATGTGTCGGTGAGCAATATTCTGAGGGACTGGGCCCTGTACGTGTGGATGAACCATTATTGGTGAATTGAAACCCGCCGGAGTTCCTGGAGCAATAACAGGAATTGGGATCTGAATCTGGGCTTGATGCGTCCCTGTTCCAACTTCGTTCACAATTGTATTAGGCTGAGCGTGCCCCGTGGTTCCCGAAGGATCTCTTCCAGGGTTTGCATCAGCAGCAGGGGGCGTATAGCCCAGTGGGAGACCATAGGGAGGCCATTGCGCAGCTTGAAGGGTTTGAGAGATCCCAGACCCAGGAAGGGGAGGAGGATTGTTTGTCCTAGCGACAGCAGCTTCAGTTGTGCCAACATCTCTTAAGGCACTTAGCACTCTTATGACCTCCGCCATTTGAGCCTTTAGGACTTCCATCTCAGCTTGAACGACTTGATTCTCCTGATTCTGACCATGCTGACCCTGACCATTAGGATCCAGACCTCCTGGAATTCCGTCATCCTGATGTGGCTGCGGATCGTTCTGATCAAGGTTGGCTTGATTGTTTTCCACGTTTCTTGCTTGCAGACGCGTCCAATAGCGATGATTAACCAGCTTGCCTAATTTTCTGTTGACGGAACACGCTTATGAACACAAGAACGAATAAATGAATGCAATGCGAATGGATGCGTGTTTAGTTTGTCTTGCCAAGAATCGCAGTGTATTATGTCTTGTCATAGATACGCAGGTAAATCCTTGATTCTTTTTGTTATATCACTTTCTTTAGACCATACTGAAATTGGAATCTGGAAGCGAAACGGGTGTATTTAAACAAAATACTTCAAAATCTGAATCCGAAAGTACGACATTCTGATACAGTGATTGAAAAAGGAAAGGTACAATAAAACAAAATGGAAAATTACAATACAGAAGCTCAAATACAAAGAGCTTTGACATTTCCACTCTTTTTCCTCTTGTTGTTGGTAGAGGTACTTCCGGCTTTTCCTTTGGCTTCCTCAACTAGGGCTCTGCAGTACTCCACAAATTTGTACACCTCAAGCGGGGTGTTGAGGGGATACATCTCAGCTTCAGCTTTTCTTAATCTCCTGGGCATATCCGCAAGAGCCTGGTTGACCAATTCTGATAGCTTGGAGAACCTACCCTTCCAGTGTTGAACCTCATCCCTCAGCTCAATGATGATTGCCTGCTCTTCAATTCTACCGAGCAGCTCAACATAGCGATGTTCCCAATACTGACTTTCATCCCTCACTTGCCGGTACGCATCGCTGATGTGACAAAGGCGCTCCTTCAATTCATCAGAATCCTCTTGCTCTGCTTTTAGGGCCCGCTGATATTCTCTGAGGATGTTCTCAAATGAGTCTCTCTCTTGCACAACACTGTTTAACTTACTCTCCCATTCAGCTTGTAACATGCGGGATTCTCTCTTTGACTTGGCAAGCAAGCTTTTCGCAGCTCTCTCTTCCATTTTTGCTTCATCCCACAATTCTTTCCACTGATTGGCTTCTTCCAGGGCCTTCTTCTCTTTCAAGCTTCGCCTCTTGATTTCCTCCTTGGCTCCTTGCAGATACCTTTGAACTTCTAACTTGCTCTCCTCTTCCCCTTTTAGTTTCTGACTGAACTTCTCAATGGTATCAGACTTCAGGGCATTTTCTTCTTTCAACCTTTTGTTCTTCAGAGCCATCTTCTCTATTTCAGCTTGCAAAAATTTCTTCTCTTCCTCTGCCTTCATCAGGGCCAACTTAACCTCGCCTAATTCTTCGACAACAGGGACACTGGCGTCTACTACTTCCCTCTCGACTTGCAACTCTTTTTGGTAGGGCAGTTGAACATTCTGGATTCTTTTTCCGAGCCACTGAGCGAAGGTGATGCCACTAGTTCTCTGAGCAAGCTCTACTTTTCCCATGCGAACCACCGTACTCCAGGCTTGCAAGACCTTTCTAAGCAAACTGTCATCTTTTGGTCCTCCTTCAAAGATGTAAAGCGGGAATATCATCTCTTCAGTAGGCGAATTCCTCATCGGATACCCCAATTGCCTCAGAGTCAGGGACGGGTTGTAGTTGATGCATCCCTTAGTGCCCATTAGCGGGACATTTTGAAAGCTACCACAGCGGAAGACTACCTTAGGTCGATCTTCCCAGCAAGATGAGAGATACCAGCGGATCGAGTGCTCATCTAGACCCCCTAGAAACTGGATCCATTCTTGAATACTCATAGCTTTCACCTCACAGGTTACAGCGTAGCTAATCAACTTTTCCACTCGTGTTGGGTTGGTGAAGGCATGAATGAGGAGCCACGCATACAACAGATGAGAAGAGCAAGAGATTTTCTTCCTTCTTAAGTCACAATGATGAGTAAAAGCAGAGTAAGTGTCAGCAAGGATGGCGGGAATTGGATTAATGGGGCTCCTCTTGTTCTGAAAAGCTAGGAAAATACCAATAGCAGTCACATCCACATACCTCTCAATCTGCGGAAAGAGAACAACCCCAAAAATTGCTAAAGCCAAAACTTGCTTGTAGACAACCCAATTTTTACTTCTAGCATAGGCTCCCATTAAACCTTCAAGGTAGCTCTGCGGGAAACCTATCACATTGTTTCTCTTCTGCTTTTGGAGCTTCAGATCTTCTACACTTACTTGCAATAATGCAGCGAACCCCTCATCTGTGTAGTATTGTCCTTGATACCGGTAAGGGACAGCTTCTGTCTGAGTAAAGCCCAAAATCTGCTGATATTCCTCCAATGTGGGGGCCATTTGAAAATTTTTGAAAAGAAAGCACCTGATTTCTGGGTCATAAATCTACTCAAAGCCACAATAGCCTCAGTCTGTACCTCTAGCAACAACAACTTCCGGAGGTTCCCATAAGCATTGTCAAACGATCCCCTTTCAATAGGTCCCATCAAGTCAACACATTTTTTCAGACTAGTCACATCTACCTTGTTTACAACGGGGTACCTTGGAGTATACACCGTTTCCCTTCTAGATTCCATGCCGTATCTATGACAAAAATTTCTCATTACTTGGGATTCTCGGCAAGCAAACCATGATGAAGTGCAAAGATGCATGCGAAAATTATCGAAAATGTATGTTTTATGCAAAAGATGATGTGTAAATGATGATGATATTCTATGTCTATGTAACTCAGAGACCAATCCTTATTGGCAGTGATTCAAGTTTTTTTTTGGAAAATGCGGGTCGTACGTTATTTCATATGGACCGGTATGAGAAAGGCTACAGCGGTAACTCTTTCACTCCCTCTTTTTTTTTTAAAAAAAATAAAGTGGTTCATATGTCACTTCGTACAGACCGGCGAAAGAAAGGTTACAACGGCAACTCTTTCTCTATTTTTTCGAAAAATCTCCTTTTCTTTTTGAAAACGTGCCTAGTTTACAATGCAACACACAATTTGGAAAGCCCTTGTGACCTAAAAAGAGGTGAGACCTGCGATCTAGGGCAATTTAAAGGGTAATCCTCCCATGTGGCTCTATTCACTCCCTCGCAAAGGCTACCAGAGCTAAATCTCTCTCATGATAACACCCACAACGATGGAATGCCATCTGGTGTGAGGTACCATAAAAGAGCATACTCTGGCTGAAACTTTCGTGAGAGCAGAAGGACATCGGTCCAATTGGCAGTCACTACTCGTTTCCACTCTCCTAGGTGTTTTCAGACCTTGGGTTTTAGGCCTCTCTCAAAGCACATAATCATAAGGGGGTGAGTGTGTGTAGCGGGGACATACCGCCTAAAACTACCCACATATATCCCCACCTGCGAAGGAAAACCCAGAACAGTCCAGACAATAGCAAGCGATAACATGTTGTCTACACTAGGGTTCAATATCAAATAAGCTAGCCTAGGGTTTCAACAATAATCAAGTGCTTTGCTTACCTCAAGAAAGGGGGCCAAGAAGAGAGGAACATAACAAGATGGGGAGGAAAAGCATGAGGGTACTAAGCACATAAGCAAAGACGAGGAAAAATAAACATGAAAGGAGAGAAAATAAATGCACATGCACGCAATATGACAAGAAGAGCAAACCGAAAAGGGATATAAGCAAACAAAGTATCCAAATCACATCGATAGCACGCTAAACCACACATTTTTAATTAGTTAGGCTTGACCCACTTAAAAAAGAAAAGTCCCCAGTGAAGTCGCCAGCTGTTGCGCCCGAAAAAGTCCCTGAGGGAATCTTTCTTCGTTTACAACTTTTTGAAAATCAATGAAGTCACCACCAATATTTTTTATAAGGAAAATATTGAAGAAAAACCTTTAGGAAAGCGGATGGCCTTTTGGAAAACCGGAAGATTTGGGTTCGGGGGTCGGTTAGGCATAGGGAAGGTTTTAGCACCCCACGCCTCCTTTCTACCGAAAGGGAACCTTTAATTAAATGTGTGGTTTTAAGTGCGGATTTGGAAAATACTTAAACTTGCCTTTTTCGAAAAGAGAATGAAAAGACTTAATGAAAATTTTTATTTTTGGCAAAAGTATTTGTTGTTTTTTTTTTAAGAGAAAAGAAAGAAAAAAAAATGTTTTTAGTTTATTGTGCTTGACGGAGGATATCCGCTCCTACGTATCTCCCGGTGCGATGGAGAATTCAAAGCTACGTAGTTCTGGTTTTCTAAAAGGGGTTTTGTTTTTAAATCTTTTTGGAGTTTTTTCGCAAAGAGGTTGAGCGTTCGCAGTGACCAAACAACAATGGTTTAGAGTGGTCGCACTACTAACTCGTATGAAAATGAATTATCATTAACGTCCAAACGGCAACGGCGCGAGTGGTGATTAATGACAATCAGTTTTTATTTTGAGCATTGAAAAGGTTTTCACAATTGAAGGAGAGCGTTTGTAAGGACCAGACAACAACGGTTTAGAGTGACCACACTACTAGCTCCCACAGAAATGAAATCATCACCCACAATCAAACGGCAACGGCGCGAGTGACCATTAGTGATGATTAATTTTGATTTCGACGTTTGAAAAGATTTGTTTTTGAAGAGTGTCTTCGTTGATTTCGACGTTTGAAAATATTTGCTTTTGAAGAGTGTCTTCGTTGATTTCGACGTTTGAAAATATTTGCTTTCGAGGTCAGAAAATATTTATTTAGGGAAAGGAAGTATATTTTTTTAAAAGGAGAAACAGTGGATGTAATAGTAAAACGGGAGTGCAAATAAAAGGAGGGCTGTATTATTAAAAATGGGGTGTAAACAGTGAGAGGGGTTGCGTTTTAAAATGGGGGGTGCAGAAAAAGGAGTCCAATTCGCATGGGAAGGCCCAGTTAGCGAAGCTGGGCTTAAGTGACCAAAAGGGCCTTATGCTTGAGCCTGGGGGGTGTAAATAACAGTTTACTTGTTTTTTTTAAAAATGTTTTACTTACCACTCTTTTTTACTAAGGAAAAGTTTTCTGTTTTTTTTTGAGATTCTTTTGTTATTATTTTTTGGTTGAGATAATTTTTGGTTGGAAAAGAATAAATAATTAAATAAATAAATAAATAAAACGAAAAAAACAAAAATCAGTTTATTGGTTTTAAAAAAATGTTTTATTTACCCTTTTTTATTAATTGCTAGGAAATGATTTTTGTGAAGTGTTTTTTTGTTGGTATTTGGTATAAAAGAGATCTATTAATTATTTAAAGAAACATTTTACCTTAAATCCTTTTTTGATTCTTTTGATACCTAATCCTTTTTTAATATTAGAAGAAAAATTGCTATATTTCTTATTGCTATTATTTTGATGACAATTATTATTGTTGATAAAAAAAGACATTGCTACATTTCTTCAAAGAGAAACATGACATTCAAGGATAAGCAATCAAATTGAACTATTCTTATTTTAAAACAACAAGAGCATCAAAATATAAAGCATCTACTAAAAAAATCTAACATTCAATCTCTCAAAATCTCAAAACACCATATGCGTGAAGATGAACAAAAAGGATTTGTGAGACAACAAATTTACATTGATCAAAATAGAGATGCAAAGATCATGAGATAAAACAAGAAATTTAAGAGTGAATACTAAACCAACCTTGAATAATGAACCTTTTGGTGAGACTTTATCAACAATAACAACAACAAAAATAAAACTATGAAAATTTTAGTGGAGGAGAAAAAAAACGAAAAAATAATCTCTCTCTCACAGAAACTTCTCCAAATCCGCTTTTGCTTCCTCTTGCTTCTTCAAGACTTCGACCTCTCCTCTCTTTTCTCTCCAAAAAAAATCCTCCCTTACCTCAAAACCGAAAACCTATTTATACTAAAACTTGATCTTGTAGTTGTGTGCTTTGTTTTTCGGTTTTTTCCACCAAGCCTTGTGTATAGATCCGTTTGCGTGCTATCCTTGAGAAAAACGAAATGGAAAACACGTTTCCTTGGATGAATCCGTGAGCTTTGGAGGGACCAACGGCCTCTTGTGTGTTGATGTCAAAAATGGTGATTTCGTGTGAGAGAGGAGATGAAGGAAGCACCGAAAATGGAGGTTTCGTGAGAGGATGGTGAAAGGAAGCATGAAAGGAAAAGAAAAGAAGGTGGACGGCTAGGGAAGGGAGGTGGAGGTGATGTTTGCTTTTTTTCTTTTCTTTGATGGAGTGTGGGAGTGTATGAGAGAAAGAGGATTGAGTGTGAGAAAAGATGAGAGTGAGTATGATAGGAGAGTGTGAGGGATGCGTAGGGGAGAGGAGAGAGAGTTGGGTCGAATTTTTAGGGTTTGGAAGGGGAAGTGTGTGAGAGAGAGTGAGTTGAGTGATGTGTGAGGGAGAGAGAAAGAAAGGGGTCGTAGGAAGGAGGGAGAGAGAGCCGTTGGGGAGATGAGAGTGATGTGAGGGGAGTGATGTGAGAGAGTGGGAAGTGTGTGGAAGTGGGATTGAGAGTTCCAAGGAGGGAATCAAGGAAAAGGTAGCCGAATTTTAGGGAGGAGAGAGGGGATGAATGTGGATGATTTTTGGGTTAAGGGGGAGAGTGAATGTGGACACATTTTAGGGTTAAGGGGGGGGGGGTGGCCGAATTTTTAGGGTTTGGAGAGGTGGGATTCGAATTTAGGGTTTAGTTGGAGTGGGTTGGATGGAGTTGGGTGTTGGGTTAGGAAGGAGTTGGGTTGGGTTTGGTTTTGGACATGGGTTAGGTTTTGGACATGGGTTAGGCGAATTGGGTTAAGGTTTGGTGGAGGAGTGGGCTTTAGATGGCCCAATCCTAATTGCACCTCTATATATTTTTTAACAAACCTCCCCTATTTCCTCCTTTGCTTATTTTGTTTCTTTACTTCTAATTATTATTATTTTTTCAAAAATTAGAACTTGTAGCAAACTAAAATAAAACATGGCATAAAAATAAAATAATTATTTTTTATTAAAAATAAATAAAATTTCTTATTTTTGGATAGGAAAAAATTAGGGTATTACAGCGCCCTTGACGCCCAGTACCACAAACCGTGACCTTGCTCTATGAATTCTAAACCCGTTGGCGCCCAGCAGCTCAAACCGCGACCTTGGTGCCCTTGGCGCCCAGCACCACAAACCGTGACCATGGCGCCCTTGACGCCCAGAAGCTCAAACCGCGACCTTGGCGCCCAGCATCACAAACCGTGACCATGGCGCCCAGCACCACAAACCGTGACCTTGCTCTATGCAACCCGTCACCTTGGCGCCCTTGGCGCCCAGCAGCTCAAACCGTGACCATGGTTCCCAGCACCACAAACCGTGACCTTGCTCTATGCAAGCCATCACCTTGGCGCCCTTGGCGCACAGCAGCTCAAACCGTGACCTTGGCGCCATTGGCGCCCAGCACCACAAACCGTGACCTTGGTGCCCTTAGCGCCCAGCACCACAAACTGTGACCATGGCCCCCTTGGCGCCCATCACCACAAACCGTGACCTTGCTCTATGCAACCCGTCACCTTGGCGCCCAACAGCTCAAACCGTGACTTTGGCGCCCAGCACCACAAACCATGACCTTGCTCTATGCAACCTGTCACCTTGGCGTCCTTGACGCCCAGCAGCTCAAACCGTTACCTTGGCGCCCTGCTCTTGCAAACTGTGAACAAGGGATCCTGGCGCCCTTGGTGCCCTGCATTTGCAAACCGAGAACATAGAATCTTGGCGCCTGTCATACCCCAATTTTGTCCGACTAATCGAAAAATCCCAAAAATTTTATCGCTTCGCATATTGTTCTAAATGCGGGTGTATTTGGTACTCTCGTGCAACGTTTTTGTTTGGCGCTCGTTGTTTTCAAAAAAAGTCCAAAAAATAATAAAAAATAATAAACGCAAGCGCGTGTCGGTTTCGAGTCGTGTGAGCAAATGCGTCGGTGCGCTTTTAGTCTTACCGTTTTACGCGCGTGCGTATTCTGATCGCGTACGCATTCCTAGTCTTAAGGTGAACGCGCGTTTCATTTCGAGTCATCGTGTCGGTACGCGTTGTTTTTACCGCTTTTATTATCATAAAAAAAAATAATAATAATAAATAAATAATAATAAACAAATAAAATCAACTTTGATAAAAAAATCAATCAGCTGTCCTTGTGTTACACATATAAACAAAAAATTTAAAAAAAAGCAGAATAGTACAAAAAAAAAAGTCAGCTCTTTTATTTGCATATGGACAAAAATTAATTACAAACAAAAGGGTACAAAAAAATAATAATAAAGCAAAAATGGGACAGCAACACATGCGAATGGCTGCCTCAAAGCTACAAGTCCAAGTTCTTTCTTCTTGTCCCTTTTGTTTGGCTTCCATTTCCAGCAAAAACATTGCTGCAGTGGCAGCAGCCCTGCTGCCATCCTTGCTGCTCCACTGCTCCACCCCTGCTGCCAACAGCTTGGTCTCCTATGAGCTTTGATCCCCTGCATTAGCATCCACACCTACTCCACAAACTCTCTGCCTATAAATACAGCAGAACAGAAACAGTGTTAAAGGGGAGACACTCAGAGGAATTCACAAAACAGTAACATACACACAGAACAATTCACAAAACAGAGAAAACACAGCAATACACACAGCTGAGAAGAAGGCAGAAACTAGAAGGTTTTCAAGTTCAAAAAAGGAAAGAAGCAGTTTAAGAGGCAGTAGCAGAAAAGGAAAAAACAGCTTAGGGAGTGATTTCAAAGGCTGGAATACAGGTTGATTTCTGCATCTTAATCTTTGTTCTTTTAGGTCTTATGTAAGCCCATATCAAAATCATATGGCAGAACGTGCGAAAGAAAATAGAGTAGTTTAAATTCATGTCCTGCTAAAAACGATTAGGGCTCACTGTCAATGCTGTATACAGGCCAGGTTTCCTTTAAGGGAAAATTTTAGGAACGAATTAGTTTTTTAGCATTCTGTTTAAGCGTAATACTATTGTGTCATTGGTAGTTTGTTAGAAATAAGTTTAGTAAATGAGAAATCGGTGTGTGAAAAAAAAACGAGTTAGTTAAACAACAAGAAATCAAACCAGACAGCCACAGCAACACAAAAGTAAACATTCAGATAGAACAAAAAAAAATAGAGAAGGGATGATGCACTGACCTGAGCCGCCGGAGGTGAACTCCGACCGCCGTCCACGGTGGTCATTCCACGGAATCAGTCGAAACATACGCGTCACCGTTACCCCGTCGTGGCCGTCCTCGCGCCTCACCCCCAAACACCGATTGAACCCTCCACCACCGCAAATCGCCCCACTCCGCCACCAACCACGCCGAACCACCATCGCGCTACCACGGCTAGCCACCACCAAAGCCACCCCCCACAACCGGCGCGTCCACCACCACTGTCCAAAGACACCCCATCGTCTACCAAAAAGCACCACCCTCGCCGTCGTCTCCACTGCAACGACACCATCACCGCTCCACCGAGCCAACCCTCGCAGCCGTCGTTGAGGTTACTTGAAGAGAAGAGATGTTAAGAGAACAGGGCGGTGAGCCAGTAGGAGAGGTCGAGAGAGAAGGGGAAAGTGGCGGTGGTTCGGTGGAGGGAGAGAGCGGAGCTAGGGAGAGGAAAGAGAAGTGCGATCGAGAGAAAGAGAGAAGGAGTAGATGCGCTGAAGAGAGAAAAACGAAATTAGGGGGAAGAGGAAGGAAGAGACACGGCGCATGGAGAGGAGAGAGGGAAGAATTTTGGGGTTGGATATTTTGGGGGGGGTGAGGCGCCGCGTGAGGATAATCAAAATTAGGGTTTCCAATTTTAGATTTAGGCTTTTATAGTATGACACAGGGGCATTCTCGTCCTTTCACCTTTTATTTTATTTTTCAGATTTCTATTCACACCCCTTGTTTTACTCAGCGCGCCCCCCCCCTTTTGAAGCCCACGATTTCTTTTTTTTGAAACGCAGCCCAGCTTACAAAAACAAGCTGGGCTCACTATCTGCACCCCCTTTTAATAATACAGCCCTCCTTTTATTTACACCCTTATTTTACTATTTCACCCCCTGTTTCTCTTTTAAATTTTATTTCTTTTCCCCTAAATAAACTTATTTATTTTTTTTTCTTTTCTTCTCACAAACCTTTTTTTCCCGATGATGGATAAATGTTTCCCCGAACGAAAATCAATCCAATTGCAAATTCCTTTCATCACGACGTTCTCTCCTATTAAAACCAACGAAAACACTTTTCAAAAACAAATCTTTTCAAACGTCGGAATCAAAACTAATCATCACTAATGATCACTCGCGCCGTTGCCGTTTGATTGTGGGTGATGATTTCACTCCTGTGGGAACTAGTAGTGTGGCCACTCTAAACCGTTGTTGTTTGGTCCTCACAAACGCTCTCCTTCAATTGCGAAAACCTTTTCAATGCTCAAAATAAAAAAACCGATTATCATTAATCATCACTCGCGCCGTTGCCGTTTGGTCGTTAATGATGATTCATTTTCATAAGAGTTAGTAGTGCGACCACTCTAAACCGTTGTTGTTTGGTCACTGCGGACGCTCAACCCCTTTGCGAAAAACTCCAAAAAGATTAAAAAACAAAAACCCTTTTCAGAAGAACCTAGAACTACGTCGCCTTTGATTCTCCACCCGGAGATACGTAGGAGCAGGGCCACGCCCCTGTCAAGCGCAAAAATAAACAATTTCTAAAATTAAAGAATATACAAACAGATCTCCTTCATTTCAAAAGCAAAAGTCTTATTTTCAAAGTAGGGGATTAAGTCGGTCGTACGGCCGGGTTAATCATCGTTTTAAGATAAGTGAACTGTGGTCCCACAGAGCCCCAACGCTCCTTCAGCCCTCAGTGGCCCTTCAGAGCCCCAGTGCTCCTTCAGACCCCCAGTGGTCCTCCAACACAGATCACACAGTCCTAAAACCCCTACATTAAAAAACACCAACCCACAAACATTTTCTACACACGAGAACTACGTAGCTTTGATCCCTCTTCCAGTGAGGGTACGTAGGAGCGGGTCACAGCCCGTCAAGCACCCTTTTAAAAAATCTTTGTTTTGTTCCGCTTTTCAAAGATACCAAAAATATTCTTCTTCCCCCCGTTTTCAATAAAACAATTTCTCAAATGAAATAAAAAGAAAAGGAAAGAAAAGAAAAGAAGTAGAACAAACCGCTTTCAAACTCAAACTTTTGTCCAAACCCCACATCAAGTTAATGGTTCCCTTTCGGTAGAAAGGAGGTGCGGGGTGCTAATCCCTTCCCCGTACCTAACCGACCCCCGAACCTACATCTCTAGTTTTCAACAGACCATCCGCCTTGTTTAAAAGACCTTTTTTCAATGTTTTGGTCTTAAAATTAAAATATTGGTGGCGGCTCCAAACTTTTTCCACGTTGTCAAACGAAAAGTCCCAAACCGGATTTTTCGGGCGCAACAGCTGGCGACTCCACTGGGGACATTTTTTTTTTTTTAAAAAAAACGAGGGTCAAGCCTAGTTAACTTGATGTGTGGTTTAAAATTAATTGAGTTGAAAGCTTTGTTCTATTCCGTTTCTATTTGTTCACAATGTCGTGTTCATGCATTCCTCAATTCCCATGTCCCCTATTCTCTGCTCCCTTTCTTAAGGTAAAAACATGAATTTCCTCCCATTCTATTATAATCCCTTCTTCTCCGCTCCCTTTCTTGAGGTAAGCAGTGCATATGACTGTTGCTGAAACCTAGGTTGGATTATTGGTATTGTGATATTGAACCCTAGGGTAGACGACATGTTATTACCTGCTATTATTTGGACTGTTCTGGGTTTTCCTTTGCAGGTGGGGTATATGTGGGTAGTTTTAGGCGGTATGCCCTTGCTGCACACACTCACACCTTATGCTTACTATGCTTTGAGAGGGGCCTAAAACCCAAAATCTGACAAAACCTAGGAGAGTGGAAATGAGTAGTGACTGGCAATTGGACTGTTGTCCTTCCGACTCTCACGAAAGTTTCAGCCAGAGTATGCTCTTCCATGATGCCTCACACCAGATGGCGTTCCATCGTTGTGGGTGCTATTGTGAAAGAGAATTAGCTCTGGTAACCTGGTGAGGAAGTGACTAGAACCCGCATGGGAGGAACATTTGAGTTGTCATAGAACTTAGGTCCCCACCTTCGTAGGGCACATGGGGCATACCAAATTGTGTGTTGCATTGTAATATAGACATGTTTTCAAAAAAGAGTAGGAGGTTTTTCAAATAAAAAGTAGAGAAAGAGCTGCCGTTGTAGCCTTTCTTCTATCGGTCCGTACGAGGCAGTATGTGGTCCACTTCATTTTCAAAAAAGGAGAGAAAGAGCTGCCGTTGTAGCCTTTCTCTTACTTGGTCCATATGAAACCACGTACGGCCCGCATTTTTCAACAAAAAAAACTTGAACTAAAGCCAATAAGGGTTTTGCCCTAATCTGCATATGCATAAAACATCATCATCATTTTGCATACATCCTCGCATTGCATCCAACAGAAGCTTTTACAGTTCATGCATGCATCCTTGCATTCCATCAAAGTTTGTTTACCGAGAATCCCAAAGTGACAAAGAATCTTGTCATAGGAACGATGTGGAATCAAAAGTGAAACAGCGTATACTCCGAGGTGTGAGTTTGTTTAAGTTTGAATGCATGGAATGTGCTTTGTTTCGCTTATTGATTCTAACCTTGTTGTGTTTCAAAGGAAAAAATAATCAAAATCCACCGTTAAACCTATGGCAAGACATAGTACATCGTGATTCCCGGCACCAAGACAGACAGGAAATCATACATATTGCATTGCACTTGCATTCAAACAAGTATTAGTGCATACCGTCTTTTATCAAAAAAAAAACCAAAAATCAAGAAAAATCAAAATTATTATTTTCCACAAGCTTTCTTAGAAAACATACTACATGCATTTTTTCTTTGCACTACAAAAAATAATCAAATAAACATCTCATTTCGCATGCATTTTCATAAGAATCATATCTTTCCACGCACTAAAAATAATTGTTAGTATCAGGCACTCCATTTCATAGTTCAAAAATAAAACGAAAAGCAATCATCATCCGCACTTTGCATCATGGCGTCATGCATTACATAAAACAAAATTCTGAAAAAAAAAAAACAATTATCATCCCTATGGTATTTCATTCGCTCATAATCATAAAAAATCATCAAGTGATGCAATTTACGTTATCCTCATTCAAAATGCACATTCGTTCATTCATTCACCCACTCGTTCCGTCGTCTGTCCATATCACATCATCGCATTAATAGTTTCCTGTGTCGCAAATCAAAAATAAGCATTAACGTCTCATCTCGCATGCATCTTCATTCAATATCTCCCATGCATTAGGAAAGTAATTGCAAGCATCACGCATTTCATTTCATTGCATAAGAAAAATGAAAACCAGAAGCATCTATCATCCATATCGCATTTCATTCATCCTTGATTATGCAAAAACTATCATCAAATAATGCGGACATCGCGTCAATGTGGCGCTCATGCATCATTTCATTAACCTCATCACTTTGTTCGAATACATCATTTCGCCCTGCATGCATCCTTTCGAAACAAAGAAAAATTTCTCATGTGATGGCTTAATGGATAGAAGTGCACCTTTGAACGACGAAGGGTAATGTCTCAAATTTGTTTGTCGACTACAAATTTGAGATGTTACTTTACGATGTCAGAGCACTTTGACCCAGTCGCACGTATTTTAATTTCAAGTAGGGAATTAAATTGAGTCAACTAATTGTCAAAACGTTTCAGTACATTGTGTGAAGTATTGAGTCAGGATCCACTCAATGTTTCAGGCAAGTTACTCAGGGTAACGACAATCAGTTGCCTCATATCACCATTCTTGCATCTCTCATCATTCAAAAAAAGGGGCATTAGCATTTCGCATCTTGTCTCGCCTCTAAAAAAAAAAAATCAAAAATCATTTGGAAAAATAGGGGGCATCATTCTTGCATCATTCGCATTGGTATTCCATATTTTATCTTGCAACAAAATAATTTGGAATAAGCCACACTTTTCGAGTAGTCGTTCTCCACACATTTGCATCATACCTGCATATCATAACTTGTTCATTCATTGCATAAAATAAAAGTTGTGATGAGAAGCGAGACGTTCTTGCAAAACAATCATCCTTTTTTTTTTTTCGAAAAAGTTTATCCTTACTTGGTTGCAAACTCAAGGTGTTCCAAGGCACTCAGTTTTGCAAATCAATAGCTCATTTGCATGTCTTTCAAAAGCACAACATCCCATCCATTCCATGACAAAAAAAAAAAAAAACTGAAGCAGCTCATCAATTCTTTGTTCTAACTAATGTTGACTCTCTGTGAAGCATTCCTATAGTGAACATGCATGACACGTGCAGTTTCTCTTGTTTGAGTCAGTCAGTTTCCTTCCTTGTCATCATCACCATCCCAGTCTAACCCCGCCCCGTCCATCCATAAGGCACATATTCTCTCCCATCAGTGCATACTTGACTTTTTGGTTCATTCTCACTAACACTCTAAGTCCTCCATGCTGGGGCAATTCTGTGATCACTAACTTTCTTTATCGGCATTATATTCCTTTAGTGCAAGTCTTTCCAAAAAAAAGGAGAAAAGAAGAGATAAATGAGAAGAACAAGCTCGCTGGGTTGAAAACCCGCAAAGGGCAGCCTAGGCAAAAAGGAGCGCCCGGTGGATTGAAAACTCGCAAAGAGCGGTCCAGGCAAAAATTAGGGCATAAAAAAAATGCAAAGAAAAGAGCAAACACATATAGATAGATAAATTGTTGTCAAGTTTTATGAAAAAATAAGCAATCGGAATTTGAAATGAAGTTTGGCCGTCTCCCCACAACCTCAAGAAAATCCAAAATCCAGAAGCTCCCTTTCCTACCCACCTTAAGCCAAGAAAATCCCAAAGAGAAGGGAAAAATCCCCCTCCTACCCACCTTAAGTCAAGAAAGTCCCAGGATATCTCCATCACTCTAGACAAGGATCAATTCCACATCGAAAATGGTATATCATCTTTATCAGCTCACCCAAGTCCAAAGAAAAGAAAGAAGTCCAAAGGAAAAGAATGCAACCAAACGAAAAAATTCAAAAAAAGATGAAAAATCCCCAAAAAAAAAAAGGAAAAAGAAAGACCAAGAAAAAAGAGAAACAAAAGAAGTACAAATTGTGAGCCGATATATTTCACCATGAAACACCAGAGATCCTTGTCCCCATAAACCTTCCAACACTCTGTTGTGTATAATCATCTCTCCTTTCATAAAGACCGCAAACATTTCCTCTGGCCTCAACATCTAACCCTCCGTAAACCCTCAGCCATTCTACTATGAAACACAAACTCGTCCTAATAAAACCCCAAACTCTTCATTAAGCTCAATCATCCCCTTCTCCACATCACAACCCTAAAAAGTCCATTCCGATCAATGACCGGTTGCTTTCGTTTTCTCAAATTTTAATCTTAGGACAAATAAGTTTATCTGTTTACAATGTGTTTGCTCAAAAAGAAAAACAAACGATCAGAAAAAAGAAAGCTGATCAAGAAAAATAAACCCTCAGAAAAAAGAGAACTGAGGAGACAAAAACAAACAGCTGACGAAACAAAAAAGGACTTGCACTCCCAAAAAGGCATTCAAGATTGCCTTAAAACAAGGTTTAGTGACCAC
Source organism: Astragalus membranaceus (assembly GCA_039519185.1). Classification (NCBI taxonomy): domain Eukaryota; kingdom Viridiplantae; phylum Streptophyta; class Magnoliopsida; order Fabales; family Fabaceae; genus Astragalus; species Astragalus membranaceus. The sequence continues at coordinate 107,891,232 of CM076847.1, read as the reverse complement.
CAAGTGAGGCTTCTCTTCATTACCAAAAGTCAAGGCATTCACAGAGAACCAAAGATTTACACTGAGAACACCACTCAGATCTAAAAGTTGGGGCATTCTCTTCACCACCCACCCACCCTAGTCTTGGGAAAGCCTGTTCAGCGTCCATCCTATGTCATTCGTCCTTTCACCAGGTGTTATCCATGACGCCAGTTCCCGCATATCTGCCCTTTCACTCCAATCGTCAATATCACCAAACAGGGGCAAGCCTTTCATTCATAGTTACCAAGCCTGGATTGGAGCAGTCTGGCAAAATCCATCGCCTTTCACAACCTCACTCAAAGAAACCATTTGTGATGTCATTCGAAAGTGGGACAAGTGCGTTCCCATTCCTTCACCTCATTCATTCCTACAAAACCTCACCGGGGCAATCTCTCAACTCACTATCCTAAACAAGGCCTTGTCATCCTAATTGGGGCAACTTTGTCCTTGTTATGACTGGGGCAACATCAAACTTTATGGGTTGAGACAAAATCTCTTTTGCTCCATTTTTCATTCCCAATTCATCATCTTCTACACCCTTAGTTGTTGTCACCACTAGGCAAAGGCAAGCTTATTCACTCATCAAGAGCCCGAACCGGGGCAGTCTTGCATCCCTTGGTCCCTCATAAGCGTCGGTAATAATCATGTTTGTCATCCCTTCAATTGTCATACATATCCTAAACCAATCCATCACTCATTCACATTTGCGCTCCTATGCATGCTTACTAAGCAATGCTTCAAAGAGAGAGAACACACGTTAGTCATGCGATATCTAAGATTCAGTCGTCATTGGAAGGGAGAGAAAACAAGTGAGCTTGTTTGTAAATAAAAACCTCGAGAACACCGGAGTTTGAATCAAATTCAATTTTTCAACAAAAATGGTCAATAATCATCCCACTTTTGCATCCAAAGTCTCGCGTCTCATCATTATGAAATTATTCACAAAAAAGTATTTGAATACCCTAAAATTTTTTGTCATATCATGCATCAAAATACTGCATTTGCATCCTCACATAGCAAAAAGACAAATAGGAAAAATTCTTTAACCAGCTATCTCAGCACATGAGGGGGTCGCCTAAAGTTGGCCGCTTGTAGGGCTTTAGTGCTCGCCTTAATCCTCAGGGATTAGGTTGCTATCTTGTAGGGCTTTGGTGCTCACCTTAATCCTTGGGGACTAGGATGTTACCTTGTAGGCACTTGAAGCGTTGATCCTTAACCAAAATAAAAAGGGAGAAAATCAAAAATAGCATCTCATAGCATCCATCATTCCATTGAAATCATCACATCACATACACTTTGCATAACATACATAGATATCTGCATTCCATAGAAAAAAAAGAGCAAATAAGGAACGAGAAAAGAAAATCACAGAAGGTGGAACATAAAAGAACACAACATCTTCATATCATTCATCATTCTCATATCATCCATACCAGTCATCACTCCATGGCATCAAACAGTACATTACGCCTTCAAACTCGCATCTCAGAAGAGCGAAAGAATAACAAAAGAAAAAGAAAAGAATGAAAATCAAACAGAAAGAGCATCCCACCCAAAATCAATCATTGCATTCATGTGCACCCAAATACCCAAGTGCATGCATTTCATGCACCATCCAAGAGAAAAGTTACTTCGGATCAGAGAGTCCGAAAAATCTCATTTTTAGAAAATCACCACAACACAGAGTTAGTAAACTCCATCAACACAGAGTTAGTAAACTCCATCAACACAGAGTTAGTGAACTCCTTCCACAGATCACAACATCGTGTACGAGCGCGCGATGGATCCATCAGACTTCGTTAAGTCCTTCGGATTAGTTATGTCAGCCTAAGGCATAGCGTAAATCCATTGATCAAATCAGTTCCGGACCTGATGTTGATCGGCCGCTCGAAAAGGCCACCCCCAGAGCTCGGGCTCGACAAGAGTCCGTTAGAAGGTTTTAGGCAGCCTCCAAATTCCCAATTTACCGCTTTCTGCACGCCAAGTGCTCATTTACCGCTTTCTGCACGCCAAGTGCCCATTTTACTTTTCTGTCTGCACGCCAAGTGCCCATTTTACTTTTCTGTTTGAACGCCAAGTGCCCATTTTACCTTTCTGTCTGCACGTCAGTGTTCATTTACTGTTTTCGCATCAACATGAAAGTGTCTATCTTTCCAAAAAAGAAGAAAGAAAATTCGGATTTCTCCAAATGGACAAAATTGGTATAATTTCTAAATTCTTTATTTCTATTTTACCTTCGAAATATGTCTCGCGCAATTCATATTTCTTGGTAAAATCGAAATAAAGAGGGGCAGCTGTCATACCCCAATTTTGTCCGACTAATCGAAAAATCCCAAAAATTTTATCGCTTCGCATATTGTTCTAAATGCGGGTGTATTTGGTACTCTCGTGCAACGTTTTTGTTTGGCGCTCGTTGTTTTCAAAAAAAGTCCAAAAAATAATAAAAAATAATAAACGCAAGCGCGTGTCGGTTTCGAGTCGTGTGAGCAAATGCGTCGGTGCGCTTTTAGTCTTACCGTTTTACGCGCGTGCGTATTCTGATCGCGTACGCATTCCTAGTCTTAAGGTGAACGCGCGTTTCATTTCGAGTCATCGTGTCGGTACGCGTTGTTTTTACCGCTTTTATTATCATAAAAAAAAATAATAATAATAAATAAATAATAATAAACAAATAAAATCAACTTTGATAAAAAAATCAATCAGCTGTCCTTGTGTTACACATATAAACAAAAAATTTAAAAAAAAGCAGAATAGTACAAAAAAAAAAGTCAGCTCTTTTATTTGCATATGGACAAAAATTAATTACAAACAAAAGGGTACAAAAAAATAATAATAAAGCAAAAATGGGACAGCAACACATGCGAATGGCTGCCTCAAAGCTACAAGCCCAAGTTCTTTCTTCTTGTCCCTTTTGTTTGGCTTCCATTTCCAGCAAAAACATTGCTGCAGTGGCAGCAGCCCTGCTGCCATCCTTGCTGCTCCACTGCTCCACCCCTGCTGCCAACAGCTTGGTCTCCTATGAGCTTTGATCCCCTGCATTAGCATCCACACCTACTCCACAAACTCTCTGCCTATAAATACAGCAGAACAGAAACAGTGTTAAAGGGGAGACACTCAGAGGAATTCACAAAACAGTAACATACACACAGAACAATTCACAAAACAGAGAAAACACAGCAATACACACAGCTGAGAAGAAGGCAGAAACTAGAAGGTTTTCAAGTTCAAAAAAGGAAAGAAGCAGTTTAAGAGGCAGTAGCAGAAAAGGAAAAAACAGCTTAGGGAGTGATTTCAAAGGCTGGAATACAGGTTGATTTCTGCATCTTAATCTTTGTTCTTTTAGGTCTTATGTAAGCCCATATCAAAATCATATGGCAGAACGTGCGAAAGAAAATAGAGTAGTTTAAATTCATGTCCTGCTAAAAACGATTAGGGCTCACTGTCAATGCTGTATACAGGCCAGGTTTCCTTTAAGGGAAAATTTTAGGAACGAATTAGTTTTTTAGCATTCTGTTTAAGCGTAATACTATTGTGTCATTGGTAGTTTGTTAGAAATAAGTTTAGTAAATGAGAAATCGGTGTGTGAAAAAAAAACGAGTTAGTTAAACAACAAGAAATCAAACCAGACAGCCACAGCAACACAAAAGTAAACATTCAGATAGAACAAAAAAAAATAGAGAAGGGATGATGCACTGACCTGAGCCGCCGGAGGTGAACTCCGACCGCCGTCCACGGTGGTCATTCCACGGAATCAGTCGAAACATACGCGTCACCGTTACCCCGTCGTGGCCGTCCTCGCGCCTCACCCCCAAACACCGATTGAACCCTCCACCACCGCAAATCGCCCCACTCCGCCACCAACCACGCCGAACCACCATCGCGCTACCACGGCTAGCCACCACCAAAGCCACCCCCCACAACCGGCGCGTCCACCACCACTGTCCAAAGACACCCCATCGTCTACCAAAAAGCACCACCCTCGCCGTCGTCTCCACTGCAACGACACCATCACCGCTCCACCGAGCCAACCCTCGCAGCCGTCGTTGAGGTTACTTGAAGAGAAGAGATGTTAAGAGAACAGGGCGGTGAGCCAGTAGGAGAGGTCGAGAGAGAAGGGGAAAGTGGCGGTGGTTCGGTGGAGGGAGAGAGCGGAGCTAGGGAGAGGAAAGAGAAGTGCGATCGAGAGAAAGAGAGAAGGAGTAGATGCGCTGAAGAGAGAAAAACGAAATTAGGGGGAAGAGGAAGGAAGAGACACGGCGCATGGAGAGGAGAGAGGGAAGAATTTTGGGGTTGGATATTTTGGGGGGGGTGAGGCGCCGCGTGAGGATAATCAAAATTAGGGTTTCCAATTTTAGATTTAGGCTTTTATAGTATGACACAGGGGCATTTTCGTCCTTTCACCTTTTATTTTATTTTTCAGATTTCTATTCACACCCCTTGTTTTACTCAGCGCGCCCCCCCCCTTTTGAAGCCCACGATTTCTTTTTTTTGAAACGCAGCCCAGCTTACAAAAACAAGCTGGGCTCACTATCTGCACCCCCTTTTAATAATACAGCCCTCCTTTTATTTACACCCTTATTTTACTATTTCACCCCATGTTTCTCTTTTAAATTTTATTTCTTTTCCCCTAAATAAACTTATTTATTTTTTTTTCTTTTCTTCTCACAAACCTTTTTTTCCCGATGATGGATAAATGTTTCCCCGAACGAAAATCAATCCAATTGCAAATTCCTTTCATCACGACGTTCTCTCCTATTAAAACCAACGAAAACACTTTTCAAAAACAAATCTTTTCAAACGTCGGAATCAAAACTAATCATCACTAATGATCACTCGCGCCGTTGCCGTTTGATTGTGGGTGATGATTTCACTCCTGTGGGAACTAGTAGTGTGGCCACTCTAAACCGTTGTTGTTTGGTCCTCACAAACGCTCTCCTTCAATTGCGAAAACCTTTTCAATGCTCAAAATAAAAAAACCGATTATCATTAATCATCACTCGCGCCGTTGCCGTTTGGTCGTTAATGATGATTCATTTTCATAAGAGTTAGTAGTGCGACCACTCTAAACCGTTGTTGTTTGGTCACTGCGGACGCTCAACCCCTTTGCGAAAAACTCCAAAAAGATTAAAAAACAAAAACCCTTTTCAGAAGAACCTAGAACTACGTCGCCTTTGATTCTCCACCCGGAGATACGTAGGAGCAGGGCCACGCCCCTGTCAAGCGCAAAAATAAACAATTTCTAAAATTAAAGAATATACAAACAGATCTCCTTCATTTCAAAAGCAAAAGTCTTATTTTCAAAGTAGGGGATTAAGTCGGTCGTACGGCCGGGTTAATCATCGTTTTAAGATAAGTGAACTGTGGTCCCACAGAGCCCCAACGCTCCTTCAGCCCTCAGTGGCCCTTCAGAGCCCCAGTGCTCCTTCAGACCCCCAGTGGTCCTCCAACACAGATCACACAGTCCTAAAACCCCTACATTAAAAAACACCAACCCACAAACATTTTCTACACACGAGAACTACGTAGCTTTGATCCCTCTTCCAGTGAGGGTACGTAGGAGCGGGTCACAGCCCGTCAAGCACCCTTTTAAAAAAATCTTTGTTTTGTTCCGCTTTTCAAAGATACCAAAAATATTCTTCTTCCCCCCGTTTTCAATAAAACAATTTCTCAAATGAAATAAAAAGAAAAGGAAAGAAAAGAAAAGAAGTAGAACAAACCGCTTTCAAACTCAAACTTTTGTCCAAACCCCACATCAAGTTAATGGTTCCCTTTCGGTAGAAAGGAGGTGCGGGGTGCTAATCCCTTCCCCGTACCTAACCGACCCCCGAACCTACATCTCTAGTTTTCAACAGACCATCCGCCTTGTTTAAAAGACCTTTTTTCAATGTTTTGGTCTTAAAATTAAAATATTGGTGGCGGCTCCAAACTTTTTCCACGTTGTCAAACGAAAAGTCCCAAACCGGATTTTTCGGGCGCAACAGCGCCCTTCACCAGCAAACCTTGATCATGGAACTGTGACCTCATGGTCTCACGCCCTACTGGTGATTTTCCGCGTGTGCGCCTTCTCGTTGGACTTAGGATTTTTCCGGTAGACAATCGCTAAATTTGTCTTGCTTTAGGCGGTTAAGTTGTCGACGCCTCTCGGGACAATTTGTAATGAAGTATACTCTGAACAGAGTTTACCAAGACTCGACCTGGATAGAACTCATCATAAGGGGTCGTGACCACCAAGGTCATCTTGAAGTATACCCTTGGCACAGTTTACCAGGACTCGGCCCGGATAGAACTCGTCCAACGGGTTGTGACCACCAAGGTCAGCTTGAAGTGTACCCTTGGCACAGTTTACCAGGACTCGACCCGGATAGAACTCGCCCAAGGGGTTGTGACCACCAAGGTCAGCTTGAAGTATACCATTGGCACAGTTTACCAGGACTCGGCCCGGATAGAACTCGCCCAAGGGGTTGTGACCACCAAGGTCACTTAGTGGAAAGAATTATGAGATTTTTGCTTTGGTAATTAGGAAGAGTCCAAACGATCATGGTGTCTTCCTTTGACCAGTATTTTTACAGATGGTCTTATTTGTTCCGGCGTGCCGTGGCACTCTTGATTCCTTTGCTAGGATTGGAGGTGCATGTCAACGCTTGCCTACTTCGTGCGATCTTGCATCCAAAGATGTATTTGCAAAACCATCATCTTGGAAAGATGGTCTTGGCTTAGAGTTAACGTCGAGGTTGCCCCTGCGAGGTAGGCAGTCCTTCCTTGTAGGCTATGTCGGGTCTCAAACTTGTCTCGCTCTACCCCTAACCATGGAGTTGGGCCCTTTTTCTTTCTTGTCCTATTTTCTTTGGAACAAGCGTCAATCTAGTTGACTAGAGTAAAAAACTGTAATTGCAAAATGAACTTTTAATCATTCATATCGAGCTTTTACATTATGCATTCAGAGTCATGAGTCTCATCATCTTCCTCATTCACCTACTGAGCGAGCTTCCCTTCGCGAATCATTTCTTCAATGTCGTCCCTGAGGGTGTTGCATTTGTTGGTATTGTGCCCATAACTTTTGTGATAACGGCAGTACTTATTAGAGGTTTGGGTTTTCCTTTGCATGAGAGGTTCGGGCTGTTTGATGTCCCGAAACTCCGCATCAGCGCATTCGGCAAGGATCTCAGCCTGAATGTGTTCAGCCGGGTGTACTCTGAGAAGTGACCTTGCCGGGGTCGAGGCTCACGAGGAGTCCTGTCATATTGGACTCGCTTCCGCCATGGTTCTTCAATGGCCTTGCAGGCCAGCTCGTCCTTCTTGCTGCCAACCTTGGCTTCCTCTTGGTATGCCATGTTGTCTTATTCATAATCCATGTACTTTTGTGCCTTCTAAAGGAACTCATCCAAGCTTCGGGGTTTGTTAATCCCCACGCCTCTTTGAAACAGGCTTCCTTTCTTAAGGCCATCATTCATCCAAAATTGTCTTCTCTTGTCTTAAGGTTCCTGACGTTGCCATCCTCCTTGTTGAACCTTTCCAGATATTCTCTAAGCGTTTCTTTCTCTCCTTGCTTGATCGCCCTGAGTACCTCTTCGGATTTTGGCTTCAGGCGGGAAGCGGCAAAGCGGGTTGTGAACATGGTGGCCAGCTTCCCCCACGATGAAACCGAGTTTGGTTTCAACTCCTGAAACCAAGCTAGTGCTGAATCCGCTAGAGTGAGGGGAAAGATCTTGCAGTGGACAGGTTCCCTTGCCCCCCGGTATCTAATCATGACAGAGAAGTAGGCCAAATGCCTGTCAGGGTCCCCAGTCTTGTCGTATGTTTTGAGGGCTGGGAGATTCTCTAAGGTCCTCAGAATTGGGCAGTCGTTAACCTTCCTAGTGAAGGGTCCTTCATTGGAGGTCCATCGTGAGTTGTGAGGTGACCAGTCCCCGAGATCTATATCTCGACGGTCACGTCGGGCTGGAGATCTCCTCGAGGTAGATCTTTGGCGATGCCTCTTATGGGTCTTGGCTCGGCTCCACGACCTCTCGCGAGAATTGGAGGTTGCGAGCGATGAGGACCTGGGGAGAGACTCCTCAGGCCAGAATGTACCGTCAGGCGAGGTTGGAGGGGTGCTTGGAGGTGAATCTGATCCTTGGTGCCTGCCGCATCGAGGAGGAGAGCGATGATTGTGATGACACTTGGGTGAAGATCTGCGGCGCCTGGAGCTCATTGTCCTTGGGGAAGGGGTGTTCCAGCGAGGATGGGGTTGCTCAGGAACGGCTGTCATTTGCCTCTCTATCTGCCTGGGGCGCGCTTCTTGCTGCAACATAGTCTGGGTGCGGTTGCACAGCAGGTCCAAGAGCTGGCGGATGGTCGCCGCATCCCTAGGTTGGACGGGGATCTGGATAGAGGCTGGCTGAGGTGCCGGGAACCTTAATGTCTTGGTCTGGCGTGGAAGCAGCAAGGCCTTCGGAAGTGCCCTTTGGCTGGGGTTGTAGAGCGGCAATGCTTTGGACTCGGGGTCTACCTCTGGGTGCCATGGGAAGGAAGGAGAAAGTTCAAAGAGTAGAGATGATGTGAAAGATAGATATCTCCCACTGTGGTCGCCAATGTTCTGTACCTTGTAGTGCTGGGTGGACTGCAATTGGTAGCACTACAAAAAAAAGCAGTATAGGCGACGGATTTTTCCGTTGCTAATGACCAAAAATCCGTCGCTAATGTGCCTTAGCGAGGGAATTAGCGACGGAACAAATCCCTCGCTAAAAATGGCCTCGCAAATGGTTAGTGACGGAAGTTAGTGGCGGAATTTAGCGAGGGAAATTCCGTCGCTAATCACCTCGTAATCCGTGTTTTTTTGTTAAAAAAAGCGCGCATTCGTCATTAAAGTATATTATAAAATTATTGTTATAATAATTATTATAATATTATTAATATTCGGCATATTATAAAATTATTGTTATAATATTATTAAATTATAATGTTATAAAATTATTGTGAAATATGGTGGTGGTGGTGGTGGTGAAATATGGGAAGGAGTTTGTGTAGAGAGAGAGAGACGATTACATAGAGAGAGCGAGAGAGAGAGAGAGAGAGAGAGAGAGAGAGAGAGAGAGAGAGAGAGAGAGAGGTATGGTTAGAGAGGGGACACGTAGATGGTTGTTCCCAGTCTACCACAGCTTCAATCTTACTGGGGTCCACTGCAACACCGGATAGGGTTATCACATGGCCCAGAAATTTAACTTCAGACATCCAAAAATCACATTTGGATGGTTTAGCATACAACTTCTTCTCCCGGAGTACGTTCAGGACAATTCGGAGATGCTGCACATGCTCCTCAATTGTCTTAGAGTATACCAAGATGTCATCAATGAAAACTACCACAAACTTATCCAGGTACGGATTAAAAATCCGATTCATATAGTCCATAAAAATAGCTGGAACGTTGGTCAAACCGAAGGGCATCACCACAAACTCGTAGTGTCCATACCTAGTACGGAACGCGGTCTTCGGAATATCCAAAGCCCGAACTCTAATTTGGTGATAACCAAATCTCAAATCAATCTTCGAAAACACAACAGCTCCCCTTAGTTGATCCAACAAATCATCAATTCTCGGCAAAGGATACTTATTCTTGATTGTTACCTTGTTCAGCTGACGGTAATCGATACACAACCTCATACTTCCATCTTTCTTCTTGACGAGTAACACTGGAGCACCCCACGGCGAGGCACTCGATTGAATAAACTGCTTGAAATTAATTCTTCCAATTGGGCTTTCAATTCCTTCAATTCTAACGGGGACATCCTATACGGAGCTATAGAAATTGGTCCAGTGCCCGGAGCCAACTCTATAGAGAACTCCACCTTACGATCCAAAGGTAACGAGGAAACTTCCTCAGGAAATACATCAAGAAACTCATTAACAACTTGCACAGAAGATAGATCTAAACCTGACTCAGTAGACGCAGACAACATCATAACATAGGCTCTTGCTCCTTGGAAAAGATAATCACTAGCATCCGTGAATTAGATAACAACTTCAGAATTAGTCGGTTGTAGCTCCACTGATTCAGAGGAAAAACCGATAATTCGATGGAAACAATCTATAGTCACATGATTGGCGGTCATCCAATTCATACCTAAGACAATGTCCACTTTCTCGGTGGAGTGTCTGTAGCTTTGACTTCCTGAGTATCTGCAGTGTAGACTCTTTCTTTTACTTTTTGGGCACCCTGGATTTAGTGACCCTCTTTCTCACAATGGAACCACTGATTCGCACTCGGGCGACATTCACCTCGGTGGTTTCTTACCAGTAAAACACTTGAAGAATCTTGAGGAATCTTACTACTGTACTTTCTTTCCCTTGATAGGTTACCTTTTAACTTTGCATTCCGAGTTGATGGTTTAACTACCTTCTTCTTTCCAATATTCCCTAAGATGAAACGGGTTTTAAGGAACTTCGGTCTTGGTATCCTGCCATAATTCCGCTTATGGTACACTAAGTATTGAGTTGATCAGGCTCAATGTCTCTTAGCATCATAAGTGTAATCACAATAAGGAATAACAAGGAATCAACTCAACCCTAAACTAAACTAAGCCCGACTAGGTCCAACTGCTCTGATACCATAATGTAACACCCCGATAATTTCTAACATGTAGAATCACCGAAATGCACTAAATGGCATACATCAGAGTAACTTCCTGTTAATGAATATTGAACACAGACTAAAAATTTCGATAATAAATATCAAATGGTTCTCAGAACCTTAATAACTTCCTGAAAATGCCTAAGTTTCATAACTTAAGACTTATACAATCCTGGTGTTCAATACTCAAAACATAAAGTAGCGGAAACGATTTTACAACTTGTACAGTGAAAGTCATACAATCGGTAACATAACTAGAAGAAAATACAAAAGGCTAAACAGGACATCAAATCCCCCATGACTCCATGAGTCGCACCGGCTAACTGTGCATCGTCGCTTTTGCTTTCCCCTGCTTCTCTGTAAAAACCACAATATATAAAGGGTGAGATAAACATTATCTCAGTGAGTCCTATCGAGACCCCTTACTAACTCTAGCGGTTTATTAAACTTTATCTTTGAACTCATGGCCCTCATAAGCAACCACGTGGACATATATTGTTTTCATGTAACTTGTAGCCCTAATAAGCGACTACTCGCTAAATTAATTACTTTCCTGATGTAGCCCTAATAAGCGACTACATAACATATTTTAGCTTTGAACTCATGGCCCTAATAAGCGACCATGTGGACACGTGTATTATTTCTTGTAACTTGTAGCCCTGATAAGCAACTACTCGTTATTATCTTTCTTTCTTGATGTAGCCCTAATAAGCGACTACATAACATGTTTTAGTTTTCATGAACTTAGCACAACACCTCGACATCACTTTCTCTTTTCATGATTCTCGGTGAACCCATCCCGCTAACTTGGAAAGCGGGCAACATGGAAGGGGCCTAGGGTTCGGGCTCATGACTTCCCTGCCCTAGTATGCTAATAACTTAGGGTCGTCACCCTAGATATACTCGTATTATTACAAGTATACCATCTACCTTTCCCCGAGGGAAAGTAACTTGATTTGCTTTTACATGGATTGAGAGTTTATATATCTATACAGACTTACAATCAATTAACTTAACATGACATGATGGAACTCGAGGTCCGTTATCTTAACATGATTTGTATACACTCGCGTTCACTATAGTTCGGTTTTTCCAACATTCTTAACTTTCAAAACAGGGAATTTTATAGTTTGAGTTACACCTCTTAATAGACCTTTAAATAAGCTTTAAAACGCAACTGAAAACACCTCAATCGGATTCCCGGATCAAAAGTTATCGCGAAAACAAAATCAGTAAAGTTTGCTGAAAATTTACACTACGTCGCGACACGAACAGGTTCCGTCGCGACGCGAAAAGTAACAGATAGATTTTTCGTTGCAAAACAATGTATGATCGCGAGGCGACGGCCACGGATCGCGACGCGACCGTTGGCAGAAGTGTTAAAAATGGCTTTTCAAAAATTCTGTTTTGTTCCGTTTCGCTTTCAATCCGGTGCCGAGACATTTTAGGACTTCCGTGACTTAAAAACAGACATTTCAAACAATAATTCCAGTCCAGAGAAAGCGATTAAACAATCAATCAATCCACACAATTCAATCAATTCAGTCGTTTATAAAAATAACGGTTTCTCGATAAAAATGGTTTTTCGCTATTTTTCACAAAACGGTTTTCAGAAGCTAATCAGTTCAGAAAGGCACTATATGACTTAACACCAAAACATCCCTAGCGAGTTATAGAACTCACCAATTGCGATGAAAATCGCAAGACGCCAAGACTCCGAGAACTCAACCGCTCCAAAAACCACGAACTCTTCCGAACCGCTCCTTTAATGAACTCGTCTAGGACTCGATTCTGACTTCGGAACAGCGACCAAATTCAAATATCAGCAACTCAATCACTTTTCCTTGCTACTGAAACACCCTCCTATCTACGGAATCGATATCTCTCGAAACTTTGACGACTCGGACGAAATTCGACAAACCGACGTTCTAGTTCTGATTCTGTTTTCACAGCATCAGTGAGCAGTTTTGCATCATGCATAACTGACTCAATACTTCACCAAATTCACCAATTCAAAGGTCTATTATGAAGGAAATCTTGTCTAGTTTCGGTGGGTTTTGGTTTTGAGCTGAGATAATGGGTATTTAGTGAGCTATGGTCGAACAATGGGGCTAAGTAAGATTTCTCACTAATTCGCAACACTGACTTGTTGGGTTGATATCTCCCTCAAAACTTAACCAAATCAGGTCATTCTTGTGCTGAAAATGAAGAGATTCCTGTCTAGTTTCCAAAGAAACAAAAATACTCTTAAACAGAGGTCTGTACCGAAAATCACGAAGGAAACACCAAAGGGTGTCAAAACTGTTCTCTGGACAGCTTTGGTCATCCTTCTTGCTAGTCTTCAATGCTCCATGAATTCAACCTCTAATAACCAGCTTCCAGCTTCAATCTTCAGCATTCCATATCTTCTAACATCATACAAGTCCTCAAACCTTGAATCCACTCCTAAGCTAGACATGCAAAGCCTTCAAGTTGGTATCATGAACAAAACGAAAATGAAGAATTTTAGCTTGGATGGGTTGCTGGTTCTGAAACTTGCACCCACAAGAAGAGGATGAAAAATGGTGTTTGATGGTGTAAGAAGTGCTCACATGCACTCAAGTTTCTCAGTTCCCCCCCTCTCTTCCTCCTTCTCCCTTACGCCCTCTCTTCCCCCCTTTTTCTCTTTTTTTTTAGATAGGCAAAGTGGTTAGTAATTAGTGCGTTAGTTGTTAGAGGGGAGGGGGAAGCAGGGTTCGAACCCCGTACGCCTACGTTTTCCACCAACGATGTCCCTTTCACTCAACCACGTGAGCTACCCTTCTGGGACAATAAATCATTTACCTATTTGATCCATGGCATCATCTCATAATCAAAATAATTTGTGCTAATCATTTTCAATTATGCTAATTAATTACATTGGCCTCTGGCTAATTTAAATAAATTAAATTAGCTAAATTGGGGATGTTACAGAAATGGATATTATCATTTACCTTATAATCAGCAAAAGAGCCTATCCCCGCCGCCTTGGTCATCATAGCCGACAATCCCTCGACAACAATCAAAAAAAGGAAAGGCGAAAGTGGATGCCCTTGCCGAAGACCTCTTCTAACTTGAAAGTCCTTAGTAAGACTACCTTAAACCAACACCGACATGGAACTAGAGAACACACAGGCCTTCACCCATCTAATCCACTCTGAACTAAAGCTCATTCTCTCCATCATATAAACTAGAAACTTCCAAGAAATAGAATCGTACGCTTTCTCGAAGTCAACCTTATAGAGCAAACAATCTTCCTTCTTTATCTTTGCCAAATCTACTACTTCATTCACCACCAATACTCCATCTAAAATATCCCAGTCACCCAAGAAAGCAGATTGACATTTAGAAATAATGTTGGGCAGTGTGCTCTCTTCAATCTACTAGCTAACACCTTTTTTTTACGTGTACTAGCTAACACCTTTGCCAAGATTTTGTAGTAAATAATTCATATTGGCCCCTAGTACTTAAGTTTCGGTGATTGTGTGGATCATATTTTAAACTTTATTTGTCACTAAGACTACATAAATTCCTAATGTGGTTTGAGCCACTATATTTTTGGTATATTCATGTGTTGACATTTCTATTGGGAAAAACAAAAAATAACCCATATGAATTATGGATAATTAAAACAATAAAATGCAATCTCAAAATGTTTTATTAATTTAAAGTACATGCACTAATAAAATAAAAATGCATTCCTTACATTCTAAGAAGAGTGGTTTTTTTTTTATCTTCTTAAGCAATCACACCTACTTTTTCTGAAGGAGAGAGGCTTAGATTTCGTGAATGAGATGCACAATCAATCCAAATTTTCTTACTCCTTTGCCAAATTGGAAGTTTGTTTGTCTTAAACTTTGGAGATGTCAAAGTATATTTTGTAATGTCCTCGTGGCAGCGTTGACCCATATCATTCACAAGGTTAAAACAACATTCATTGCTAACAGTTTGATTACCAAAGAATACACTAGAAAAAATCTCTTCACCACAAAAAGGGAATAGGTTCGCTGCACAATCGCTCAAATACTTTTCATATGATGACATTGGCCTTTGTGCATAAGTACCTTCAACAGGATTACCAGTTGATGGTCTCAAAACATCAGATGAAAGCCCTGTTTTGACTAACAAAGTAAAACTAGCCATAAATACCAAAAGTGAACAAAAGGCGTGTGATGAAGCCATCATTCAATGTTTAGATATATTTTGTTAAGGATTACTTGAATTATTTACTAGTGATTTCTCAATAACAAATTAAGTAAACTATATTTATAGTTTCAAACATCTAACATAAGCAGTGATCAGTTTCTGAAAACCCTCAAGAAACCTATTTATGTTTGATAGTTTTTAAAACTCAATTTACGTTTAACGATTTTATTTCATTAAAATTATAAGTTTTTTTTTTCTTTTTAACATTCTTTTGGAAAAAAATTGTTTTTCCCCCTGTTTTTTACAACTTGTAGCAACAAAATGAATTAGGATTCTTTCTTCTTTTATCCTTAAAGGGAGTCAGAAAACAAAAGCGATAACAAAAATTGAATTTAAGTGGCCCAACATTTAAGTGACTAACAAAGCAAATGTCGGACTAATTGATGCTTCATGTTCAAGGGACAAGAAAGGGTCTAAGCAAGGAAATCAACCTTTCTTAATTTGAGCTTATATAAATCCAAAGGTATGTTCGTTTCCTACCTTACAAGAAACCTAGGCTTTCTTTTCTCAGCTTTTCTTTCAAGTCTTTTAAGGTTTCATTGATGTGAAAGAGAGAAATTTTTGTTCATCCATTTTTTTGGGTGTATAAGAATCTACTTATTCTAAGAGCAATGTCTGCTTAATTTTATTTCGTTTAATAATTTTTTATAAAATAGAAATTCAGTAAATTCAATTATTGAATTCAAAATGCTATTTGATAGGGCATGGATATAAGATTAGAAAGTTATACTACATAAAAATCATAAAAGATAAATATTTAATTAGAAAATTACTATCAAAACAAGTGGATCTTCGCACACATATATCGACAACCCTTTTTTTGTCTTGTTTTCCAGGTGTTTTTTCCATCAAAGGTAATCTTGTTTGAGACACTAATGAGTACTACAACTGAGCAGCGCCTTTACCATGGAGATTTGAACATTGGTTCGTCATATCGTGGAAGACGGGTCTTTTTTGATAAATTGGTTGGTTATGCCAACGTTATATCTCTTAGAAAGATAAATGTGGCTAGCATCCCTTAAAATATTTGAGAAATTTTTAACAAGACTTACTACGTTATTAATTGGTTTTTCCATGAAAGATAAATAATATTAAGAACTTTTTTAACAAATATATGCGGGCGTCCCGAAAATTTGGGGTCCACATAGAGCTGTGCTTGAACAACAAATTTTGAACGTTTATTTTTTCGAGCTTTTAATTAGTCCAACTCCGATGTGAGCTCGGCCGGATAACCCGTTTTGCAGGCTATACTTTTATGTTTTTGCTGTCACTAATATGTAACTTATCATTGAAGTACAAGTGTACAACCTAATGACAAAAGGTTCTTTGAATACTAATTAAGAAAGTTAAAGAACATATGATATTAAAATCATTACAGAGAAGAAAGTTAAAGAAATAATCTCAAAAAAAAAAAAGAAAGTTAAAGAAAAAGATAATTTTAAAAGCAATAACGATACTAGTTTTATTCTTTTTAGAGGTCATTAATTTAAACCCTTATAAACATTCAAAATGTTCATAATCTTCAAAGGCAGTGCAACTTTTCTTATTCTACTTCTTTTTCTTTTTCTTTCTTTTCAACAAAAATAAATAAGGATTGGTTTTAAGAGAGGAATTGGCTTTAAGACAAAACTTCCACACCTAAAGTTTGCCAGCCTCTGGGAAACGAGAGAATACATGTATATTAATTAAATCGAAGTGTAAAAACAGGGGGGTCCATAGCTCAGTGGTATAAAAATTCGTTATTTTATCTATTTATCTAATCTCATTTAGCTTAGTGGTATAAAAACAGTGCATTTTTGTGTCTTTCTTGTCAAATTCATATGTTTTCTATTCTCGTTATTCATAAAAAATAAATAGTGAAAAAAAGATATATAAGTTCAAGTCATATAGGAAACATCAATGTCATATATTCTCTATTCTCACTATTCATAAAAAAAAAAACTGAAAAGAGATATTAGGTTCGAGTCATCTAGGAAAAAGTGGCTATCACCATGGATTTCCTTTTAAAAAGGAAAAAAAATAATGAAAAAACCGAGAATACAAGAGGCCAAACCACTCGAGGGACAGTCACAAGAGGCCAAATAAAAAATGTATTTAAAGCATATTTTTTGGGTTTAAAATAGGCGGGTTAGCGGATTAGCCCGTCCAAACCCGCAAAAAAACATTAAAAAATATTTTGAAATAGATAAAAACAAGGAAAAATAATAAAAAATAAAGTTGGCGGGCCAGCCCGCACCGCCCCGCTTGGCGGGGTGAAATCACCAACCCAACCCGCCATTTGTTGGCGGGCTAGCGGACCGGCCCAGCGGGCTAAGCCCGTTTTGCCATCCCTAGACAGTTCCCTCGCTAATTTTGACTGTCACGCGTCCCAATTCTGACTGACACGTGTCCCAATTTGAATGGCTTGTTTTATATGTTGTTTTAATTTTTTTTTAACTGCTTTTATATATTTATTAATGTGGTGGTGGTGGTGGTGGTGGTTGGGAGGAGCTATGTGGTGGTGGTGGTGGTTGTGGTTCACTTCGTAAGAGAGAGAGGAGAGGAGTTCATATTGGTGGTGTGGTGGTGTTGGAAGGTGGAGAGAATTCGTGGTGAAAGAAGGAAGGGGTGAGAGAAGAGATAAGATGAAATGAGAGTGTGTGGTGTGTGGTTATTTAAAGTAAAAAAAAATTTACCCTTTGCAAGGGACTGGTCCCTTGCTAACAGTAAATTCCACTTCCCAATGACTATTCAACGGTCAGATTCAGGTTAGCGAGGGACTGGTCCCTCCCTCGCTAATCACCTTGTTTTTCGTGCTAAACTTTTCAAATTCCCGCATCCACTAGCGAGGGACTGGTCCGTCACTAATGTCAAAAATTTCGTCGCTAACCATTAGCCGGTCCCTCGTTAATTCCCTCGCTAATGTCAATTTTAGCGAGGAAATCGCTAATGTCAGTTTTAGCAAGGGGATGTTATTCCCTCGCTAATATCCCTCGCAAATAAGCTTTTTTTTGTAGTGGCATTAACGGCGCTGACGTGTTCGTGACGAAGCCTAACATTGCTGACATGGCTTTCCATTTCATTTTTTTCTCATTTATTTTTTTTCCAAATAAGCATCTTCCTATAAAAAAATTACTATTCATCTTCTTCCCCATATAATGAACCCTAACTTCATCTTCTTCCAATTTTCATGAACGCTCTCTCTCACTTCTCCTCTCTCTTCTCTAATTCTCTCTATTTGTTTCTTCCTACTTGCTTGTTTCTGATTCACTTAAGAATTAAATCTAATTTTTTTGTATGCATTGATGAAATGAAATACCATTAGGGAACATCAGATTGATATACTCCAAGGTTATTCTCACTTTCAACAATGGACAAGTTAAGCAGCACCTTGGAGTATATCAACCTGATGTTCCCTAATGGTATTTCATTTCATCAATGAATACAATGGTTTAATTTGATTTTAATTTCATTTAGGGTTAAACCATATTGTTGATTTGCGAATTTAGGGTTTATGATTTGGGAATTTTTTGGCGCACATTGTTTTCCATCATTTTCCAAATTTATTATATATCATTGTCACCAAGGAGGTGGCTTGTTACGAATTTTCCAGTAAGGTGGGGTGAGGGGTGAGGAAAGGTTTTGGGGTTTTTGGATTTGGGGAAAGCTTGTGGAAGATGAAGAGGGTGGTGTTGAAGATGAAGATTTTGGGTTTTGGAAGATGAAGAGAGTGTGTTGAAGATGGTGGTGTCGAAGATGAAGAGGTTGAATGCAATGAAGAAGAAGATGTTTCTATTTTTTTTATTTTTTTATTTTAATAAGGACCAAATTGTTACATTACAGTAGTTTTAATTAAAAATGACAAAATCGTTACGAAACAAAATGCACGTAGGCTCCGTCATGGCCACATCAGCACCGTTAATGCCATCTAGGATTGTTTGGAATGGAAAATTAAAAAATTGGTAACATTGTACACGTTAACTAACTTAAAGAACTTAGTAGGTATGAAAAAACATAAAAGACCAACTCGTTACAAAAAAATAACTTAAAGGACCTTTGGTGTAGTTTTGCCAAAGAGGATAAGATGGTTTATAGCAGATGAGTTGATAGCGAATAAGCTAGCGGATTGAAGTTAAAGTGTTTGGTAAAATTAGTGCCTGAAGTAGCTTATATAAATATAAAATTACGTAAATAGACATTTGTAATCAATGCTTAAAAATGATAGAGAAATTCATTTAATAGAGGATAAATGAGAAATTTAATTAAAGTAATGAGGATAAAATTCAGAGAAAAAATGAAACGCTATAAGTTATAAGTTCAAACGCTACTTTAAGTAGTGTTTCAAAAAATGTTATAAACTAGTGTAAAAATACTAAAAGCTAGTCGTGTCAAACACTTATAAAGAGCTAGCTGATTTGGTATAAGCTAACGAATCAATCTTGCCGAACATAACCCATTTAAAGGATGACTAATGTAAGAAGAGAGGAATTAATTGCTGAAAATAAAATAACTTCATTCATTGAGTTTTTTTATTCAAGAGAGCAGTAAACTTAATAAACTATCCCACTACAGCCTAATGAATGATAGTCATCCAAGTGTCAAACATCTACTCAAACACAAAAACATCAAAATTAAATCAAAACTATTTTTTCAGTTGGGTTTCTAAATCTATGTTCATTGGGCCGGGTCACAAGAGGTCCACTATCAAAGTCATTCAAAGAAGACTTGCCCTTCTTTATAAGAAAATCAGCACAACTATTAGCTTCTCAACAGACACGGGGATTAGATACTTCCTCCAAAGTATTACCTCCATTTCATAATACACGTCGTTTTTAAAGAATAATTTTGTTTCATTTTACTTATCGTTTTCAATATTCAATGCAACATTAACTATTTATTACAGACAGAAATACGTAGAATGAAACAATAAATACTTTTATCGAAACAACAAAATTTATCAGTCTTCATAGTATGCACAAATAACCTTAAAACAACAAGTATTATCAAACTGATGTATTATCTTATACAATAGTCAAACAAAGAGTTTTGACAAACTGAATTCAACAAGCTAATATCTTATGCATTTAGTACTTTGCCCATATGTAATTATAAATAATAGCCACAAGCATGTAGCTGCAAATTCATTGTTATCTTGAGAGCATAACCTAGTGGTAAAATACAAGTATTGTGTGAACATCAAGAATGCATGTTCGAACCTACAACGCTCTACTTTCCTCCTCCTCATCCCCGACACCCCGACCGTTTATACAATAGAACCAAAAAAATGTAGTCACAGCTGATTCAAACTTCCATCATACAAGTTGAAATTTTGTCCAATGACAATTGAAGCTGTGACTCTTCTCTAGAACCAAAGTCAGTAATTGATGTACAAGAAACTGATACATAAACACCAGCAGGTCTAATTCCAGGTAATTCCATTAAAGGTTCATTTGGATTAAGAAAAATGTGCACCACTTTTCTCATCCTTGGCCTAAAAATTGAATCAGGATGCAAACAAGCCAAACCAACCATCAAAGCCCTTTTAGCTTCTTCCTCATCAAATTGATTCTTAAGTTCATTATCAACACACTCGAGCAATGCATTTTGAGAATGTAAATTCCAAACATAGTCAACCAAACTATTATCTTCCATTACCCTTTTTGACCTCTTCCCACATATAACTTCAAGTACTACCATTCCAAAACTATATATATCTGATTCAGGTGTAGCTTTTCCTGTAAAGCCTATTTCAGGAGCTAAATAACCTGGAGTTCCAGCTAAAGTTGTAGTTACTGAATCCTCATTTTTGAGTAATCTTGCTAATCCAAAATCTCCTAAATGAGCATTGTAATGAGAATCTAGCATTACATTGTTTGGTTTAACATCTCTGTGAACTACAGGATTTCCACACTCTTCATGAAGGTAAAGTAATGCTGATGCTAATCCTGTTAATATCTTGTGCCTTGTTTGCCAATCTAGAAAATTCTTACCTATGAAGTTGTCAAGGCTTCCATTTTGCATGTAATCATAAACTAATAGAAGATTTTTTCCTTCATTGCACCAACCTTGTAGCTGCACTAAATTCCTGTGTCTGAGACGTCCTATGGTACTTATTTCAGCTAAGAACTCTCTTTCACCTGTGTAGGCAACCATAGAAACAAGGCAAAAATAAATTGGTTAATAGTACAAGAAAATAATGGGGAAGTCTTGTGGAGATTATGGAAGATGTGATAAATAAGATGCATGTTGTTGAGTAGGTTTGAAATGGAAAACAATGAAGGAATGGACACATTCTTTCCACATAAGATTTTAGGCTTAACTACAGTTTTGGTCCCCCTATTTTATCAAGTTCGCAATTTTAGTCTCCGCATTTTTCTTGTAATTTTGGTCCCCAATTTTATTAAATCTGCAATTTAGTCCCCCTACTAAATTGTCATCCACTTTTGACGGAAATGATGGCATGGCGGTAAGGTGAGGATGTGGCAATCGCGTCTTCCCACTGGGAATTGATTTTGGCCCCTTACTTTCGGGTTTAATCCTCATATTTAAAAAATTTGGAATATCCATGCACGACACGTGGCTGCCACATCCACACCTTACTGTCACGTCATCATTTTCATCAAAAATTGGATGGCAAATTAAATGAGGGACTAAAGTTGCGGATTTGAAAAAATTTGGGGACCAAAACTGCGAGAAAAATGGAGGAACTAAAATTGCGGATTTCATAAAATTGGGAGACCAAAACTGTAGTTAAACATCGACAAAGTTATGACTAGTTACCAAAACATACCTTGCTTAGAGGTTGTTGAAATTTTCTTCACTGCTATAGTTTTTCCAGAATCTAATAAAAAGCCTTTATAAACACTGCCAAATCCACCTCTCCCCAAAAAGTTCTCTTTACTGAATTTACAGGTAGCTTTAGACAATTGCTTATAAGTAAACATCTTAGGCATATCAGCAACATTCCTTGACAAACTTTCTATATCCTCATTCTTATTACCCTTCATCTCATTTCTTGTCTTCCAAGTTTCCCAAATAAGAGGAACTAAACTTAATAACACTAAAACAGGTAGAACAACTATCAATATAATCTTCATTTTACTACCAACTTCACTATGCTTAATAGAAAGAACAGGTAATGGAACTGATGTGAATACCCAATTAAGAACTTGATGGCTTTCAGGAAAAGTTTTTCCAGTAGAAGCTGTGAAACCAACATAAACTGAACTTGGAATTATATCAGGTAAAGTTATTGAATGGTTTAGAATACTTTTTAATTGGCTATTAGAGTAGCCAATAGAGATAAAAATCATTTTAGTCCATCCATCATAGTCAACTTTAACTTCAATGTCTTTTCCACTTTTGAGGTCAATATCAGTGCTATTGAGACTTTGAAAACCAATTGGGTTTGTGATGCTTTTTGTCACTATGCTAATGTGGTTTCCATCTGGATCAAATTCATTCATGTATGTGTCTATCTCCACAGCTATTTGTCCAAAATCCCCACCTGCATAACACCATTTTTAGTTTAGATTACTTTTTTTTCCTTGCAAAATTAGTAAATTGAAGAATAACAGGGTCAATTCATTACATGTTTGATGGTATAATTGATAATTGTTGCTATGCACTGTCATTGTAAAAGATTTTTACACTCACAACCAGTCACAAATCACGATTTAGATGACTTTTCATGGAGATTAGTTTAGACTCAGCCATTTTTAATAACGTGTCAAATTGTGATTTTTTGACGGTGTAAAAAACTTTACGGCGACAGTGCCAAAGAACCACAATGAAAGCATTACAAAATATCAAGAAACATAGAACTTTGAAACAGTGATATTTTGCATAAGTAATTTCACCTTGTGTAGACCTATCAAACATGCCAAGATATGAACCATAGCTATCATTTGGTGAGGGTCTATTATCTTGTGCAAATATTAGTGCCATTCCATCACCAGAGTTAGTTGAATTTTTTGAGAAAGGAGTGATCCTAAGAGTGAAAGTGGTGGAAATAATTGCTGGCCAAACATGCACAGGATGAGGGTATAAAACCCTTCCTACTTTGTTTGCTGTGGTGGATGAACTTGAATTGTTGCTTTGTTGTGGCTCTGGTGTGAGACTTATAAACCCATTTCCTGCACTAGCTGAACCCATACAAAGTAGTTCACCATTGGTGCAACTTTCAGGGCTAAAAGAAACAAAAGAGAAAGTATTGGAACCCAAAACAGTGCTTGTACTAGTTAGAGTTTGGATTAGCAAGGTACAAAGAAACAAAAGGATTAACATGATTGTGGTAGAGGGATCAGAGAAGCTTAGTTTTAATCTTTTTCTTTTATTTTCATTTTGATATTTATATAGTGGTGACTAAATTTTTTGTGATTTGAATGTTGTGTTGTTTTAAGCATTCTGAATGAGCAGAGCCAGAGTAGCATTCTGTGTTATCGTTTGACGCAGCTCTTGACTTTCTTAAGAATCAAATATATGCGAGTTGTTAATTTATTAGACAGCTAGGTATATAAAATGGACAAGGAGCATGGTGTTCCTTTGGAATATACTCTGGTTTGTCTGTTGCTAATGAACTTTTGACCCTTAATTGTTTTCTAACATAAGATACACATACGCACATATACTTATCCACATTAAATAAGTAGAGGTAATAAGTAGAATACACATGCATACACATACACATGTTTTCAGAAAAGATCTTTAAACCACATATGTAGGTTAATTTTTTTTTATTTTATCATAAAGCTCATTTTCAACTTTTATGATTAAGACCTTTTAAGCAATGTTTGGTTAGAAAGGAATGGAGGGAGAAAAGAATAACTATTTTAATCTTCATGTGTTTGGTTCAATTTTTAGGTGTGGGGGAATAAAGTATTGGAGGAGATGGAAGCTTAAACCATTTTATAAAAAACTTAACATATTAAAAGGACATGAAAGTAAATTAGAGTAAAAAAATTATATGAAAGTAAATTAATTTCTCCCCTCCAATAATTAAAATTCATTTCCCTCCTTTTTCCTTCTCTCATTTGAATCAAGAGTTTGTTTGGTTCAAGATACATAGAATGGGAGGGAAGAGATTTTAGTAGAGGGGAGAGAAGAAGAAGGTATTTATTGGAGATGAACGACCAAAAATTAAGTTAGAAGGCATTTGGTACCCCTCCCTTTTCCTCCCCTCCCATTCCCTCCATGAACAAAAGTATTATGAATAGCAACTAATTAGACATACTTTTTTTGGGTAAACTCGGGTATCCACCGCACGAACAGCAATTACTATTCTCTCGCTCATTGTAGGTGCCTCGAGGGGCAGGATAGCTGGCCCAGAGTTTTAACTGATTAGACATACTTAATCGTAGTGGATGAAAAACACCAATAAAATAGAAGCAGTTATACAAAGTTGAAAGAAGATGATGCGGGTTTTATTATAAATGTGGCTGAAGTTTCCGCGGGAGTAAATGCTAAAAGAAAGATAAAAAAATAAACACCAATTTAAGTATGCTTCTAATACTCGTCGGTGCGAAATGACCAAAACAAAGAAGACAACACAAATAGAAAGTGAAACACGTGAGTATCATGCAGGTTTGAATGAAAATCACCAATAAAATAGAAGCCCTATACAATGTTGAAAGAATATGATGGGGGGTTTTATCATAAATGTGACTGAAATTCCCGGGAATGAAAATTAAATTATAACTATAAATTAAATAAGAGAATTATAAAATTAAAAAAATATTAACAAACACATTGAAATTGAACATCCATAGATAATAATAAAAAAAGTCTAAAAAATTTTAATATCATAATCCATATTCAAGCAGAGTTGGATGAAAACAACCAATAAAATAAAAGCAGCTATACAAAAAGTTGAAAGAAGCTACTGCAAATGTGGCTGAAGTTCCCGCAAGAGTAAATGTTAAACTAAAAATAAAAATATATACACCAATTTAAGTATGTTTCTAATACTCGTTGGTGCGAAATGGCGAAAATAAAGAAGATAACGCAAATAGAAAGTGAAACACGTGGGTATCATGCAATGTTAGATGAAAAACACCAATAAAATAGAAGCACCTATTCAAAGTTGAAAGAATATAATGGGGTTCTATTTTAAATGTAGTTGAAGTTCCCGTAGGAGTAAGTATCTATAGCATATTATATATTGCAAGAAAAAGAAGCAACTCTCAGTAATGATGAATGTAACCAAACACGAAAGAGAAGATTACTCATATAAACCCTAAATCCTAAACAAAATATTAAAAAATGTATTTGTGATTTGGTAGTGACCGAACTAAATGAATTCAAATGAGATTTTAGGTTCAGAAAATATATAAGGAGAAGAAGTATAAAAATAAATAATTTTTTAAAGATTCAGAAAAATATCCTAAAAAATATAAAGAGATGAAGTATAAAAAGATATTGTTTTTTTAAAGTGCTGAAATTAGTAAAAGGGAACTTCAGGTATTTGAATAGTTAAAAAATTTCTAAGCGCTAAAGTATCTCAAAACATACTCCTTAGCATCACAGTTTACGTATTTTGTCACGAAATTATTTGTTTTTCACCAAACTGGTTTTTGAGGAACAAACTTTGGGTGTTGGAACAATTAAATTTTTTTCTATCTCTAATGTACACCAAAACATACTGCTTAACTTTTTACTTTACGTATTTTGTCACAAAATTACTATATTTTTTCATCAAATCGATTATTGAGGAGCAATTTTCGCGTATTTGAATAGTTAAAATTTTTCTGAACGCTAAAGTACCCCAAAACACATTTCTTAACATCGCATTTTCCATATTTTGTGACGGTTTTTTCCCACAAACTGGTCACTGAGGAACAAACGTTGCGTTTTGAACAGTTAATTTTTTTTGAACTCTAAAGTTCACCAAAACATAATGCTTAGCATCTCAATCACTTTACGTATTTTCTTACGAAATAATTTGTTTTCACCAAATATTTGAACATCTAAAATTTTTTTGTACTTTAAAATATCCCAAAAATATAAAAAGAAAAAAATGCAAAAACATGGAAATTTGGTGCGAAGAATGGATTAAAGTCACAATACTCGCATATAATATAAACACAAAATTAAGTATACTTTTAATACCAGTTGATTCAAAATGATCAAAATACGCTATTAGTAAATTAATACTGCTGTAATTTAAAAAATAAAAAATAAAAAAATTGAATATTATTTCAAAAATTATTAAAATAAAAAAATAAAAAAAATTTGAAGTTGCGCGCAACCGCAACTGCAGGATGACTGGGTGCGGTATCCGCATATTTGATAGAGATCCCTCCTCTTCATTCCCCCCATGATACAAGCAGAATTATAAGCGAGTAGAAGATGGGTGAGAAAAGGCAGAAAGGTAAAAACTGGAAAAGAAATAAAAAAGGGTAAGAACCTATACTATATTCAAGGGATTATGACATGACCAGAATAAAGTATTGTATCAAAATCATAAATGATAACTCTCATTTTATTCTTGATAAGAACATAAGGAATTTATTATACTCTATGGGAATTTCATACATTGGTGTATCGTGCATAATATCCTTCATGCGGGTTTTCCAGGTATAGTAGATCTCCATGAAATAAAACAAACCAGCATTTACATTATATGACATGTTAACTGCAAGCAGTATCTCTCTAGCCAGGTTTATTTGTTAATGATCTTAAATAATGACAAGCACCATTGTGTAAGCTGCACCTCTAATTGACCAGAAGAGATGAGCTGAGATTTTTAGTAGTTTCTACAACTTTGACCGAGTACGGCTCAGGCTAGCTTCAATCGACCCATGTGGCTCGTCCGTTGGTAAATACACGTCGTCACCAAACTGCATAAGCATCAGTATCACTCAAAAGCTTTATTTATGTCATGTTAGTATGGAGAACCTATATTTCCAATTTTCCACATAGGGCTAAATGGTGACTCTTAAGATATGTTGAAACTAATCTATCTGAGCAGAAAGGAAACAAAAATAGAAAATGGATTCTATCAGAGGTTTATCAGTCGACATATGGAGGATTAACAACTGAATTTCATTCGTGTTCTCTTGATTTCATTTCTCATTTTCTATATGATTTTTGTTCTACTTGGCCTATAAGCATAACAACAAAGGATAACACTTTCCTTCCCCAAAACACCCTATCTCAAGTAAAGGCCGTATACAATCTCAAGTCATGGTCCATTAAAGGAAGATGTGAAAATTAATAAAATCAATTAAGAATTTGTATTGGGTTCTACCAATTCTTACAGGCTTTTCAGGGAAAAGAATCAATACCTTTACAATCTGGCCATCCTTATTTGAGATGTTGACTGGAATGAAATGAATATTGGGCATCTTTAGTTGGATAGAAGCTATGTCAGGAAATCTGAAGCATGAATTTTTTTTTTGTCAGTCCCTACATACATGACTATAACGTATGCACTAACTTTGTGGCAGTTACGGAAAAACCAGAATGTGGCTGTGAGACACTGAGCTGAATCAGCTGATAGAGAAACAAATAGATTTGCATTGACATGCAGAGAGGGTAGGATAGAGAGAAACCTGTTAAGTGTGGCCCTTGCCATCTGGTAGAGTGTGCTTTGAACAGATGGGCTATAGACTCCCTCCTTTGGATGGCCAAAAAAAGTGTCAACCAGAACTCTTTTTACATCATGGTACTTGTCTGTAAAATAAAGTGGCTTCTGAGGGATGCTATTTAGTGATTCATACGAATACCTACAACCAAATTCAATTAAGTGTGAATTTTAGAACACTTGCCCAGTGATCAGTGAGAAAATTCCTCGGGCTTCAGTTCCTTTCCTTAAGGATGTGGTGTGAACTTTCATCTTAAAATTAACAAAATTAGAAAAATTTCTAGATATAGTAAATAAATTGATCATAATTAAGCCTACAAAACTGCCTTCTTCTGAATGATTGAGGGGCCTGTTTTAAATCTTATGCCTCTTCTATGTAGCTTACAGGAATCCCACAAAAAATGTCTGGAAATAATTTACCTCCATGCTGCAGTCACTTCTGTTGCCAGCATTCTTTCGCGTGTTTCAGGAAGTGCTGTATACTTGTCTCTAATAAAACCCTCAAAACCAGACTGCACACAACTCACAACAAATGGAAAAGAAAATTAGTTCGCATTTTCATAACATGTGGCAAAGTCTCTGGAATTGTATAGTTCTGTAATAGTATAAGATGCATGGAGTACTCTTATAGTGATTAACACATCCTTGTCCTTGTAATAAAGACTAACTATCATAAGGAAAAGCATGGAAGCAGCTTCTATAAACCAGATCTCTAATTGATGTCTGGCATGAATCTAGGTGCTCACGACCTGTGAAGCACGGACGGGGCCCGCAAACCGCCGTGTCGCCGCGTCGGACACGGATCGGACACCGACTCACATACGACTCGCATACGATGCGCATCCGATTCGTTTTTGCAGTGTCTGCAGAAAAAAAATGTTGGACACCGCTGGGATGCGGGTTGGACACCGTTTTTTGCAACACGGCCCAACTCAAACTTAAAAAAAATTAAAAAAACAAAAATACGTTAGTATTTTACGACTTACAGATTACTCAAATAGAAATCCCTTTATAATTTGAACATTGCCGTCGTCTTCTTTTCATTGCCATCGTGTGTGTTGCACTGCTGCTGCTTTTCATCGCAATCGTTGTCTTCTGCTGCACACTCGCCACTTTCACTGTCGTTGTGCTTCCTTTCTGTACGCATGCTTTCTTTTAGTTTCTTTTATGGTTGTATTATATATTTTCTTCTTTCTTTATTATAGGCGGTGCTTCCTTCTTTTTTTTTGACCAAAAGAAGGCGGTGCTTCCTTCTTTTTTTTTGACCAAAAGAAGGCGGTGCTTCCTTCTTGTCAACTGCCAAGTAGTCATAGTCGGTGCTTCCTTGTCAACTGTCAAGTAGTCATAGTCACTGTTTATTACTTTATTTATTATTACATGTGTGCTTTTGTTTGTGTGTCTATCTAATTTCGTTTTTTTACGGCATCATGTCTTTTGTGATAAGTTTTATGTTTAGTATTATTATATTATTATTATAGTATATTTCTATTATTTAATTCAACTTCAGTGTTTCTGTATATAATTTTGTTTTAGAATATTTTGGTAATTTTTTTGAGGATAATACTTTTTTTATTGAAAGTACTCAATTTTGTTCATAATTTATTTTATTGTATTAAATATAAATATATATAGCGGTGTCCCCGTGTCCTATGTTTTGGGTAATAGCCGTGTCGGCGTGTCCGTGTCGTGTCTGGTGTCCGTGTCCGTGCTTCATAGCTCACGACAAATGAAGACCCAATGCCTAAACAGTTTACCCCGTCTACCATCTGGATGAGTTCATGTCAACCATGAAGATATGTAACTTCTTCATTAACAACATTTCAGATTTACGAAAATCAAAGCACAAGTTTCTATTTTATGTTGCAAGCTTACCTTGGTTGTCTTCAACACTGACAATCCTTCAATACCAGAAGTCAACTGTAGTGCACCAGACTTGTTTACTATTGCTTCTACTGTATGCTTCTCGGATCCAAGTTTGAAACCTTACAGAAATAGAATCAAAAGACTTGTGAACAGAAAAGAAATGGACAGCAGTTTATAATTGAAAATTCTGATGAGCTATCTATTTTGATTGGGCTACACTGGAATTGAATCGGCTACACTGGAATTGAATCCAGTCCGCTATTAGATCAGAAAAAAAAGGATGAAAGTAGGAACAACGGCATCAACAATCAGGTCAGAACTACCCCACTAAATCCAAATCTCAAATATTTTGTAACTAACTAAGCATACTTAATAAAGAATAAACTCAAAGATGTTTAACCCAAGTCAACAGTGCCAAACTGCCAATGCCTTAATTAAAGAAGAGAAATACAAGTTTGAACAAATCAATGGGAAACTAGATTTATCAGCAAAATATTCCAGATTTTATAACTAAAATTAAATAAAGAAACTTCAGCTGTAACAAAAACTTAAACACAAAAGCTAACAAAGAAGCTCTACAGAGAAGGCAATATATATGATGAACACCTCCTGAAACAAGCAACACTGCAATGCATAATAGCTTGACTAACCATGTTCATGAGGTTGACCATTCACATTAACACGCTCCCATGGTTTCTCTACAATTTTTACAATAGCAGTAGTAACCTATGAAAAAACCAAATAAGTTCCCTTTTTCTGTAGCAAGTAATGACTGTAAAAGAAAATTAGAAGGACGACGACAATAATATGAGAGGAAAAAAAAATCTTGATCAAAGCAAAATAGTTACAAAAAAACAAAAGAAAAAGCAGTGGAAGATAACCAAAAAAATCACAAAATTACGAATAATCTCAATAACGATGATAGATTTTCAGTTACCAACCTGGTTGTAAAATGATGTAAAATGTCTAGCAAGTAGAATAGCGAAATCCTCTACTGAAAGTATTTCCGAACATTCCTTAGCTTTTACATATACCTAGAATAGATACACATTAATTACAAATTCAAAATTGAAGCGAGCATATGAGGGAGAATGAAAACCAGATGAAAATGATATGGCAGCAATAGCTTATGATATGACATATATTACATTACCACACAATAATTCTAAACAGAAGCAAAAAATTCTTGATCTGTATAAATTCATTTAAACAGAAAACACATCCCAGATCAAGAAAATAAGATTTCTACAATTAGAAGCTCCCAGATTAAGATTCTAATATTTTACATAGCAAATCGGAAAAGTCCCTAGCGTGTGAACTTAAAAAAACTGAAGCTGCAGTAGAAACAATCAAAATATTGCAAAAACAAATCAAACAGAGTCAAATTGAGATTGATCTAAAAGAAAACACTGAAAATAACAGATTCAGAATTCGAATAAACGTTACACAGAGATTCCTCCAGAAACTTGAAAAATATTAAGTAATCACTAATTCGAACCTAGCAACAAGTTCAAGCTTGTATCGTTTCATTTTATGAGCAATCAAACATGAAATAATAAGAATAATAATGAAAATGAGAAAGATGAAAAGGTGATGAAAGAAGAAAAGTGGAGTACGGTGTTCTTCATGGTGTCAGTGGCAACGATATCGGAATTGTCATCGCGGAGATAGGAATTGATGCAATCGGAGAGGAGAGTGATGCCGACGCGCCATTCAACAACGAAGTGTCGACCTTCTTTGTTCTTCCACACCCGAGCGACTCTAACCCTCTCTTTCCCGTGCCTCTGTTCGAACTCGAATCCCTCCACCATCTTCGCCATCGATGTTCTTTCTTTCGTTCTTTTCTTCTTCAGTGAGTCCACTCATTTCATCAACTTCGCTTCGTTCTATTTATATATCTTAGTAACTCTTTTTGCCGGTTTTACTGTCAATTCTGTGTGCGCGTTGGATCGCATCATCGTCACCACAAGTTCAGGAAAAAATAATTATAAACGTAAATGTCACTTGCGCCAATCGAACCCCCTACGGCTGAACTCCACGCTAGTTAGTAACAAAGAGTTTTAAGTATCACCCAAAATATTGGTTAAATGAGATAACTCGAGTCTCTTCCAATAGTTAGTATTCTTAATTCTTAATTTACATTACAAAAGAAAAAGTTTCAAATATTTGTTAACACCTAAATTTTGCTAAACTGTTGGTTGAGGAAGAACCTAGCCGAGGCGAGGGCTTAGTCGAGTGGATATGAGCCGAGACACTCATACATGGGGCACGAAGGAGGGCAAGTTGCCTGTAGGGCTTGATTGACCTTATCCTCCTAATTTTGTCTTGGTATTTATGGTGAGGGCAACCACATAATCGATGATAGTAGCTTTGGTGGAATATGGTTAAGGGGGTAAGGAATATACGCTCAGTTGAGTTCTCTTCAAAAAGAAGCCTTCAATTATGGGGAAAACTAAAATATAGTGAAGCTAGCTAGGAGCATCAGTAAAGAAATGATTGTCGAGGAAGGCAAAAAATAGCTAAGACTAAGAGCAGGGGAATTTGGTAGAAAATGTCTAAGTAAATGTGCTTAAAGACAGTCATGAACTAGATTGCTAAAGGTATGATGGTGTTTGCCGAGTAAAATGTCAAAAAAAATGCAATTAAAATGTCAGAAAAACACTATTAAAAGTCATGAATTGTTATTAAAAGGCACGAGGAACTAAAACCAAAATATTGAAATTTTATAAAGACCAAAAGTAGGTAAAAAATTTTGAGGCATTAAAAACAAAAAACTCAAATTTTATAAGGACCGCCAATATATTTAACCCTTTTAATTTTTTAGTGATATCAAATTTAAAAATATATATTCTAACTCCATCTTTGGTTTGATTCGGTAAAAGGCAATAAATTTTTATAAGTATGTATCTTTTTATTATTTTGACACATCTTATCTTATTTAAGCTATCAATAGATTGTGTCAAAAAAAAGCTATCTCGAGGAAGGCAAAGAATAGCTAAGACTAAGAGCAAGGGAATTTGGTAGAAAAGGTCTGAGTAAATGTGCTTAAAGACAGTCATGAACTAGATTGCTAAAGGTATGATGGTGTTTGCCGAGTAAAATGTCAAAAAAAATGTAATTAAAATGTCAGAAAAATACTATTAAAAGTCATGAATTGTTATTAGAAATCACGATGAACTAAAGGTATGAGGCATTAAATATATTTGCATGTTCTGGTCTTGTTCAGTAATTTGTAGTGAAAATTCTCATACAACATACTTTTGCTGCTGTTGCCAAACCCCAACCCCCCCCCCCCCCCACCAAAATACCCCATAACTCATTTAATCTCCAAAATATCCCTCAAAAAATTAAAAGAATTTTTTTTTTTATAATTTCCTGAATTGCCTCAAAAGAGAATAATTTCAGAAACCAATTTTTTGAACTTTCCGGAATCACCTCAAAAGAGGTATTTTCGGAAGTCAAAGGTAATTCCGAAACACAGTTTTTAAAAGATTTTCGGAATTATCCCAAACAACATAATTCCGAAAGTCAAAAAACTTGCTTCCGGAATTATGTGTTTTGGCGTAATTCTGGAAGTCAAAAATCATGGGTAAAATCGTTCGTTTTATGAATTATAGGGGTACATGATATGATAGGGGGTAAAAAAAAAGCCTTGCTGTTATTATCCTAGTCAAATGAAAATGATCTGACAACAATAGCATGTGACATATATTACATTAATATTGTAATAATAGCTTAAATATTTTGTTATTATCCTCTATTAGTAACGAGGCTTGGCTAAATTTTTGTTGCACACTTACGAGAATATAAGATCATTTTCCACTTCTCGTATGAAAAAAGAGACTTTTCAGAAATGTTCCTCTTTTAAATTTATGAAGATGTGGGCCAAACACCCTGATTGTAAGAGGGTTTTCTCTAAGACTTGGCAAAGTCCTGTAGTTGGCCGTCACATGCATGTTTTATCTCAGAAATTGAAAAATTTGAAACCTAAGAGCTTAAAGACTGGAATACTACTGTTTTTGGTAACATTGCTAATGTAAAGGAAGCTTTAGCCAAGTTTGATAATATCCAAGAGCAAATTAATAATCTAGGAGGCTCGGATACTTTATTATCTCTTGAGAAGGAGGCGCAAACCAATCTTCAAGTCGCCTTAAACTATGAAGAAGCTTATTGGAAGGAGAAATCTAGAGTTAACTGGCATAATTTTGGGGATATAAACATTGTCTTTTTTCATAAAATGACCAAGATTAAAAACGTTACCAAGAATATTTCTGTTTTGAAGGATGCCGATAATATTCTTTCAGATGCTGCTGGTATTGAGAATCACATTTTGAATTATTATCAAAATTTGTTTTCGGTGAATAATGATTGTCACTCCAATGATCTTATTGGTGAAGTTATTCCTTCTTTAATTTCGGATCGGGATAATATTATGCTTACTAATTTACCTTCTATTGATGAGGTTAAAACTGTTGTCTTTATTCTTAATGGAGATGGTGTCCCACGGCCTCTGAATCAATTAATTTGCTTCAGAAAAAGGCTTTTGGCGGTCAAATAGCCTTGAAGATTGATATTAAAAAATCTTTTGATACTATAGACTCGAATTTTTTACTTCAAGTTCTGACTGCTTTTGGTTTCAATGATAAATTTTGTTCTTGGATAAACATTATTCTTTCTAAGCTTTCTTTTTCTGTTAATGGATCTGCGGTTGGTTTCTTTGACTGCAAGAGGGCAGTTAGACAAGGTGACCCTTTGTCCCCTCTTCTCTTCTGTTTGGCTGAAGATGTTCTTAGTAAAGGCATCTCAAAGGTTGTTGAAGATGGTAAGCTTCAGCTTATGGTTGGCCCTAGAGGTTTCCGTATGCAAAGTCGTGTTCTTTATGCTGATGATATCATTATTTTTTGTAGAGCTACTAAACAAAGTCTTTCTAGTTTGTTGGACCTGTTCTCCTCTTATGAGCAAGTCTCTAGCCAAGTTATTAGTAATGAGAAATCTAAGTTTTTCACTGGCAGCCTATCTCCCTCCCGTATCACTACTATCTCATCTTTGCTTGGGTTTTCTAAGGGCCTTATCCCTTTTAATTATCTTGGTGTCCCTTTTTTCAAAGGAAAGCCCCGACGAATTCATTTATTACCTATCACCGATAGAATAAAGGCTAAGTTATCCTCATGGAAAGGTTCGCTTTTATCTATTATGGGTAGAGTTCAACTAGTAAATTCTGTCATTTAGAGCATGTTGGTTTACAGCTTTCGTATTTATGTTTGGTCTGCTAATCTCCTTACTACTGTTGACATCTGGATTTGAAATTTTGTTTGGTCAGGGGATATTAACACCAGGAAAATTGTTACTGTCGCTAGGAATAAGGTGTGCAAACCGTTTCAAGAAGGTGGTTTGGGCCAGAGGTCTATCAAAGCAGTTAATAGGGATGGTATGTTAAAGCTTGGGTGGAATTTCACATCTACCAACTTACAATGGGCGCTTCTTTTGAAAGCGAGAGTATATAAAAATAATAAGCCAGTTAACTATCATGTCTCCTCCTCTATTTGGCTTGGATTTAAATCTTGTATTTCTGTGATTCTTGAGCACTCAACTTGGAAGCTTGGGAATGGTGTTAGAATAAATTTTTGGACCGATTTCTAGCTCTCTAGGCCTATTGTGGATATCATTGGCATACCTTCTAATGTGCACGGGGATCTTAAAGCTACCCTAAGTGATTTTACAATGAATGGTAGATGGTCCATCCCCGCGGATCTCATTAATCATTTCCCTCAGCTTCATTCTGAAATCCAGAAAATAGTTATTCCCACTATTCCGGTGGAGGATCAACTGATGTGGGATTGTTCTAACTCAGGAGACTTGACTTTCAAGGATTCTTTTCTCTTCCACGATCTTGTTGGGCAGGTAGTTCCTTGGACCAAGAAAATTTGGAAGAATTTTATTCCGCCTTCTAAATCATTTATTATTTGGAGGGCTCTTCATAATAAAATGCCAGCAAATGATCAACTTTGGATTAGAAGCTGCATTGTTGTTTCTATTTGTAGTCTTTGTGGTCGTGATTTAGAGACGTCTCAACACCTCTTCCTTGGCTGCCCATTTTCCAAGCATATTTGGAATTGGCTTGGAGGTATCCTGAGCATCCATATCGATACTTCTTCCTTTCAAAATATTTTAACATTGACTTCTCATGGTTGGAGCCCTTAATTGAGTGATATTGTTTCTGCTGCGATTTTAAACATTTTTTGGACAATTTGGTACAGCAGGAATCATGCTAGATTTGAAAATCATGTGATCTCCTTACACTCCGCTATCAATTTAATTATCTCCAATGTGGCTTTAGCAGGAAATGTATCTAAATCTACAATGTATTCCTCTGTTGCTGAGTTTATGATTATAAAGGCTTTCAATGTCATTGGTAATTATAGAAATTCTTCAAGCATCAAAGAGGTTATTTGGATCCCCCCTGCTCCTCACATGATTAAGTACAATACAGATGGTGTTGCTAGAGGTTTTCCTGGTCCAGCTGCTTGTGGTGGTATTTTTAGAGACAGGAGTGCTGTTATCCTTGGATGTTTTTCTGCCTCCATAGGTCATAGCTATGCGCTTCATGCTGAAATTATTGGGGCTATGTTGGCTATAGAGATTGCTTTTGAGAAAGGTTGGAAGATTTTGTGGTTAGAATGTGATTCGCAATTGGTGGTTTCTGCTTTCAAGAATTGCAATGTTGTTCCTTGGAAGCTTCGTAATAGATGGGATAATTGTTTATACTTGACTAAACAGATGATTTTCGTTTGCACTCACATTTATAGAGAAGACAATGCTTGCGCTGATAAGCTTGTAGGTCGTGGAACTAATTTAAGTCGGTTTGTTCGGTGGGATCTTATTCCAAGTTTCATTACTGAGGATTTTTTCAGGAATAGGTTAGGTTTGCCTAACTATAGGTTTTACTAATGTCTTTATTCCTTTTGATGGATTGGGTTTTCCTTTTGCTTCCTGTTTTTGGTGTGCTGCAAATGATTGTTAATGACTCTAGTGCCAACCTGGTTGGGATGAGAGTCGTTATAGTGATGATTTTGCACACCTCTATAGGATTGTCTTTACTTCCTTTCACTTATAACGTTGTTTGTACTCATGGGTACTGGTCTAGTCCCCCAATGTTTTCTGTTTATTTTCTCTTTTTTATCAATAAAATTTAGGGGGAGTACTCTTTTTCCTTCAAAATGTTTTTTCCTTAAGGATGGTTTTGCATCAGAAAGTTTTAACGAGGCTCCATATCCCTTTCTTTTGGTTAAAAAAAATAGCTTAAATATGTTTTTAGTCATGTAAATATAGGGTCATTCGGTTTTAGTCCATGCAACCTTTTTAAAGAAAAAACTTATTGTAAAATCAATCTTTTTCATAGGAGGAAGCGTGGCCAGACCGGCTAGACTACGGTGACTATCAAGGAGACACCGCTTGAGGAGCAGCAGCATGCTCCTTCTACTGATACCGAGCATGTTGGTCTTGATGCCGATGTTGAACTTGTTTCTCCTATTGTTGATACCATTAGGCCTTCGTCATCCAACACGTATCCATACGCGGGCGGTCTGGAGAACGGATCAGTTCTCACCTACTACGGAGACCATGTAGTCAGGGACTTATGGTATGGTCGTCATCCAATTTGCCATCATTTGGTGGATCTGGTCCTCTCCGTCAAATATTAGGAGGACATTGTGAGTCATGAGATGGTAGACGACATGTGGATGGAGTTTGACATGCATAGCATTGAGCTTGTGGATTCGATCGTGGAGGGTCAGTCAAACACGACTCCTGAGTACATGGACTAGTACCGAAGGGTCCCGCACCCATACATTTGGCCTGCAAATTCCCCACAACCCCCACAAGAGCATAATCCAAAGCATGAGTCTCAAGCAGCACTGGTACGTGAAGTTTTCTTTTTATGTATCAACGAAGAGGCGGCCAAGGGACATGACAAACCAAGTAGTTTTGCTTTAAGACTTGTATTTTTTGGATTTTATATGGATGATGTACATTACTTTATTATGGTTTCTTTATATATCTGTTGACGATTATTTTAAACTGGAATTTTATTAATAAAAAGCGGAACCGTGCATCACAAAACAAAAATTACAAACACCCGATTACAAGTAATAAAAGACACAACAAGAACATGATCCAGCAGAGACATATTTGTCTACTGTAACAAAAACAAAATTATTTCGTTGGGATCCCATATAGTATTGACATATAGCTCCATAGGACCAGCTATTGAATGCTGGACACGGGTTTCCATCATTGTTTGTAGGTCGTCGTCACTTCGAACAGTCATCTCTGAATAGTGAATATTGACATCATCTCCACGATTAGGTTTGCGATAACGAATAGTACTTACCTTTCTATGGAAATAGCCCTCTTGAGCCTTTCTCTATGCTTTTTCTTTTAACTCTGAAAAGGTGATGTCTATTTTCATCCTAAAGAATATATGATTGGGAAATTTAAAAAAACACCATTTTCCTTTGTCAAAATATATCCATGATGATGACCGTCATGGTGGTGCCCATCGATAATTGGGTTAAAAAGGTGTCCATTTGAGTCGGGTGGTATGCTTGAAGAAGCCAACTCAAATGGGGTAAGTGTGCCTATTTATAGTCGGTGTCGTTGAGAGGGAGTCATTGATCAAAATAATTGATGATAAATTTAAACTGTTGGAATTCTATCCATTGTGGCACATTTATCACAACAATGTCACCCACTCATTTTTCTGACACAAATGACGGAGATGCCAATGACACTATTAAAGAAATTTGATTGAAAATAGGTCGTTGATCAAGATTGTCAGTGGAACTACGCCCTTGAAAATTTTATCTGTTGATCAAAAGTGTTTGTGGAATCTAAGCCGTTTAACATAGAAAATATCCGTCAAAAATAATTCTGCACAATGCACTCCAAGTACAGTACCAAGGGACCGAACTAGTTCAATAACTAGGTACCGTATTTGTGTTGTTTCAGAATTAACAGATATGATATCTTGGTACCGAACCGATTCGATATCTTGGTACCAAACTGATTCGGTATCTTAGTATCGTACTTGGAGTTAGTAAAAATTTTGGCCCAACCCAATGGGTCGGCACATGACCCAGTGTTTTGGGCTGGGTTGGGCTCGTCAAATAGAGGCCCAGGAATGAATTGGGTCGTTCTGGCCCAGCCCAGGTGGCCCATGGGGCAAACCAGACCAACTTTTTTATGTTTTTTTGATCAATTTTTATGATTTCATTTGTTAAAGTTCGATTGGTTCGTGGGCCAACCGTCGACCCTGTGTTTTGGGTTGGACTGGGCTATGCAAAACACGGCCCAATCGACAATTGGTCGGGCCTAGCCCAACCCACTTGTACATTTTGGCCCATTGGGCTGGATCGGATCGGGTCGGCCCGCCCATCTTGACATCTCTAACATTACTTGGTTCGGTATTATGATATTGTATTTGTTGAATACACAGAAAACAAAAAGGACGGAATGTAGATGGATGGAAAGTTTTAATATTTTAAGAGTGTTTTTGACTTTTCACACATTTAGGGGGGGTGGGAGAGTAGTGGGAGGTGTTTGGAAAAAAAGGCCTTCCA
Source organism: Astragalus membranaceus (assembly GCA_039519185.1). Classification (NCBI taxonomy): domain Eukaryota; kingdom Viridiplantae; phylum Streptophyta; class Magnoliopsida; order Fabales; family Fabaceae; genus Astragalus; species Astragalus membranaceus. The sequence goes on along the minus strand of CM076847.1, from coordinate 107,852,339 downwards.
AGCATATATATGATCAATCACAAATGTTGGTGGCCTCCGTAGGCCCATACTTCTTACAAACCCTACTACTCACCGCACACTGTTGCGCAAAAAGGTGTCCAAGTATACACAGTATTTAACAAATAATATAATGAAAGTAGAGATCGTACCCACAGGGATTGGATTAATTTTTGAAAGTTTAAAATGGTAATAATACTAGTGAGAAGTAGAAATCAAAAATAAAATAAAATATGATTGGTGTGTGAAACAGGATTTAAAGTAAGCAAGATAGAGATTGATTATAAATCAGTTCAGAGAGATAGTTGAAATGTCATTTACTATGTAATTTACTTTTAATAGCAATTATGATATATGTGATGCTGGGGCAATTGATTGCTGCAACAATTATTGCTAACGGATTGCTCCTGCAATAGGTGCGGTAGCCAATGTTTTAAAACTCGGACCGGTGACCGACTCGGTGAAGGTACCGGGTCACTGGGTCAAGGGTCGGACCGAGGGGTCGACAGTTGAACCGCATGACCAAAATCAGAACCGAATGACTCAGACCCGGTCTCTATTTCGAGAATTTTCAATACCTATATAGTATATAATATAAATTTCGTCCCTGTAAAATTAATAACTATGTTTATTTTATATCTACTAAAATATAAAAAATTCCCAAATTTTCAGGACCTATATATTTCATACTTGTAAAACTTAATTTGCTAAAATTACACACCATGCCTATTTTATTTTTATTTGCTTGGTATATATTAAATAAATTTTAAAAGTTAATACCAAGCTTCAATAAATATTTAGAACAAATTTCATAAGTTACCAACTTAATATTAAATAAATTTTAAAAAAATACTTAATGGTACCAATTATATATATTTGAAATAAATAATATCCTCAATAAGATTGGTAGCTTCATGGTAGTGCTCAGCATTTGCTTTCAACAGATCAGGGGTTCAAACCCCACTAATGGCATTTTTTTGAGGGTTTTGAGACTCATTTGTTTTAAGTAGTTTACAAATAGTCCCACATCGCATAGAATGAACGGAACAGGGAGGAGAATGAGATATAAAAGCAAGGCATATGTCAATGGAAAACATACTTACCTAGATGGCAATCACTAGTGGGGGTCTGCATTCGCGCGGCCCGTCCCAATTACAGTTCAAAGATTTGATAAAAAAAGAAAAGGAAATGCACAACCCGGTCCGGTTCGAGCCGGGTCACCGGTTTTTTCAAAAACCGGCCGAGTCACACCGGTTCCCACCTGTTTGCTGCATGACCGATCCAAAACCTTGACCGGCTCGGTTACCCCCCCGGTTCGACCGGGCCGAGCCGGGTTTTAAAACACTGGCTGTAGCAAGTGATGCGTACTTTTTAGCAACTAACGTCAGGGTTTCATTATAAATCTTATGTCTAAGCTCTAAATAAGTTCACCCCTGTATATGAAGTTCCCACAGTATTACCCTATGGACTATATCATCCTATGTCTAGGTTTTAGTATGGTTTTAACAAAGTTTCCTTTTATTAAAACACTTACCCATATTAGTGCTTGAGTTAAAATCACAAACCATATCTGTATTCGTGACCCTACTTATTTTAAGTGATCAACCATAAAATAAGTTTGAAAGAATTATAGTACAAGAACTAAATTGCAAGCATCAATATAAAATAATACTATTTAAAAGTTCATTACAAAGCTAAAGCATCCCAACTAATATATTTAGTTCATGCTTGACATAACTAAGCTAATATAAGCATAAGGAGTCATATTTATATGATTGAAAATACAAATGGAATGAGATAAGATAGAAATTACACGAATGGAGTTCCTTTGTATATTCTGTCTAGTAATGCTAGAGCATTGAAACAGCAATACAAGATGGTAAAGAGTAAAGAGAGAAGTTGTCAATTTCTTCCTCTCCTTCGAACCAAACTATTATATTAGATACGATTGCATTACAAGATGGTAAAGAGAAGTTGTCAAGTGGCCATGTTCATTACCCCTCACCCACATGGACACTTGCATTACTTTAGACGCATCATGACGTCATCACTTGGATGCTGGGGCATTCTGTGTTGTGAGGATTGGTGAGGCAATTGATGCTGGCAACGATGCTGGGACAATGCCTCTATCTTTATTGCTGGGGCATCCGTTGCTTCCTCCATTGCTGGGGAAATTGATTGCTGCAGCAATTGAGCAAACACATAAAATACCATAATTCATATAAAACAGTCATGAAGTGTGTCTAACCTTTCTTAACTTTAAAAATTGCATTTCTTTTGTATTTCTTTATTTAACAAAATATTATTACTGAGATTCTCGCAATTATTTAGATTTGAAAGCGTAAATAACTCTATATAAAATAGAGTTATCACACACCCCCAAAACCCATGAAATGATCAAAATACTATTAATGAATAAAACAAATCCAAGTGCGTCCCATTTTTTCTGGGTTTCGACAGGTACGACACTATGATACCGTACCGGTTTGACATCATAGTGTTGTGGCTTATGTCTTAGCAAACACCCCCCTCCATTGCATGATTTTTAACAGGTACGACACTATGGTACCGTACTAGTTCGACATCATAGTGTCCTACTCACTAAATCTATTTTTAAAAAAAATTGAAAAACAAGGTTCAGTATTATAGAACCGTATCGGTTCGGTACTATAGTGCCAGTGTTTTTCAATTTTTTTTAAACAGTTCAGTACTATAATACTGAACCATCTCTAAATGCAGAAAAAAATAATAGTAATAGAGAAAGAGAAAAAGGGGAGATGGAGGTGGTGAGAGTGGTGAAGGAGAAGAAAGGAGGGGAGAAGGATGTGGTTGTGATTGTGGGAGAGAAGGTGGTGGTGGTAGTGGTGGTGAGAGGGAGTGGGAATAGGCATGGCAATGGGGCGGGCGGAGACAAATTTTGCATTTCCCATCCCCATCCTCAAATCCTATATAGTTCCTCGTTCCCCTACCCAAACCCAATGGGGATGAATTATTGATCACCGTCCTCGTACCCAACGGGCTCAGGGATCCCATCCCCATCCCCGAATCCCATATATATAATTATTTGTCATTTCTTAAGATATGTAAATTGAAAAAACAATTTAAAACCATACCGTTGTTTTTGTTACTCCATAACCAATTTCTACCACAAATCAAGGCCTCCAATATAAGAAGGAGGCGTTGGCGTTAACAAAGAAATTTAGGGTTTAGTTGAGATGTGGAGGGTTTCTAATATAAGAGGGGTAATATTGTAACTTTGTACATTCGGGGCGGGTTCGAGGGCGGGGCGGGGGTACTTGTACTGCATCTTAATACCGAACTAATACTGCATCTTAATATTGTACGCGTTGTTTCAACAAAAAAAATTAAAAATGCATACACTATATTAAGATAACGAACTGATTCAGTATCGTAGTACCGGCCGTTATTTGAAATTATAAAATTTAAGGCACAGTGCCATAATATAGAATCAAGTCGGTACTAAGGTACCTAACTCAACCCATATTCTGGAAAAAAATGTAGAACAATGAAGGAGGAGGACGAGGAGACTCACAGTGGTTGAGTAGAAGGTGCAACTGAAGAGGCAGGAGAGGTGGGGAGCTTGAGGAAGTGAGTAGTGAGCTTAAGAGAGAGGGAGATAGGGACGACGATGCAAGACGAGAGTGAGGGAGAGAGTGAGAGAAGTGACAGGGGTGAAGGAGAGTGGGAAGGTGAAGAGGGAGGGAGTGTGGGGATGGTAGGGGTAATTTGGGAACATTAAAAAATGAGGGGGTGTGAGGGAGGAGCAGGGGGAGTGTGATAAAAAGAGCCCTAACATCACTTTCAATGATTAAACTAGGCCACAAGAGTCACTCATTTTTCTTGGGTCTTTTTTTTATACCCCCACCACATCACAATATACCCCCATCAAATATGAAAATCCCAAAATACCCCCCATAATTTTGACTCAATCGGACTTACCTTATAAATAGGTAAATCCAATTTGAGATTAATCAAAGGCGGATTTACCTAGATCCGATTAAATTTAAAAAAATCGCATCAGATATACTGATAGAAGGGTAAATCCGCTTTTCAATTTAACAAAGCGGATGTACCCCCACAACAGGTAGATCTGCTTTGTCTCTTTATCAAGTCGGATTTACCTGATGTGGGGGTACATCCACTTTGTTAAATTCAAAAGCGGTTACCCTTTACCAGTGTAAATCCGACTTGTAAAAAAATTTAAAACATTTAATTTGTTTTTTTTACACATTTAATTTGTTGGATATATATATATATATATATATATATATGGATAAATAATTACAAAAAATGTGGGTACAATAATAAATACAAGAAATGTCAATCTAAATCGTCGGAATCATGGGCTAAATCTACAATGGTGGGCGCATCAGTGGAAGGGAGACGAGGCATCTTCAAAGCGGTAGACTGCCAAAGGGCAAAACGGTCGGTATAAGGATCCAACCATGAAGTAGATTCCTCTGATCGATTATGAGACCACATCAAAGAAACTGGAGGCAACGGACAGACAGGCGAGATCGAAATATGCATCCAATGGATATCCCCGACGTTCAGAATAGATATGATTTTATACTTAGAAGAAGAATAACTACCTCTCAAAGGAAGATAAGTCAAATTCATATCCAAAGACAATTGAACTGGGGCCACATTATACTTAGTAGCTATAAAGTATCCCATCTCAGGCAAACTCAACCACTTATCCTCCTTCTGAAAACCGGGGTATTCAATGGATAACGCTTTTCTAAGCACTGCAAGTCTGTCATTTCCAAACATGTAAGTATATAGTTGCTCTCTCTCCTTTGTTTCTTTGATTAAATCTTGCCTAATTATAGGCCAACTATCCTCACCAAGATCGAGACCAACCGCTACTGCTCGGAACCCACAATTACCATCCCTTTCAACATCAATAATTTTTTCTACATAAGAGTGCACGTGATGAGGAACCGACGGTAAATTGAATTTAGTCTCACCCTGATGTGCTAATTTTTTAGAAACACTCTGAGATAGCTTTGAAGACCGCTGTGATGATTTTATACAAGAAGACCGCTGTGATGGACTTTTACAAGAAGTCTCAGATTCTTGAATCAGTTTCATCTTCTCATCCACATGCTCCCACCCAGAAGGATCACGCTTGACATCATATAATTTCTGCTTTTTCTTCTTTGGTGCACCTTTTGTTTTAACTTTAAATGGTGGTGCAACCATCGAAGAAGTGGTAGGGAATGCAGGCTCATCAAGTTGTTTCTTGAGGACAAATCTCTCCTCAGGAGTCATATGATTATATCTCGCCTAAATCATCTCCATTTGGTAAGAAATATCTCAGTCAGCAAACTTTTCTTGGGAAAATTTATCATCTATAGAATCCAAACTCAAGTTTTTCCAATGGTCGCCTACAACATCCAACGGAAAAGGAGTACCGGAGACATGGTACACACCTAGCTCACAAGCACGAGGAAGAAGACGTGTCTTTCTAATAATGCACCCACATCGGGCTTTGTCATCTCCAACCCCAGATGTCGATTTTGAAAACTCTTTAACAATATGATCCAAAGCATTTAAAGACACAACACCGCGAAGCTTTTTAAACAAAAGAGTATTGGAAGCCACTTCAATACGGTTTATGCTTCTTTGAAAAGACCCGATGACTTTATCAAATTCAAGAGTAAGCATCTCATGCATAGACTTAAAAGACTTAGACAAGTCACCTCCAGAAGTCCTCAAATGTCTCTTCAAAGTCCAATGAGCTGACTCGATTCTTAAATAATAACAATAAACACGCATAAAAATACTAAACACGTGTCAAAAAAAATTTAAACTAAGATAAAAATACTAAACACGTGTCAAAAAAATTTAAACTACGATAAAAATACTAAACACGTGTCAAAAAAATTTAAACTACGATAAAAATACTAAACACGTGTCAAAGTACCTATTGGTGGTCTGATTCCCGGAGTGTGGGATCTGGTTTGTCCATGCCAAGATAAATCTTTCCTTATGCTTTGTCAACCACGTGTCATGCACATACTTAATAAGAGCGGACAAATCAACGCATGAGTCCTCAAAAATCTTCAAGTGAGCTGAGTACTCTGACTCGTCAAGTGAATCAATAATGTTATACCAAACTTTGATTAAAAAAATTAGTATGAAAAATATACCCTCTCCGTCCAGAATGCCTCTGTAGTGTCTACCACGAAAAGAACAACCTGCGACTCTGTATGCGGGTCAATATCTGTTTCAAAATAGAACAACAGTTATACAGAAATTAATTTAAAAAAAAAACAAATCGAATTTACGTACCCCAAACGTAAATCCGCTTTGTATTTTTCAAAATCGGATATACCCCCATCCAGGTAAATCTTATTCATTAAAAGACATAATCGGATTTACGTTTGGGGCACGTAAATCCGATTGCGCATCAGATTTAGCTATATCCGTCAGGACAAAATTTCGCTTTTTATACTGAAATAAATGGTCAAATCGGATTTATCTGTCAGTTTGATACATCCGATTTGACTTATGCGTGTGTATTTATTACGTATTTAAAGCTAATCAGATTTATATTGCATTTAGGTAAATCCGATTACCAGATAAAGTGGTCCTCCACCAGAGAATCTTCAAAAAGTCAATTTTTGTTAATTATGTCAGGGGTATTTTCGGGATTACAATAATGTGTGGGGGTAGAAGAGAGTTGACGGGGTATAAAAAAATCATTTTTCTTTCGGCTTTGTTTTCAATAGAGGTGGATTAAGCTCTTTGATGTTCTTAAACCCCACCCTCCATCCTACTTGTTTTCAAATGTATTCTCGTGCTTTTCTTAGCTGCTCCTAGCCATTAAAGAGCACAATGGCTTACATAAGATTTTTGGGGAACCTAAAGATGAACATTGCTTGTGATACAATTTAAATTAAAACCTCTTTACGAGCCTGATTCATAAGTGTCCATCCATCTATAAACTTTGGACAATATTATTTTTTCAATCCAACTTAATGCACTTTTCTTTCAGTGTCAAACCAGCTCTGGTTCCGTAACCCTAGTCGCCGCCAGAGGGGGGCTCCCTCTGCCGCCGCCGGAGCTCCCCCTCCCTTTACCCTCGGTCTCCTTCTCTCTCCTCTCCCCTCCTCCGTCTTTTCCCCACTCCGAATCCACTCTTTTTCTTCACCCTCTCCTCCTCCCCTCAACATCGCGATTCTCTATCTGCCATCCCCTTCCACCGTTCTGTCGCCACCTCTCCCCTCTCTTCCCGTCCTACATCCACCACCCTTTAGCCTTCCCTTTTCCAGATCTGCTTGGAGTTCGCGTGTGCTGCAGTGAGGTTCGCGTTTGAGACTAGTTCATCTTCCTCCGCTGCAGAGATTGATGTGGTGCTTTCTGGTTTAAGGGTCTTTTGATTTGTTCGCGTTAGATCTCTCGCTTCTCTGCTGTCGTGTGATTCTTTTTCCGTGTCAAGGTGTTTGAAGGCGCGTCTGTGCCTTCTTGGTGTGTGGTGGTTCCATTAAGCCTGAGAAGTTTTCAGTCCAAGCAGTGTTCAGATGGTCTCACTGATGTGGGTTTGGATATTGAGACTCATTGGTGCTGACGGCTTGATGCAGGGTCTTTCAACTTGCTAAGATTACAGGTGTTTTGACAGCGATTCGAGCGTTTTGATTTTTTGGAATCTGGGTTTTGTGCGATTGGTTCTGCGTTTGTTGATATGGGTCTCAACGTTTGTTGTTGTTCTAACCGTGGGTCGCATAGTGATCTTGCTTCCTCTGTGCCGTTCATGGTCTCTGCCCCGTGGCGTTGCTGGTTTGGATATGCCTTTTTGGTGGATCTGCGCGTTTTAGGAGGTACGTGGTGTGCTTTTGTTTCACGGTGGTTTGCTGATTTGAGCGGGATGGTGGCTGGTGGATCGCTCTTGGGTCCGCGATCACGACAACTTCCGCCTCCGAGGCCGCTTCTTCGTCTTTCGTCGCCGTCACTAGCTGAATGTCGCTGAGTAGCGTCATGATTGGTTGTGTCACGGTGTTGGCCGGTGGCACAACACCGCGGTGGTGGCTGGTGATCGACGACCTCGGTCAAGCTCGGTTGTGTCGCGGTGTTGGCCGGTGACACGGCTTCGCGGTGGTGGCTGGTGTTTCGACGCCGGAAGACAGGGGGTGTGCTGATTCGGTGGGTGTTTCTCTGACAGGCTCCTCCCCTCTGCCTTCAGCTCCTGATCCCTTTCCCTCTCTTGGCCTCCACCTCTAACCTCGATCAGTTGGAGGGTGCTTAATGTGAGGATAGTGAGGTGATGCTGGGTGTTGTGGTGTGGCACTCAATTGGCGGTGGGTGGTGGTGTGTGGGGGCTTGAAGGTGCTGCCCTGCTTCGGAGTTTGGGTCCCTAGATTACAGTTAGCAGTTCTCTTCGCTGGGCTCCTACCTTTGCCTTCAGCTTCTGAGCCCTTCCCAATCGCCTCTTGGCCTCCACCTCTAACCTCGATCTTTGGGAGTGTGCTTAATGTGAGGATAGTGAGGTGATTCTGGCTGGGGTGGTTTGGAGTGTGTGCGCAGTAGGCAGTGGGTGGAGGTTGTGGGGGCTACTCAGGTGTTGCCCTGCTTCCTTTTATTGGGTTGTCCTGGTCGCCTTAGAATATCTTTTATTAGAGCTCTTTGGTTGTTTATTTTAGAGGCCTTTGTTGGGCTTTCTATTATTGCTCTCATTGCCAAGGGTTTTGGTCTAGTCCCCCTTGTGTTTTCATGTCTTCTCTTTATTTTATTAATAAATACATTTAATTGTGGCTTAAAAAAAATGCACTTTTCTTACACTTTCTACGTATTTGGTAATTTATTTTCGTATAACTTTTTTGAATTATTTTTACTTTACTGGATTATCCTGAATTTACATTTTAGTAATTTTAGTTAATTGCGGATTTAGGTCGGGTGGCACATACATATCAAGTCTAGTTTGACAAGATTAATTCTTCATCCCAATATGTTCATTGTTACTCCTTTTCTCTCTAATTAACGGAGTATTGAGGAAAAATAGACATTAAAGCTTCATGATTATAATAAGAAAACAAATATTAAAGCTACATTAGTATTGTAAAATGATGGAGCAAATATTTTTAGCTAAAACATCAAACAAAAATCTCAATATTCGTTAATGATGATCACTTATTTAGAAGCATTGGCAAAAAGGAGGGCATCATGTACAATCTACGATCTACATCTACAATATAAACAAATATGGGATAGAGGGATCCCCTCATCTTTGCCCTCTTTGAGGTTCAAAGAACTGTCAAGAAATATAGCAGTTAGTAGACAGAAGTTATATTCATGCATATCACTAACTAATGCTAAAAAAATGAGGCTAAACTCTGCAAATGCATGCATTCTACCATGATGGTGTACAAGGAGCAAGGAATATGAAGATATTTACTCCATAAATGAACCTCAGTTGAATATTTTATAAAGATTTGAGAATAATAGTAATAGATATTGGTGTTGAGTATAGTGGTCCTACTACTCTGAAATATTCCTAAACAGTAACAGGCTAACAGGTTACCAATTAGTACAGTCAGTCTATCTTTGTGTTGTACTACACAAGATTTGGCTAATGAAACAGTGATGATCTATATCCTTCTTAAGACTTTCATAAGATGTAACTTCTGCATAAGATTTTTCAAAATATAACTCATAATATTTGACCTTGGTGGCCTCCTTCGGAGACCATCTTTGTCTTTTTTCAAACCACACTCTGAACACCTGGTTACATTCACATAGAAGAATTTACAGTTAAAGAAATCAGATTTTCTATACACATGAACAGAATATGGGCATTTTAGACCAGTGACAGTTTTTTCTTTTCCCAAAACCAGCAAAGATGCCTGAAAAATAAAAAGCAGAATTGTGTGAGAGAAATAGTCAAATGAATTTAGCTGTATTATTATAGAATTGAAAATAACCATTCATTCACAGAAGATGTCCTCTATTTCGCTGCAAGTTGCTAATATTTTATGACCAATATCCATATATTGGACTTATAGTGTCCCTGTGGGGCCCTTCCAAATCGAGATGGATTACTTTTAAATATTAAAAGATGATATGAACTCTGAAGTGGAGATAAGACAAAATAAACAATAAAATAAAGATCAAAGGGTTTTGTGGACTATATTACAAGGAAAATTTATGCATATCAATACTTGAAATAAATCTTTCTTTGCTCTTGTGCGTCCTATTCCTTTCGTAATTTCAGTGAAACATATTGCTCCACCTCAAAATACAGTATATACAGTTTAATAATTTAAAAAAACATTTAGAATCAGTGTTTATTACATAAATCAAAAAAGAAAGAGGTTATTCACAATCACAGTTGTGATCTTTAGTGATTAGAATCTGTAGAAGCAACAGTTTTCTTAGTTTACTGTGGAATATGGAATCAACTACAGTCACATATGTTCATCTATTTAAATTGGCAGAAGGTGGTCTAATTGTCAAATCTAGTGACATATATATGAGGAGGGAATAATATGCCTTTCTTCTTTCATAGTTATCTTGAACATGTAGCACCTTCCAAAGTGCAGAACACAGAACACATGCAAGAATTTGACTACAATTAAAATGAGCATTTTCCTAATCAGATATTTGCTGACGTCAAGGTCTCCTCTAGTGCCTTTGCTCTGTTGCTTGATTATTGATTGAACCAAACCTCTAATAAATTTAAAAAGTGCTCATACCTACCCCATTAATAAGCTTTCATTTCAATTAAAAGGTCAATATCTCTTTCCCCTTTTAGCCACAACTCAACAAACATTTAGCCCTTGAAAAATTAAATAAGATTTTCCCTAATCCATTAGGTTTAACAAACAAAATGCAAAAAATAGAAAATGAGTAATTGGTTAGTACATCACAGCAACTAACTACTCTCAAATATAACAGACCTCTGGATCAGTTCCATAGTGACAGGTATAATTTAACACACTACTCTTGAGTTCAAGTAACCCAAAAACAAGGGATTTGGTTTAAGTGAAGTCGTGACTATAGACAATCATGCAGTCAGTCGACTTATCTAGATCGTCTGATCAATATATATCAAACTATGTGTATCACAACTATACAAATCACACTAAAAGAAAATTTAGAATACAGACCATATTCTTCGAACTGCATGACTGCATGCAGTGCCAATAATATAGATTCACTACTTAATCAAACTAGATTGTGTAACATTAATCACTTCAAAGTAGTACTGAGTACCGACCTGAACAACAGTACCTAAACAACCCATAAAGGCTTAACAATAAAGGTAAAGTGATTTTGACTCTAACACATTAAAGTGCAACCAAACAAATCATGATAGAGGTATAGCTATAGCATGTTGTGTCACTCAATCAAAGAAGGATATGGAAACATGACAGCCTGTACTTCTATCTATATAGTACACCCTACACAGTCAAACACTCAAGAAAAACTATTCTTTTTATGTCACTTCACTTTACTTCATTATTCAGTTTAGTTTAGGGTAAAGGAGTTGAATTAACGGGGTTTTAGCCACCATATTCTTTTCTTTTCAATAAAAAGATTTTTTTATGTTCGTTGAATTGAATAATGGCTTAAATATGTTAAATATGTTTTAAGCCCCTATAAATATAGGGTGTTTTGTTTTAAGCCACTGCAAAAAAAAAATTGTTAAAAGCCTTTGTAAAATGACATATTTTGTTATAAGCCCTTCTATGACTAAAATGTTAGCCTTAACATGAAATGCTATGATTGCTGGATATGTTGAAAAGGGCTTATAACAAAATATTTCATTTTGCAAGAGCTTTTAACAAAAAAAAAAATTGCAGGAGCTTAAACCAAAACACCATATATTTGTAGGGGCCTAAAACATGTTAAGCCGAATAATTGATATATCCGATCTACTTCGTCTAGATGATTATAGACGAGATTCTGATGATCCTAAAAAGAGTTTTTTTAATGAACGAAACCGGAGTGGTATGAATTATGAATAGTAATGAAAAAACCACTAAAAACAAAAAATGACATTAAAAAATAGAGAAATATTTATTTTTTAATAAAAAAGTGCACTAGTACATGTACTCACCGAGTACGCTTCAGTCCCGGAAAATGACGTCATCAGCAATATCCATCAACGGCTTTAAACATTCCGGCGAGAATTTCCTCGCGAAAAGATACAAATAACTCGAATTCGAAACCCTAAGTCGTCGAACAAGCTCCGGCGAAATCTCCTCGGGAGTATAAAGATGCGGATGACCATCCCAACAACCAGTCCAATTAACTCTCGTAAGCGTAAAACCAGTACAACCATTCCGATCCTCCATCGACAAAAGCGTGGGAAAATAATGCTCTTCAGGATAACACGGTTCTTCCGTTATACATGGAAGTTTAAACTTCTTCCACAATTTCCGATCTCTCACTACAATCTTTGCATGTTTTCGGGTTAAAATAAAAAACTGCGACCCCACTCGAAATTCCTCAAACGGAATTTCCGGTAACATAACGGATTCTCCTCGAGCTATGTAACGGTCATAGAGGTTTGTTTCGTTAGAGAGAATCTCGATGAAACTACGATAACGGAATTGTGAATGAGAATTAGAGAAAGTTGATAACGATTTTAACTGATTTTGAAAGAGGTGGTTATGAATGAATTGAAGAGAGAAGAGAGGGATACAGTGTTGAGAGATGAGAGCGAAGTACTGGTTTAAGGGGTCGTGAAGGAAAGCGGAGGCTAAGAGGCGGCGAGTGGCAGAGATGAGAGAAGGGGAAGAGCGGTGAGTTATTTTAGAAGGGATGAAACGGTGATGGAAGACGCCGCCGGGAGGGGTGATAGGGGAGGAGGGGTCGGCGTGGATGTAAATGTTGTAGAGGTTTTCGTTTTCTGAGAAGAATTTTTGCCATAAAGGGGAGAAAGTGAGGTTTGTGTTTGTGAGGAAGAGGAAAGCGATTTTGGGTTTGGGGTTTGTGGTTGTGGATAAGTGATTGGTTGTGTGGGGGGTAGTGGTGGCGCGGTGGAAGAGGGCGGCGTCGGAGTCGGAGAAAGGGAAGGGGAAGTAGGTTTGTGGGGTTAAGAGGATGATGAGAGGGAGAGAGAGGAGGAGAGTTAAGGAGACAAGAATGGGTGATGACAACATTGGAGGAACAATTTCTCTGTTGTTTTTTTGTTGAGAAGAAGATGAAGTTTAGATGAAATGAAAGAGAATGAGAGTGGAGTGTGAATGGAAGAAGAAGAGTGAGAAAAGAGATAACAGATGGAAAATCCCGAGGGTTCTTCTTTTTCTTTTCTTTATTATTACTCTTTTTTTTTGGTAATATTATTATTACTCTTTTTAGAATAACCTATCAATTTTTTCCCTTAATTTTTATCATTCTCATTAATGATAAAAAAATCGTTCTCATTCTCATTAAAATGACATTAAAATTAGTCATTCTCATTTATTTAATTTATTTAATAAGAAAATTAAAAGATTAACTTTTTTTTCAAAAATACTCTTTTTGTTACTGTTCTGTACCGTGCTTCCGATCTTGAGGATCGATATTATGCAGTTGGTAGATATTTCGTCCTTGATTCTATCTTTGTCTTCGGGCTTTGAGAGGAAGGTTTTGTTCGACCTGGAGAAGTTCGACCTTGAGAGGCGATGTTGAGGTGTTCGATCTTGAGATGTTCGATCTTGGAGGGCGAGGTTGTACCTGCAATGATACTCCGACGCTTAAGTCAGTATTTGAGAGAATAAGTGTTTGGTTAAAAAGTGCTTACCATTAATGAGCATTGAATGGGGTATTTATAGAGTTTGAATGTGTTTGTGTTGTTTATTCTGAGCCAACCGATCTTGAGAAGACATCTGAGCCGTTGATTTGGTTGGGCTGTTAATGGGCCGAATTGTTAATGGGCCCTAAATGAGGGGTGCAATTATTATTAAGACATATTACCATAACAGTGGCCCCCCAAGTCTGGTCGATTTGAGGAGCGACCTTGACTTGATGGGCGACGTAGCCTTGTATTTTTGTCTTTGTTTGAGTAGAAATTTCTCCAGTCTTGAGTTTATGTCGAGCCTGGGATTTTTGGCCGATGTTAAATGGTCGTCGATCTTCCGAGCGAGGTAGATAGTTTTTTGAATTCTGTGCTGCTTTGGAATCAGCGTAATCTTGGAATCAGTGCCATCTTTATTGTTTCTGACAAAGCGTGATTTCACGGTGGCGGCGCGTGATGGTGACGTTTATTCTTCATCGTGCGGATTTTAATGGGCTAGGGTTTGGATGTGACGCTTCGACTTCCCGGCCCAGGCCCATAAAATCCGCTTTGCTATAAATAAAGGGTCTCACCTTCCCATTTATTGCTTGCTGATTATCTGTCTTCGATTTATCGATCTTCGAGAGCTCCCGAGTTTCTTTAAAGTAAACGAGTTTGAAAAGTTTCGAAGTACTTTTAAGGTCGGTTTCTGTGGATTGACAACCGTATTTCTCCAGATATAATCAACTTGCGGCTTAGTTCCGAGGTTAGTCTTTTTTTGATTTTTCTTTACTTTTCTTTTTGTTTGTGCCTGGACTTCCCCCAGTCCCCTTTGATCTCAGAATGGGGGTCGTCAGGTCGGGTTCCGACTTGCTCGCGAACCCATTTTCGATCTTTAACCCTGACATTTCGTCCCCCATTCCTGTAGATTCGCTCTGGCGAGGACAAAACAAACTCGGAGAGACGTCACTCAGTACCGGAAAGAGTTTACGAGTGCGATGGCTTCTGGTGGTGAAATCCCTGAGGTCCGTGCCGAGCCTCTTGAAGTCGCCGCCCCGGACGTGCAAGAGCACTCTGCTTCCGCCCCTGTGAGTGATAAGGCGGAAGATAATTTTGAGAGCGAAAGTTCTTCTCCTGCGACCGATGCTAATGAGCCGAATGACGATACTCCTGAAGATGTGGAGGAGGATTGCTTGGTGGATGTGATGGCTGTTACTTCCGAGTCTGATGAGGAAATTCCAGTGGAGGAATCAGAGGGTTCCGAGGTCGATCTTGGGTCGAGTTCCGACTCTGCTGATGAGTCCGATAGAGAGGGTGTTGAAGAACAAGTTGAATCTCGCCCTAAGAGCCAACCGGAGTCCAGCCGAGCTTCTGCCGTTTCTCTGGATGAGTACTCTAGTACTGGTTGCGGGGACCTTGACGTACCGGTGCGAGAGGTCTCCCAATATGATTGGGTTTCCAAAAATATTTTGGAGATCGAATCGTTGTACCAGCATGGTTTTAATTTGGAGAGGGTCGGGAGGAAAGCTTCGGGTCGCTCGAAGCGAATTTGGAGAGTCGAGGGAATGAAGAAGGGAGAGCATGTGGCTTTGTGGCCAGGAGAGCTTAAGTTTACTTTGTATCATATGCTGATAAACGAGATGAATATCAGGCCTCCTTTCACTTGGTTTGAGCAGACGGTCTTGGCGACTTTGGATGTTGCGCCTTCTCAGTTGCATCCAAACGCGTGGGCTTTTGTTCGAGCTTTCGAGCTAATGTGTCTTCATCTGGAGAGGCCGGTCTCGCCGTCGCTCTTTTTTCATTTGTTTGAGATCAATCGGAATAGTAGTGAGAATAAGTCCGGTCGCGAACACGTCAGTCTTCGTTCGAGGCGAGGTGCTAAGATTTTTAAAGCCTATGCGGACTCGTTGAAGGGGAATTGGAAGGAGTTATTTTATTGGGTCGAACCGGTGACCGACGAAGCGATTGAGAGAGTGGGAAAGTTTTCAGAGGATGGTCGGACTTTAGTGTCCACCAAGTTTCCCATCGGTTGGAGTCAGGCCCATTTTGAACGATCCACCAATTC
The DNA here is from genome assembly GCA_039519185.1 of Astragalus membranaceus. Taxonomy (NCBI): domain Eukaryota; kingdom Viridiplantae; phylum Streptophyta; class Magnoliopsida; order Fabales; family Fabaceae; genus Astragalus; species Astragalus membranaceus. Next base: position 107,836,551 of record CM076847.1, on the reverse strand, counting down.
CTTTTCGGTTGGTCAGGATCGTTTGAACGCTGCCGATCTTCTTACCAAGAGGATCCTGATGTTTATTTCTGAGAACATTCCGTTTTCAAAACATAAGTATCGGGGTATCCCTGCGGCTAAGATAGTTCAGGCCGGAAAGCGAAGACGAGTGCAAATTGTCTTAGGTAGCCTTGTTTTTCTTGCTATTGATATTTGCATATTTTTGACCGTAGTTTGTATGACCGATTTATGTTTCTTTTCCAGATACCATGGCCCCAAAGAAGCTCGCCGTAATGAAGGCGCTGGCGATGAGGAGCGTCGAGATATCTGGAGATGCTGAGGGGGTTGGTGTTCCGCTTCCGACTTCTCCCCAGACCGAGACTGTTGTTGGGACGGTCACTGCTGCTTCTCCGATAAATATCGTTACCCAGGAGGACCTTGCCTATGAGGCTATGGTCGATCTTGTTTCCAGTTCTCCTCCCCCGACTGCTCCCGAAGTTGGTGCGGGTACCTCGGGAAAAAGGGTGCGCACCGAAGCAAGTGGCGAGCAGAGGCCAGAAAAAAGGAGTAAGACTTCGAGGAGACCGAAGCATAAGAGTAAGACCGTACCCTTGGAGGAGGGTTTTTTGGAGCAGAATTACGCCCAATGGCGGGAGGATCCTGTCGGGGCGTCTGTTAAATTGTTGGCGAATTTGGCCGATGTTCATAGGATCGAGAAAGAAAAATTCGAGCAGCGGGCCAAGGGTAAATGACATCATTGCTTTTTATATTTCATAAAAACATCTCTTTCTTCATAAACTGATTTCCCTCATTTTTCGATTTTGCAGCTTCGTTGGAGCTTGAGAAGTCAAAAATAGTGAAGCTCGTGGAAGACGTGGCTTTAAAATCGAAAGAGCTTGCTCGAACAAAGCAAGAACTTCTGGTTCTGAAGGAAAGCCAAGGGGAGGTTGTACGTCGGGCGGAGTTTGCCGAGAATCGTGTCAAGGAGCTTGAAGAAAGGGAAAAAGTTTTGGAGGGGCAACTTGCCGAGGCCAACGAGAAGATCAAAGGTTTGGAGTTTCGTGTAGCTGGTTTGGAAGAGGATTTGAGGAAAGCATCTGAGGCGCGGGTCGGTACCAGCGGCGATGCGGAGGCTCGAATTGCAGAGCTTGAGGCAGCCCTTCAGCAAAGCAGAAGAAATGCTAAAGAGGCGACAAAACTTGCAAATGAGGCTAGGAGGGAGGCTCGGGAAGCTGCTAATTCTGCAATTGAGCTGTACAAGGAGGGTTTTGAGTCCGCCCAGGAGCAAATTACTTTGGTCCATCCTTCTATAATTTTGGATCGGTCGATTATTGACGCCGACCATGAGGTAGAAGGGGGTCAGATCTTTAAGATCGATGCTCAGACGCAGACGAAGAGTGTGATATTCCCGACCTCCACTGCCTGATGTTGTAATAGCGTTTCTTTTGCAGAAGTTCCTGGTGTATGCTTTTACTTATGCATTTTTTGTATAGATCCGGAACTTCTGTTTGGTCTTAGCTGGAGATATTTGTAACCTCTTTTTTGGAATATGCTTATAAGGCCTTTACGAGCTTTAATGAATGCTTTTCGAATTTCGCATGTCATGTATGTCGTTTTTGCGAGTTTTTAACGAGTGCTTTTTAAATTCTGCACGTCGCGTGTGTCGTAAAAACGTCGGTAATCGAGGAACTCGGTTTACCGGTTTTGAACCTATAGGACAGTTTACTAGGACTCGGCCCAGATTTAACTCGCCCCATAGGGGTATCGGCAGCTGTGGCCGATGGTCGTTCGTAGGACGTTTCGATCCTTGAAGACCCGGTCTCTTTGAGATAGTTTGCCAAGACTCGGCTCGGATTTAACTGTTTTCTCAAAGAGTTTTTGACCTTTGGGTGGTCGCTTTTGGGGAGATCTTTTAAGATCGGTCCCAGTTGATTCCTGTTTAGGTCCCTTCATTTCTGTTTGATGAAAATCAAGAATGTGTGGCGACTTGAAAAAACTTTTGAGAAGTTTTTGAAAGCGTTTGAAAGAAATGTCAAGCTTCTTTATTAATAGCTTATTTCGAGTTTACATAAGATCGGTATGAGTGACTTCTTTCTAAGGATAATAACTTTTCAGTTTTGTTGCGTTCCAAGTTCTCTCAACCTTTCTTCCTTGGAGGGTCTCCAATTTAAAGGCTCCCGTGCCGGTTTTAGATAAAATTCGGTAGGGGCCTTCCCAGTTTGGGGCGAGCTTTCCTTGGGAGGCGTTTTTCTGACCGACGTCAGCCCTTCTGAGCACCAGATCGCCAGGATTGAAATCTCTGTGAACGACCTTGGTGTTGTATCTGGTTGCCACCTTTTGTTTGATGATCGCTTCTCGGAGCGAGGCTCGACCTCGGATTTCATCGATGAGGTCGAGTTCTTCTCTTAGGGCTTGATCATTATTGCTTTGTGTTTTGGGATTTGCCGTTCTCCAACTAAGTTCGCCGATTTCGACGGGGATGACCGCCTCGCTGCCGTAGGATAGCCTAAAAGGTGTTTCCCCAGTGGAGCTTTGGGGGGTCGTCCGGTATCCCCAGAGGACGTAAGGCAATTCTTCTACCCAATTTCCTTTAGCATCGTCCAAACGTCGTTTCAGCCCGTTTAGTATTACCTTGTTTGCAGCCTCTGCTTGACCGTTGGTTTGAGGGTGCTCTACTGAAGTAAAATGGTGTTTAATTTTAAGCTCGAACATTAGTTTGCGGAATCCCGTGTCTGTGAATTGCGTTCCGTTGTCTGTTACTACTACCTCGGGGATCCCGAACCTGCTCATAATGCTTTTTTTGAAGAACTTTATGCAGTTTTTTGCAGTGATAGTTGCCAGGGGTTCCGCTTCTATCCATTTACTGAAGTAGTCTACGGCGACGATCAAGAATTTGACTTGTCCTGGTGCTTTTGCGAAAGGTCCGAGCAAGTCCATTCCCCACCATGCGAAGGGCCATGTGGAGGATAAACTCGTGAGGTCTGTGGGGGGAGCTATGTGCACATTGGCGTGGATTTGACATTTCTTGCACTTCTTCACGTGATCACTAGCATCACCGATCATGCTCGGCCAGTAGTAGCCGGCTCGAAGGGTTTTTCGTGCTAAAGAACGAGCTCCCATGTGCTGGCCGCAGATCCCCTCATGAATTTCTGTCAACACATAGGCCGCTTCCTCTCCCTCGATGCATTTAATTAACGGGGAAGAGAGGCTTCGTTTATAGAGCGTCCCGTTGATGGCTGAAAAAGCCGAGGCTCTTCTCCTGATATATTTGGCGTCGTTTCTGTCTGGGGGTTCCGTTCCTGAGACGATGTACTCTAGAATTGGGGTTATCCAGCTGTCTGTCTCTTCAAGTACATAGATGGTCGGGTTAAACAGCGGCTCGATAGATACACTGGGATTGTGTAGTGTTTCTTGGATGGTCGTCCTTTGGTTACCCGGGGTTTTTGTGCTTGCGAGTTTGGCGAGGATATCAGCTCGTTGGTTTTCCGTTCTTGGGACATGAATTATCTCGCTTGCTTCAAATTTGGCTATTAGCGACCGTACCTGAAGTAGGTATTTTTGTAGGATCGGTTCTTTGGTCTCGTATTTGCTTTCGATCTGGGAGACCACCAAGAGAGAGTCGGTATGGAGTTTAATTTTTTGGACTTGGAGGTCAATTGCCAGGCGAAGTCCGGCAATGCAAGCTTCGTACTCTGCTTGGTTGTTCGAGGTGGGAAAACCGAATGCAAGGGAAACTTCGATGATGACCCCAGTCGGGCTTTCTAGCATAATCCCAGCACCACTCCCTTTTGGATTTGAGGAACCGTCGACGTAGAGGATCCATATGTCAGAGCCGGTGTTAGCAGGTGTCATCTCGGCGATGAAGTCGACTAGAACTTGTGCTTTAAGTGTGGTTCGAGCTTCATATTTGATACCGAACTCTGAGAGTTCTACGGCCCATTTGATCATCCTTCCAGCTAGATCGGGTCTGTGGAGTATCTGTCTGATTGGGTAGTTAGTGCGGACGACTACCTGGTGGGCGACGAAATAAGCTCGAAAACGTCGAGCTGCAATAATGAGGGCCAAGGCGATTTTCTCGATTTTCTGATATCGACTTTCAGCCCCGTGCAGAGCCTTGCTTGCGAAGTAGATGGGACTTTGCCCGGTTTCGAGTTCGCGTACTAGAACGGCAGCTAATGCCTCTTCCGAGACTGCTAGATATAGGTATAATGTTTCTCCTTCATTTGGGCGAGTTAAAATTGGAGGCTCGGAGAGAGATTTTTTAAGTTGCTTCAAAGCTTCGTCTTGCTCGGGCGTCCATTTGAAATCTTTTTCTTCTTTTTTGAGGATTTTGAAAAGTGGAAGAGATTTGAATGCTGCATTCGATATGAAGCGAGATAGAGCAGCTATCATTCCATTGAGTTTTTGTACTTCTCTTTTGGACGTCGGAGTTCGCATTTCTGTGACGGATCGACATTTGTCTGGGTTTGCCTCGATACCTCGTTCTGTTAAGAAGAAACCTAAGAATTTCCCAGCTCGAACTCCGAAAGTGCATTTCTCTGGGTTTAATCTCATTCTGTTTTTTCGTACCTCAGAGAAAATTGCTTTCAGATCGCTCACATGGTCGGCATCACTTTTGCTTTTGGCGATCATATCGTCGAGGTAAACCTCTACGCTTTTACCGATCTGGTTTTGGAAAACTTTGTTCATCATTCTTTGATAAGTTGCTCCAGCGTTTTTTAAACCAAAGGGCATAACACGGTACGCGAAGTTTCCTCGGTCAGTGATGAAGGCGGTTTTTGCTTGGTCTGGTGGAAACATGGCGATTTGGTTGTACCCGGAGTATGCGTCCATGAAAGATAACAACTGGAAACCGGAAGCGCTGTCGACCAAACGATCGATACTGGGGACCGGAAAGGCGTCTTTTGGGCAAGCTTTATTAAGATCGGTGTAGTCGACACACATACGCCATTTTCCGTTAGACTTCTTCACCAGGACAGGGTTTGATAACCAAGTTGTGTATTTAACCTCAGAGATAAAGTTGGCTCGGATGAGGTCGTCTACTGCTAAGGTGGCAGCAATGGCTTTTTCTCTGCTTTGGGCCCGCTTTCTTTGGGCGATCCATTTTGCTTCTGGGTTTATTGCGAGCCGATGGCAGGCAATCTCTGGCGGGATCCCAGGCATGTCTTCGGCCGACCAAGCAAAAATGTCTTTGAAATCTTTAAGACATTGGGTTAATTCGGTCTTGATCTTTTCTGGAAGGTCGATCCCTATTTTGATTTTTTGGGAGGGGTCTGAACCGAGTTGTGTTTCGACGAACTTTCCATCAGGCTCTGGTCTTTTGATTTTGCGTTTGAGCTCTTTTGTTAGCTCGTCGATATCTATCTGTTTTTCGACCTCCGGACCGCAGTTGGTTCCTACGTTAGTAGCGGTGTTAACTTCAGTCGATCTTCCTTTTGGCATTTTGGGAGTCGCCAGTTCTTCCGAAGGGGGAACCCCTTCATGCTCCGAAGCTTTTCTTTCGTTCTTAGTCCATAGGAAAAAACACCTGGAGGCCGACTCTAAGTCAGAGTTTAAAGTGATAACTCTGTCGCAAAGAGAGTGGAACTTCATTTTTAAGTGAGTGGTGGATGTAACCGCCCCGAGCCTGCCGAGGGTCGGTCTTCCTATAATGCCGTTGTATATGGATTCACAAGGTAAGACGAGGAATTTGGTTCTGACGGTTCGGACCATTGGTTCGGTTCCGTAGGTAACCATTAGCTCCAGATGTCCAAGGGGTTTCGTTCGAGATCCGTTAAAACCGGACAAAGCCGTCCCTCTATAAGGGGTGAGTTCCTCTTTATCGATCCCCATTTTGCTCAGAAGATCGATAAAGATGATGTCTGATGAGCTCCCCTGATCGACCAGGATTCTACGTACCTCCTTGTTGGCTATGATTGCCGATATCAAGAGAGGTACGTGTTTGTTAGCTTTTCCGTCAATAAGGTCGTTGTCACTAAAAGATAATGGAGGTCGGTTAGTCTTGACCGGGGTCGTTGACGTTGAAGCCACGCACAACAATTCCTTCCATTTTCTCTTCATGGATTTTCCCGATCCTTCATGATCGAATCCCCCAGTTATCATCATGATAACCGAGCGTTTTTTATCCAGCTCTTCGCGGTCTGGGTCGGTCATTTCTTTTCCTTTTGCCCTGAGGTTTTCATTTCTTTCTCTTCCGAAGTTGTCAGACCGTTCTCCCTCCCTTTTGACGTAAGAAGATAGTTTTCCCCGTTTTATCAAATCTTCTATGTCATCTTTTAGGGCGTTGCAATGGTTTGTGTCATGGCCATTGCTTCTGTGGTATCGGCAGTATTTGTTGGCCTTCTGCCCAGGTCGGATAGGTAAGGGCCTGGGAGGCTTGACGTCCCTGAATTCGACGTTCCAACATTCCCCTAGTAACTGGGCGTTGGAGACGTTGAGTTCGGTGTATACCTGGTGACGATTTTTCCTACCGATGTTCCAGGAGTTTTTCCGAGGGTCGACCTCGATGTGGCGTTTCGACGATTCTGCCTGTGACGACGTTTTGTCGATCTTGGAATTTTCTTCTTCGTTAATGAAGCACTGGGATAGTTCGAGGAATTCTTGAAGGGTGTTAGGTTCCCAGGTGTTGATGTGCTTTCGGAACGAGCTTCCAGGGAGCAGACCTTGGGCCATGAAGAAAATTCGAAAAGCGTCGTCTAACTGCCGAACCTGAAGAGCTTCGATGTTGAATCGCTCTATATATTCCCTCAGGGGTTCATTTGCTTTCTGGACAATAGATGCTAGAACATTTTTGTTTTTGGGTTTGCTCTTGGAATGGGCAAAGTGCACCGAGAAGTGTTTTGCTAACTGGTCCCATGAGGAAATGGTATTCGACCTTAACGTCCGAAACCATTCGGAAGCCATTTTGTCTAGGGTCAAAGGGAATATTCGACATTTCATTTCCATGGGTACATTTCGATACTGCATGGTTGTGTCAAATTGGTCTAGATGTCTGTCGGGGTCGCCCGTCCCGTCGTAAGTCTTCAATCCTCCAGGTGGTTTTTCGAGATACCGGGGGACCCGGAAGTTGTCGATCGACTTTGTGAAAGGACCTTTCCGCCCAAGTCGATTTACTTGTGACAGTGGTTGGCGTCTGTGATGGACCTTTTGAATGATGTCATGGCTTCTCGATCGTCTCCGTGACGAGGTTGAGCCTTCAATTTGTCGAGCCAGAGGAGAACGGGAACCATTCCCTCGGTGGCGGCGTGGAGGAGAATGAGGATCATCTAGATTGTCATATTGTCGAGCTGACGGAGAACGGGAATGAGCCTCGTGTTGTCGAGCCAGAGGAGAACGGGAACCATTCCCTCGTTGACGGCGTGCGGGGGAGCGATGAGTGAGCTTTCTCCGTGGGGGTGATCGATGAAAAAGTCTTCTTCGAGTTGGGCGTCGTTCCTCCAGCGAGCTCTGCCCGGATGATTGTTGATCCAGGACGTTCCGACCTTGCAGTCTCGCTACTTCGGATTCGAGGTTGGCGAAACGGTTGTTTCTTTCTTCATTTACCGCTTCTTGCCGGGCCAATAGCTGAACGAGATGTTGAACCGCGTCCGTCAGGGCCGGGAGTAGTTGAGGGGGAGATGGTAAGCTCGTCTCATCCGCGCCTGATTGTGCCCGGGAAGGTCCCGTGTTGGGATGTCGGCTTCGTGTTTGCGACGAATTCGTGAGTTCCTGGACGTGGCCTTCGGGAGTTCGCTGAGGGCCGAGGTCAGGTTCGGCCATGAGACTAGTCGGTATTGAGCGGTGTGTTGGTCCCATTCAATAAGTTCAAGGAGATGGTGAGAAAAATCGGGTATTGGTTTCTCCCACTGTGGTCGCCAATGTTCTGTACCGTGCTTCCGATCTTGAGGATCGATATTATGCAGTTGGTAGATATTTCGTCCTTGATTCTATCTTTGTCTTCGGGCTTTGAGAGGAAGGTTTTGTTCGACCTGGAGAAGTTCGACCTTGAGAGGCGATGTTGAGGTGTTCGATCTTGAGATGTTCGATCTTGGAGGGCGAGGTTGTACCTGCAATGATACTCCGACGCTTAAGTCAGTATTTGAGAGAATAAGTGTTTGGTTAAAAAGTGCTTACCATTAATGAGCATTGAATGGGGTATTTATAGAGTTTGAATGTGTTTGTGTTGTTTATTCTGAGCCAACCGATCTTGAGAAGACATCTGAGCCGTTGATTTGGTTGGGCTGTTAATGGGCCGAATTGTTAATGGGCCCTAAATGAGGGGTGCAATTATTATTAAGACATATTACCATAACAGTTACATAATGGTTTATACTCTTAATTAATGACACAACGTTTAGTTACGTCACCAAAATAAAGGTGAAATTAGAATTGGTTATTTAATAGATCTTAAAACTAGTATTTGTTTTTTATACTTTCTAAAATATTTTGTAGAAAAGTCAGTCCCTTAAATAGATTTCACATACTCAAGATTAGCCTCTACAACTAGGTGTAGGGGAATTTTGGCTTAAAAAAATAGATGTATTCTACTGTATGTTTGTAAAGAAATAACTGTGTGTAGGGGAATTATGTAAGAGTGGTGATTTTGAAGGATGCGAGTAGTTTATTTCTGTACTCCATTAATTAGGGCCGTAATTATTATCGGGAAAGGGAATGAATTTGGTGGGATGAAGGAGACAATTAATCAATTTAAAATTAAAAGAAAGGAAGAGCCATAGAAAGACTCTAGAAAAAAGCTCGAGGTTCTCTTCTGTTGCTTTTTGCTTTCTTTGATGAGAGAGAAGTGATATGGAAGGAAAACTGAGGAGCTCGACAAGAATAAGTGCTTTTTTCCCGCATGATTGTGGACCGTCTGTGCTCTGGTGGGGACTGAAAACCATTGGTTTTGCTCCATTCCATCTAAAAATCGATTGAAGACAATTGGTTTAACCAAAAAACAATTATGGGAAATCGGTATAAAAGTTGTTTTTATATTTTGTTTATTTAAAGATTCAATCAAAAAAATTTATTAATGGAAGGCCAAATGCTTACAAAATATTCGTTCCGTTAAATAATACTCTTTTCCTTATTATCTTAAAGCTCTCTTTGGGAGTGATAATCCACTGGCTTATAGTAGATAGTTTATAACAGATCAGCTCGTTGTAAGTGTTTGACACAATTAGTTTTTGGCGTTTTTTTTATTAGCTTATAGTGTTTATTGAAACGCTAGCGTTTGCGTTTATAGCTTATAGCGTTTCATTTTTTCACCCAATTTTATCTTTGTTACTTTAATTAAATTCCTCATTTATCCTTCATTAAATGATTTTCTCTCTTTTTTAGCATAAATTACAAATGTCAGTTTACATAAGCTACTTCACACACTAATTTTACCAAACACTTTAAATTGAATCTGCTAGCTTATCTGCTCCGCTACCTCATCCGCTATAAGCTAGTTTATCCGCTATCCACTCGTTTATCTGTTATCCACTACTTTTTACCATACAGAGCCAAACTAGACTTACCTCTCGTACGATGCATGGGTCATAGTTATTGAATATATATATAGTATTATATATTTGATTAAATTATGTCGAATAATAATTCAGCTCAATACAATTTTAATGGTCAATTATTTATTCAATTATTTTATTTAGATAAGAAACAATCAAAAAAACATCTTAAAAGAAACCAGGAAAAGCAAACAAGAGTTGGTCTGAAATAGTAATTGGACTCGGATCCCACCTCAAGGTCTCGGGTTCGAATCTTGGGTGTGGCAAAAATTCTTTTGGGAGGGGAGAACCACACGGGTCGACAAAGCCTGGAACTTGTGGCCAGCCAGGTTTCCCGGCGTAGATTAGTTATCGACAAAGCCGGTGGAAACTACGCACTAGAGGTGCGAAGGGCACGAGGCGTCTCTTAACAGGTACCCGCGAGTAAAATAAATGGGCAATAAAAATACTCGTCAATAAACGGAGCAGGGCAGGGTAATGAGGTACCCGTACCCGTAACCTATATACCTAATTGCCCTTATATATATATATATATATATATATATATATATACACCTAGTTTATCTCCTATTGTTAATGATTATAAGATAGTAAATAATTGATAAAATAAATGTCTAACTAAATACATAATTTTCTTATATAAATGAACAAAGTGTTCAAAAGATTAATTTTGTTTGGTCCAAAAAAAAAAAGATTTATTTTGTATATTATTTCAAATTTATTTTATTAAATTGCCACCGAAAAAAAGTAACAACAGGCAATATCAGATATATTTTTCATCCCTCACCAGTGAGGGCTTTAGTCAATGCCTTAGACGCCACTGTGAAATAAATAATTATATATATATATATATATATATATATATATATAGTTTAAAATAGAAACTTGGGGTTGAATCTTTTATCATAATATTTTGGATAATTAGTGAGCTGCTATTTTAAAAGTTTCCTATTAGGAGGGGATTAACTTCATCGTCCTATGCGTCATAATTAGTGAGCTTTTATCAATCTTTTTGTTTATTGATCACACTTGAGATAGCAAAGGTAGATTAAATCATAAAGAACTCACTTGGATTCAGGAGGGGATTAACTTCATCGTCCTATGCGCCATATTCTTTGCAATTAAAATTTTGCAGCATTCTCAAATCAAATATAAATGAAAATGAAAATAAAACTGATGCTAACATCATTAACAATTCAACAAGGGAACTGAAATAGGCTAGTTTTACTTGAAGATTTTCATTCATTTATCTGTACTCCATTCACGGCATATTCAAAAGCAAACGGAAAATTGATTCATTGTAAAGAAATTCCCAACAGTCAAGGCTCCAAAGTTTAGAATCACATCAAAATCTTGATTCTTGGGAGCAATTTTAGTAGAATAAAACATCTCTTAAAAGACGTACTTTTTAAAATACATCACCCAAAGAATGAGTTAAAGGTCTTCACTCATGGGAGTTATAGAGTATCCTAGGTAAGATGAAAGGACTAAGGAGAGATAGACATCCACCAATTATTCATAACACTCCCCCTTGGATGTCCATTGAGGATATGCCTCATTAAAACCTTACTAAAAAAACCCAGTGGGAAAAAGAGTACAATATCTTTTATGTGGGAACTGCCTCGTTAAAAAGCTTTCATGGAAAACCCAATGGGACAAAACCACGACAAGGGAAAAAAGAGTACAGTTTTCTCCCCCTGTTTGAAGAATCTCTTAAGAATATACATTTAGATTTTCTCCCCCTGATGCATATGAAGCAATATACTTCGTAATATATCCTCCTTTCAATTGAGATTCATAGTTGGTATTATCTTCGGGGTTTCCTCCTTGAATTGTTGGTATTCGAACATGATATGAAGAAGTGATAACTATAGATTGCTATGTAGATCATGATGATACCTTAATGTCGTCATATGTAAATAATCATATACTTCAGAACTGGCTTGATCTGGACCAGAAAAATATCTTGTATCTGCATGGTTAATTTGATTGACATATATTCATAAAATAATTACTTCAATTCAATAGTATAAATATAAAATAAATATATCTCACTTTGTTCTAATGCATTTTGGTTGGTGATAAATTCTATCTCACTAATATGTATCAAATAATATTATCACATCAATCCATATGACATCTAGTAATATGCGCACACTAATTTAAAGTCTTTTAGACCGGGACATTGATATCTTCTTGAGACACACATCATGTACTCAATAGAGATATAATTTATCATGATTCAATTAGCTAATTGATCGATCTGCAGGTCGAGACAAAACTTTATTTAGGAGCAATATTTATTTAAGATATTTCTCTATATCTTCAATCCTTCTAGAATTTTCTATTTAGAGATCAAACAGAGAGGTTCAACCTCCAAGTCCATCAAATATAATTTGAGGTCCTTCATATCAAACTCTTTCTTTAAGCAATCTAAAATATGCATTGAGATGATTATACCACATGTCTACAGATAATATTATCCCATGGAGGGATTATTTCAATTGGAGTAATCATCTCAAGAGTCCAAACAACCAATCTCGAAAAATTAGATCCTTCTCGGATCCTCATATAATCATGACTATCAAATAAGCCATACAAAAAGTTGTAACACATCCATCGATGTATTTGAGCCTTTCAAAATTACTTGCATTCACTACAGGTGAATTTATCTTCGAAATCAAATGTTAAGTTTGTGCGAATACTTTTGAACATCGAGTCTAACTAGATTCACATCTTTGGCTGTATTGACAACAAGTCGGAAAAACATTTTTCTTTGCAAAGCAAGTTTAATTCCGCTTCAATTGCATTTTCCTATTTTGGCCAATCATTGCTTTGTCTAAATTCTTAATAGACTTTGGTTCATGATCGTCTTCATCATTTATCATATTTAGCGGTACATTATACACACACAAAATTGTCAACGTTGACTTTGTTTCGGTTCCATCATATTTCATTATTGACATAATTTATTGAGTTCTCATTTCAAGAAATTTCAGGTACCTGATCAGTTCTTTTGGAACCTGAAAATTAATTATGTTAAATTACTTGTTAGGAGTTTCCATATCCTCTTTTGGGCCATCTTGCTTTTAAGTTAGTTTCCTTATTCTAGGATTTTTATTATTTGGAACCGACTAAACCACATGCTCCATGCGTGGTTAAGATTCATTTGCAACGTCTGAGTGTCCATTAGGGACATTAAATTTATTTACGTATTGCAGCTGATGAATAATTTACAAAATTTTGTAAATGAATTATTCTTTGAACTTCTGGTTCACATTGGTTTATAAGAGGATCAAGATAAGATAATAATAATTTATTTCAACTAATACTAATTTCCATCTGCTTATCTCTCCCCCCTAATGTTGGGAAAACTAATTCATCAAAATGATAATTAGCTGATTAAGCTATAAATACATCTCTGGCTATTGGCTCAACATACTTCATGATGGATGGAGATTCATATACTCATATATTCCCAACATTCTTTAAGGATCCATCAAAAATATCTTGGATGGAGAATATTAGGTCACTGACCAAAAATCAATTGTAAAAGGGAGAACTTACAGATATATGTTAACTTATTGGCTTGATGCATATCAATGTGTCAGCCTACAAGATTGCACGTTACCAAGTAGAAATTGGAAGTTCCATCTCATAAGTATTGGTCATATAATTAACTTTAGATGTCTAATGAATGGTTCTTCAAAACCATTTTATGAATGAACATATGCTATGTGATGTTCAATATAAATTCTAATAGTCATAAAATACTTATCAGATGCTTTCAAGATAATTCACATGATAAGCTTTTACTCGAATTAGTTGAGCAAACAATCTCACAAACTTCTGGTTGTGAGTTGATGACAATTATATATAGGTAGCCATTTAGTTGATGAATCAATTAAAATAATAAAACATCTAAATAGTCCACGTGATTATTGATTCACAAATATCACCTTATATAATTTTTAGAGATGCAGGAGACTTATTCCCTTAAACTGTCAACTTCCTTTCGGAATTAGTAATAACAAAGACAAATGGATTGAAGAATCGACAATATCTTCAATAGATGTTTATATAAATTTCTTAACTATTATTATTTTCGCAGCATAATAGACCCGGGATGGCCCAACCGGTCTTGCCAACAACAAATTTATTATGATCCATAAACTTCTAGTTTAAGGTAAGTCTCGTGATATAATTGAATATTTTCTTCATTTATTATTCCATTTGGTATACCCACTTAGATGAGTATCCTTGAAACTTAATTAGTTTCTATGAGACTTGAGAGAATCTACAATATCAATGTGTAATTCTGTTCCTTTAAGTAACAATACAATAGCTCTTCTAGAGTCTTCTATTATATTTGCAAATTTCTGATTGCAAGTTGGAAATAAGTACACATGCTATCATATGGCTTGTAAATGGTAAAACTATGTAGACTATTAAACTTCAGGTTTAATTTTTTTTTCCTATAAGTGCATAGAAAACTTCTCGTTTACTTTAGCAAAATTTTAATTGCTCTCATAAATATTTGAATTGACAATGAATAAAAATAATGTATTAAACTCTTAAGCTTATTCTTATTCTAATTGTTTGATTAAAGCAAATTCCCGTTGGAAACAAAACGTATGAAATATATATATATATATATATATATATATATATATATATATATATATATATAAAGCACATTCAAATCATTTCAACATTTATAATAATAAAATCAATTGAATGTTATAAAAACTCATAAGCAATTCGTATAAAACAAAACCGAAGGATTACTATATATTTATAATGTTCAAACATATACTTATTGAATCAATTAATATATATTTCTTAAAACAATTTTCTAATAAATTGTTTTAGTATTTTTAAATAAAACAACCCAACAATCCCCCACTTGTTTTCTTTTAAAAATTTCATCGAGCAGTAAATCGTTCTATTATAAGATTGAGTATTATAACTTTTGTTGTAACCCAAACTTTTAATTTGATTCATTCTCTTCTGGGAATGAAGTTTAATCCATTGAGTGGTTTGCGATTATTCTATAATCATAATATCACAAAATCTTGATTCAAAATATTCTTGAAAATATTTTCTCATTTGTGCTACTCAAAGAGCATATTCAAGTAAAATTTCCTTTATATTCGTTTGATTCTATTATACTAAGATCAAATAGATCATTTAGATTACAATCATGGTCTAAAGATTCAGTTCTTCCAGAACCTGACCACAAATATTTCATTAGAGATTATCAAGAAAAATCATACTTTCTAACTATTTGTTCTCCAAGAATTATACCACGAGTTTATATGATTACCATAATTCTATGAACAATCCTCCACGAGTTTGTAACTATTTTCTTACTTTTTTCAATTCTTCCAGAACTATATGACAAATCATCACAAAAAAAAATTCTTTAAGCAATCCTACAGGGATTCTTGAACTTTTTTTTTCCAGTTCTTCAAGAACTATATCACAAACTTTCATACTTCGAGCAATCCTTTTAGGATGCCTAAATGATGAATTCTCCTAGAATTTATCAAGAATAGATAAACATGATAGTTGTCCCTATGCAATCCAACAATGATGCTTAAATATTGAATTCTTCAAGAATTCATCAAGAATAGACAAACATGCTAATTGTCTTTATGCAATCCAACAGGGATGATTGAATGTTGAATTCTTCAGGAATTCATCAAGAATAGAAAATGATAACCATAGTAGCTAAATTAAATTCTCAATAAAATAATTTCTATACAAGAAATATAAAATGTTAACATGATAAAATAAAAGCTATAAGAAACAAAACATGATAATATGAGTTAGATTAACTATAAGATAGTAGAATAAAGCATATCTTTGCCAAATAGCCTCCAAGCTTATTAAGCCGTCATTTTGGTAGAGCTTGGTGCTGATAACGTGTTATGAAATTGACTCAAACAAGAGTAAGATATAACCATTATAATAAACTATAGATGAAGAAGAAATAGAATAAGAGAATGAGAGAAGAAGAGAGCATTTGCATTCTACTTTTGAAATGTGTCATTTACATTGTCATATAAGTCCTATTTATAGGATACAAATCTTGTAACTTACAAGCACAAAGTTAAGAGCAATAAGAATAAGTTAAAGCTCTTTACTCATGGGAGTTATAGAGTATCATTGGTAACATGAAAGGACTAAGAAGAGATGGACATCCACCAATTATTCATAACAATATTACTGTTATTTGATGTCTATCCATATTGTTTATGGTTATTATAGTAAAAAATCAACTAAATTATAAATATGGGGTAATTAGTTATTTTAAAGTAAAAACACATCATAGTCTTAATAGTGGTTAATGCTTTTGATTTTGACAATAGGTTAATGTGTTGAATAGTGGGAAAAGTTAACATTTAATACTAAATTAAAACTACTAATACAAATTTAATTTTACATTTAAATTAGAACTTAATATGAATGCCACACAAAAAACAATGCCCTGTGACCAAATCATAGAAACTACATAGAAGACAATATTTACCTTATAATAGTGAAGGATGTTGAATCAATGGCAAAACACAGGGTTCAAACATTATGAAAAAAAATGTTATTGAGTGACTCATTCACAAAATCAGACAACCTGGTAATACAATAGAAACCTAAGTAAACAAAAGAAACAAAATATATGGCCATTGCTTGTACAAAGAAGGAAGAGACAGCCTGAAAAATACAAAAAAAAATACACAACTCTTAATCAATTATTAAATGGGAATAGAAAATGGGCACAGGAGAAAACACAAAGAAACACTTAAAAAAAACATAAACCTCCATCTATTTCTTTTCTTCTATTAGCTTCATGCTTTTCAATTTCCGTAACGGTTGCTTCCAATCCGCTTCATCTGTATCTACTGCAAGTGCAACCTTCTTCAATTTGATTTTGAAATCTCGATTGTGCTTGACGGTTGCCCTTAATTCATTGAAGGCAATTATATTATATATGATACAGATGAGAAGCGACAAAAGCGGGAAATATGAGATGAAGAATACATGATGGAAATTGAGATCACCAAATTTACGAATTTAAATTCAAAACACCAGTAAAGCATTTTTCCAAAAACATTTAATTTGAATTTACTTCTATCTATTGCATTGTAAAGTGTAATTCTAAAATCTTTTTTACTAAAATCCAAGAAAACTCAATACCTTTAGTTCTATGAGGCTATGAGCATGAGCACTCACGTTTCCCCATGGGCACTTGAAGCATGTACTAATAGGCTTAGAAACTTGAACCACATTTTCTTGGAATTAACCAATACATACACAAATAATGATTATTTCCTGATAACATTCAAAAGGGTAAATAAGAATATGAGTTAGATGGAGTCAGCAATATAATGTCTAAATTAACCTTGATATCGAAAAGACTAAGAATTTATGTGGATATAGTAAAAACATAAACAAAACCAAACAATAATATCGGACCACGATTGACTTCAGTCAAGATTGACTACAGTCACCGCATTCATTCACTTAAAACCATTAGATCTATTAAGAGACAAATCTAGACTGTCCATTTATTTTTTTAAATAAATGAATAAAAATTGGTTTTAGAGAGAGATAGACTATGGCAATAGGAGAGAATCAGCATCCCTTTGTATCCCTCATTCCAAAATGGGGTCTTAGTATTAGTAAAAGTTTCCCCTGAAAAACATTTGATTGGAGTACCATATAAGTCATAAATCATAATGTACCATGTGGTTGAAGAATTTTTCTTGCATTACTATTGTTGCCATGTGCTCCCAATAGTTTGATTTTCAGAAGAGTGTGCAGATAAAGTATACCAAACAAATCCTTTCTATTTTTTGTTTGCTCTAGAACAAACAACCGGTCAAACAAAGAGAGAAGAGAATAACAAAAAGAAATTAAGAGAGGAAGGCAATAACCAACAAAAGGATTGAGGGAGCAATACGTTGGAGAACACGTGGTTGTATGAAACGTGGATGTTCCTATCTATTTACAGACTCTCTTGACCTTTCCAAACACAAAACGACCAAGACACTGCAGGAGTGCAGTTGAGGAGAGGATTGGGTGTAGTGCAGTTGAGGAGGATTGGGCAACCAAGTCTTTGCACATTTTTATTTTTATCATAAAAAAAGGCAAGACCAAATAGATGAATAAAAAAAATAAACTATATTTAATGTAGAAATCACTATGGAACATAATTAGTGCTGATAGTGGCATGGTTAAAGACATGCTTGGGGGGTGCTGTAGAGTGAAATGGAACATAGTGCTGATAAACCATTCATGGCAGTGACTTCTTCTTTCCACCGGTGGAGGAGATGATCATGGTTAAAGACATGTTTTTTTTTACGACTTTGGTCATCTTCCCCAAATCATCTATCTTCCCTTCACGCCTCCATCAAAATCTCTCATTTCCACCGCCCCACCACCATCAAAAAAATCATCTAATCATCTCTCTGCTCTCTCGCTCTCGCTCTCGCTCTCGCTCTGCCTCCAGTGACCACTCCATTACCAGCAGATACACAGATACACAGATACACAGATAAAATTTGAAATGAAAATCTAGAAAGTAAAATGATATAAAGCGGTGCAAAGATGAACAAGACCCCGACGTTGCCGATAAGAAGAAGCTTGATAATGAAATCGTAGTCGACGATGATGCTGCAGAAAGCACACTGCAGGGAAAATTTAGGGATTATAGAGAATCAATCAAATTCCAAGTACACGCCATACCCAAGAAAAATCAAGCAAACCCCAAAACCCCAATTGCTGGAATTCAAAGTAACTACAAAGGGACAAACTAAAGGGAAAAAAAAAAGCTATACGAGTTCAGAGAAAAACACATTGAAAGGAAACAAAAATCATAAAATCTCTTTTTGAACAACAAAAACACATGCAGCCTTTCAACTTGAATCACTAGCAGAACCCTTCAAAACGATACTTATCAGTGGCTTCATAGCTTCTTTTACTAGATCTAACAACAAAAATTTAATGATTTATTCTGTTTAGTAACTTTCAGTTTAGACGAATACCAGCAACAAAAGTCCCAGAGCAATAAATTTCAAGAAGGAAGAAAAGGAAACCGAGGAGCACCTATTCTTCACCCATGAGTTTTTGGAGTCATTATTTGAGTTCGGGACCCTAGTGACAGGCAGAGCGAGAGCGAGAGAGGAGAGAGAGAGATGGTGGTGGGGCGGTGGAAATGGGGGATTTTGATGGAGGTGTGAGGGGAAGATAGATGATTTGGGGAAGATGACCAAAGTCGTAAAAAAAACAAAAAAGCCACATCAATTCAAATGCCACCTAGCTAGGTGATGCCACGTCAGCATTCTGCTTGCCTATTCAGCACAATTTAACGTCAGAGACTAATAATGAAAACGGCAAAAAATAATATGGGAACCAAAATGCCTATTTCGTTAATGTAGGGACTAAACTTAGAAAGACCCAATTTTGTAGGGACTAAACTTAGAAAGACCCTATTATGTTGCACTGCAGTTACATTTTATTATTTATTTGATTTGATTAAGTAGTAACTGCCAAAAGGGTAAAAATGAAATGAATTAGAATAGGTGTTTTAGGGAGCATTGTAAATAGCTGAATTAAATGTTAAATGGTTCACGCGAGGACATTTGTCAAATGAATAAATGAGGTAATTCCCAATAGTTTATGAATTTTCAGTTTTGATTCACATAAAAGGAAATACAAATTCCGTTTTTCTTTCACATAAAAGTTCAGTTATGTATTATAACATTAATTGTCAGTTTTGATTCCACAAATGAATTAATATGCGGTTATTTATTTTTTGCTAGAATAATAGTAGTAATGAAATTGATCCCATCTGTGTAATGAGATGGAAGTAATTGTTGTTAGACTAACCAGAGAGTGACATGTGTTAAGATAATCAATGAGATTATTTTCAATTGTATTGTATATACATACAGATATAGATATAGATTTATTATAAGTTTTTAAAAGCCATAATATGATTATTCTCTATAATTTAGTTTTTACTTAACTTATTATTGTTATAATTAAATTAGTTATTGGTTAAACCAATTTTTCTATGTAAGTGAATCAATGAACTAATAAAAGTGTATTCACAAGTGCTTTGTGCCGGTTATTAAAAAGACTACATTTAAGATTGAAACTCTGAAAACTATCACTTGTTCCTCTCCATGACAATTAACTACCAACATTTATCTGTAGGTCTGTGTGGCTTAACTCGAACTATAGGTTAATCAACGACATTAGAAGTCCTTTGACACAAAGTCCCTTATATTGGTTTGATAAATATAGCATTACTCTGCAGAAGTCCTTTATATTAGAAGTCGTTTGACACAAAGTCCCTTCCAAGTCTTAAGTGGCATGTAAGTAACGATCTCATACAAAAAATTAAAAAGCTGGTAATCTAAATTTGGTAAAAGAAATCGCATAGCATGTGATTTATTTTCCCTTTTTGTGTGCTTAGTGAATCGAAACAGAGAAGAAACACATGTGGTCATTCAGAGAAGAAACATGTTTGTCGTTCATGATGGTATAAATAAGGAGAAAGGGGTTGATACTTTTTCCACATTGCATATGTCATGTGAGATTAAGACATGGTTAGCAGTGCAAGCTACATACAAAATTGTGCTTACGTTCCTATATATCTTTGGAGACAACTTATATGATCTTGGAAATAACAACTAACTTCCAACTTTTGAAAAATCTATTGAAAAACTTTATGGGATCTACCGCAAAGTAACATTCTATGAATTTATTAAGAACTCTAATCTCTCTCTTCCTCGTCCCATACATGTGGGTAAGGCCTCATTTATGTTATTAATCCAATATCACGTAATATCCAGAATAGATAGTTCATTAGATAAATCATCCAATATGATTTGATCGTAGTTGATAAAAAAATGATTTGATCGTGAAACTCTATAGAACACAAAGTATATGTATTCATTAATATATTATTGTTGGCAAAGACAACATTGTATAGAAACTACTCCTAAATATGAGATATCAAATTAACACATAAGTACGGGGTGAGATATTTATAATAAAGAAATACATTAAAAAAAAATAGGCAATCGGCTATTTATCTAGTCAACACACAAATCTGCTTTACCATGGTAAATAGGAAAAAAAATAGGCGGTCAGCTGAAACAGAAGGACATGTTTTCCTTTGACACAAATCTTTAAGCCTCTGACGAAATTAAGATGAAAAAAGTCACACCAAAAATTTACATGTTTGACCCTGTAGGAAACATATACACATTCCCCGTACTCTCAAAAGTATCTCCAACTAAAGCAATTGAAAAACCCACAACGGGTCGAGCGGGACATAGAAAACAGTCAAGTATACCTATACGGCTATACCTATAAGGCTATAACTTCTATACAAAACCCGACCCAAAATCTTATGTACCGAATGACAAAGGAATATAAAAATCAATCTCCTGACCACTTAAGATTGCTAGAGTAAATGAGTTTGAATCAATATTCAAGGCTATACTCATCACCTCCTTGCTGAACAAAAAATGGATTTGAACAGACTCTGGAGAAGATTCACAGCTTCTCTATGCTTCCTGTTACTACCAAGAGAAAGCTTCGACTGCCGCCGGATATGGAACTACTAAATAGACTGGTCAAGATGATACATATTTCCCCCTAGTTGTAGATCTTTATCGGTTTGTCAAACGCATGACGATTCTGTAAAATATGAGAAATAATCAGTATAGCCATAGGCTTCTAAAACAAACAAAAGAAATTAATCCCAGTGACATTCAATCATCCATGTATATATTATTATGTTCTAAATTAACAAACCAAGCCCAAAAGCTACAACTCTCCTGCAAATTATTTTGAGGCTAACAACAGCTTCTTTATTTTTGTTTTAAGAACAAGAGTTGTGTGAGCGGAGGCTCTCTCCCACATTCATGTTAAAAGTGTCTTGCATTGTGAGAGGAAGAGAGTTGGTGGAAGAATAGTTAGGAAGGGATGTGTTTAGATGAGCTTTAATTTAACCCCTTAGATTATCTTTAGTAAGCCTTATGTCTATCCTATGTTGACTAACTCATTGTCCGCCACAATATATATCCACTTCATGAAAAGTGCATGTTATGCCTCGAAGGAAGGAGTAGGTAGTTTCAAAAAAATATTATACCTGATTGGCCGTGTAGCACCTTCTTGGAGCATTGTCAGTGTGTTCCAGTCCAAGATATTGCTCCCATGCGCCATATATGTCCCTCCTCTAAACAACCAAACAAAATTACAAGGTTGTAACTAAATCTTGTAGAAAACGAGGAAGTCGAGTAAGAATTCCATGGACAGGCTCAAGCTTAGAAACATGTCACAACCAAAAGGTGAAATTACAGAGAAGGGAGAACTGACAGACCTGAAACCGACTGGAAACAATATCTGAATCCTGAAGGTACTCAGGACGACCCAGTGACACGAACGCAAACTTCCACTGAAAGGAACAGACGATGAAGAAATACATTAATAATCATTATTGAAAACCAAAGGCTATTTACAAATGATTGAAAATATAAGATTGAAACAACTTGTTAGAATTCTTAAAAATTTAAAGATAAGACACTAAAAGAATCATGCAAACTTTAGTGTATTTGCAAATATAAATTACACATCTGGCAGAACCACAACATTCAGATTATTAAAAAAAAAAAATCAGAAACTGTTTATGTAACGAACCACAATATCACACAGGAAACAGAATATATTTGGCAGAAGCATAACGTGTATAAACTGCATGGGTAACAAGCCTCAATATCACACTGGAAACAGAATACCCAAGCTTGAAAATTCACTTGAGCTCAAAACTATTATGTAAAGTGATTTGAAATCAACCCACACTCACATATTAAATGAGTTCATAAGAAAAAAAACTTACATATTAAATGAGAGTCCTCACACTTGAATGTGAACACTGGCTAAACTCTCTCTCACAAACCACCATGTCCATGACCATGTGAACTTTTAAAAAACCTCTACAAGGTCTCCCCTATTTTTATTCTTCTCAATTTTAATTCAAATTCAAATGGACGTCTATCCTAGTTTCCATTGCATGATTTTCACAAAAATATCGGCGTATTGAATTCAAAATCAATACCCAATATCGACATATTGAATTCAAAACCAATTATTAGCATATTTCTTTTTACCGAAATCATTTATTGGCATATTAAATGTCAAATTTAAAATTTTTAGCATCGGTATATGTATATTATACTTCAATAAAACTTACAAACACATCAAGAAAGATATTTATTTATGAAATTAGAATTTGTATATTATTAAAATATAGGATTAAACACATTTTTAGTCCCTAACTGATAAAACCTGACTATGCTCCGTATGTTTTTTTAGTCTCAGCAAGGAACTACAGTACACTTTTTTGTGTGCATTTAGTCCCTGTCGAGGGACTAAAAATACATTGTTTTTGTTAAATGTAGGGAAACTAATAAAAATCTTGTAGGAACCAAAGTTTTTATAATTTCATAGGGACTAAAATCATATTTTACCCTACAGTATAAATAAAAAGTAGTCACATTTATTCACGGGCTGATAACTCGTTGGAAGAAACTTGATAGTTGGATAATTAGATCAGAATGCCTTAAAAACAATAGCAAATAATTCAATCACATTAGCAATATTTACCTTCGAAAACTCTTCATCTGGAACTTGCAACTTCTTTTGTACCCGCAACTTGACCTCTGCTAATGTCTCACCCTCGCAGATAACCAAGAAAAAAGGATCCCCAAAATTCTGGACATGCTGCTATTCACAAAGTAACCCAATACAAAAGAAAAGAAAGTGTAAATAATAGAAAATTTTAGAGGTACTCCAATTGTTTGAGAAAAAATTTTACTTTAGACGTAGATTGAACATTACAAATAAAAACCTACAGATCATTTAATCTTACCATCTGATTTTGAGCAGTGTCTTTCAAGAAATGATATACATGAACCATCCGATCTTGCGGGCCAAGGTCTTTCTCTTCTGCAGGAATCTGCGGTAATAGAAATTTATATAAAACTTGTAGCAAAAACTCAAATAGGAGAACAAATAATGTGTCAGCAAAGAGTTTGACGTCATATTGCAGGAAAAATAACACTGATGATAAACTCTAAGAAATATCCTAGGAAAAAAGAGACGAATGGAATATGAAAATGTAAACATTAAAGAAACCAAACATTTGATTGGGGAAAAATGCTTTTGCTCAACAGCTGGTTTCTTTCTGTCTCAATGACTAGAAATCAGGCAAGACCAGGGTGCCCACATCATAGCGCATCTTGCAGCAGACTGAGCTAGCTGTGTTAAAATTCAGAGAATCTGAAAATTCTGTTATGGTGGAAACTGAATTCTGTTGTCATTGATTGATCAACAGCACATACATGAGTATTTATATAAAAGGCTTATGGCCTTGATGAGAACTAACAAACTAACCGTATGGAAACAGCTGTCTTGATAGTGACAGCTGTCCTAACGAACTTTCTAAGTTGCTAAACACTCAAATCTATTGCTAATAGAAACTGTAGGTGTACTGGTGTCTGGTGTAGTGACTGAAGTGCTTGTGATCATGTTCTCTATCATTCCCCCCACAAACTCAGTGGTGTTGAGCAGCCTGAGTTTGTCTTGGAGTGTACAGAACTGAATGCGAGCTAAAGGCTTAGTGAGAATGTCCGCAACCTGTGCTTGAGAGGGCACATACTCAACAATGAGTCAATGAGAGACCTATTAACTTAAATTAAGATAATTTAATAAATAATATAAAAAATTAAAATTTAGTGTAATTACTATTACTGATCAATTAAAATATCTATCAAAAAGGAGGGGGAGAGGAAAGCTTTCATTTTATTTTATGATAAAAAATTCAATTATACCTGTTATTTCAAACAAAAAAGAAGAAGAAAACCCTGGATCTGTTGAATTTGAAGTAATCAATTTATTAAGGACCTTTTCCCAGACAAAAAAGATATCAACCTCCATGTGTTTAGTCCGAGAATGAAGCATAGGATTATGATGGGGAGAAAAACTTGTAGTTCTTGTAGCAAAGCCTGAACCCAAAGGACTTCAGAGGCAGCCAGTGCAAGCCTGTGATATTCTGATTCTGCACTGAATTTAGCCAGAAGAGTTTGTTTCTTAGACCACCAAGAGATGAGGCAGAAAGGCCGACCTACCTCCACGGCCTGATGTATCGAAATGGATTGCCAGAAACATAAGGCACATTGTGCTGAGGTACAAAGGTCAATCTACCCCTACGGCCACCTCTTTTGCCATACGAACCTCTTGAACCGCTACCCTAAGGTTGAGGTTGAAAATTGTTAGAGGAGGGTGTTGCATCAACATAGGGAACCGTGGTTGCTTGTTTCTGTCCTGATTCAAAAACAATACAGTGTGGCGGATTAAGTGAGGCTGATGGACGCAACTTCCTGTGTGATTTGCTGTTTGCCAACACAATGCTCACGCACAAGGAGAAGTGACTTCATCTCGTCATACTCAAACCAATCCACTTTACCATTGATTAAGGTCACCAGTAACTCAAATTCCGGAGGTAATCCTCCAAGAATAATGTCCAATTGTTCTTGAGTAGTAACAGATTCACCAATAGACATCAAGGAGCCAGCAATCGACTTGACAGTGGCAAAAATGAGTTTCACAACTCAGTACGACATCCAATTACACTACGAAAGAGGACGAAGATAGCAAGGCTTGTAGCCAGAGAGGAGAAGTTGATCTTGTAGTTCTCACGTTGTGAAAGCAAGATTCTCAGTTCCAGAGAACAATCTTCTTCAGTAAGAAACTGCACAGGAATTTCTGGTGCAACGCAGAAATGACGAAGATGATGCGCGCGAAGAATGGGCTCTACTTGTTGGAGCCAAACGAGATAGTTTTAACCATCAAGTTTCTCAGTAGTCTTGATGTAGAAAGCAGTATGTTAGAGGACGACGCCACCAGGAGCGACAGAGTTGACAGTGGCGGGGTAGCCATAGCGGAAGAGGATCGAGCCACGGAGGTGGCTCAAAAGCTCTAGATACCATGTTAGAATTCAGATAATTTGAGAATTCTGTAATGGTGAAAACTGAATTCTGTTTTCGTTGGTTGATCAACAGCACATACATGAGTATTTATACAAGAGGCTTGTAGCCTTGATGAGAGCTAACAAACCACCTGAATGATGATAGTTGTTTTGATTTTGACAGCTTTCCTAATTAAGTTTCTAAGATGCTAAACACTCAAATCTGTTGCCAATAGAAACTGTAGGTATAGTGACTTAAGCACTGGTATTCATCTTCTCTATCAAACTGGAACAGACCACATCCTCTCAGGAGAAAGCCAAGGTATTTATTCCTATGTTAGCTCCATCGTAATTAAAATCTCTGGTAAACTCATAAAACCAGATGACTTTACGATGTACACACAGTACCATGTGATATCGACTCCAGCATAATAGATTATATGGGTGAATCAAGTGAAAATTCCTGCTAAAAATGGTAACAAAGGTGGGATCAAGTGTTTCTTCCTATTTCAGTTTTGACCAAGCTCCCTGGCGACCTGAAGCCTAGAACCTGCCCCGGAACCAAGAACCCTCTATTCTAACGTCCCACAAGTCTGTCTCTCCTCTGTTGTTGTATGCGCGAGTTTCTGTTTGTGAGTCAGCCCATCTCTGAAAATCTCTCCATATTTCTGTGTATTGTGATGGTGTGAACTCAGTCTTCCGTCTAAGTATAGATACTGAAGGTCTAACTGAACTCATCAATTCATTCAGATTCTAATAGAATTCAGACTGAGGTTTTCTCTCCCTTTTCAGTTTCTAACAGATATTAACAAAGAAATATATAAACTAATCTTAAGAGATAGTCTAAGATATTTCGAGATAAGAAACTAATACTACGAGGTAAATCTGAAATACTCTAATATAACATCAAGATTTTGTAAATTATTTTCATATCTTCTAATAGCTGCGCCCTTAATAATCACACTAAACCACTTGTCAAGTGAACTAGTTCATAGTTGTGCACTAGATTTTTTAATCCAGAACAAAATATGGAAGATGGACATTACAAATCCTGAGTATTAACTCATCAACCCACTTGTGTTGAACATATGAAGATGACAGAAACGCGTTATGTCAGTCAGGCCAGAGAAAAGTGGGTGGGCATCTGTCATTTCCAAGATCTAGTGTCTAGATTCAAATTCGTAACAACTTGTCTCCAAATATTTGAAACATCATATACACTAATGTTTACCTCCTCTGCTCGTAGTGTCCAATATTGATCATTAATACTCTCAATCTTTTCGCTGGCATGGAAAATCTGCAATAGATAAATCATATATATGATGAGAACTACCCAAGCCAGGAACATCTTCACAAGCAATGTTAATAATGGAAGAGAATAGCACCACATAACTGAAATGACATGGAAATATTAAGCAGGTTGAAATGCCTAAATTAAAAAAGGCATTAACTAGGTTGTAAATGCAATGAGAAATTGAATGTAAAACAATAAAAGTTTAATATAAAACGAGATAATCCTATAAAGCCAGGATTATATTGTATGTGGCTCACTCATAAACCTTAAGCATACCACCATGGGATAGGAAGTATTCTCCGCCATAAAAGATGGAATATAGTAACAAGTGCAGAGGAATTCCATCATAAAATATGGAAAAATCAATTTCATCATCATTACATGTTGCTGGTCATTTCTACACTCCACAGTTTTAATAACCCCATCCATATTATACTTTACCATTATCGTAAGCATTGGATACTGCAGTGTATTGCGAGATTTTCTGACAGTTATTTAAAGTCAGATTTTGTTATCATGGTTAGAATCTGCTAGTAGCTTGTTATTCTGCCATGAACTAGTTAGTTCAGAGCTGGTTCTCTAGAAAATATAATCATGTGCATGCAGTACTAGTTAGGAAGACTGAATTGATTCAGATTCAGAGCAAATTATTGCTCATTCTTGCCCTCTTTCTGTTTTCTCTGGTATCTAATAAGTGCAAATTCAAGCCAAGATAAGATCACCAAGAATTTGTCCTTTTTACCAGACTACTGAAGGGATCTTTTGTGACTACAAGTCCTAGACTTATTTTGAGTGGAAATATACCCATCATTGAACTGCCTATGTTAGGATTGGTTGAATAGGATGGAATGAAAGGAACCCAATGGCATCTATTTCATTCAATTCCATTGCGTACTCCCCCACCCCCCCAAAAAGTTGGGGGAATGAGATGCCTTACATTTGGAATTAGGCCTTAACTAACCAACTTGTAAGGTGAGGAATACCCAAGACTTATAAAGATAATTTAGGCTATATCTCTAATCAATGTGGGACTTCAGCACCCCTCCCACGCTCAGGACTACATATCTGAAATTGGACTGATAAAGCTGAATAAGAGGGATCTTAAGATACCCCTAACACCAAGAACTGGACATTTGGAGCATGGACAAATAGTTGAATAATAAAGATCTTGCCTAATATCTAGGATAGACTCTTGTACAATCTTAAATTTTAGCTTAGGACCGAACTCATTCCCACAAAACCGACTTATAAGGTGAGAACTGTTAAAGCTCTATAAGGATTACTTAGATCATATCTCTAGTTGATGTGGGACTTGAACAAGATGGAATGACTCAACAACTTAAATTCATTATAATAAAGATAAGAGATGTATAGTGGAATGTTGTGTGTTTCGTGACCATACACTAATACTATAAATTGTGAATGATCAATATCCATTCACCGGGTTGAGGAAATGTCTAGGTAATAAAATTTGTTTTCATAATTAGGACAGATTTGACTAAATAAGACTAATGCAGTTTTAACATTTCTTAAGGCCCATTTGATGGTCAGCATAGGATAGAGACGGGATACGATATAGAGTTGGATACAAATAAGATAGGATAAACTTTACTCTATCACGTGTTTGATGTGCACCTGATAAGAAATAAGATAACATATATTTATTATATTAATAATTATGAATATTTTGGGTACAAAGATATGTTATTCTATTACATATTGCAAATAAGCTAGTAAAATATGATATGATATATATCATATGTTAATGACAAAATCCTTAAGACAATAATATTTCATTTGTGAAAAATAATTTAAAGTATTTTTCTATTTTTATATATTTTGATAGTCTTAATTTAATTTTTTTATCACTTATTTTAATTTTTATAGTATTTTAATTTCAACAGATTTTTAGTTTTTAGATTATGCAAAATGACAAAATTAAAGTTGTTATAATATGATACATTATTTGTTAAAATATCAAGTATTAATATATTATCACTTTAACTTTAAATTTTTCTTTTAATATATATATATATATATATATATATATAATTTTATTTCATTCTTTATATTTTAAAATATATTTTATAACGGTAAATGAAGAAAAATTTTCTTATCTTATCCTGCTGGTTTCTAACCCAGCTCATACTCAAGATAAGATTTTAAGTGGAAAGGCAAGATAGACCATCAAATGGGCCCATAATTCCTTAATTAGAGATTACTAGGTTAGGAGTAGTTCATATATGTATGATGTGCAATCATACCAAGTCGGCTCATTTCATTCCGGTTCGTTCTAATCAAAGATGCTGCAAATCATTGATAATGGTTGGTGCTAATCTGGTTAGGATCCCCCTTTCACTATAGGGATGTTTTTCCATACAATTTTTTCTTTAAAAAATGCTAGTATTTCAAAGTAAACTTTGAAAGATATAGTATCTTAACCTTATAGATCTTGTGATTAAAAACTTCAAGCAATCTAAGTTCCGCGTCAGGATGTGATAAATCAACCTGTTTCAGAAAGGAAAAAATTAGTTTGAATATTTGAATTAGTACAAAAGTCGCAAGTGTTTAGCACACAAACAAAAATGCACGGATATATATTTTATAAAACTAAACAGCAAAATAGAGCTGTCCGATCACTTCGCATATCTGAAATACCGACCCCTATACAGAATCCTATCCAAAATGTAAATTAATAAGCACACAAAATCTTGTAAACCACACTACAAGCATATAAAAATATTACAAGATTCAACAGTTTTCAGTACAGACATTATAAATGGTAGCTAAATCATATTTTAAAGTAAAGTGATACTCTTATTAAACATACTACTGGAAAATACTAATCTAAGTGTTGGATAAATCCATTGATATGGGTTTATGGTTAGCCATTTTACCTTCGATTTAAGATCATTAAGTACATCTGCCACTGTACTGTGCTTTGGTAATCTAATGATCATCACCTAAACAGGGATAACTTGGTTACAAGTTTGAAACTTAATAAAGTAAATTACTGTGTAAAAAATAGAAGTAACAACAGTACTCACTTCATCCTTGGCATCGTGATGGAAAGCAATTTTTAGAGTTTTTAGGCATTGCAATTCTGGCAGAGGGATATCCAATACTTCATAGTACAGAACATCAGTAGCCTAGAAATAAAATCAGAATAAAAAAATTTAGCATATCGAAAACCAAGGAAAAACCCAGAAAGAAATTAAATCCATTCAACATTATGTAAGGATTTTAAAATGAAACTGCATTTTTTAAGAAAATTTGCACTTGTAACTAATAACCTGATTGTAGTGAACCAACATGTCAGACAAATGTTCCACTCCTCGGTACTTGATAGGCTGTGGTTTAGGTTGCTGGGAGTAGCTGTTGTGAGATGTGAGTCTGATTTTAGAAGGATCATTGAAACCAAGATGTTGACAGATTCTTTCAACAACATCGTCATAGGTGTGAAGCTTTGACCTAGATTATCACAGAGCAGAATTGGACTATCAGAGATACACTACGATGATCACAAAACAATTAAAATAAACCGAAAAATCACATGTTTGACAGAAACTCACAGCTCAAGACTGAATTCATCCTCCTTTGGTTTCTCCAAAATCCTAAAGCGAACAACCTGCACATCAATCAATAAAATTACTAATTCAAAAGGGCTTGAAATATTAGACAACAATCCATAACACAAGATTCTTTTTACTATATTTGACGTTTAATCATTGCAAGTGAATCTGAATCAAATAAAATACATCTGGGATCTGCTTGCTTTTCCGTTTTATACACAATAAAAAAACACGGCAGGATGAAAATAAACTGATAACAAATGGCAATAGAAAAGATACAACTCTTGAGTAAAAAGTTACATATTCCAAGAATGAAGGATACAATCATACAACATTTAAAAAGTTACATATAAGAAATTATAAGCTAATTTAAAAACTTTATACCTGACGGTTATGTACATATTCCAAGAATGAAGGAACATCTGGATAGCGATATTGCTGTCCATCTCCAGCTTGAAGGGACTTCTGGAAGCAAATGATATCACCATCCTCTAGCTGCTCATAACACAGCGGTGTAAACAAAAGTCACAATCTTAGTTTCAAACATTGAATAACATAAATCTAAACCAAAATAATAAACACCTACAGCAAATATAAGAAATACAAATACTTTAACATACTCAAAGGCACCAAATCCAATATACAGTTAGTAGCGATAATTTATACCTGATTTTCACGAAAAGTGGACTTCGTATCAACATGTTCACACATGACTTTAGGGTCAAATTTTATTTCCTGAAAAATTCATAACAGAATGTAAGTGGTATCGCACTATATTGATATTGCCATCATGAAAAATAACTATACACGAGATGCAGATTGATTAACCTCAAACAGTTCAATTTCTTCATCAGGAGAAAATCCAGCCATTTCATTTAGTTTTATCAATATATCTACAGGCTTTCTGCTACCCGTCACAAAAAGCCTCCCGACATACCTGAGGAACAGAAGATATTAGATTTTATTGATCAAATGTACTTTCAGACTTCAGTTCAGATTGCAATTGGTAGAACACATACCGAAGCCTCTCATTTGAAGGTTCATAAAGTTTAAAGAATAGCAACAACTCGTCTTTCAACTTCTCGGGAGGAGGAATGGGCCGCAAATCCTAATTCATTGTGCACGGCATAAATAACATTTCCATGTCAGTAGTGACTCAGTTGGAAAGTGAAAGGGGAATAGTAATAGTCCCTACAAGTCCACAACACTATCAGGAAGATGAAATGAATAAGAAAAACATTACCTGCCCCATTTCTATTTCCAAAAATAACTTCATATCTGTATTATTTCCCTTATTGGAAGCATCTCTTAATAGACCAACCTACAATGGCAAAAGTACCACGGCACAAATCTTGATTAGGAAGATAATCATTAAGCATACGCTACAAAGAATATAGACCCTCAAAAAAATAAAAGTTTTATTCTCACCCTCAAGTTCTTTTTTTTTTATTTTTCTAGAGTAATTCATGTCTTACCTCTTGTTAATGAACACAACTATCATGTAATGTTCAATTCAAATTTTAGAAAAGTGATTATTCATTTTAGGAATTTTAAAAGGGTGGATAAAAAAAGCAATCTGACAATATTAATATATTTTTAAAAATTATAGGAACACATCTGCAATACAACAAAAAAAAACTAGTAAGAAAACTAACATAAATGTAAATCCGAAAGATAGCATGAGGCATAGTTTACATCATAAAAAGTGATCGTTTATCTGATTATTGTGCTATCCCAAACTGTATTGGTATGTTTTGGCATCTGTTAGCTGGGGGTCCATTAGTCACAAACCCCCAGTTAGGAAAGTATATAAAAGGAGAAATAAGAATGAGCCAATGGAACAATGGTTAAATATATTGTTAAATTAACTGGGAGAAAATAATTTGGAATGGAATTATTATTTATTAGTAGATATCGTCAAATATAGTAATTAAGAATAAATAATTCTATAATGGAACCATAGGATGTAGGACTATTAGGAGACTAGGGCCGAATAGGTGCACTAGGTAGGCTATAAATAGAAGAGGGGAAGGCAAAGTTATCTATGTATTTGTGATATAATTGGGACCTTAGGATAGGGACCTCCAGACCCTCGAAGAACTGCAATACTTTAATCCGGAACCATTTTCCCCATTTTTTACTAATAAAATATCCTGTTCCTACTGGTATAAAAGTTCAAAACATGAAGAAAGTAACGAGCTATAGGATGTGCCACACTGCAGTTACTATTTTATAGTGACCGTGCATCCTTAAATTTATGATACACATCTCCATGATTAGTCAAAAGCCCAATCACATGAAGAAAGTAACGAGCTATAGGATGTGCCAATAAAAGATAAGCCTATCCTATTGTATTTCATTTCAACAGATATCAGCAATTTATCAACATGGCGTGTTTGTTAACAATAGACTTGTGTTTGTAGACCCATTTTCAGTGCAACTGCAAAAAGTGAAAATAAAAACAATCATATTATCCAATAAATCGGATAGGTCAGTCTTCAAAATCATCCACTAAGGTTAAGAATGGGGTTATTACAACTAACATTAAACCCATAAGCATGGGGTTATCATAACTATCATCAAATTCATAAAGATATGCCAGCCACCCTGCTATTTATGAAACACAGTACATTGAAAGTTCTTTGAGAACTTACTGATTGTGTTTCCTCCTGTGCTATCAGCGGTCTATTTGGCCGAAATGTATGGTTCTGACGCTTGGCCCATAACCAAAAACGTTGGTACTGGACAGGTATACCAAACTCTTTTGCAACTTCCTCCTGATCAAAGCTTCATTATCAGAAAGATACGAAATAAATTCAAATTTAATTAGTTTTAAAGGATATTTAAACCAAATAGCTCATTCAACAAATACCACAAGAAGATGAAGTACACAATTAGTACGACACTACCGTGTACAGTATTTATCGAACAACAGAAGGGTCGGCATTAACATGATAGAATTAAAAAAAGGGCAAACAACTTTGGACCATCAAAACAAACAATAAAAGCTTAACCCACACTGAACAAAGAGAAACAAAGGTAAACATGGAAAATAGTAAAATACTCAAAATTACCTACCGTTGGTACTAATAAAAGAAATGAAAATCATAAAATAAATGCTAATGTCCACCTGACATAGCTGACTAAAATAAATAGACAAAGCCTATCAAAAAAAAATAGACAAACCAAAGACAACTGTGGTCGGAATTTAATAAACTACCTGCAGAATGCAGATAAGGAAGCACAAGAGAACAAGAAATGCTAAATTGAAAAACCATAGGTCGTACCTTGAAAAGGATAAAGGGCATCTGTTTTTGAATGCGAAAACTTCGCACTTTATCATGATCCACAAGATCAAAGAATATATCCTTTCCAATCTGCTCATACAGATCATCATCACGGGCAACCTGGAGTCAACAATAAATTAATATCGAACTTCATCTCATGAACTATGCATACCAAAATAACACAAAGCACCCAAATGAAAGAAAAACTAATATTAATAACAGCGAAGGGAAAGCCAGAGATGTAACCTTAATGATTGTGTACAAGTGAGCCTCAGCCTTCTCCTTCCTCTTCTTCTCTTTTTCCTCTTGTTCTTTCTTTAATCTTATCTAAAATGTATTGTTGAAAGAGATGTATTTTAATGTTGGAAATACAAGATAAAAATCACATGACAGTGAATCAAACGTCTTACTTGAAGGTGTTTGGCAATGTCCTTCTCATCCACATTACAAATTATCTTATCCTTGTCACTTTCACGAATATAGACAAGCATGTATGCATTTGAGTACTTCGTAAATTTAAAGGGAGAGTTGTTGAAGCCAGGATTTGTGTGAGGTAACTGTCAACAAAAATAAATAAAGAAATAAATAAATAAATGAAGCAAATAAAAACAGGATAGGGTTGTGTAACATAAAAGCAAATTTCTACAACATAACAAATAACAAAAACAAAATATTAAAGAGAAGACAAACAAATGTACAAATTACCTCCTCTTCACCACCATAATGCTCTTCTAAAGCCTTGTTTGTGTCTTCTTTCGTTACTCGTTCATCATCGAATTTTAACCTAAAATAGGCAAGTTACATTTTCCTTTCAAATTTAAAATCAGGAAAAAAAAATATAGGTAGGATTCATAGGAATATATTAACATGAAGAAGCCCGGAACAGTTTATAGATATCCATCAAATTGTCCATTCAAGCTACAAGAATGGTTAAATGCAATGTCCAGAAACCATAAACACCAATGATGAAACGTTTACCAACTAATCGAGCTACCAGGAGAGTTTTACACACATTATTTCAATAAATGATAAACAAAAAAAAAGATTATGGAATTGTGTGATCTGAGTCAATTTGGTTCCAGTAAAAAGACGAATATCATATTTCAAGTTGACTGAATCTACAACTGTCTTATCACAATATCACCCCAATTTTAGCCAAAGATAAAGAAAAACTGAAACAAAGAATGAACAATGCAGAAAGAACAATTAATTAACAATTCCCTTTGAGCCCACAAGAATCCATATCAACAAAGAAAAATAGCCTAAAACTGACAAATAAAAAAGTGCACAATGAACATAGTATACACTACGATGAAACAATAGCACACATAAATACTGAAAGATTTAAAAGATTCCTTAAACTGGTACATACCACTGATCTGAAAGAGCTGGTCGTATATAAGCATAGTAGTGTCCACCATGAACTCCACCACTGTGAACCAAAACACTGCAAGACAAGGTCCATAGGTAGATTAGTAAACCAATGCAAAACTATTAGTCACTGCAAGCTATTGCAAATTCTTAAAATAATTACCCATATACTATATAACAAGTAGACCCAGTTTGCTCACCAAAAAAAAAAGTAGACCCAGTTTTGGTCATCAACCGAGAGGTCAACTTTAAATTTATCCTAAACAAATTCTACTCAGTTTGTGGCTGGCTACCTAGTCTCAAGTTTAAATTAGTGCCAGGCTGCCGGCAAAGCCCAACCAACTAGAAGAAAACTCCATATTTCATCAGTGAGAAGAATATCAACCTTCCACACCAAAGTTTATTTAATTTCATCATTATTTAGATGTTTACTGGCTAGTAAACGACAACTAATACATTCAGTATAATTTCCCGTTCAAAAGACTCAACTTTCATTCATCCACATTTTGGTTGTGCTAATCGAGTATGAGGTGACTTTTCATTACCAATTTTCTGCCTTCCAATTTTCCACCAATTCAAACAACCAAAACCATAGTTCCATGCTGCAGCATACTATATAGTTCTAAAATATGAATATTAAAGAAAAAGGTTGACACAGCAGATACATGAAAGAATTCAACAAACAGAACAAAATATTCCCGTATTTAACATCAGCGAAGTGAAAGTTCCAATACCTGTGAAGTGTATAAAGGTTGCGAATGCTTCTATCTGCATCAGGAGAGAGATACTTGCCATTATCCCTATCAAGATCTAGTTGCAAGGGGAACTCATAGCGGTCATTGATCTGTTGGCAATCAAGTTAACGGCCATTGCAGTTTAACATGTATCAAAAAGTAAAAGAATATTTTACCAACAGAATAATAGGGAGAGATTACTGTTAAAGTATAAAATAATATCTCATAATATCCATATAGTATTCTAGAATATCTTGGTTATTTCCTAGGATCAATTCTCGTATCTCCTAGGATTATCTCTTATTTTTTAATTATTATTATTATTAATATTTGTTTCTTGATTTGCTTATTTAGGATTGAGTCAATGTATCCCTGTAAATAGGGATTGGTGTTTAGTCTTTTGTAATCAAGCTACTATCAACCATTATCAATAATATTCGAAATTTTTATTATTTTCTATCATCCTTTTTACCTAAACTCTCACAACTTCAACATGGTATTAGAGCAAGAGCAAGTTCTGATTCTGGGACCTATCTACGTGCTTCACCGTTGCTGTCGACCGTGGCATCCGCCGCCGGCAACACCACCTTTTCAATTTTCAATTTATCCCTTATCTCTGTTGCGATCGCCCGTTTCAGTTTCTGTCTTCTTCCGCTGTTTTCAACTTTCCGGTGTGTCTTTTCAGTTTCCGGCAGACCCACCACTTTCTGCCATTGTTAGCCACCACCGGAAAATTTTCCGGCAACCGTTCATGACGAAACCACCACCAAAAGGATCAAAATCTCCCAATCTACACAACAATGTAAATTTCAACCTCATCAGAGATGTCACACGCTCCCATGCGCCGTTTCTCTCTCCTGCACGTTTGAAACTTTTCCGACGTTTGTCAGCGCGTTTGACCATCTCTCTGGCAGATTCTTGCACTGCTGTCGTCGCCTCCCTCAGTCGGTCCAGGATCTGCATTTGGTTTTGGTCTCCAGATATACGTGTTGCAGTTCAAATACCCACTTTCTCTCTTCTGTTTTAGGCGTTTTCTCTCTCCTGTTTGAGATTTTGACTATTTGTGAACTTTGTGGTTATCAATTGTGCTCTAGGGACTATTACACTATTCGAGTTCACGATCCTTCCCATTATTTGGTTCGAGAGTGAAAATATTTGTTTTTGGGTTCTTTCTGACCTCAACCGTTTACGGACGTCAATTGTTAGGTTGTTGATCTAATTTAGTTCAAAGTCATGAAGCCACCACACCACCATTAGTTTTTAGTTCTCAGTTAGGGTTTCAGCTGCGGTAAGCGCCCGGTTTGGTTTGTAGTTGTTACGCCTTCTGGTAAGGATTCAGTTGTTGTAGGCACAGGCATAGTTGTCGAAATCGAGATTTTACGTAAGATCGGGAAGGGGGTAGCGAAATTGTAAACCGTGAAATCACAAGTAGAATCGAAAAATTCTACCAAAAAAAATTTGTAGAAATTTGTAGAATCGGGAGGGATTAACAAAATCGTAAACTCGTAAAATCGTAATATTCTACCAAAACAAAAATATTATCAGTATATTTATTATATAGTAATATTTGAAATTGAAATGGAGGTATTTTGAGTGAAAAAGGAGGTGAAGGTAGAAAAGGAGGTATTTACACTAGTTTTGGGTCAAGCCCATTACACTAACTACTAACCCTAGTTTGAAAAATAACCTAGTGCCATTTACACTAGGTCAAGCTCATTACACTAACTACTAACCCTAGTTTTGTGCAGCAGCCGTAAACCATTTTCTTTTTATTTTCTTTTTATTTCTTCATCTGTCTTCTTCAACTTTTCGTTTCTACTGTCATCTACTTCGTCCCTTCATTTCTGCGGTCATCTTCATCCATTTTTGTTGTCTTATAACTACTAACCCTAGTTTGAAAAATAACCTAGTGCCATTTACACTAGTATTGGGTCAAGCTCATTACACTAACTACTAACCCCCAACTACTAACCCTAGTTTTGTGCAGTAGCCGTAAACCATTTTCTTTTTATTTCTTCATCTGTCTTCAACTTTTCGTTTCTGCTGTCATCTACTTCATCCCTTCATTTCTGCAGTCATCTTCATTCATTTCTATTGTCTTAGGGTTTGCGATTGGAATAGAGGAAATCAGAGGTTAGGGTTTATACACAAAAAAGGGCAAAAATGCAACCACGGCCGCGACATCCCGACCTGTTTCCAGTGTCTTCTTCAAGCGCGGTTATGTGGCATTTTTTATCTGAAAATCGCGATTTAACACGTGAAATCGTCCGATTTTGCAAATCCAGTACGATTTTACTTGATTTGCGATTCTGAACACGATTCAAATCGCAGATGCTCTGTAAACTCGTAAAATCAATCTCGATTTTGATTACTAAGGGCACAGGTCCATGTTTTCAGTTTGGTTTGGAGTTGTTACACTTTTGGTTAGGGCTTCAACTGATGTAAGCGTTGGTCCAATATCATTTCTGGTTTGGTTTGAAGATGTACATCTTGGGGCTTCAGCTGCAATTAGCGCGGGCCCAATATTGTTTTGGTTTGGTTCGAAGTTGTGACATGCTCCCTTCAAGCTATAGATGTTTTTTGATTAAGTTACCTGCTATGTAGTCAATAGTGCACGATAGCGCCGCAAAAGCGTTTTAGCAGAGCGGAAATGAGGACAGCACTCTGCTTTAGGCAGGTGTGGGGCGGATTAGGTGGAGCGGTTGGAGCGGCCGCAAATCGCGGCGTGAAAGTGGCGGAAACGGTGGAAAGCGGCCGCGTTTGCTTGATTCGATTCCTTTTCTCTGATTTTCAGATTTCGTTCCTTTTTTGAACTACGCTATTTGTGGATTCAGTTACGCACATCTGATTCAGTTCCTTCTTTTGCTCCACGCAATTTTCTGAAGTAGTGAGCGGTGCCTCAGTTGCTCTGTTTTATGATTTGTTTCCTCTTTTTTCGTTTCGACCTTTCCACGTTTTTTTATTTGTTTTTTCTTTGCCCTCTTTTTATTCTTTGATCAAAATTCGTTTTTTTATTTGTTTCCTCTTTTTTTAACACAACTTTCTCTTCTGTTTGTATTTATTAATTATAATTAACTTACTTATTTTGAAAACTCCTATGTTTTAAGTCGTTGCCTCTTATTTACCCTAGATATTCTTCTTTTTTACTTATATACTAATTAACCAACAAATAGGATAACTTAACTGTCCCACTCTCCCACGGTCTTCTATTCCAACGTTCCACTCTCTTCTCTATTCCAACGTTCCACTCTCTTCTCTATACCCTAACTGAATGTTATTGGATTTGGTGTTGATTAATTGATTTTGAGTAGTTTTTCTTTTTGAGTATTTATACATGTTGCCTGGGATTTTGTATATATAGTGCATTTTGAAAGTCAAAATAGCGGCCATAGCCCTACCCGCTAAACTGCTTTAGCGTTTTTGGGGTCGGTCGCTCCGCTCCGCTTTCCGGGATTGACTACTTTGGTTACCTGTTGCTGGTGAGAGTACGTAGTGTTTTCTTCAATTTGTTGTTCGGTGGTTTGGTCTTCACCGCGAACCTTATTGGATAATTGTTCTGGTGTTCTCTGTGGTTTCCAAGATATCTTCTTTGGTCTGATTATGTTTGGTGTTATATTTTCTCTATTTCTCTATAATGGTATACATGTAACAACTTCAAGCTTAGTAAGCTTTAACTTGAGGGGAAGTGTTAAAATATAAAATAATATCTCATAATATCCATATATTATTCTAAAATATTTTGGTTTATTTCCTAGGATCAGTTGTCAAGCTTAGCGTGTCTCCCAGGATTAAAATTCATATCTCTTATTTATTATTATTATTATTATTTGTCTATGTATCCCAATAAATAGGGATTAGTGTTTGGTCTTTTGTAATCAAGCTACTATCAACCATTATCAAAAATATTCAAAGTCTTTATTATTTTCTCTCATCCTTTTATCTAAATTTCCACAACTTCAACAATTACCATCCACTGTATACACATCTAATGGCAAAATAATAATGATCAAAGCAAAAGACAGGGACACAAAACAACTGCATTGTTTCTTTCAAGTAATTGATGTTTGAAAAAACTTTCTAAACAAAGATTACAACAGGATACTGGTATTCCTGAATAAAGTGGGGGAAAGGGCCAAAAGTAGGAAAGAAAATCTAGTGAGACAAAATTACTGGTTCAAAATCAAAGATAACAGAAAATTGGGTATTTACTCTTGCAATTTTGAAGAATGGACACTAATGCCGTGTATTATGTGTTGTACAAACTGTAATACTACCAGAAGGAAAAGAAAAAAAGTATAATTACAACAACAAAGAAGGAGGACCAATGTATGATTGGAAAACAAGGCGTCCTTCCCTATTGCAATAAATTTTCAATAACAATAAAAAACTGAAACATGAGAATATCAACAGACGAAGGGTTTTTAACTTTTCATTGATTCTTGAATCTAATACTAACCTTTACCATAGTGTCTCGAACAAAATCATACTCAAACCGTTTTAACTGAAGCTGAAGAACAGGAGGAAAATCAATGAACAATACACCCTTCCTAGCTTCCTGAAAGTGTAGTCACAGTCATGATATAGGATAATAACCATTCTGAAATGTGATAACTTAAACATATATAAGGGCAATTGCCTTTGTTTTCTACCTAATACAATCCCTTCTATTTAGCAAAATTATCTAACGATATAGGTACGCAGAAAAATAAACATGGCAAGCGGAAAGAAAAAAGTGGACAGACGGGAAAGACAGTGCCCAACTTTCTGCTACTAATAATAAAAAATAGTAGTGGCAAAATGGAAAATGAAAGAACTAACAAAAATAGTGGTTGGTAATAAATTAAGCAAAATACTAACCCAAAAACAAAAAATTAAGTGGAAGATTGAGTTAAAGGCATATCTACAGATGTAATAATGCAACTAATGAAGTCAGCCTGACAACCAAAAGCTAAAATACATAGTTATATGTTTTACCTGCAACCCATACTGCTCTGCATGATACTTGTTATCACCCTCTAGCTGTTCCACTTCCACATACTTATCAAAAGAAGCATACACATCTGTACAACCTTTGACATCAAGCTGAAGATCTATAAACAAATATTCAAAATTAATAAGGTCCTAGAATGGTTGGAATGATGTGATGAACAAAGGCATCCTAAAGGCAAAATACTTACCATAAAATGATTCTTTTCTTGTTGATTTATAATCCACATTGATGCATTCAATATAGTTCATATGATGGCCTTCAAACAACTTCTGTATAGTGCCTTCAACAACAGTTCCCTGGGAATAGGAAGCCTTGATAAATAATCTTCAAGACATAATACACAAGAATCTATAGCAAAAGTTACTTTACCCAGCTAGAATAACTATAAGAAGCTATCATTGAAAAACCTTTACCTTCATTTTGTCTTCTAGTTTTTCACAAAGAACCCTATTAAGTTCTTGGACATCATGCTGCATGAATGAATCATATGAATCCCATCCAAAAGACTTGGTTAACTCTTTCGTTGATACACTTGTGGCATTATACTGCAACTTGTAAAACAAACTCTGTAGTGCCAGAGGGATGCTCCCAGATGGCATATCATTTTCAGTAGTGGGCATATGGTACACAGCCTGAACAAACAATTTTAAACATGAGGTGCTTCCTTCTTTGGGGAAAAAAATTATAGTTATAAGCTATAAAATAACCTTTCTGAAATAAGGAATGTGATACAATGTCTGAAGAAGAGAATTCATGTAACAAGTAGCTCCTTGGTTTTTCAGTCCCACATAACCAGTTTCCTTTTTTGAGTCATGTGCCCAGTAATCAAAATCTTTGCGCACGTTCACATCAGCCTCAATTACACATGTATCATCCACAAGATATCCTCTACTAGGGTCATACAATTCAGCAAGAGGCATGTAATTAGTGAACCCCCAATCACTCTCACGTGCATTGAACTGGTGTTGTGTTTCTGCAATGTCATAAAGCAATCAAGACTATTTTTCCCTATAGAGGAAGAGAGATAGCAAAACAAAGATTTAAATTCATTAGTTTTGTCAATAATTTAAGTTCTTGAAAAGTGAAAACCTCAAGCCTAACTGATATGGATTGTTAAGACAGTAGAAATAAGAGACATATTTTTTTGGAATCAATGTCTAAGTGTGTTAACTGCACAACAGAGCTGTTATATAGAATAAAGTTCCTCCTAGAAAATTATAATTTTGTCATTTATAACTTGATCTGCAGCAAATCATTTTTGTTAATCCTGTTAAGAACAGTTGTCCAAGCAAAGAACTAACGATTATAGGGGCGATTTTGTCAAGAAGGAACCTTTGTTGGTTTAGGACTTGAGTGGGAAACTAGAATAGCGATTCACAAGATAACAAGCC
The DNA here is from genome assembly GCA_039519185.1 of Astragalus membranaceus. Classification (NCBI taxonomy): domain Eukaryota; kingdom Viridiplantae; phylum Streptophyta; class Magnoliopsida; order Fabales; family Fabaceae; genus Astragalus; species Astragalus membranaceus. The sequence goes on along the minus strand of CM076847.1, from coordinate 107,794,403 downwards.
AGATCAAATAAAAAAAACATCTACAGATCGATATCTCGCCCATTTCAGTCAAAACACGCATGACTCTGAATAACCTAATAGCATAATATATCAATTTCAAAAGGAAAATGCCAGCCAAAGACATTTAGATGTCAAAGCAATATTCTTATGCACCAAATTGCCAAGAGCCTCTCCCTTTTCATTGTTAGGTCTGCAACGCGACTCACCTTAAATTATTCACTGTCTATAACTATTTAGATCTCTCAGACATATAACACCCCACAAAAAGAGAGGGAAATGGAATTCTTCGGTCACTTATTCAACATGATAAAGAGAAATAACTTTCAATTCAATGAACACCAGTTGCGGAGAAATTACCTTTTCTGATGGAATATTTGCTATGAATCTGATTAACAACAGCTAAGCTAAACTGTGCAAATCTACTCCAACCATAAGGCATTGTTGTTGCATCTGCAACGTCTATATACATTGACAAATGCTCAACATTGTTCCCCTTTGGAAAGATAAGTATCCGCCTGCTCGTTTCAATCCACATCAGTCAAAACAAGAATACTTTGGCACCCGTTATACAGACAAATAATAAACATTAGACACTGATTTATAGGGCTAGGGCCAGCAACGGACAAACATACCATTTGTAACCCCCAACGATGAAAATGTCAGAATAGTGTTTCTTTGGAAGCCTTGAAAAATTTTCAATGGTCCACGTGAATCTCCCAGATGGTGGATCTTCTACTGCCATAGCATCCACTGTAGGCGTATTTTCTGCTTGGGCTACTATCAAATATGAAAACAGACAAAAATTCAAAGCCTGCAATTAAAATAAGTCTAAACACTACTAGGCTACACCAGTAATTAAAAATGGAAAAATAGTCAAATCATTTTACAAAAAAATAAAATAATACTATCAAAACAACTACAACTCCGCTCAAATTCAATTAAGATGCTGTTTTACACATTCATCCACTTAGCTCTCCAATAACAAAAGCATCACAGATACGTAAATTCAAAATAAAACTGAGCTCTCCAAAACCAATAGATACGATGAAGTTTCAGTTTCACACGCTCATTCACTGAGCTCTCCAAGAACAAAAGCATTGCATGAATTCAAAAGAAAATTGAGTCCTCCAAAATTCAATCGATACGATGAGGTTTCTGAGCTCTCCAACAACTAGCATTACATTAATTCCAAGAAAAAAAACACGGAAATCAATTTACCTTCCATAGGTTGTGGACCTTCAGGGACATCGGAGTGAGGAACCAGCATCTCGTCATCCTCATCTTGCTGTTGATGCTGTTGCTGCACACAAAAAAATCACAAAACGCGGATCGGGTTATACAAAACCCTAGTAACTGTCGAATAAAATATATTTACAAAAAAATAATAAAAAGATCGCAATTAAAATTGAAAAAATGCTGAAAAGCGAAAATCGCATCGATATTTGTAATTGAACTAAATTGAAGCAAAACGAGAATAAAACAAATCGAAAAATGATGCAGTGAAGAGAAAGAGGGAATAGATGATCACATCTAATGGAGGAGAAGTAATCTGAGCCATTGACGAGTGTCGTTGAAGGAGGTTACAATTGAAGAAATAGTGGGGAAGTAACAACGGGTTTATGGAAATGCGGAAGAAAGGGAAATCATGGAAGGTTTAGAGAGAGTGAAGAGAAGAGAGTGACGAATGTGAAGAAAGAAACCAAGCCGACGATGATATTGGGGGGGAGTAATGTACAAGGGGCTGCTTCAGCATCCGTTTAGTACGGAAGTCAAGGACGTTTTCGGCATTTGGCACAAAGATAGGGCCTCATTCCTTAATCCTTACTCTTATTTTTTTTTTTTTTGAGATTATCCTTACTCTTATTTTTATTTGAGCAAGACCTAGGTCATTTGCAAACAAATAAATACTAAACTCAATAGTAATGAATATAACATATATTAGAAAATTATTATACATGGTTCGGTGAAAAATTGACAGCACAAGCAGATAGAAGAGAGATAAAGAGTTGTCCAGTGAATTTAATGGCATTTTCACTTTACTATTTTCTAATGTTTATAATGGTTTTATATAACATATATTACAATATAATTCGAAAATTACAAAGAAAAATATGCGAGGAAGAAGAGAGAAGAGAGAAAAAGAGTGGATCAATTCGTGCAACACAAGAACTGCGGCGCTCCAGTTGCCGAATCTTCTTCATGCAGAGCTGTATGAAAATTGGAGTTCCCTTCCGATGGGCTTCTGGAGTTTGAGTTGTGACGGAGTTGTTGGCAATCACAGCGAGTTGGCGGGATACGACGGCGTGCTTCGAAACCATAAGGGTGAATTCATCTTCGCGTTCTCTCACTATCTTCATCGGGTCTCTGCCCTTGAAATTGAAATTTGGGTAACTTATGATGGGTTGACTATCTCCTGGGAGAAAGGATTCGCAAGACTCCTAATTGAATCTGATTATATCCTCGCCATCAACCTCCTTCATGATGGTGCTGAAGTGAATGCCCCTCTCCATGAGTTAATCCATGGTGTGCATAACCTTGAAATTGTTTGGAGAAAGATCAACTGAACGCTAACTGTGTGGCGGACAAGCTGGCCAAAGATAGCCTTTCAATGGCGGAGATGTACTCCATCTACTACACTCTCCTATCGTCTTTGTTCTCTGTTTTCAGTTCAAATCCTACTGGCCTTGGGCCAGCTTTGTTGTAGTTTTTTCTGTTCTGGGCTTTGGGCCCCTGTGTTCACCAAAAAACAAAAAAGAAGATATATATATATATATATATATATATAGATACACACACAGAGAGAGATTGTGAGATGAGAAGATATAAGAGAGATGAAGGGTGAGAGGTAGAGAGGGAGAGAGAAAGAGAGAGATCATGAAATGAGAATATATAAAAACGTGAGAAAGAATAATGAGATAGAGAGAGACAGAGAGAAATAATAAGAGAGAGATTATTGAGTATGAAATAAAAATAATATTTTGGCATTTTTTGGGTGAACATAAAGTTGTAATGTGGGACAGAATGTAGTATTGTGATTTTGTAAACGGCGGGAATTTGGATTTTTGTGCAATCCCTAGCCTCCATTTTTGTCTAGTACCACGAACAATTTCCAAACCAAACGGGATACAACTAGAGTCGTCCAATCCATTCCCTTACTTTTTAGCAATCAAAAGCATCCTTAGGTATAGTATCTATTGTAGTATGAAATAAAAATAATATTTTGGCATTTTTTGGGTGAACATAAAGTTGTAATGTGGGACAGAATGTAGTATTGTGATTTTGTAAACGGCAGGAATTTGGGTTTTTGTGCAATCCCTAGCCTCCATTTTTGTCTAGTACCACGAACAATTTCCAAACCAAACGGGATACAACTAGAGTCGTCCAATCGATTCCCTTACTTTTTAGCAATCAAAAGCATCCTTAGGTATAGTATCTATTGTAGTACTGTAAGTATTGTGCGTACTGGTCCAAACACAAACTTGTTCTTTTATTAAAAAAATTGATAGAACTGCATTTATAAAAATACGTTCACCCAATGGTTAATAGCAGTTTTTCAACTTTTTCTTTGAAGAACAGCACCATCAGTATCTAGAGTAGTGTATTTTGTGTTTTTTCATTTTTATTTTTAGATGGATATTAATTATTATTTATTTTTAAGATTTTAATTGAGTTTTATAAAAAAAAGAGTTTTTTTTTTAGATAATCAAGTAATTCATTGAAGGGAGCACAAGGGGTGCCCAACCCTTACAATAGAATCAAAGAAAGGGGGAGGGTCTCCTCAAAACCTCCCAGAGCCAAAATCCATTGGGAAAAAGAGTTTAATTGAGTTGACCAAAATAAGAGTTTAATTGATAGTGGTAAAAAAATTACACCGATAAATATTAAATAAATAAATATTTTAAGATTATAAATGTGTTAAAAATATATATAAATTATTTTTCATATGAGTATTCTTTCTAGCCCATGTAGGCTATAGAGAGTAATCTTGCCCCAGCCTCCCTAGACTTAAGTATTTTTTTCTGACATAAAAAAAAAGTATTTTATCTAACCTATTTAGGCTCTATATAAGTATTCTTTCATAAGTATTTTTTTTATTATTAAAAATATATATTCATTCTTTCAAATTGAAAGATAATACATCGATCATAATACAAATCCAGTATTGCTAAAAACACAAATGATGAATCTGCGAACAAACTCACAGCACCCAAATTAATAGTATAAAACGGCAAAATGTGAAAATAAAAATCACCAGCGTACGTACCCATGCCCCCGGATCTATAACTTTGAGGCTCTAGTCATTGATTGAATCTGCAATGGGGTCGAAGTTGATCTGTCGATCTGAACCAAATGAACATCGCAACAAGACGAGAAATCAAAACGTCACACCAAGACGACGAACAACACAGGTCTAACAAGTATAATTACCTCTTTGAATTTTACAAATGACGAGTGTCTTTGCAACACACAAATAGATAACTTTTTTTTGGTGATTAGCCAGGCAGTGTCCCAACGCTGACAATAAATGACTAATCTGCGCTCGTGTCGGCGGGACCCAATTATTAGCACTGGCCAAGAGCTGTTTGTCACCGCAGGGAGTTGAACACGGGAGCAAACCGTGTCAACCCCCCAAACGTCTCATCCGGGCCAGATGAGCCAACTAGCTTGGTTCACAAATAGATAACTTTCGATAGTAAGGGTGTGAGGTTTGCAACATAAATGAATGTAATTCACAAAAGTACCGATATGGAAGTTGTTGCTTAGAACACTCACTACCTAATGCGGTGGTAAACCACAAAGTAAGGATGTAGGCATTTTTAGTTTTTTTACTAAACTAAGGTGTAATTTGGATCTTCCAATTTCTCTTTTTGCTAATTGTTTACAACGGAGTTAGTGTGTACATGTCTTCCCTTTTTTTTTTGACAAAACACGTCTTCTTCTTAAAAGGCTATTTTTGTGCGATAGTTCATCGAAAATGTGAGTTTTAAACCTCTAAGGAAGTCATTTTATTTCTCACCCACGAGTTGTCTTATTCCTTATAAATATAGTAATTTTAATTGTTCTTCATAAGATACAATTCATCTGCTAGTAACATGTTAGTCACATGATGATTTTATGATCCTTCGGTTTTATTATACAATATGTATGGCTTATTAATTTATCGTGACAATCTGTTATGATTTTTGAGAATAATTAACAAGAGAAATATTTTTTGAATATAACAAGAGAAATATTTTTATTCCGTTTACAAAATGGATTCATTTGTGTTTTTTTTCTGCGCTTCTTGAGTCATGTTACAAATCTATTTTGAATATTGATCAGATGGGTAACAAGTTATTAAAAAAAATTGTTGGGTGGACACTTGGAGGCATTATATAAGGCAAATTCTTTAGTACCATTGTCAATTAGTTGGGTACTGCACCTGCAAGGCAAAATGTGATATTTTTTTTTTGACCAAGTGAAAACCTAATGGCTTTTTTTTTACCAACTGGAAAATGCACTCACAACTGACATGTTGGGTGCGGCACCCAAATTTATGTTATGGGTATTGGGTTGTATTATAAAACCTAATACTCTAAATGTTACCGTTGGAATAACTAAACAAAACAGCTTTCAAAATCACATTTTCAAATTTGAAAGTTTGTTATGGCTTAGCTGTGCACCTAACGGTTTATACAGTTGAAGGTTGTTAGTCTCTAACTAACCCTCCAACTGTCATGTCCGCTTTCTATGTGTGTAAGTGCCTATATATACATACATTGTAAATACAGTTAATTGTACAGAATTCAATCAAAAAGGTTCTAGTTTACAGTTTATCAATTCTATATTCTTACATTTCTATTTTACTCTACGCATACAATTCTTCTCAACACAAGTTCCAGTCTTTATCATCAACCTTGAAGGATTTCTGGTTCTGTGAATCAACAACAAGGGTTGTACCTCGCAGAAACAGAGAAAGAAAGGTCTGAGTTGTTGGTTCAGTGACTGAGCAATAACAGGTAAAGAAAAGAAAAGAGTGAGAAGGGTTTATACCTGAGAAGTTGGATCTTAGGTGCTGAAGGTGAAGAGTATTGATCTGTTTGAGGTTCAAAGGTGAAGCTCATACGTTACAAACAACAAACAGAGAAGATTAGGGTTTGTTAATCAAGAAAGAAGGTTTAAGGGTGAGATATTACTAGAGAGAGTAATATTACCTTAGATCTGATCTTGTATTAAAGCCTGAATCACATCTGTACCTGAAAAATAATCAGAAAAATTAGGGTTTGAGAAATTGGAAATTTTGAAAACCCTAATCAGAAAAACTGTAAAGGAAAGTCTCCTACCTGATAGTTTGATTTCCAGGGTGATTCAGTGTGAATCATCAGTAGAAAAACGAGTAAGAGTGTTCGAAGCAAGCGGTGTTGTCGAACAAAGTGAGAACTGGTCTCACGGCTTCAGCGTTGCGAGATTCAACACAAAACCAAAGGGGTTTCTGTTAATCATCATCAACAATCATCACAAGCCATAAACCTAGCAAGATCCAAGCTTCAACCACGGTGTGGGAGTTCAAATCAGTGCTAGGGTTTCAGTAAGAGAAGAGAGAAGAGAAAGACGAAGAAAGAATAACCCAGAAGCTTCAAGAGAGAGAGTGAGCTTCTTGTTTTTCTGATGATCAGTAAAAAACAAGATTATATACCTCGGATTAAGTTAGCCCGCGAAGTATCCAAGAAGATCCGGGTTTGGGTTCCGCACGAACCCAGAAGCGTTATTGTTCAGCAAGTGTTCTCCTGAGTAGTTGGGCTGGGTTTAGGAAAGCTGGGCTTGACTAAACACACCCCCTGTGTTGTTGAATTCACCTGCAGGCATATAACAAACATTAGAATTTTGAAAAAAAAATCATTAATGGGTACATTAGTTGTCACAGTTATAAGTGTGTTTATAGTTTTTAGCCTTCCCATTTACTTCATGTTTGGTCATAACCTTAAATTAAGATACATGTGGGTTATTCTTCTCACTCAAATCAAAGGAATTATTCCAAAATCTTTGCAGGAATCATTGCCAAAGGTTGTGTTGGAGGCAACAAAACTTCTAACACTTCTAAGCAAACCGTTCGTTATGTCCATCTTAAAGATAAAAAACAATGGACATGGTTGATATGAGGACATGGTTGGGAGAACTGAGGACATGGTTGATATGAGGACATGGTTGATATGAGGACATGGTTGATTGCAGTCCTCATATGACTTGTTAATCCTATCTGAGGACATGGTTGATATGAGGACATGTCCATCAGTACTGAATCTACTTCCAAAAATGGACATAATTCAAGTCATATAGTCACTCCTAAAGCATATATATTGAGACACAATTCACTTTTTTCAGATAGGCTTTAATAAGAACAATTTCAACTAAGTTCATTATAGTCAATTACCCATCTTCATATTTTTCCATATTAGCTTAACCTTCTTTGAATGCCCGTAAGACTATCATATCAACATAGAACATCAATAGGTTATAATATTAATTGACACGTGTCCTCGTTCCATTAACTAGTTAAGAGATGTAAGAAGTCATGATCATCTTGAATAAATAGGGTACTTACCCACTCAATAGGTACGAGTAGGGGTAATTAGTAATTACCACAGGCACAAAGCTTAATATAGGTAAAGGTATGATGAATATGGGTACCTTAGTAACCACACGACTCATACACAAAATGCTTGTTTATTTATGTTTATTCACTCACTACTTATATATACACACACAATCACACAAATTATATCATATTTATATTTAAAATTAATATAAATCTAGTAAAAATCAAGACTTGCAAATATATATTAATATGTTATTTTAAATATACAAAAACTCGTATTGATAAAAAAAATATACAAAAACTCGTTATGAAGAAAAACCAGTGTTATCAGACCCGGACCGGCCATCGACCCGGTCAAGGCACTGGGTCACTAGACCCGGGGTCGGACCGCGGGTCTCTAGTCGGACCGGCATGACCCGGTCTATATTAAATAAATTCAAAAAATTATAATATATACTAAGAAAGTATACATTTATTAATATAGAAATTTTATTATAATTTTATTTATAATTATACGTTTACTAACATGTTTATGAGTGTTGAACTTGAATCAATTTGTCAAAAAAATGAGTGTTTAATCAAAACTATTAATGAAAGAATGTGCAAAAAAAATTAACATATCCGGAATTGATTATATTTAATGAATGCGGGATAGTATCAACAAATAATAGATAGCTTAATGGTTAAAAAGTTGAAATGATGAATACTAGGGAGGGGGTTCGAACCCCACCCAAGTCTTTTTTGTGAAAAATGCAAAATTTATAATTGGTTCACCTTAAAAAAAAAAAAAAAAAACCGGTCCGACCGGGTTTTCACCGGATTTTCACCGGTTCGCTGACGTCATCACCGGGCCAACTGCAGGTCCGGTCCTGCAAGCTGCCCGGTCCGGGAAGACCACTGGGTCCGACCGGTCCGACCGGCCAGTCCGGACCGGTTCTGATAACACTGAGAAAAACTATGTGGCACTTTTTATGTCGATCTCTATCGGCCATGGGCAGCTATAGTTAATAGCTAGGACTAAACTTTAAATTTACAAAATTTATAAGAAAGAAAATGAGGTAAAACATTTTGATGGGATTAAAAACAAAATTTTCAAATTTTTTATTACCAAAAAAATATTTAAACCTTTTTTATTTGGATGGATTGTTTTATAAAGTGAATTTTATTGAAATTTTGTGTACTTGTAATAAATAAAAACTCCTACCCTAAAGTCTCGAGTTCGAGTGTTTGGTGTGATAAAAATTATTTAAACGAGAGAACCACACAAATAGACAAATTCGAGTATAAGTGTCCACTCAGGTTTTCTGACCTAGATTAACTCATGAGAAATTTGGTAAATATTGCACACCAGTAATACTGATAACCAAATCCCAAGTAGGTAGCTTAGTTGGCGAGTTAAGAGATACTGAAGGAGCGCACCAAAGGAGTGCAAGAAGAGGTCCTGGTTCAAACCCGAAAACTAACATTCTCCCACCTCACTAACATTGCCTATAAAAAAAATACAATAACCAAAAATAAAATAATAACTAAATAAAAAAAGAAGTAGAAGTGTAGAACTCCTACCAGTTTGTCAAAAAAAAAAACTCCTACCATGTGAAAGGCTGAAACAATAAAGGCCAAAATAGTCAAAGCACATAGCCCGGATTTAGCGTACAAAATAGCCCGGATTTAGCGTACAAAACAATCGGACCGAAACGCGTTTAGCTCGCTTCCCCACTCGGATGCACAAACATGCTGTGATGATATAATATAATAATAATATAATAATAATAATAATAATAATAATAAAATCTAAAATATAATATAATAATAAAATCTAAAATATAAATGCTAAAAGGATAAAGGGATTGTTGTCAAAAAAAAAAGATAAAAGGACCGACTTTAAAAAGACGTTTTTAGACTTACAATTGATGGGTGCTTCTGAGTTGAGCGAACAGATCAAATCTCTCGGTAAACCAATAAATATGAACGTAGGATGTAATATAAAAATTCATCAACGGTTGAGATTTAATATTGATTGATTAAATCTTAACCACTCATAGCATTTTACACAATATCTTACGATATATTTTTCAATAAAAAAAACTAAATTATTAACGTCTACATGTAATTTTGCTAAAAGATAACAAATAAAATAAAATAAAATAAAATAAATAAAAGATTAGAAAGAAAAGTACATTTGCTAGGCTTTTTTTTTGTACCTCTCTCTTTGACCGTTTACCTCGATGCTCCATAATACGTTTTATTCCCAAAATACCACTCACTTTTTTACCAAAATTTAAATTGAAATTGATTTTTTTAAAAATTTCTGGAATTATCTATCAACGGGTGTTTCGAGAAGTCAATTTTTTCATTTTTTCCGGAAATACCTTTGATACATATTTTCGGAAGCATTTTTTTGTGTTCTGGAATTATGTACCACTAGAAAATTCCGGAACGTATTTTTATTGATTTTTTCGGAAGCATTTTTTTGTGTTCCGGAATTATGTACTACGGGATAATTCCGAAACGTATTTTTATTGATTTTTCCGGAATTAGCTCAAACGACATAATTCCAGAATAGAAAATGTGTTCTGGAATTATGTGTTTAGACGTAATTCCAGAAAAATCAAGAAAATGCATTCCAGATTTATGTATAAACACGTAATTTCGAAAACTTTTTTTGAGAAATCAAGGGTAAAATGGTAAATTTGGTTAATATGGGGTACAAGGTCCATGAGGGGGTAAAAAAAAGCCTTTTTGCTATTGAATTTAAATTGAAAAAATTGGACAAGTTGAAGTAGCTATTAGTTAACTTGGAAATAAACGAAAACGAAGCGGTACAGAAGCGAAGACATAGTCTCCTCTTCTTAATAATCATACCAAACAATATATCTATCTTATGTCATTCATCAACCTCAACTAACCGGCTAAACACAGGTTCGTCCAACCTCTTTCAATTTCTAGTTTCTCTCTCAACTCCTTACTCTTCATTTTCTGTCTACTACTTGAATCTTCTATTTTTTTGAGCTTTTATTGGTCTTTTTACTTCCTGATTTATGCTTACTTGATGCGTTTATTTAAAGAGGTGCTTTAATATTCAATAAAGTTCGATTCGTTGTTCATTTTACTTACTAGGATGTTTCTTGCTTATTGCTGATTTTTCAAACTTTAGCATTCCCCCTTTCCCCCCCTTTTTTGTTAATATCAATTATTAGCTATTGAACTGATTTTTTTAGTAAAATTATATCTGGTTTCTAATTCAGCTTATCATTATTTTGTTGATTGATCTTGAATCTTTTGACTTTCTGGTTATAGTAAGTTTTTGGTACACAACTTTGAGTTTGACTTAGATGCACACTATTAAGGATTTGAAGTTTGTATTCAGATCTTGTGTTTTGTGTTGACAGATGATGTAGGCAGAGATCTGAATTTTTGAGTGATGAAAGTTTGGGAATTGGTAGCACAAAATAGTTCAGTGTGATTTGTGAAGCAATATGGGGAACACATGTGTTGGTCCTAACATTTCAAAGAATGGTATTATTCAATCATTTTCTGCGGCAATTTGGCGGTCCCACACACCCGATGAATCGGTTTCTAATAGAGATAGAGAATCGGTAAATGATGAAACAACTAATGAGGTTGAATCCCCTTTGCCTGTCCAAAACAAACCTCCTGAGCAAATAACTATGCCAAAACCAAAATCGGAAACAAAACAAGAGACGGAATCAGAAACTGAACCGGGCTCACCGAAAAAGGATAAGAAGAAGCACAGGAAACCTTCTGTGAAGAGAGTTTCAAGTGCAGGACTTCGTGTTGATTCGGTTTTACAAAGAGAAACTGGTAATTTCAAGGAATTCTTCAGTTTAGGGAGAAAACTTGGACAAGGTCAATTTGGGACGACATTCTTGTGCATTGAGAAAGCAACAGGGTTACAATATGCCTGCAAATCTATTGCAAAGAGGAAGCTGGTAACCGATGAAGATGTTGAAGATGTGAGAAGAGAGATTCAGATAATGCACCATTTGGCTGGTCATCCTAATGTTATATCTATCAAAGGTGCTTATGAGGATGCAGTTGCTGTTCATGTTGTGATGGAATTATGTGCAGGTGGTGAGCTTTTCGATAGGATTATTCAGCGTGGGCATTATACTGAAAGAAAGGCAGCTGAACTTATTAGGATTATAGTTGGAGTTGTGGAAGCTTGTCATTCTTTAAGTGTGATGCATAGAGATCTAAAACCTGAGAATTTTCTCTTTGTTAATCAGCAAGAGGATTCACTTCTCAAAACTATTGATTTTGGATTATCTGTGTTCTTTAAGCCAGGTACTTTCTGATGGTCATATTATATTATAACTTTTGATTGAATAAATATAAAGAAATCTAGTATTATGGTCCTTGGAAGATGCCTTCCCTAACTTTTTAATTCTATTGAGTCCTTAAAAGTTCGAGTTCATCTCAAATCGGTCTTACCATGCACATCTATGGTGCAAAGGCGAGATATACAGAATGCATATGGAAGTGTACAAACACTGCCAAGTTGAGTTGAATTAAAACATTTATAAACACTCAATTTACAAGGTTAAAAGTTGAGTACCCAATTGAGAAAAATCACATGTTAAGACCAAAATGGTAGCTTTCAATCAATTTTTGTATAATTGAATGGTATAGTGAGAGCATGTTGATGATTTTTCTGTCTGTCACGCTCCCTTGTGCATGAGTCCTTTGGGGACAACAAACATCAAACTCTAGACCACTTGGTCATAGAGGCTCTGATACCACGTCATAAACCAACTACCCCATACACTTGATGTTAGGTGAAAACACATGAATGGTTTATATTTCTTAAAAAACTAAAAGTACGCTCAGACAAGATAGGAGCATGGATGGGGATGGAGATACCATTGGCAGCCGAATTTAGTCCTGAATTTCATGATTTGTTGAATCCTTTATATGCATAATGCTTCCTATAGGCTTTTTGGCATCTGAAAGGCTCATTAATTTTCATCCACTTTGTGAAACCTTTGAAGCATTGAATACTTTTATATCTTCTGTGTTCTGTGCTCCTGGAAACAATAGAAAGTTCTTAGTTTTGAAGATTGATGCAATCACTACTTGCTAGAGTGCTATGTGTTATTGGGGAAAAAAATTCAATAGACCATTAATTTAGTTTTGGGTTATAAATTTGGGATGTTTGCGCCTTTGATTTGTACTGTCAAACTGCAACTCTATGCATATGCATCTAAATGTATATTATATAGTTAGTGTTGGATCTGAGGTGCTGTTAGTTTTCCAATTATTTATTTATTTTAATAAATTAATTTAAATTGAAAATCACGTTGCTTTTAATGTGTAACCAAAAAAAATGTTTCTTTTAATGTACTTCATCATGTTTCAACTTCCAAGTATTATACATGTTTCGTTGTGTTATTAACCTGTGCATTTTTTAACTGAAGCTTCATATAATTTAACAAGTTAAATTGAATACACTGAGAAAAAACTGATGATATTTTGCTTCCAGGGGATACATTTATTGATGTGGTTGGCAGTCCATATTATGTTGCCCCAGAAGTTTTGAGAAAGCGTTACGGTCCAGAAGCAGATGTCTGGAGTGCTGGAGTTATCCTTTACATTCTTTTGAGTGGAGTGCCTCCATTTTGGGCTGGTGAGATCTTTAGGATTTATTTGAACACTGTAATTTTAACCTCTAGATTTTTCTGATTACTGATTTCCTCTCCCTTATGCTTATAATGCTTGTAGAGAGCGAGCAAGGAATATTTGAACAGGTTCTGCACGGTGATCTCGACTTCTCTTCAGATCCCTGGCCTGCAATTTCTGAAAGTGCAAAAGATTTAGTAAGGAAAATGCTTGTTCGGGACCCTAGAAGGCGGATGACTGCACATCAAGTATTATGTAAATATGATATGATTTTACTAATTGAATTTCAGTCATGTACTTAGCATTACTTTGGTCTTTGCAAGGATGTGGAAGTTGGTTACTTTGGAAGTAGATTTTACAAAATTACTATTACCAGATTTATAACAATATGACATTTCATTGAACTGTTTGTCTTGCTTATATGTGTTTTATTTCCTGCAGGTCATCCTTGGGTTCAAGTTGATGGTGTAGCTCCTGACAAGCCACTTGATTCCGCTGTATTAAGTCGCTTAAAGCAATTTTCTGCCATGAACAAGCTCAAAAAAATGGCTCTTATAGTAAGTCTATGGATGCGCAAACTTCAAAGTCGTTTGTCATGTGATTTGGACTCGATATATGAATACATAAAATTGAGTCCAGAGATAATCACACTCAATGTGTTAAATTGGAAGGCTTTCATTATTGTTTTTTGTCTGCAAAGTGAAGATGAGTTGTTATAACTTACACTTTTTCATTGTATCATCCTTTGAATTTTTCAGGTTATTGCTGAGAGCTTATCTGAAGAAGAATTAGCTGGTTTAAAAGAAATGTTCAAGATGATAGATGCAGACAACAGTGGTCAAATCACTTTTGAAGAACTTAAAGCTGGTTTGAAAAGAGTGGGTGCTAATCTTAAGGAGTCTGAAATTTATGATTTAATGCAAGCGGTAAGTATCTTTTTATGCATGCGTTAAAATAAAAACGAACGGGTGATATTAATTGGACAATAATTTACAATCGATATCTTCACTCCTTGAACTAACTTGCCGGTTGGGTTTCCTTTAGCTTTTGAACATTGGTAAAGGTACAATTGAGATAAGGAAAAAGGCCTGCTTCATATAAGACTTTCTTATATGATAAGGAAAATTAAACCGTGGCAATCGTTGAACGAATGCATTATTTTATTTGTTATATGATATATTTCACGAAGCATGAGAACCTAATTTTTTAAAGTTCAAACATGATTAGAAATTACTCAAAATATCTTATATAAATAAATGCTTCACCATTATTTGCATTATAAATCGAAACTGCAGGCTGATATAGATAACAGCGGGACAATTGATTATGGCGAGTTCATTGCCGCAACATTGCATCTTAATAAGGTTGAAAGAGAAGATCATCTATTTGCAGCCTTTTCTTACTTTGACAAAGATGGAAGTGGCTATATAACTCATGAAGAACTTCAACAAGCTTGTGATGAGTTTGGCATAAAAGATGTTCGCTTGGAAGAGATAATCAACGAAATTGATCAAGATAATGTAAGTGCTCTTCACGCTTATACTCTTCCTCCTTTTTAGTTGTGCACAATAAACTTGTTGGACTAGTGGAATTTTTATCAAGATTTCTTTGTAGAAACTTTTTCTCCATACACCAAAGGCCTACAATTTTATTGCTGTTGGCAATGGTTCATATTTTCATTTAGGGTATGTTTGGGAGGGGGTTTTGAAAAAGATTAGTCTATATTTTAATATGTATGTAAGATTTTAAAAAATTAAAAGAACAAGTTGATAGATATCAATATAACATTTTTAATCACACTTGATTTATGTTTAGAGACATTTTATAGCTACCTCTATTCTAAATTGAAAAATATGTCCTCCCCTCCCAAACATACCCTTAAAGAATTGGTTTGAGTTAAAATAAATATCAAAGGTGGCACCAATTCGTCATCGTTTCAGCTTATTTTGGACACAATAAAATTAATCAGTTGTGTTATTTAAACACAAAAAATCGACAACAGTCTTGATGGTTAAAGCAGTTCAAACTTCAAATACTTAGGTTAATTATATTCAGTAGATGTTTAATAGATATACCAAGTATTGAAACTCATCAACCATCAACTTAACTTCATTGACCACAAATTTCAACAGATATACCAAGTATTGAAACTCATCAACCATCAACTTAACTTCATTAACCACAAATTTCAACGTTATTAGCTACAATTTTTAGGTGTTCAAATCATGTTCAATTCAACATGATTTGAACACATGAAAATCATGATTTGTTGTTAACGAAGTTACGTAGATAATTAATGAGTTTCCATATCTAGTATATGTATATCTATTAACCATCTACTAAACATAATTGCCAACGTGTTTGAACTGCGTTAACCATCTAGATTGTTGTCGAATATTTGTGTAAAAAATTCATTTCTCAAAATTAATTGTGGCATCTTGATAAGAGATACAGATGCAGATGCATTGTTAGCTGAGAAATTGAACACCTTTTAGCAACAAAAAAACCTTATGATTCTTTACATTAATGAATAATAACAAAATGTGCTCTGTCCTATGCAGGATGGGCGTATAGATTATAATGAGTTTGCGGCTATGATGCAGAAAGGAAATGCTCCTATGGTTGGTAAGAAGGGGCTAGAACATAGCTTCAGCATTCGTTTCAAGGAGGCATTAAAATTGTAGTATTCATTGCCAACTTTGAGATTTTTTTCCCTTCCTTATGTCCACTCTCATCCTCCTTTTTTCTTTGAAAGTTCAACATTTTATGTATTAGCACATGTCCATGGGTGTCAGTTGGGACATTCAATTACTATTTTGTTTTTGTCCAATTTAAATGGATTTTGTAATTATCAGAATGTATTAAGCAGAGATATCTGGTGGAGTTTTATGTTATAGAGGAAATTAATTAGTTGTCAAGGTCAAAAATGTTTGGTAAATTACTTAATTAAGCACTTATAGCTATTTCTAGAATAAAAAGGTAAATTAAAGTCAAAATATTTTTACATAAACTATTAGCTGTTTTCATAAGTTGATTTTAATATATTATATAACATGTTTGAAAACAATTAACATGTTTGAAAACAATTAACAAACATGTTATAAATTGTTTCTATAAGTTCTTTCAAATGGTCTCACAAGTGATTTTGCCAGAAATTGTTTCTATAAGTTCTTTCTAACAGTCACACTAGTGATTTTTCTGATTGATAAATCTTAGGCTAAATTATAGTTTTGGTCCTCCTATTTTCAAAAATTCAGATATTTAGTCCCCCTATTTTAAAACTCACATTTGGTCCCCCAATTTTAAAAAATCAAAGACATTTAGTCCGAAGAGGACCAAATGTCTTTGATTTTTTAAAATTGGGGGAACAAATGTCTTTGATTTTTTAAAATTGAGGGACCAAATGTCTTTGATTATTAGTCATAAAAAACTGAAAATTCCTCTTGGGACTAAATGTCTTTGATTTTTTAAAATTGGGGAACCAAATGTCTGAGTTTTAAAATAGGGAGATCAAATGTCTGAATTTTTGAAAATAGGGGGACCAAAACTATAATTTAGCCTAAATCTTAATATGTCAATTTAAAGAGGCTCTAATTGAATTGCGGTGTTTCGCGGTGGTTTGTCTGATGTTCGCAATGGTGGCTGTCGTTTCGGACTTTGGACCGCAGTCACGCCTCCTCTCCGTTTGTCGTGGGCACTTCTCCCTGTCGCTCGCGGTTTTGCTTGATTGTGCCACGGTGTTGGCCGGGGGCGCAAGGCCGCGGTGGTGGTTGGTGGCTCGGCTACCTCGATCAAGCTAGGTGTTGTCGCGGTGTTGGCCGGTAGCACGACTTCGCGATGGTGGTTGGAGTCACGACGCCGGATGTCTGGGGGTGTGCTGTCGGTGGGTGCTGATTCGATAGTTTGTACCTTGTCGGACGACAAATTGCAGTTTGCAGATCGCCGGGCTCCTCCCCCTTTGCCTTCTGCTTCTTTGCCCCCTCCCAATCGTCTCCGGGCCTCCACCTCTAACCTCGATACTTTGTGATGTGCTTAATGTGAGGATAGCGAGGTGATGCAGGCTGTTGTGGTTTGGAGTGTGAGTTCAGGAGGTGGTGGGTGGAGGTTGTGTGGGGACTCTCAGGTGTTGCCCTGCCTCCTTTCGGGTTTTCTGTTCGCCTTAGAATTTCTTCCATTAGAGTTCTATGGTTGTTTATTTTAGAGGCCTTGTTGGGCATTCTATTATTGTCCTTATTACCAAGGGTTTTGGTCTAGTCCCCCCTTGTGCTTTTTATATCTCTCTTTATTTTATTAATAAATTCGGGCTGACTGCCTGTTTGATTAAAAAAAAAAATTGAATTGTAGTGAATGCAAACTCATGAAGGGATGACATTAACATGATTATAGTTACTCCTTAAATATGATGATTATTATTATTTTTGGGCGGAACTTTAAATATGATTCATAAGAAGTGTTATTTGTGGATAAATGGGAATAGTAATCTTTATTCGAGGATGGAACATGCGCTACAAAATGAAGTTCATACAACACTCTAATGCTTATTACATTCTCTTGATTCTCTCTTGGCGATGCTATGCATGGTTACAATGTTGGACTGCGCGCATAAGAATAATGTTTTCTCTTTGATTAATACAATATGATTACGATAAACCGACCTACCTAAGCATAATGATGATGAAGATTTTGATTATCAATACCTTTGAATTTTGTATGGTATCGATACTCAGGGCAAAATTAGTACAATATTAATTTTACAATAAATTAGTTACGGGATAAATTAGTTACAATAAATTTACAGTGACATGGGTTCTGCTATTTTCGGTCTTACCATGAGATTTCTAATGTCCTACAAAAAGAGTGTTTTTTCTTCTAAAAACAAATCCCGAGATTCATTTTACTAGAAACCAAATTACCTTATATAATCACAAAAACAATAATCTATAATCTATAATCTATGCAATTGAGAATGTTTTTCAAAGCTTAAAATCTGATTTGCCATTCAATAGGTGCGTCAACATAGGAAGTCAAAAAAAAACAGCTTATATGTACAATTTCGGGATCACTTAGAAAATTATGCGGAATAATATTTTAGGTGTCATTCCTCACAGCACCAACCGAAATTAACTCAACGTTGTTATAAATAAACTCAAATAGAGCAAGAACAATAATAGAAGATGAGAGAATAATAGAGCTATTGTATTGTACTCTTCAAAGGTATCTTCTACAATGTCATATGAGTCCCATTTATAGGCTCAAGTATTGTAACATATGTTTTGCATTTAACATATACAATGATGAATAATAATAAGGAATAATGCCTAGGAGTTACAATTGCATTAGACATCCACTTTATTCACAATACTCTCCATTGGATGCCTATTAAGGATATCCTAATTAAAACCTTACTAAGAAAAAACTCAATGGGAAAAAATCTCAGTGAAGGAAAAAGAGTACAACATCATTTGCTTGAGGGCTGCCTCGCTAAAGAGGGCTGCCTCGCTAAAAACCTTACCAGGAAAACCCATTGGGACAAAACTGTGGTGAAGGAAAAAAGAGTGCAAAACATATTTATTTCTCCTCCCCATGCATGTAATAATCTCTAAGACGACGAAGACCAATCTTCCTTGTTAATTGTTCAAAAGTTTTGCTTGGCAATGGCTTTGTCAGAAGATCTGCTTGTTGGATGTTAATAGCACCGCTCTTTTGAAGATCATGAGTGAATAAGAACTTTGGTGAAATATGTTTTGTCCTATCTCCTTTAATATACCCTTCTTTCAATTGAGCAATGCATGCAGTGTTATCCTCATACATAGTTGTTGCAATCATTTTCTTAGAAGACAAACCACAGGTTTCTTGTATACGTTGAATTACGGACCTTAACCAAACGCATTCTCGACTTGCCTCATGTAGTGCTAAAATTTCTGCATGGTTGGATGATGTGGCTGTTATGGTTTGTTTTACAGACCTCCGTGAAATGGTTGTATCACCACTTGTAAATAGATAGCCTGTTTGTGATCTACCATTATGAGGGTCAGAAAAAATAACCTGCATCTGCATAACCAGTTAAATCTGCATCTCCCCAGGAAAATACCTTGAGATCCCTGCTGAATGGGGTAATTCCAAGGGACAGACTCTTCAATGCATGATTTTTCTTCTTCCACTTTCTTCTATGGTGGTTGTGGCCAGGGTAAGTCCTCCCCCAGATTCAGTAATTTCTTCTCCCAAACGTTTATCAAGGGCAAGTCTAATAACAATATATGTGACTATGTCTATTCTTGTGGCGGCACTCATTCTACTTATCACGTATCTTATTCTTTTGGCCACGATTTCATCATAATTTATTATAAGTATAATTTATTTTACTTATAAGAAGAAAAAGTATGATGTTGGCACCTTATTCAAGTTACTATTGGAGTTTGGTTTGGCCTTGATTTCGTAATTAATTATAAGCATTTTCCATTGTAATAAATATATGTTATATGAACTAGTAGTGGTTTGTGTGGAAAATTGTTGCAAGTAGTTGGGTGAAGTAATGAATTAATTTCTTTTTATTAGTTCTAATGCATTTAATTGTTACAGAGGAAAGAGTGGTCTCTAAATTAGAAGGATGGAAGGAATAATTTCTATCTCAAGCAAGCAGTGAAGTACTTATTAAATCAGTTATTCAAGCTATCCCCTCTTATGTCATGGCTATGTGAAGCTCCCAAAAAAATTTTCAATCCCTTTGTTCTACTGCGTCAAATTTTTGGTGGAGCTCCAAAGTCAGGAACAGATGCATGCATTGGAAGAGCTGGGAATTCATGTGTTTTGGAAAGAATAGTGGAGGAATGGGATTCAAAGACTTTACTTCTCAAAATTCTTCTTTCCTCTCTAAGCATGCTTGGAGATGCTTACAAAATCCTAATGATTACTGGGCCCAAATGCTTAGAGGGATTTACTATGGGAGGGAAGACTTCTGGGTGGTGAAGCCTAAAACAAGCATTACTTGGGTATGGAGAGCATCATTCATGGGAGAGACTTACTAAAGAAGGAAGGGAGATGGAATATTGGTATAGTAGAGCAGAGGTTCACATCACTGTGGACATTTGGATAGCTTTGGGGGAGAAGGCTATTGTAAAACAGAGGTGCAACATCACAAGAGTTCAGGAACTCATTTATTCAGAGTCTCAATTGGAACTTTGAGGTTTTAAGAAATGCTTTGGAACCTATCTCTGCTATTGAAGTTGTGAAGACCCCTATTGGTAGATCAAACCCTACAGATGCTCTATTTTGGCCACTCACTACAGATGGTGTCTACAATGTTAAATCTGGGTATAAATGTATTATGAATGATAGAACCAAAGATCACTCTAGCCACTCCTCATCCTATGCTCACTCTAAGGTCTCTTGGAAAGTTATTTGGAATGCAATGGTACCAGAAAGAAATAAACATTTTGTATGGAGAGTCAAGCACAATGCTTTAGCTACTAGGCTTGCTCTAACTAAAAGAAAGATTACCAGGGATTCTTGTAACACCCCATTTCTACCCGGTAAAATAATGCAAAATCAGAGTTCATAAAAATCTTTTTCAACAAACAATGGAGTGCCACATTTGCTTCGTGAAAGCAATAGACGGGTTAATTCGTTCTTGAAAACAGATACATAGCGCTTTCGGATGAACCGATAAAACAACCTTTTTGTCTTCAAAATAATTCCTCTTTAATTACTACGCAGCGGATTCATAACAAGTTAATTCAAATAAATGTGGTGTCTTAACAACTCAAGACAGCTCAAAAACAACGACGTAACAACTTAAAGTTTCAACAACGAAATAACATAGCAACAATATTAAAACGCGTGTTCATTCCCCCGAGTGTTACATATCCGAGCGACGACACCGACTCGATCAAACGAAGGTGAACAGCCTTCATTCGTGATTACCTGCACGTTACCAACATCGGGGTAACATTCAAACAGAAGGGGTGAGATATCGCACTATATAATATGACATATGAAAGACAATATGTAATTCAGGTCATAGCATCAATTCATCATTTAACAGCAGTCAACATCATCTCAATCACATAGTTATGCAACATGGATGCAGAATGTGACTCAACTCAGGGCCAGCGCCCTATAATGCATGTGGTACCATAATCCAGCCAATAAATAGAGGCATCAACATCGTAACATCATTTCATCATAATTTGTCAGTCCATGCCATCGTGTTTTGAGCATAGCTCAATCGTAAAAATATGCTATGTATGCGACGCTATGTAAATGCACAACCAATAAACAACGATTACATAGCAACGCAACAACATCAGAAATCATCGTTGGCCATAGGCCTACAACATACCACCTGCCAATAAATAGAGGCAATTCAACTTGGTACACCATCATCAACAATAATTAGCAACTTAGCAACTTTCAACATTTTTGACAACACATCAACAACTTAGCAGCTTTCAACATTTTTGGCAACACATCAACAATTTAGAAACTTTCAACATTTTGGCAACTTTGGGCCTAATTACATATTCAACATCAACACATCATTCCAAGCATCAAATGTGAAATTCACGTTTGGGCAGCCAAACTGGCGCCCCTTGGCGCCCATGGCGCCCAACAACACGATCGGGCAGCCAAACCGGCGCCCTTGGCGCCCATGGCGCCCAGCAACACAATCGGGCAGCCAAACTGGTGCCCTTGGCGCCCAGCAACACAACATGCGATACAGGCAGCCCCACTGGCGCCCACAGCGCCAAAACACTACACAGCAACAAGGCAGCCAGGTTCTGGCGCCTATGGCGCCCCTGCGCCAGACACAGCGACAAGGCAGCTAGATTTTGGCGCCCATGACGCCCCTGCGCCAGAACACAGCAAGCAACAATAGAAATCGGGTGGCCAATCTTGGCGCCCTTGGCGCCCATGCGCCCAGAACCAGCAACGGGCAGCCAGACATGGCACCCTTGGCGCCCATGTGCCAGGAACACAGCAACATCACGATTGGCGCCCATGGCGCCCAGGACAGAACAACAACCGGGCGGCCAGCTGCAAGACAGCAACACATAAACAGCAAGATGGCGCCCAACAATATTTCAGGAACGGCGCCCATGCGCCCAGGGAACAGAACACGCACAGAATGGCGCCCAGGAAGGCACCCAGAAACATCAAACACGGGACGGCGCCCATGGCGCCCTGCGGCAGAATCAAAAACGGCGCCCATGGCGCCCATGCACAGAATTTTGGTTCCAAAACATCAACAAGCGTGATCACACATCGCCAAATGGCAACAATCATCATCAATCGAAATTAACATCATCATTTAAAGTTCAATACCTACAACTAGGGTTTTCTAAACTTAATAACACCTAGGGTTTCATAACCTTCCTACATAGAGCCATTCATACACCCAATTATAGAGATAGAACCCCACCCTTACCTTAGCCTTGAAGAATTCGAAGTCTTTGGCTTGCCCTAGCTCTCTCTCCTTCTTCGCGCCGTCCTCTCTCTTCTCTTCTCTCTAATTCTTATTTTTTTGTTCCTTCTAAATGAGCAAAACCCTAAATAATGCCTATTTATACTTTTGTTAATTTTATGGGCTTTTTCCTTAGCTAATTCGAATTACATCATGAGCCTCCCTAACACTTCTCATTTTACTACTCCCAACCCTAACATTAGGCCCACATATACTAGCATTATTATTATTTTATTATTTTTCTACTAATTAAATTCCCAAACAATTCAATTAAATAATTAATTAAATTTTGGGGCGTTACAATTTTCTCTACCCATTTGCAAATCTGAGGAGGAATCTTTGGAACACTTATTCCTTCTTTACCCTTGGACTACCCCTATATGGTTTGGTTTGCAAATTTGTCCCGTCCCAACGGTGTATCTTCTCTTGGTTGGATCTACTGCTGCAAAACCCTAATGAAGATGGTCTTGATACTCTTGCTAGATTCTCTAGAGCACTATTTGCTCTCCGGGCTATCTGGAAGGCCCACAATGCAAATTTTTTTTGATGACAAAAACCCCAACCCTAATGAGACCCTTTTCACTATCAATTCAAGCTACAATGAATTTAGGGCGATTAACCCTAACCCCAACCTTGTTTCTACCCCGATTGGAACGATAAACAAATGGCGTCCTCCTCGGGGTGCGGTGATGAAATTCAACACTGATGCTCATTTTGAGATGAGCGCAGGTCGTGGAAGGAGTGGAATAGTTTGCAGAGACAGTGAAGGTAAACTAGTCACTGGTTGTACCTCAAGGTTATTCGCCAAAAACGCCCTCGTTGCTAAAGCTCTGGCCATGAGGGAAGCTTTATCTTTAACTACGAACATCCAAGCGACTTCGATCTTACTGGAATCAGACTGCATGGAGCTGATTGAAATGTGCAGAGGTAGTCTGATTAGACGCGAGATTGAACATATTGTGAAAGACAATTTGCAACTCAAAGATAATTTTACCTCTGTTTGTTTCCTCTGGACTAGGCGCGATTTGTGGCAAAATTGGGATCTTTGGAAACTCTTTCGCGAAACTGAGTGTTCTCGCCTCCTCCTTCTCTTGCTTCTTCCGAGAGATGAATATTGTTGATAATTGCTTCGATCAGGGTGGTTGGGTGAGTTGATGAAACGTTTCTCAATTAGGGTTGGTGGTTGCCTTGTCGTTCTCTCTGTAATCCCTCTCATTTCCGTTTTGATGCAAGTTGTTTATTGTTGTGTAATTGCCTTATCCATTTTAGTATGTATTTGGGCGGGGTCGATGAATCCATGTGTGGGTCTGTTATATTTGTAAGAATGATGTGTATCTGGTTTGGGTTTGGGCTTCGCCCAATATTTCAATGAAAAACACCGTATCAGTTGATCCAAAAAAAAAATCAACATTTATCAGTTAAACTAGACCTTACGATTAAAACAATAATGTTTTACAAAATTATTGAAAGAGTTTGTTTGTGATAACTGTATCGTATTTTAAAATTTTAACCGAAAACGCTAAGACTAGGAAATAAATAACAGTTTTCAAGTTTCTCCAACTTGGAATCCATGCTTTACTTGCTTTACTTGCTGGTGCTTTTTGAAAGATTTTTATTTGCTATAGTACTGGTTAGGGGTGGACATCAGGCGGTTTTGGGCGGTTTCAGGCCCAAAACCACCGATCCGACCAAAACCGCGGTTGATAAAAATAGGACCGTTTCCGCCCATATATTAACTCGGTTTGTTCGGTTTCGGTTTGACGGGTTTTGCGGGTGGGTAGGGGCGGGTTGGGCGTAGAAGAGAGGCTAGAGAAGATGAATGATGAATGAGATGAAATTAACGAATGAGAGAGGAAGATGAAGGTTCAACGAAGGAGAGAGAGAGAGAGAGAGATTAACGATGATGAAATAACAGAGCAAAGGGAGCTGAACAAACAAGGGAAACTGGAAAGAGAGGGGAGAAGACGAAGGTTCAACGAAGGAGAGAGAGGGAGAGAGATGAACAAAAAATGGTTTTTAAAAAATTACTACTTTCTTGAAAACCAACGTGAAGAGCAAATGATCCGGTAAAAAAAACAAAGCAATGATGACATAGTGACTTTTGGAATTTTAATTTTAATAACTGGACTTTTTATTAAAAACTGTGAACTTTTGATATAGGTAACTGTGCAATTTACAGAGAGAGAACGTGGTGATGCAATGTGTCACTGCTGCATTTACATTTCACTGATGCGATGGGACATTTATTGGGCGGGTTCGGGTACTGATGGTTTCGATTTTTCTATCCGGACCCTCCCATTGCAATCCGTGTAGACCCCATTTTGTCTCTATTAGAGCCCGATCAACCGAACCGGACCGACCCGGATACGTTTTTTTAATCGGATACTGCGGGTTGCGGGCGGGTCAGGAGAACTTGTCCACCCCTAGTACTGGTGGTGCTGCTATGTCTTTTATTATTTATTTATTTATTTACCAGCGCTGGGTGCTGCTTTGTTTTTTATTTTTTATTTAAAATTAAAAAGGAGTAAGAGAAAAATAAAAGTCAGGTACGTTAAATTCAGTTCTCACTTAAATTGGAGATCCCTTACGCATCACTCTTTCATTATTATGAGTAAACGCCCAAATTCGTCTCTGACAATTTTTTTACGGGACGAATTCGTCCCTGACAAATTTTTCGGGACACATTGGTCCCTGACAATTCCAAAACGAGACACGTTAGTCCCTCAATCCATTTTGACGTTGCCAGCACATCCAACCTCTCCTACGTGACACGTTAAATGCCACACAAGTGTTTATTTTGGGACAAATAAGTCTCTGACTTTACAAATTTGAAAAGGGGACAAATTAGTCCCTGATTTTTTGGAAAGGGGATAAATCAGTCCCTGAAACCATAAACCAGTACCTGAAACCAGAAACCAATTTTCCCCTTTCTCTATGCATCTTCAGCTATCCAATCTCATCTACTTCTTCCCTAATTTCTCTTCTTCTCCCTTGCGATTCCAAATTTACAATTTCGTTTTCCGATTTCATTTTGTTTTCGAAGATTGAAGATGTAGGGTTTCGGGTAAGATTTGGGTTCTTGGAGATTGAAGTTTGGCGATTTTTGATAGCAGATCTGGGATGATGTTGGCGATTAAATGACTTCTTCTTCCTAAATTTCTCTTATTCTCTGTTCGATAATTTTGATTTTCGTTTTGTTTCGCTTCTGCTCGAGATATGAGTTTTCGTTTTCGTTTTGCTTTCGAAAAATTGGATATGGGTATGTTGTTTTGATTGTTGTAGATGAAGATTGAAGATCTGAATGATCTAGACAATGAAGTTTTGGGTTTCATTTTTGAAGAAGAAGAACCAAAAAATTTTATTTTTGTTCCGAAACCAGTTTTCTGCGTCCTTCTCTCCTTCAATGGCGGAAACTGGTTTCAGAAACCACAGTTTTGAGGTTGAAGACCACTTCAAGGACTGATTTGTCCCCTTTCCAAAAAAGTCAGGGACTGATTTGTCCCCTTTTCAATTTGTAAAATCAGGGACTTATTTGTCCCAAAATAAACACTTGCGTGACATTTAACGTGACACGTGGCACTTAACGTGCCACGTAGGAGACGTTGGATGTGCTGGCAACGTCAAAATTGATGGAGGACTAACGTGTCCCATTTTGGAATTGTCAGGGACCATTGTGTCTCGAAAAATTGTCAAGGACGAATTTGGGCCTTTACTCTTATTATATTCGGACAATTATTTTAGTATTTTTTATTTAATTTTATTATTATTCTGACAATTATTTTCGTATATTTTATTTTTTTTATTTCATTTTATTTCATTTTTTTTCATTCATTTCTCTTTCTCTCTCTCATGACCCCGATTAAAACCCTAATTTTGCACGCTCCCAACCCTCTCCCTTGAATTTGAAGTTCATTTACCGTTCTCTCTCTCTCTCTCTCCCTTCCTCTCTCTCTCTCTCTCTCTCATTCATGGCGACGGCGCGTGAAGAGAACCGTTACGAAGGTGGAGGAGGTTTCGGCAAGTTCCGCAAACGACCGTTACGGAAAACCCAAACGACGCCGTACGATAGGCCGCCGACAGCGCTGAGAAACCCTAGCCGGAACAACGGTTGGCTGTCAAAGATTGTTGATCCCGCTCAGAGACTCATCCAATATAGCGCTCACAGACTCTTCTCCTCCGTTTTCCGCAAGCGCCTTCCCGCACCTCCTTCAGGTTTCTGTTTTTTCTTTTTTCTTTTTAAAATCAAATCATCAATTCATTTAATTGAGGGAAACTTCTTTCATTTTAGAGTTCCTTTTAATTTTCTTACGCGAATTACTGGTTTTCTTTTTGTTTTAACTTTATTATGGAATATAATCTCGATCTTATTGCTAATTAATAATGTCAATAGCTTAATTTCTGAGAGCATTTTATGGCGGTGTTTATTGTTTGTGTCGTTGTTAGGTCATTGTTATGCGTTTTGACAACTAATTGAATTTAGTTCATGTATTGTGTGGGATGTTAGGTTTTTGAACAGTTGAAGATTTTCTAATGGTATGATACTGCGTGTTCTGGTGTCCACTTAATGACAAGCCCTGTATTAATGTAAATGAATTATTAAATTGAGCTTGATGTGTCAGTCTTGGTTGAAAGGATACAGCACAGTGAGAAGCCATTATTTTAGCTTCTCTTGGAATGTTTGGACTGAGCACAAGCCACAAGTTTGTTTTTCTAGTTTATAGGAAATGTTATAGGAAATGGTTATTTCTGTAATATAAGTAGTCTAGACTGCATCACTGAGCAGACTTGGGGGATGTAGAGTTGTAGACTGCATCACTGAGCAGACTATAATTTGTAAACATGAATCACTGAGCAGTCTAGACTTGGATCGATTGGATGTAGAGTAGTCTAGACTGCATCACTGAGCAGACTATAATTTGTAAACATGAATCAAAATGTTTCTCAGCAAATTCTATTTGGCTTGTGCGTCTAATTTCTAAGATGGGAGAAGGCAGTTTAGATGAGAAATTGGGGGGACAGAGGCTATTAAATGTTTCTGAGTTTTTTTTAATTGTTTTTTCTTTAAAATTGTCATAATGGTACATGTTAGGGCAACTTGTTAATTGTATCTTTCTTGTGTTTTCTCAGTTTTGTTTTTGTTTTATGTGCTGTTATTTTCTGATGTTGGAGTAATTACATGATTCCATGTTTATCCCTCGTGGCCTTTTTTTGGGCGCAGAGACAGTACAAGAAGTGAGGGAAAATCACCAGGAAGCAATTACCGTTGTAAGTATACTTGCTCTTGATATATCGGTCACTGTTTGCATCTCTTTATTTGTGCTGGGCATGTACTCTATTTTCAAGCGAATTGATTGTTGTGTTTTCATAAGCCTGCTAATAATGTTTTGTTTTTCCTTTGTTTAATCACATCTGAATATCATACCAAACCTAGTCTGATCCAAGTGTGTCTTGAATCAGACTAGGTTTGGTAATAATGTTTTACGCCTCTTATTTGTCCATCTATCTTCCAACTAATCTCAGATGATTTGTATCTTTTGTTAATTAGGGATTCTTATTCATTCTTTAAGGCCATCCATAATGTTTTTGGTATGTTCTACAATTGGTGATTGTGGTAATATGCTGGTTGATTTTGGTGTCTGTGCTTTAGTATTGCATCTTTGTAATGAGATATAACTATTCATTATTAAATAAATAAATTATTGCTAGATACATAAGAATATGCAGACAGTGGCGGAGCATCATAGGGGCCGGAGGGAGCCGTGGTACCCCCCAGAAAAAAAAGAATTTTTTTTTACTATACTTCTACCCCAAAACGACGTCAGTAGCGGAGCATGGTGGGAGCGGAAGGATACCATGGTACCCCCAGAAAAAATAAAATTTCTTTTTTAGTAGAGAAATTGTGAGTTAGTTTACCAAATTAACCTTCATTAATAACATTTGGAAAGATAAATTAGTAGAGCTATGAAAGATATATTATTAAATAATGAAAGGTATGGTAAAATGTGATGGTTTTTTTTAGTTATTAGTTGCGGCACCCCCCAATATTTTGGGCAAGCTCCGCCACTGTATGCAGAGTTTTCATAGTCTACTAGCATTTGTTATGTATACTACATAGTCAATAGTGGCGTATTCCCTGAACGGACATGTCCTTCACTGTGTCATGTGGGTTACGGATTACGTGAGCAGCCATTGCGGCTGCATTTCGCAGCAGAGTTGCGTGAGCAGAATTGCAGTGTAGTCATTGTTTTGTGGCCGAAAAAGGGGTGCTGATCTGCATATCTTTGTTTCTGACCTGATCTGCATTTTCTCCCGTGCCTCTCGCTGTTACTGGATAGATCTCACTGTTTATAGGCTGCTTGGCAGAGGCTAAGATAGAGGGAAAAAGAGAAGACAGGGGGAGAGAAAGAGAGGGGGTGACGGCTAGGGTTTTCTGATGCGGGGAATGGAAATAGGAATGGGCTTACGGTTTTCTGGCTGAAGGGTACACGGGAATGGGCTTCTGCCCAAAACCCTTTTCTAAAACACTGCACCCCCTAATTTAAAACGTGGACCCCTTTTTACCTGTAGAATTCTTCTTTACCCTCACTTAAACCCTCTAAAAGTCAGTTTTACCCTCACTTTCCTTTCTTCTCCTTCTCTTTGCAATAGTGGTCATCCCGCTTTAGCAGTTTTGGGGTCTGGCACTTGGTGCTGCTATCCGAAATTGATGACATGGGATGTAGATAAAATTGTGCTTGTGCATGGTGAAATGCAACGGTTTTGATTTACAAAGGCAGCCTCCAGTACAAGAATATGTGACTCCATATTTTGATACATATGGCTCATCCAAATTTTGGTCTTATGGTGTCTAAAGATTTCGAAACCGTAGGTTTCTTTTAAACAGGGATTTACGATGGTTGGGTAGAAATAAAACTTCTGTTCTCTCATTGTCAATGATATCACTGAGTTGGAGAACTTCACTCATCATTGGTTGATGTGGCTTGTAGCTACTGTTATTATTGTGCTCGATTCTTGTCTAATTTATTATCATATCTCACCGATGGTTCTTCATAATTTACTTTTTGTTTGCATCGTTGATGGTTACTGTTATTGTTTGTTGTATGAGGAGGAACAGATTGCAAATGAATCATCTGGCAGGCAACAAGGAGTAGAAAGTAGTGTTCAAATTAACCGTTCTGATGGAGGTGGATTAACTGAACTTGAGAAACTGTTGAAGCAGAAGACTTTCACCAGGTATGCTTTGTATGGCATTTTTGATTTGGGTATTGGGTTGCTTAATCTGTATTTACTTTATGCATTTGATTAATCTTATTTGCATTAAGTAATTTAAATTCCTAGATTTAAATTTCTAATTTGTACTTTGAAATTGAAAATTTTAGAAGAGTTTTGTTATTTGTATAAATACACAAAGACACGGGGAGTATGAGGTTAGAGGTGAGAAGAGCCGGCCTGAATTGTGCAATCATACTCGAACGATTAAAATTATTTTACTTAAATCTAATTTCAATCATCCTATACTCTTGTATGATTAGAATTACCACCTCGCATTAAAGATCAAAGAAGCTCCATGGTTGCCTATTATGATGTCTTATAGTAATACATAGGCTTTACTTGTGGTTTAAGCAGTCTCTATTGAGGTGGTTTTAAATATTTTCTCTTAATATTGAGTTGTGTTTACTTGGTTTTGCTTCTTGAATGTAAAGACTTAAAAATTATTAGCTGTTTTGTTTTGCATTGTCTTGTCTTTAATATATATATATATATATATATATTTAATATAATAGAATTTTGATTTATTCTTTTATTTCTATAAAAGTGGATGGTTGTGTTGGGTCGGTTGCTGCTGACATAAACCTTTGTTGAATCTTGATGACATGGATCGGTGTAAACAATGATAATTCATTTGGTTTTTTTTAATACAATCCTCTGCCATTGTTTGATGCATGTAGTTGAGTTCATTTGGTGGGCTATGCTTGATGGTTGTTATGTGTTTTGCACTTCCTGTCCAATTTATTGAAGTTTATGTCTTGCTGTTAAACTTGCCATTCCCTTCTTCCAATTGTCTAAATCATGCTCATTCCATTCTGTATTTTTGTCAACATTCCTCTTGGGATAAACTTGTTGATTCTGTATATGATAAGTGTCTATTATTTCACAGATCAGAGATTGATCATTTGACTGAACTGATGCATTCGAGAACTGTAAATTCACCTATTGGGGAAGAAGGAAAGAGGACAGCAGTGGTTCCATCAGATTCAGTGTTGCCCCGTGACCAAAAGGAGGAATATCACAGAACTCCTACACTAGAAAATGGGATTGAAGACCATCTTGTTTCCACCCCTCGTGGCACTTCCAGTGTATGCCATTTTACTTCATACGTTTTATTGAGATATACATATGTTTATTATTTGTGGTAGATGTGAATTTTAAACTCTATATTTGACATGTACAACCATATACTGTGTATAGGTTTCTATTGAGGATGTTGCTTCACCTGCGGAACTTGCAAAGGCTTACATGGGGAGCAGGCCTTCCAAGGTATCCCCATCAATGTTAAGCTTGCGAAGTCCTCCTAGTGGGGATCCAACTTTACTAAAAGATCATCACTTTGCTCAGAAATCCCCTATTATGTCGATTGTGCCAAGGGCTACTAACCTTACCAGGGTTCGTGAAAATGGGTTTGTGACCCCAAGATCTCGTGGCAGAACGGCAATATATAATATGGCTCGTACACCTTATTCCAGAGTTTATCCAACCTCCACGCTCAAGGTTTGACATTTACTGAATAGTATTTTATATCGTGACGTTTGTAAAGTCGAAATTAATATCTTGCCTCCAACTTTACAGGGTGCTGGGGTTGGCATTGAAGGTGAGCCGTCATCTTCAGCTCAGCATGCACTGGATCATGATATACTTTCTGGATCTAAACAAGGGGTATGCATACTTGTTTTGTGATTTTATGATCTATCCTTTTATTGTATTTCCCTTTCAGGGATAAGTTACTGGGTTTATCTTTTTTGGCAGGCATTAAAACGTAGAAGTTCTGTGTTAGACAATGATATAGGATCTTTTGGTCCCATACGCAGAATACGTCAGAAGTCTAATCTTCTATCTTCTAAAGGATTGACCTCACATCATTTTGGAAGCTCTCTATCTCGGAGCGGGATTGGTAATGATGCTGCCTGGCAGCCTTCATCATCCACGCAGAAGCCTATTTTGTCGGGTGAAGTTAAGCATAGCCATAAAAAGTTATCAGTGGAATATGTAGATGACACCATGCCTAGTACTAGCTTTCATCCTTTACCATCAAAATCTAGTGAGATGGCCTCAAAAATACTTCGGCAACTTGATAAGTTGGTTTCTCCAAAAGAGAAATCATCGGAACCGAGGCTGCCAAATGTTATTGATAAGTCTCCAACTAAGTTGTCATCTTCCATGTTACGAGGACAAGCTCTTAGAAGTATGGAGATAGTAGATTCATCAAAATTGTTGGATAATGTACAAGATATTCAATTTCACGGCACTTGTGGAAATTTGTCTGCTAGTGCTCAAAAGTTGACATCAAAGGTGGACAAGGCTGAAAATGGTCCAACAAAGTTTGTTTCACCTACTGATGGATTAATTCCTGTAGATTTAGATACTCCGGTCCCAAGGAATCAAGTCATCTCTGTTGTAAAATCTGGAGATTTGTCTGTGACAGAACCGGTTTCATATCCTCCCCAAAAAAAGAGGGCATTCCGTATGAGTGCACATGAGGTTTGAGATTTTGGTTAATAGTTATAGTGTTGATGGTTTCCTGTAGTTATCTTTTAAGTTGTAGTAATTATATGTGCATTATGTTTATGATTGTTTGATTTTTCGATATCATAGTGGTACTACTAGGGCTAGTTTGTTTTTTTAAGCAAAAGTTTTTAATTAGATGTTTGAACTTTTGAAAAAAATGTATGATTTTGTTTCTAGAAGTAAGAACCCTAAAAAATTTGTATTAGTGCTTTTCTTAAAACTTTAAAAATAGCAACTTCTAAAATAATCTCTAAAAAACTGCATCATAAAATCACTTTTAGCTTAAAGAATCTGCGTTAGTTCTTTTCTTAAAACATTAAAATAGTATCTTCTGAAAAAAGCTCTAAAAACTGCATCATAGAATCACTTTTTTAAGCTTAAAGCAAATGATCCTTTAACCTTCTCTATGTCAAGTTTTGCATTTAGCTCTCACATAGTGTGATGATTTGAGCAATTGCCAAGATTTTTTATTTTTCTTTCTTACATTTGATTTTGATTCCCGACTGTATAAAGTATGTTGAGTTTTCAAGTAAATTTGAAGTTAGTAATTATTACGTGGCTTAATGTTTTTATTTTTTGATATCTTAGTGATACTGTTTGGGTTAGTTTTTTTTTACACAAGCTTTTAATTAATATATGTTTGAACTTTTTAATAGATTTATAATTTTGTTTTTAGAAGTTAAGAACCGTAAAAAATCTTTATTTAGCGGTATTGGTTAAACTTTAAAAACCGCATCATAGAATTGCTCTTTTAAGTTTAAAAATCGGTATTAGTGCTTTTCTTTAAACTTCAAAATAATAACTTCTGAAAAAAGTTCTAAGAAACTGCACCACAGAATCACCTTTTTAAGCTTAATCAAATGGGCCCTTAACTGTCTTTATTTTGGTTTTTGCATTTAGCTCTCACATAGTGATGATTGGAGCAATTGCCAAGATATCTTTAATTCTTATGAGTTTTAAAGCGAAAAGTATCATTCAATCTAAATATCATGTTTATTCACTGATATTTTTCCTTTCCTCTTTCTCACTCTTAAGGATTATTTGGAGTTGGATGATGATGCCTATCCTAATGGATCCATATCTCCTTTCTCTACATCCGGGAAAGAAATAACAGGATCCACATCCACTACTGTAGCTGAGAATTCTGCCTCTGCTACTGAAAAGCCTGTATCTGAAATGCCACTGGGTTCATCTGTAGTAATGTCATCTAAAAATCTTACAGCAGATGATAAACTTCATGTTAGAGATGCTGATGGTTCTATAGTTTCTGAGAAGGTTGCTGCACCAACCCCAATAATTTCATCTGTCGCTACGGATTCTCTTCTTAAGCCTACCACGGGTGCAGTTAAAGCTTCTTCTATGCACACTATTTTAGGTTCTGACAGGTCTACTTCATCAAATGGATCAGTTGCTAATCCCCCGTTGTTTAACTTTGGGAAGAAAGCTGTTACATCAACAGATCTGGCAGATGCTGATGCTTCATTAAAAGAACTTACTAAAGCAGGTCCAACATTTAGTTTGGATAAAGCTGCACCAACAAAGGAACCAGGTGCTGGTACTCCACCAGTTAATTTTGGTATCAACAAAAATGTTGACAATGTTCCACAAGTGCCATTTACCTTCTCTTCATCGGATGGTGGTGAATTGACTGGTTTCAAATTTGGTGGAGCTTCTCACTCAAAGCTGAGCTCAATCAGGTCAGCATAATTGTGTCTTGTTTTGCATGTTCTGATGGCATTTTTGTCACTGCAGAAATAGTTTGTCATTGGCAATAAGGTTTTGTTTTTTTGTTACTAAATCACTGTTATTGTTTAGGCATAATTTGATATACAGAAACACATCTTAGATCGAGTCTGAGGGTCATAGGCGTGAAGATTAACCAACCATGTCCTTTGTTATCCTCAACTTTAATTTTATGGTTTTTGAGTTTATTTGCTGTTTGCTTTATGTTTTTTGACTGTGATTTCTGTGATGTATCATCATTATATTTCTGTTTGATGAATTGTTTAAGTGAAAAAGAGACAGGGGCATCTTGCATTATATTTGGAAAAATGTTACAATGAACAATGTACTAAATGTTCCCTTCATTTGCAGCTCAACAACTGCTGCTGGTGCCGTTGATTCAATTCCGAACGCTCTTGAATTGAAGAATGCTGATAGCAAGAGTAATATAGTTTCTGGATTCTCTGCTGGGACATCAGAACCAGCTTTTTCAGCTGCAGCATCAACATCATTGTTGACACCGCCGACAAGTGTATTTACTTTTGGCAACGGTTCAAATAAAAATAATGGATCTGCCGTTTCAAGCCCTGCATTTTCCTCTCCATTTCCACCTATGGTTACAAATAATCTTACAAGTCAGAGTATATTCGGTGGCTCATCCCTTGCAAGCATTAGTGCCACCGCAACTTCCATCAGCACTGGCATGACAACTAGCACACCTGCTGTAATTGCATCTAGCAATAGCAGTTCCTCTGCTCCAGTGGCAGCATCTTCATCTGCAACAAATTCTATTTTCAAATTTGGATCCACCCCTTTACCATCAACGAGTTTACCTGTATCATCTGGCTCAGAACCAGTGGAAACCAAGAATGGGCAGGTTGCAGGATTTGGTAAAATAGGCAGCACTTCCTTTGGAAGCTCTTCTGTTGCGGTTGGAAGTACTGGGAGTGGAATTTTTGGGTTTAGTGCCTCGGCAACTAAATCTGTAGATAGCCAGTCCCAGGGTTCTTTCTTTGGCACTACAAGTGGCTCTGCCCCTGGTAGTGGTTTTGCAACTTCAAATCAGAGTCAGTCAGTGGCATTTGGTTCTTCTGCATCATCCCCATTGTTTGGGTTGACTGGGAATGCAGCTTTTTCTTCAGGGAGCTCATCGTTTCCTTCCTCAAGTCCTGCAACAAACATTTTTAACTCTGGTACAACTTCTGGACAAGGTGCCGCCGCACCCTCTTTGGAAGCCAACCCTGTTAACTCCAATAACGGTACAAGTTCTGCTTCATTTGGGATTTCTAGTTGGCAGCCAACCAAGTCTCCCTTTGGTACTTCCTTTAGTTCAACTCCATCTACCTCTGGGTTTCCCTTTGGATCGTCCACTCCTTCTGCTTCTACCAGTTCTTCCATGATATTTGGATCTTCCACCAGTGCATCAGCTCCTCAATTCTCATTCACTTCAGCTGCAGCTACTACCAACATGCCGCCTGTTTCTACCAACACGCAGCCTGCTTTTGGAAGTTCTGCTCCCGGCTTTGCATTTGGTTCAGCTTCTGTTAACAATGATCAAATGAGCATGGAGGACAGTATGGCTGAGGACACAGTCCAAGCAACTCCACCTGCAACTCCTGTATTTGGTCAGCAACCTGCTCCTGTTCAATCAAATTTTGTTTTTGGAGCACCAACTCCAACGTCAGCAAACCCTTTCCAGTTTGGGGGTCAGCAGAATATTGCTCCACAGAATCCGTCTCCATTTCAGGCTTCTAGCAGTCTAGGTGGGAGTTTCTCATTGGGCACTGGTGGTGCTGGTGACAAGTCTGGTCGAAAGATTGTGAAAGTTAAACATAGGCAGCGTAAGAAATAAAGACTATTGTTTATTGAAATGGTGGCTGTTTTTCACTGCCTGCAGTCTGCACTTCATTATAGCAACATATAAATAAGCTCTAAAGGTGAGTGATTCCTTTATTTGGCTGTTCGGTTAGCTCTTGGTACAAGTGATGCTATTAAAAGCTAACCAATACATGCACGCTTGTGAGTCTCATTTGTCTTGCACAATTTTGTAATAGTATGATATGATAGAACATAATCTTCTGTACTTGTATTACTTTTAGATCATAGTTCAAGATAAGATTTGGTCAGTTATGGTGTCCACAAAATCCATGTATTCTCTTTTGTACTTGTATCATAGCCAGAAATAGGCATGAATTTAATTTATGGCTTAGCTGGTTGTCAAATATCATACAATTCAAGTAAGCAATTTGTTTATGATTACTGGCTGGTAGGTCCTGCTTGTTTTCACTTTGCAGTTTATTAAGCCATGAATTTTGTTTGGTGAACGAGAAAGTGCTATTTTCATCAAATTAAGATGGACTATTCGCAGGTGCGGTCGTAGTTACTTGTAGATTTTGGTGCTTTGGGTTTTGATCAAATTGAGCTCAGTTTTTTAAACTGCTATGACAGACACGACAGTTTATGGCAAGGAATCTTTTTTTGGTATAAACCAGATATCTTTTGTGCGTAACTGCAGAGACTAATTCTTCGAGCCTATTCAAACCTAGGACTTTGATTAAGCTGGAAAAAACCCAAACCATCTCATCCAGTGCTATTGGGTTATGGCAAAGAAATTCTGGTGCGGTAATCTATGGTGTTGCAATTGGTGTCCAACATTTAAGATCCATTTTCACGGTTTACAAGCGTGGTGTTGTAGCTGGTTTTGTATCTCCTTGTCGTCCATGTTTGGCTCCACTTTCGTCATTTACCTTGCCTTGTTGTAAATATAGGAAACGATACTCATCTATGTAGCCTGGATACGGGATACGACACGGATACGTGGATACGAGAAAATTTTGAAAACCAAGATACGATACGGCGGTGATACTTCAATAAAAAATTAAATTAAAAATAAAAATATATAAAATATAACTAAAGATATTTCACTTTACTATATTTGTATTTGAAATAATATTATTTGAGTGGCTTATTTTATTTTATAAAATATTAGTGTTTAAAGTATAATTGATCTTTAAAAGTTATTTTGAGTTATTGAGGTGTTAAAATAATAGTTTGAGTGAAAAATGGCTTTAAAATGGATTAAAATGAGCTATTGAGGTGTCAAAACGTATCCGCTGAGTATCCTGCGTTTACGCCGTATCCCGCGTCCGTATCCTGCTAATGGCGCCGTATCCCCAACGTGTCCCTCACGTATCCTGTAAGTATCCGATTTTTTTTTAATTTAAAAATAAATATAAATTCCAGGATACTCTCCGGATACGTATCCGGACGTATCCGACACGTATCGATATCGGATACGTGTCAGATACGGGTACTTGGTCATTTTTAGAGTATCGGGGATTCAGAGATACTCATAGCTTTTTACTGATATGCTGAACATGTATATCCTTTTTGTCTCGTTAATCTACACCGTGATGCTCTGAATCAACCAACTCCAACAAGTAACCGAGAAGAATAATCCTAATCCGCAAATTTTTTAAAGTTCAACAAACTAGGGTCGATGGTATGTGATCTTCAGTTGATTGTTTGTCAGAATACAAAATTTCTAGTTCACTTGTTAAATTCCCACGATGTGATGATTACTCCTAGCAATGGCAAATCAGACTCACGTGCTGTGTCTTGTCGTGAGGGATCAAACCGACTCTCTCACCAGTAAACAACTAAAATTGATTGTAGGATATTATTGCATAAAATACTACAAGTGGTTAAGATTGAATCAAAGAGTATTAATCTCATTGATGAAATTTTATTCTATATCTTACGGTCAATTTTAGTAATTCACCAGTGAGAGATTTAGTTTGATCCCTCATCCTAAAAACACCAATTTTTAATTACATTTTCACTTCAAAAATTAAATATTTTATATTTAATAATTTGAAATTGAATAGCTACATTCAATAAAATCGACTATATAGTATAATGCAAGTTCCAATTTCTACTTTTCGGCTGTAAAATTTCAACCACCGTTTCCCTTCCCTTCTTTTGCTGGGTCCCATATTTCTTACAAACTTCTGGTGACACACTCAAACATCTAATACGTAATTGTGAGGTGCTAAACCGTGTTTTTTTGGTGTATTTTATCGTTCATAAACATAATTTAATAGTTTAAATACACAAAGTTTGTTCGTCAATAATCAGTTTGGTGAACAAAAATAATTTTATGACAAAATACGTAAAGTGCAATGTTAAATAATATGTTTTGGGGTGCTTTAGTGTTCAGTTTTTTTTTCTAACTACTCATATACACAAAGTTTGATACTCAATAACCGGTTTGGTGATAAAAATGATTTTCTGACAAAATACGTAAAGTGCGACGCTAAACAGTGTGTTTGGGGTACTTTAGCTTTAAAAAAGTTTTAATTGATCAAATACGCAGTTTATTCCTCGATAACCGGGTTGGTGAAAAAAAATAATAACTTCGTGATGAAATCCGTAAATTGTGATACTAAATAGTGTCTTTTAGGGTACTTTAGCGTTCAGGAAAAAAACTTAACTGTTCAAATACACAATGCTTAATGTCTCATTATTTTTTATTCATCCTTCTAATAACTGGATAACCAAATTACTTGAACCAACAATATTTGCGCATCATGACATTCCACATGTCGTATCAATTTTTTTGACCCCACTTTATAAACACCTCTCGCGCAGAGCACCGACGGATGGTCTAGTTTCTATAAAAGTAACGTTTTATGTCGATTTTTGTTAAAAATGCACTCATAGATTAAGTACTAGTTGAAGAAGACATTAATGCCTATATCCAAAAAAAGAAGAAATTAATGTATTAATTAAATTATTAAGGACTTGGCCAAGCTGGGCGCTATCGCTGGAGGTTCTGAGGTCCTTCTTGATTCTCCTCCTGCTGGCCTATTGTTACATCTTTCTGCAGGTGCTGTTGGTGTCTCCTTCTTTAGGAGATAGTTAGCTTGTTCTGCTGGTTACTGTTTTCCTTTTTATGTTTTAGCTATGTAACCAAAAAAAGGTAGCCTTAGACCCAAAAAACTCGTTCAATAGATAAAAAAAAAGGACTAGGTAGCCTAAAGGTCGATCAAAACCAGTCTTAATCCAAAACCGAGTTACTACTTGAGTTAGTTCTGTTTGTCCATATTTCTAGTGGGGAAGATTGAGTTTCACCTAAGGCTCATACTTATTCCACCCCCTCCTACTCACCACTTGCCCTCTAACACCGCGGAATAACCAAAATACCCTTAATAAACAAAATATTTCCAAACACGTACTTTTTTTTCCTGTGTTTCAACAGGTACGATACTTTAGTACCGAACTAGGTACGTCACTTTAGTACCATGACATCTTATATTTCCCAGACACCCATAGTATGGTACTAAAGTACCGAACATGCAAATGGTTACATTAAAATATCTTTTCCTCCCATCATGGACCGGGCATTTTTGGAGGATTTAAAACCCTCTCCTTTGTTCCCAAGCACAACAATTTCAGTCTCTTTTTCTTCTTTTTCAATTAAATACTATGGGTACATAACCTTCGTTCCTTTTTCTCATCTCTAATATTCATTCTTTCTTGGGAGGGTGAGAAAAGGATCTGTTCAGTATTGTGCTTCCGATTTTAGAGATCGGTATTACGCAGTTAGTAGATATTTTATCCTTGATTCTGTCTCTGTCTTCAGGCCTTGAGAAGAAGATTTTGTTCGATCTGGAGAGGTTCGACCTTGAGATGTTCGATCTTGAGATGTTCGATCTTGAGGTGTTCGATCTTGAGGGGCGATGTTGTACCTGCAATGATACTCCGACGCTCAAGTCAGTATTTGAGTAATTGAGTGTTCTGTTAGAAAAAGTGCTTACCATTAATGAGCATTGAATGCTGTATTTATAGATTTTGAGTGGTGTTTGTTGTGGCCGTTTTGGGCCGTCCGATCTTGTGAAATGATCTTGGCCATTGAAGATTGGACTCTAATGATGTTAATGGGCTTTCTTAATAATTGGGCCTTTGGAGGGGGTGTAAAGAGCAAAGATTTATAATTACCATAACAGTGGCCCCCCAAGTCTGGTCGCTTTGAGGAGCGATCTTGACTTTGATGGGCGACGTAGCCTCGTATTTTTGTCTTTGTCGAGTAGAAATTTCTTCAGTCTCGAGTTTATGTCGAGCCTGGGATTTTTGGCCGATGTTAAATGGTCGTCGAGCTTCCGAGCGAGATAGACAGTTTTTTGAATTCAGTGCTGCTTTGGAATCAGTGTAATCTTGGAATCAGTGCCATCTTTACTGTTTCTGACAAGGTGTGATTTTGCAGTGGCGGCGCATGATGGTGACGTTTTATTCTTCAGCGTGCGAAGTTTTAATGGGCTATGGTTTGGACGTGACGTTTCGACTTCCCGGCCCAAGCCCATTAAATTCGCTTTGCTATAAATAAAAGGTCTCACCTTCTCATTTGTTGCTTGCTGTTCATTTGTTTTGGATTTGTCGATCTTCGAGAGCTCCCGAGCTTCTTTAAAGTGAACGAGTTTTGAAGAGTTTCGAAGTACTTTTAAGGTCGGTTTCTGTGGATCGACAATCGTATTTTTTTCCGATATAATCAACTTGCGACTCAGTTCCGAGGTTAGTCTAATTTTGATTTGTCTTTACTTTTCTTTTCGTTTGTGCCTGGACCTCCCCCAGTCCCCTTTGATCTCAGAATGGGGGTCGTCAGGTCGGGTTCCGACTTGCTCGCGAACCCATTTTCGATCTTTAACCCAGAAATTTCGTCCCCCATTCCTGTAGATTCGCCCTGGCGAGGACGAAACAAACTCAGAGAGACGTCACTCAGTACCGGAAAGAGTTTACGAACGTGATGGCTTCTGGTGGTGAAGTCCCTGAAGTTCGTACCGACCCTCTTGAAGTCGCCGCCCCGGACGTGCAAGAGCATTCTGCTTCCGCCCCTATGAGTGACAAGGCGGAAGATAATTTTGAGAGTGAAAGTTCCTCTCCTGCGACCGATGCTAATGAGCCAAACGATGATACTCCTGAAGATGTGGAGGAAGATTGCTTGGTGGATGTGATGGCCATCACTTCTGAGTCTGATGAGGAAATCCAAGTAGAGGAATCAGAGGATTCCGAGGTCGATCTTGGGACAGGCTCCGAGGTTGATCTTGTGTTGAGTTCCGAGCCTGCCGATGAGTCCGACGGAGGAAATGTTGGAAAACAAGTTGATTCTCGCCCTTCGAGTCAACCAGGTTCCAGCCGAGCTTCTGCTGCTTCTCTGGATGGCTACTCGAGTACTGGTTGTGGGGACCTAGATGTACCGGTGCGAGAGGTCACTCAATATGATTGGGTTTCCAGGAATATCTTGGAGATCGAATCGTTGTACCAGCACGGTTTTAATTTGGAGATGGTCGGGAGGAAAGCTTCCGGTCGTTCGAAGCGAATTTGGAGAGTTGAGGGAATGAAGAAAGGAGAGCACGTGGCTTTGTGGCCTGGAGAGCTCAAGTTCACTTTGTACCATATGCTGATAAATGAGATGAATATCCGGCCTCCTTTCACCTGGTTCGAGCAGACGGTTTTGGCGACTTTGGATGTTGCGCCTTCTCAGTTGCATCCAAATGCGTGGGCTTTTGTTCGAGCCTACGAACTAATGTGCCTTCACCTGGAGAGACCGGTCTCGCCGTTGCTCTTCTTCCATTTGTTTAAGATTAACCGGAACAGCAGTGAAAATAAGTCCGGTCGCGAGCATGTCAGTCTTCGCTCGAGGCGAGGGGCCAAGTTTTTCAAAGCTTATGCGGACTCATTGAAGGGGAATTGGAAGGAGTTATATTACTGGGTCGAGCCGGTGACCGATGAAGCGATCGAGAGAGTGGGAAAGTTTTCCGAGGATGGTCGGACTTTGGTGTCCACCAAGTTTCCCATCGGTTGGAGTCAGGCCCATTTTGAACGATCCACCAATTCTTTTTCTGTTGGTCAGGATCGACTGAACGCTGCCGATCTTCTTACCAAGAGGATCCTGATGTTTATTTCTGAGAACATTTCGTTTTCAAAACATAAGTATCGGGGTATCCCTGCGGCTAAGATAGTTCAGGCTGGGAAGCGAAGACGAGTGCAATTTGTCTTAGGTAGTTCATTTTTCTTGTTTCGAATTTTGCATATTTTTGACTGTAGTTTGTATGACCCATTTTTGTTTCTTTCCCAGATACCATGGCCCCAAAGAAGCTTGCCGCAATGAAGGCGCTGGCGATGAGGAGCGTCGATATATCTGACGATGTTGAGGAAGTGGGTGCTCCGCTTCCGACGTCTCCCCAGATTGAGACTGTCGTTGGGACGGTTACTGCTGCTTCCCCGATCAACACTGTTACCCAAGAGGACCTTGCCCATGAGGCTCGGGTCGATCTTGTTTCCAGTTCTCCTCCCCCAGCTGTTCTTGATATTGGTGCAGGGGCCTCGGCGAAGAGGGTGCGTACAGACGCAATTAGTGGCGAGCAAAGGCCGGATAAAAGGAGTAAAACCTCAAGGAGACCGAAGCATAAAAACAAGGCCGTACCTTTAGAGGAGGGCTTCTTGGAACAAAACTATGCCCAATGGCAGGAGGATCCTGTCGGGGCGTCTGTTAAAATATTGGCGAACTTGGCCGAGGTTCATAAGATCGAGAAAGAGAAATATGAAAAACGGGCCAAAGGTAGGTGTTTTCCTGTTTGATTTTCGTTTTCATGATCTTTTCCCCCAACCTGATTTTTCTTATTCTCGTGTTTGCAGATTTGTTGGATCTTGAGAAGTCTAAAAGAGTGAAGCTTGTGGAGGATGTATCTTCGAAGTCGAAAGAGCTCGCTCGAACTAAACAAGAACTTGAAACTTTGAAGGAAAGCCAGGGGGAGGTTATACGTCGGGCGGAGTTCGCGGAAACTCGTGTAAAGGAGCTGGAAGAAAAGGAAAGAGGTCTGGAGGGGCAAGTGGCCGAGGCTAATCAGAAGATAAAAAATTTGGAGCTTCGAATCGTCGTTTTGGAAGAGGATCTGAAAAAAGCCTCCGAGGCAGGGGTCGGAACAAGCAGCGATGCTGAGGCTCGAATTGCGGAGCTTCAAGCAGCCCTTCAGCAGAGCAGAAAAAATGCTAAGGAGGCTACGAAGATTGCAAATGAAGCTAGGAAGGAGGCTCGTGAAGCCGCAAATTCTGCAATTGAGCTGTATAGGGAGGGTTTTGAGTGTGCCCAGGAGCAAATTGCTTTGGTCAATCCTTCCATCAATTTGGATCGCTCGATTATCGATGCCGATCATGAGGT
This sequence comes from Astragalus membranaceus, assembly GCA_039519185.1. Taxonomy (NCBI): domain Eukaryota; kingdom Viridiplantae; phylum Streptophyta; class Magnoliopsida; order Fabales; family Fabaceae; genus Astragalus; species Astragalus membranaceus. Next base: position 107,751,008 of record CM076847.1, on the reverse strand, counting down.
TGAAGGGGGTAGGATCGTTAAGATCGATGCTCAGACGGAAAAGAAAACTGTGATTTTTCCGACCTCCACTGCTTGATGTTCAATGGCGTTTCTTTTTGCAGAAGTTCCTGGTGTATGCTTTTATCTGTGTAGGTTTTGTATAGATCCGGAACTTTTTTCGGTTTAGACTGGGGATATTTGTAATCCTTTTTGAAATATGTCTATCAGACCTTTATTTTTCGAAGCTCTTTTTACGAGCTTTAATGAATGCTTTTGAATTCCGCATGTCATGTATGTCGTTTCCGAGTTTTAACGAGTGCTTTTTCAATTCTGCATGTTGCGTATGATGTAAGAACGTCGGTAAATGAGGAACTCGATTTACCGGGTTCGAGCCTATAGGACAGTTTCCGAGCTTTAACGAGTGCTTTTTCAATTCTGCACGTCGCGTATGATGTAAGAACGCCGGTAAATGAGGAACTCGATTTACCGGGTTCGAGCCTATAGGACAGTTTACTAGGACTCGGCCCAAATTTAACTCGCCCTATAGGGGTATCGGCAGCTCTGGCCGATGGTCGTTCTTAGGATGTTTCGATCCATGAAGACCCGGTCTCTTTGACATAGTTTGCCAAGACTCGGCTCGGATTTAACTGTTTCTTAAAGAGTTTGCGACCTTGGGTGGTCGCTTGGGGAGATCATCTAAGATCGGTCCCAGTTGATTCCCGGTGGAGGGAATTTGGTCTCTACATTCTGTTTGATGAAAATCAAGAATGTGTGGAGACTTGTTGAGAAGCTTTGAAAGCGTTTGAAAGAAAGGTCAAGTTCTTTTTTAATTAATAACTTGTTTCGAGTTTACATAAGATCGGAGTACATGATTTCTTTCTAAGGATAATAACTTTTCAGTTTTGTTGCGTTCCAAGTCCTCTCAATCTTTCTTCCTTGGAGGGTCTCCAATTTGAAGGCTCCCGTACCGGTTTTAGATAAAATTCGGTAGGGGCCTTCCCAGTTTGGGGCGAGCTTTTCTTGGGAGGCGTTTTTCTGACCTACGTCAGCTCTTCTGAGTACTAGATCGCCTGGATCGAAATCTCTGTGAACGACTTTGGTGTTGTATCTGGTTGCAACCCTTTGTTTGATGATTGCTTCTCGGAGCGAGGCCCGACCTCGGATTTCATCGATGAGGTCGAGTTCTTCTCTTAAGGCTTGATCGTTATTGCTTTGTGTTTTGGGATTTGCCGTTCTCCAACTAAGTTCGCCAATCTCGACGGGGATGACCGCCTCGCTGCCGTAGGAGAGCCTAAAAGGTGTTTCTCCAGTGGAGCTTTGGGGGGTCGTTCGGTATCCCCAGAGGACGTAAGGCAATTCTTCTACCCAATTTCCTTTAGCATCGTCCAAACGTCGTTTCAGCCCGTTCAGTATTACTTTGTTTGCAGCCTCTGCTTGACCGTTGGTTTGAGGGTGCTCTACTGAAGTGAAATAGTGTTTAATTTTCAGTTCGAGCATTAGTTTTCGAAATCCCATGTCTGTGAATTGAGTTCCGTTGTCCGTCACTACTACCTCGGGGATCCCGAACCTGGTCATAATGCTTTTTTTGAAGAATTTTATGCAGTTTTTTGCAGTGATGGTCGCCAAGGGTTCCGCTTCTATCCATTTGCTGAAGTAGTCTACGGCGACGATCAAGAATTTGACTTGTCCTGGTGCCTTTGCGAAAGGTCCGAGTAAGTCCATTCCCCACCATGCGAAGGGCCACGTGGAGGATAAACTCGTGAGGTCTGTGGGGGGAGCTATGTGGACATTGGCGTGGATTTGGCATTTCTTGCACTTCTTCACATGATCACTAGCATCGCCAATCATGCTCGGCCAGTAGTAACCAGCTCGAAGAGTTTTACGTGCTAAAGATCGAGCTCCCATGTGCTGGCCGCAGATTCCCTCATGAATTTCTGTCAATACATAGGCTACTTCCTCTCCCTCGATGCATTTTATTAGCGGGGAAAAGATGCTTTTTTTGTAAAGCGTTCCGTTGATGACTGAAAAAGCCGAGGTTCTTCTCCTGATGTATTTGGCGTCGTTACTGTCTAGGGGTTCTGTTCCTGCGACGATGTATTCTACAATTGGGGTGATCCAGCTGTCCGTTTCTTCGAGCATACAGATGGTGGGGTTAAACAGAGGCTCGAGAGACACACTGAGTTTGTGTAGTGTTTCTTGGATGGTTGTCCTCTGGTTCCCAGGGGTTTTTGTGCTTGCGAGTTTGGCGAGGATATCAGCTCGTTGATTTTCCGCTCTTGGGACGTGAACTATCTCGCTTGCTTCAAATTTAGCCATTAGCGACCGTACCTGAAGTAGGTATTTTAGCAGGATCGGTTCTTTGGTCTCGTATTTACTTCCGATCTGGGAGACCACCAAGAGAGAGTCGGTATGAAGTTTTATTTGTTGGATTTGGAGTTCAATTGCCAGGCGAAGTACGGCGATGCAAGCCTCGTACTCTGCTTGGTTGTTCGAGGTGGGAAAACCGAATGTAAGGGAAACTTCGATGATGACCCCTGTTGGGCTTTCTAGCATGATCCCAGCGCCACTCCCTTTTGGATTAGAGGACCCATCGACTTATAAGATCCATATGTCAGATTCGATGTTAGCAGGCGTCATCTCGGCGATGAAGTCCACCAAGACTTGTGCTTTAAGTGCTGTTCGAGCTTCATATTTAATCCCGAACTCTGAGAGTTCCACAGCCCATTTGATCATTCTTCCAGCCAGATCGGGTCTATGGAGTATCTGCCTGATGGGGTAGTTAGTTCGGACGACTACCTGGTGGGCGACAAAATAGGCTCGAAAGCGTCGAGCTGCGACAATGAGAGCTAGGGAGATTTTCTCGATTTTCTGATAACGACTCTCAGCTCCGTGCAGAGCCTTGCTTGCGAAGTAGATCAGGCTTTGCCCGGTTTCGAGCTCGCGCACCAGAACGGCAGCTAAAGCTTCTTCCGAGACTGCCAGGTATAGGTATAGGGTTTCCCCTTCATTTGGTCGAGTTAAAATTGGAGGCTCGGAGAGAGATTTTTTTAGTTGTTTCAAAGCTTCGTCTTGCTCAGGCGTCCATTCGAAATCTCTTTCTTCTTTTTTGAGGATTTTAAAAAGTGGAAGAGATTTGAATGCTGCATTCGATATAAAACGAGATAGAGCAACTATCATTCCATTAAGTTTTTGCACTTCGCTTTTGGACGTCGGAGTTCGCATTTCTGTGACGGATCGATATTTATCTGGGTTCGCCTCGATTCCTCTTTCTGTTAAGAAGAAACCCAAGAATTTCCCTGCTCGAACTCCGAATGTGCATTTCTCTGGGTTTAATCTCATTCTATTCTTTCGTGCCTCGTAAAAAATCGCTCTTAGATCGCTTATATGGTCGTCATCACTTCTGCTCTTGGCGATCATATCATCGAGGTAGACTTCTACGCTTTTACCGATCTGGTTTTGGAACACTTTGTTCATCATTCTTTGATAAGTTGCTCCAGGGTTTTTTAACCCAAATGGCATGACTCGGTACGCGAAGTTTCCTCGGTCAGTGATGAAGGCGGTTTTTGCTTGATCTGAGGGAAACATGGCGATCTGGTTGTATCCGGAGTATGCGTCCATGAAGGATAATAACCAAAAACCGAAAGCGTTGTCGACCAAACGATCGATGCTGGGGACCGAAAAAGCATCTTTTAGGCAAGCTTTATTGAGATCGGTGTAGTCCACACACATACGCCATTTTCCGTTAGATTTCTTCACCATGACTGGGTTTGATAACCAAGTTGTGTATTTAGCCTCGGAGATAAAGTTGGCTCTGATGAGGTCGTCTACTGCTAAGGCGGCGGCAAAGGCTTTCTCTTTGCTTTGAGCCCGCTTTCTTTGGGCGATCCATTTTGCTTCTGGGTTTATTGCGAGTCGATGGCAAGCAACCTCTGGTGGGATCCCAGGCATGTCTTCGGCCGACCAAGCGAAGATGTCTTCGAAATCTTTAAGACATTGGGTTAAATCGATTTTGATTTTTTCTGGAAGGTCGATCCCTATTTTGATATTTTGGGAGGGGTCTGAACCGAGCTGTATTTCGACGAACTTTCCATCAGGTTCTGGTCTTTTGATTTTTCGTTTGAGCTCTTTGGTTAGCTCGTCGACGTCTTTCTGATTTTCGACTTTCGGATCGCAACCGGTTTCTATGTTAGTAGCGGTGTTAACTTCAGTCGATCTACCTTTTGGCAGTTTGGGAGTCGACAGTTCTTCCGAAGGGGGGACCCCTTCATGCTCCGAAGCCTTTCGTTCGTTCTTCGTCCATAGGAAAAAACACCCGGAGGCCGACTCTAAGTCAGAGTTCAGAGTGATAACTTTGTTGCAGAGAGAGTGGAACTTCATCTTTAAGTGTGTGGTGGATGTAACCGCCCCGAGCCTGCCGAGGGTCGGTCTTCCTATAATACCGTTGTATATGGATTCACAAGGTAAGACGAGGAATTTGGTCTTGACGGTTCGAACCATTGGTTCGGTTCCGTAAGTAACCATTAGCTCCAGATGCCCAAGGGGTTTCGTTCGAGATCCGTTGAAGCCGGACAGAGCCGTTCCTCTATAAGGGGTGAGTTCCTCTTTGTCGATCCCCATTTTGTTCAGAAGATCGATAAAGAGGATGTATGATGAGCTCCCCTGATCGACAAAGATACTACGTACCTCCTTATTGGCTATGATCGCCGATATTAAGAGAGGTGCGTGTTTGTTAGCCTTTCCGTCAATAAGGTCGTTGTCGCTAAAAGATAATGGAGGTCGATTGGTCTTGGTCGGGGTTGTTGACGTTGAAGCCACGCATAACAATTCCTTCCATTTTCTTTTCATTGATTTTCCTGATCCTTCATGATCGAATCCTCCAGTTATCATCATGATAATCGAACGTTTATTATCCAGTTCTTCGTGGTTTGGGTCGATCACTTCTTTTCCTTTTGCCCTAGGATTTTCATTTCTTTCTCTTCCGATGTTGTCAGATCGTTCTCCCTCCCTTTTGACATAAGATGATAGTTTTCCCCGTTTTATTAAATCTTCAATGTCATCCTTTAGGGCGTTGCAATGGTTTGTGTCATGGCCATTGCTTCTGTGGTATCGGCAGTATTTGTTGGCCTTCTGCCCAGGACGGATAGGTAAGGACCTGGGAGGCTTGACGTCCCTGAATTCGACGTTCCAACATTCCCCTAGTAACTGGGCGTTGGAGACGTTGAGTTCGGTGTATACCCGGTGGCGATTTTTCTTACCGATGTTCCACGAATTTTTACGAGGGTCGATCTCGATGTGGCGTTTCGACGGTTCTGTATGTGACGATGTTTTGTCGACTTTGGAATTTTCTTCTTCGTTAATAAAGCACTGGGATAGCTCGAGGAATTCTTGAAGGGTGTTAGGTTCCCAGGTGTTGATGTGCTTTCGGAACGAGCTTCCAGGGAGCAGACCTTGGGCCATGAAGAAAATTCGGAAAGCGTCGTCTAACTGACGAACCTGAAGAGCTTCGATGTTGAATCGCTCTATATATTCTCTCATGGGCTCATTTATCCTTTGGACAATAGATGCTAAAACATTTTTGTTTTTGGGTTTGCTCTTGGAATGGGCAAAGTGCACCGAGAAGTGTTTCGCTAACTGGTCCCATGAGGAAATGATATTCGATCTTAACGTCCGAAACCATTCGGAAGCCATTTTGTCCAGGGTTAAAGGGAATATTCGGCATTTCATTTCCATGGGTACGTTTCGATACTGCATGGTTGTGTCAAATTGGTCTAGATGCCTGTCGGGGTCGCCCGTCCCGTCGTAAGTCTTCAGTCATCCAGGTGGTTTTTCGAGATACTGCGGGACCTAGAAGTTGTCGATCGATTTTGTGAAAGGACCTTTTCGCCCAGGTTGATTCGCCCGTGACAGTGGTTGGTGTCTGTGATGAGGTTCAAGATGTCCGTATCGTCGCGTTTGATTGTTTCGAATGTCGTCACGGCTTCTTGATCGTCTCTTTGATGAGGTCGAGCCTTCAAGATCGTCGAAATGGCGAGCCAGAGGAGAACGGGAACCATTCCCTCGGTGGCGGCGTGGAGGAGAATGTGGATCATCAAGATCGTCATATTGTCGAGCTGATGGAGAACGAGAATCATTCCCTTGGTGACGGCATGGGGAAGGGTGAAGATCGTCGAGACCATTATGTTGTCGAGCCGGAGGAGAACGGGAACCATTTCCTCGTTGACGGCGTGCGGGGGAACGATGATTGAGCTTTCTCCGAGGGGGTGATCGATGAAAAAGTCTTCTTCGAGTTGGGCGTCGTTCCTCCAGGGAGCCCTGCCCGGATGATTGCTGGTCCAGAGCGTTTCGACCTTGTAGTCTCGCTACTTCGGATTCGAGGTTAGCGAAACGGTTGCTTCTTTCTTCATTTACGGCTTCTTGCCGAGCCAATAGCTGAACGAGTTGTTGAACAGCGTCTGTCAAGGCCGGAAGTAATTGAGGAGGAGATGGTAGCCTCGTTTCATCTGTGCCCGAATGTGTTGGGATGGTCCCGTGTTGGGATATCGGTTTCGCGTTTGCGACGAATTCGTGAGTTCCTGGACGTGACCTTCAGGGGTTTGCTGAGGACCGAGCTCAGGTTCGGCCATGAGACCAGTCGGTATTGAACGGCGCGTTGGTGCCATTTAATAAGTTCAAGGAGATGGTGAGAAAAATAGGGTATTGATTTCTCCCACTGTGGTCGCCAATGTTCAGTACTGTGCTTCCGATCTTAGAGATCGGTATTACGCAGTTAGTAGATATTTTATCCTTGATTCTGTCTCTGTCTTCAGGCCTTGAGAAGAAGATTTTGTTCGATCTGGAGAGGTTCGACCTTGAGATGTTCGATCTTGAGATGTTCGATCTTGAGGGGCGATGTTGTACCTACAATGATACTCCGACGCTCAAGTCAGTATTTGAGTGAATGAGTGTTCTGTTAGAAAAAGTGCTTACCATTAATGAGCATTAAATGCTGTATTTATAGATTTTGAGTGGTGTTTGTTGTGGCCGTTTTGGGCCGTCCGATCTTGTGAAATGATCTTGGCCATTGAAGATTGGACTCTAATGATGTTAATGGGCTTTCTTAATAATTGGGCCTTTGGAGGGGGTGTAAAGAGCAAAGATTTATAATTACCATAACAGGATCCAAGACAAACTCCAAATGGAAAGGAAGAAGGTTTGCCTCTAGATTCATGGAATTTAATTTTTATCAAATTTCATAAACACGATCTCATTGCTGATTGAATTATAGACTGAATTTGATAACAAAAGAGCAATTGAAATACAACATTACAAGAAAAGGATTGAAAGGATAGATACGATAGCACAAAGAGCAATTTCACAGTTAGAAGAACAAAGAAGAAAAGAAGAGTTAGAGGCCAAAGAAAAAGCAAACAAAATCAGAAAAACAGGAAGGGTTCCTCTGGTCACATGTTTCTGCTTCTAGTCTTCATAAGATTATTGAGTCATGGAAATAAAAACAACTTGCAAATATAATGTTTCTAAGAATTTGCTGTATGGAATTGACGGTGTTCTCACAAGCACCGAAGATGAAAGAATCGGTGGAGGAAGTTGATGGAGTTTTTTTTTTGTTTTTTGAAATCAAAGTTGGGAGTTATCATTGCTGACAATGTGAGAAAGAAGAGAATTACGATGAGAATGCAATTTTTTTTGTCAAGTACAGTATTATGATATCATACCCTCATTGATAAAAAAAAAAATCAAGTGTGGTACTTTAGTACCGAACCTGTTCGACACTTTGATACCATACTTGTCAAAAAAACAGTCTAGGGGGTTTAGTAGAGCTACCAAAACGGGCTACCCGGCCCATATCGGGCTGGCCCGCTATGGGCTCGGGCTTTTAAGGGTCGGGCTTAAAAGCCTGGGTTGAAATTCAGGCTCACCCTTTATGGCCCAAGCTCGGCCTTATGCGGGCTGCGGGTTTTTCGGGCCAGCCCGCATTATGCGCGATTTTTAGCGACACTATCATATAACCGGACAAAATGATGGGCCCAAGCCCTCCCAAGATTAAAATGAATAGCACTTTGATTAGTTCTTGCAATAGATTTTATTTTATTTTTTAAAAAGTTATTTTACATTTTAATCTGTAACAAATAGCCCCAAGTTAGCTTTTCGTTTTAACCATAAAAAGTGATTTTATCATCAGATTACACTCATAACATATTTACATCTATCAAATATAAATGAACATATCTAAGTGAGTTTATAGTTTTCACATTATTACGTTGCCTTCAACGAAAAATGAACACCATTACTATTAACATGTACAGGAGGTAACAGACCAGCAACACCAACCAGAGGCCGTCCCCAATTAACTAATGACAGAGGTTCGCTTGCTTGGATATAATGATGGATGTCTCAGTGGCTCGTGCTATCGCCTTGTTTAAGTGATTTGTATATAGCACGATGCCATTTATGGGAGTCTCAGAACTTGTGATCTAATCCCTGCAAAAAGCCTGGCTTTCTTAGTTTTGGTTCTCACCCCCCAAAATGATGTGTTATATTTGCAGTGAACTCTTTGTTTGGATTCCTTTGCTCAAGTATGCAAAGCTTGCGGGCTACCCAACTTGTGTTATTCACGGGCTTGCGGGCTACCCATGGCCCAGTCGGGCTAGCCCGACACGGGCTCGGGCTTTTACGAGCTGGGCTAAAAAGCCTGGATGTAAAAACAGGCTCAATTCCTTCGGCCCAAGTCCTCCCATTTTTCGGGCTAACCCGGCCCGGCGGGCCCGACCCATTTTGCCAGCTCTAGGGTTTAGGAGCGTGCTCCACGTGAGCGTACTTTTGGGTTTTTTTTAAAAATTAGGGATGTGTGGTGAGTAGTAGGGGGAGTGTAATAAGTATGAGCCAATGATTTTAGGTTAAGGTCCATCATCATAAAGAGGACTCTAGAGATGCCATCAGGAGGGTCTTCAAACTCTTACCAGCCAACTGAAGTAGATGCTCCTTTAATAGCAAAAAAATCCGCAATTACATTAGCTTTCCTTAAAGTGTGAGACAACTGAACATTACAATACCTAGCAATAAGCTTCTTAATATTGCAAATGATAGCTGCATAATGATGCCAGAGATTAATAGTCTTTCACACTAGGTGAATGAACAAAGTAGAATCAGAGTAGCAAACAACATCACAATATCCTTTCTCTCAAGTTAATTTTAGACCATGATAAATGGTCATTAACTTAGCATGGAGGTTATTAGTGAATCCCACAGATCTCATGAAACCATAAATCCAGTTCCTGTTAGCTTGTCTCTAGCAATAAACTTCTTAATATTGTAAATGATAGTTTCCTAATGATGACACATATTTACAGTTTTACGCACTAGGTGAATGGCCAAAGTAGAATCAGAGTAGCAAACAACATCACAGTATACTTTCTTCCAAGTTAATATTAGACCATGATAAAGGGCCATTAACTCAACATGGGGGTTATTATTGAATCTCACAGATCCATGAAACCATAACTCCAGTTACCATTAGCTTGTCTCAGTACACCACCAAATCCCGATGAACCTGGATTACTAAAGCTGCTACCATCCAAATTTAAAACCACCTCAGGTACTTCCTTAGGATTCCAGGAAACCAAACGGGGCGCCAAGGAACTAGATGCAGGATACAAGAAAAGCTTTGGCAAGAGATTCAACAGGTTGTAAATTTGAATCTTTAGATGACAAATTGCGACATTTTCTCGAGCCAAGCAAAACTGATTTCGGGCCCTCCAGATCCACCAAGTAGGTGAGAGGAACAAATATGAATTTGTACCTGCAATTCCATTCTTTAACCAAGAGATGAAAGTAGTGTCACTAAAATTTTTTATGTTTTTAAGTCCTAAAGACTGTCAAAGTTGATGAGGAAAATGACAGTCGCTCAAGCAGTGGAGAATGTCTCATCTACCACATTGCATCTAGGACAGTTAGAGGATATTAACATTCATCTGTTATGTAACATAGCCTATGAAGCCTGGATATAGGATACAACACGATATTGATACAGGGATACCATTTTTTTTGAAAATCAAGATACGATACAGCTTAGATACTTTAATAAAAAATTAAATTAAAATTCAAATATATAAAAAAAATAATATACAAACATAACCAAAGTAACGGTAAAGAGATATTCACTTTCTAATTGACAATTGCTCATAATAAGAAAAAAATTACACGAAAAAAGAGGAATAGAAAGGAGCCACCGTTTATCCAGAAGGTAGTAACCCATTTTAGGAAAAACTGCTAATTGACACATATAGTAACCCCCCTTTTAGAATTTAATATTTTATGGTAGTTTTTTTTAGGATATAAATTAAAAACACTTGAAAAGGAGCCACATTGGCTTACAAAAAAAACAGAGGCCCATATCTCATATCCCTTGCGTATCTGACTGTATAAGTTTGTCGTATCTTGCGAGTATCCATATAAGCCAGCTGTATCCCGTGAGTATCGACCACGTATCCCCCACGTATCAGACATTTTTCTTTTAAAAAAATAAGAGAAAATCCCAGGATACTCCATGGGTATGTATCTCGGCCTATAAGACACGTATCTATGTCGGATACAGATACTTGTCCTGTTTTGGAGTATTAGGGCTTCTTAGAACATAACTCTAGTAGGGGGGAATCAAGACAAGGTGTCCAGAGAAAATTTTAATTTTCTAAGGAACATGAATCCTCCACACCCACTTCCAAGACTCAATATGTATCTCTACTCAACAAATGATTAGCAGTCGTTAACCAGTGATATCCATTCTTCACTGTGTACAAGCCATCCAAATTACCTTTCGATGTGAGACCATCAGAGATGATGTGATTCAAGTAGTGATGCATAGCCTTAATAGCTACATTGACATTATCAGGGAGATGAATATATCCTACACACAAACATTAATTAAATCATGGATGTCTACATATAGAACATAATTACTCAGTTTTCCTTGATTAGATCTAGTATCAAACCAAAAGGAAGAACTTCCATCACTCAACATGTACTTGTAGCCATATCTTAAAAGCCCCTATTGCCTTCAAAATCGAATTCCAAATAACTGAGCCAGTTTTTTTAAATATCTAAAATAGAATTATTGCCAACATATTTATTTTTAAACAATTGCACCCACACCTTATCCACATCTCTGAATATCCCACACTAGTTTTCCTAGCAAAGCAGTATTAGCTTTCATTGCCATCCTGATGCCAAGCCCACCCAGCTTCTTTGATTTGGTTATTTTATCCCAACCAACCAAATGAATTCCTTTCCGAAATAAAGACTCTTGAAAGCTTGTCCATTTGAGCACATATAGATTGAAGAAGCCAAACAATCTGCATGTAATAGGTAGAAATGGAGTTCAACATAGATTTTGTTAAGGCTAATCTACCAACCTTACTCAGTAGCTTATTCTTCCAAGAGGCCAATCTTTGATTAATTTTATCCACAAGAAACTCATAATCACTCTTCCCAAGCCTGCCATGTATCATAGGAAAGTCTAGAGATTTCTCCAAGGAAGTGTACTTCTAGTTTTTGTAATAGAAACAATAGAGTATATTTTGCTTCTTCTAGTAGTAGAAGAGAAAAAAGCTCTAGACTTAGCAACATTCATTTTCAAACCAAATGTGACAACAAAATCAGACACAATTCCTTCTATAAGAGTAGCTTAAGAAGTTGTAGCTTTAGAGAAAAAATAGAACATGACCTGCAAGAAAACAAGTGAGATAAAAATGGGCCATTCTCTGAGATACTGAAAGGTTTCTAGAGGTTGTTGTCCATTACTGCCTGAATTGCATGAGAAAGGCTTTCCATACAAATCACACGAAGATAAGAAAATAGAGGATCTCCTTGTCTCAGGTCCATTGTTAGATGAAAGGTGGAAAGCCTACTGCCATTCCAAATAATAGACAAATTAGTAGAAGAGACACAATGCATAATGAGCTTAATAGTAATGTTAAGGAATCCAAACTAAGACAGGCAGTCCCTTAAAAAATCCCATTTTAATATTGTCATATGCTTTCTCTAAGTTAATCTTGTACACAACATCTCCCTTCTTCTTCTTCTTGGATTTCCTCATAGGATGGATTACCTCTTGAAGGATAATAGCATTATCACTAGTACCTCTTCGAGGCAAACAACTACTTTGAAAGGGCCCAATAATTTGGTCAAGAAAAGGCTGTAATCTATTCACCATGACTTTGGACAATAACTATAGGTATCAAAGCAGTTAAAGTTTCAGCTATGGAGGGATTAAAGGTACCTGTAGCAAACGCTTCAAAAATGAGCATACAAACACCATCTCCAACAATATGTCAGAATTTCTTGAAAAAGATTGCATGACTTGTAGGCCTGCATATGACTTAAAGCATCAACAAATACCTCCTTAGCTACAGTTCTCATAAATACTTGCTTAGCATCACCTGTAAGTTGAGAGAAAATAAAATTACTACGAGACATTTGAGTAGCATAGTTCTGACCAGGAGAGAAAAACAAGCTACTAAAAAAATTCTAAGCTTCCTCCTTCAAAATATTATCATCGGTCCACCAAATACCATTTGGCAAATGTAAACCATGAATTTTGTTATGTTTCCTCCTAATCACAGTCTGAGCATGGAAGAATTTAGTATTCTTATCCCCAGAGTTATCCACTTCTCCCTAGACTTTTGATACCAATATATCTCTTCTTGAAAGGGAATAGTGTCATATTCCTGTTGAAGCTGCTACTCAAGATAAACTAGTCTAACATAATCAATAGTTTCAAGGGAATTTTGAATTTCCTTGATTCTTCTCTCAAACGCCTGCTTTCTTCTTTTGATATTACCAAATATTTCAGTATTAAACTCCCATTAATGTCGACATTCCAAACATTGTTTGATTGCGGCAGCCTTTGAAACACGATGATATTTCACGCCTCTCTTTGTTATCATATTAATTTTTTGTCCCCACCCATTTCTTGGGAGAATAAATGTTTGTTCTTTCCTATCGGAAGCTATTAAGTGGGTTCGAGATCTGGGTTATAAGGATGTTATATTTGAACTTGATGCCAAGTTCAAATAAGATTGTAAGGATGTTATATTAAGTGGGTCAATGCTTTCAATTCCAATAAGATTGTAATTTCTGAATTTGGTGTTTTGCTTGGTTTTTGTAAGAGTCTTTTCTCTTTTTTTAATTACAACTCTCATGTTGAGTTTGCTAGGAGAAATGCTAATAAGGTTGCTCACTCTTTAACTGCGGTGGCTTTATTGTCAGCTAGTCCTCAGGGATTACTTTGAGATTCCTACATGTATTTCCAGTTTGATTCCTATTTGTTGGGATATAAAACAAGTAAAAGCAAAAAATGCTCAATAAAGCTTCTTTTAAAGAAGCGGCTTTAACGAACACGCGCGCGTTGTTTTCAAATATACATTTTAAATGGTTGGCTCAGTTGGTAAGGAGTTGGCTCATTTCCCACAAGGTCATGGGTTCAACTCCCGCTGCCGATGTGAGGACCTCTTTGGTGGGTGATCTGTAAGTACCTTTATAAGCGCTCAAAGAGCCTTGAGGCCTGTCCTGACCCTGGTGAGCCCCCGGAGCCCAACTCACCTAAACTTTTTAATTCCAAAAAAAAATATACATTTTAAATCGAAAAACTAAAAACTGGTAACCACCCCGAACAAGGCTTACATGTTTATTTAAAATTGCAATTGTGGTTAGTTATCCTTGATTGTGCCAAAAAAATTTACAAACAAATGCAACTAATATTAACTAATTTTGATGTTGGGATGCAGTTGTAAAAGATAGTTACGCCCGTCATGTTAACACAGCAGAAAGCAAATTGATGTAGTATGATAAAGGCAATAATTGGGCAACATATTTTATTTTAATCATTAGAAATGCTTCCTAATGAAAACAAAAACACTTGGTAAGCACCAATGAGGAGCAATACATGCTAATGTAAAATCAAAATAAAAGTTTGAGGGGTTAATTAGTAGTACAAATGAAAGAATATTAAACCCCTCATTATTGAAAACACTAAGGGAAAAAATCTTAACCCTTTCAACAAAATAATATTCATCAAGAGTGCTAAACCCTAGTTAGTTGTCCTAACTAAAATAGAGAAATCAAAGTGTTTCTTGTATGGATCCCAATGAAAGCCAATCTCATCCCCATTTTTCAAGTCCCTTCTTCTTACAAAATCTTGGGCCCAAGTTCCAATGAAAGCATAGCTTCCTGAATAAAACAATCTCTTGAGAATCAGCATATGCATGGAGTTGGTATCTATATCCCAAATTTTAAGTGGAGCACCTCTATCAGCATCAGCAGCAACACTCAACACAGGCAACACCAAGTCCTCCACCAAATCTTTGGGTAGCAACACCATGTTTTTTGTTTCATCAATATCACTCTCTTGGAGGACTTTTTTGATCTTCCAAGGGTCATCATAAAGCATCAACTTGGTTGAGTAGCCCCACCATCTCTTTCCAATAGGATAGGCTAGTGTTTTGGTATTGGGACATGGACACACACCCAATGATAAGTGGGTACAAGTTTGGTTGAAAGGTAAAGCCATAGTGGGTGCAAAACTTTTTCTTGGGACTTAGTTGTATATACCATTTCTTTGTGAAATCTCATGTTTTTATAGAGCAAATGCATTTGGACAAGTCTCAAAAGGATGATTTTTAGCCTTCTATTAGTTGCTCTTGGGAAAATTTAATCATTATTATTATTTCATTAACAACTGTAATAATTTTGTATTTTATTTTTTATATATCACACTCTAGAAATAAATCCTTAAAATTACACTTATTCGATACATATATATATATATATATATATATATATATATTATCTAATCGAAGGATTTAATTTTACAAAAAATTATAAAAATTAGGTCATATATATAAGAGTGCTGCTATTTGTAACGACACAATTGTCCCGAAACCCTCCCGAACAAAAATCAACGGCTCATCTCATGTGCCTTGATACAGTACATGCACAACTGGCAAAAATTAACAGCTTGCCTTGATACGGTACATGCACAGCTGGTAAATGGAAAATGCAAAGGATATCACATAGCCACACATTCGGGAAAGCATTCGGGAGAAAACTCTTCGCGTCTTATAGCATTTTCCTATATATAATTCTTCCAGAAAAAATTGATTATAATAATAAATATTAAATACTAATTTTACAGATAACTTATATATTTATTAAGAATTATATATTTCCTTTTTAATAAAATTTTGTAACATCAAATAAAGAAAAAATTGAATACATTTTTCATGTGATAAAATGATTACTTAAAAAATCAAATTGACCTTTCTTTTCATTCTTTATTTTATTCTAAAACATCATAATTAATTAATAAATACTACAAAATAGGATTAAATTTATATCAATTCATTTATTCATTTATAAACGTAAAAAAATTTATTAAAAGTTTATTTGATCAAAATCTTTTTTTCAAAGGAAAAAAACAAACCAACACTTAAGGTATTTCTTCAATTAAAAAAAATCATTCATGACTTGCGTAAAATAACCAATTTCTAATAATATGAATCGGAGATTTAACACATATGTAAACAACTAATTTATTGTATCC
This sequence comes from Astragalus membranaceus, assembly GCA_039519185.1. NCBI lineage: Eukaryota > Viridiplantae > Streptophyta > Magnoliopsida > Fabales > Fabaceae > Astragalus > Astragalus membranaceus. Next base: position 107,735,437 of record CM076847.1, on the reverse strand, counting down.
TAAACAAATGTTTCCTGAACTGGATCGGAGATCTAATCGTCGAGTTTTGTAATCTAGACAAAGTATTTTTAACAAGCGAAAAAATCGAACCGGCTTATCCGGTTCGACCCATTTTAAATGCCACAATAACTTATTTAAAGTAAAAAACTAAATCAATATTTAAAAGGTATTTCTACATCTAAAACAATTCATTTACCATACGCGTAAAATAATTATTTCTTCTAATTATGAATTTGATGGTTAACGAGCGTGTAAAATAATTAGCTAATTTCGTGCATTTCAGACAATATTCTGAGAATCAGACTTGAGATTGAACTAGTGACACCTCCAAGTCATGTTTTTAATGTTTAACATTAGTTGAACCAAATGACTACAAAATTAAACAAATTAGTATCTTAAAATTTTATTTTAATAGTTAATTTTAATATATGTTTGATCAAATTTTTTTACTCAGAGATAAAAATTAGGCTTAAATATATGTTACCCCCTGCAAATATGCTCATTATCCATTTACCCCCTGCAAAAAACTTTTTTTAAAATAAACCTTACAAATATTAAGTGTTTCTAGTTACCCCTGTTGTCAGTTTTAGCTAACAGCAAGTCTATGCTGATTTGGCTGCCATTTGCAGGAGGTAACTAGAAACACTTAATATTTGTAGGGGGTAACTAGATCCCAAATGACAGCCAAGTCAGCATAGACTTAACGCTGTTAGCTAAAACTAACAGCAGGGGTAACTATTTGCAAGATTTATTTTAAAAGTTTTTTTTGCAGAGGGTAAATGGATAATGAGCATATTTGCAGGGGATAACACGTATTTAAGCCTAAAAACTAAACCAACATTTACTTCGTATTTCTACATTTGATAGGATTCACCTCGATCATAAATTAACTGATTTCTTGTATTATGAAATTGAAATTTAGCGCGCATATAAAATAATTAATTTCTTGTACTCTAGAGTCTAGGCAATAATGTCTGAACCAACTTGCTTACCTGCGAGTCTTCTATGATTCAACCTTGAATGAACCTAATAATTAAAAGGGCTAAATATGTTTTCGATCCCTATAAAATTTGGGTTTTTGTCTTTAATCCCTACATTAATGAAATAGGCGTTTTGGTCCCCACATTTTTTTTCCGTTTTCATTAATAGTCCCTGTCGTTAAATCCATCTGATCAGTCAACAGAAATGTGACGTGGCTGTTAAAAAGATAGGGACCAAAACACCTATTTCGTTAATGTAGGGACTAAACTTAGAATGACCCAATTTTGTAGGGACCAAAAACATATTTTACCCTAAATAAAAAAAGCCTAATCAGATGGATTTAACGACAGGGACTATTAATGAAAACAGAAAAAAATGTAGGGACCAAAACGCCTATTTCGTTAATGTAGGGACTAAACTTAGAAGGAGCCGATTTTGTAGGGACTAAAAACATATTTAACCCTAATTAAAATTAGGTTCAATTGATTCAACCTTGAATGAATTTCTTGTTCAATTGATTCAACCTTGAATGAACCTAATAATTAAAATTAAACAAATAAGTATTTAAAAAGTATTTTTTCAGAAACCAAGAAAAATTGAATTGCCTTATCCGGTTTACCCAATTCCATAGATTTGTAAACCGATTGTGGTTGAACCAACAACTAGATTGATCAGTTCGGTTCAACTATCACCATATTTTATTTTTAAAAAAGACTAAAATAATATTTAGAAAGTATTTCTACATTTAAAAAATTCATTTATCGCACACGTAATATAACTAATTTCTTTGATTACGAATTTGGCGTTTTATGCATGTTTAAAATAATTAATCTCTTGCATTCTAGACAATGTCGTCAGAATTAGATCGAATATCGAACTAGTGAGACTTCTGTTCTGGGTTATGGTTCAAATTTTCAACTTTGGTTGAACCGGGTGACAGAGAATCGTTAAATTTTATTTTAATAGTTAATTTAAAATATATTTTGGTCACGATATTTTATTCAAAGGAAAAAACTAAGTCAACATTTAGAACCTATTTCTACTCTTATCCAAAAAAAAGATTTCTACGCTTAATACAATTTATTTACCACAAGAATGAAAAAAAATGCCACGATCTTTTATTCAAAGGAAAAAACTAAATCAACATTTAGAAGGTATTTCTATGCTTAATACAATTTATTTACCGAAGACATGAAATAACTAATTACCCGTATTACAAAGCGTGAAAATAAAAAATTTCTTGTATTCTAGACAATGTTGTCGGAACTAGTCTTGAGATCAATCTAATGAGAATTTCATATCATGGTTCAATGGGTTCAATCTTGGGTGAACCAAGAAGCCTGGATACTTAGTACGATACAAATACGATACGACACAAATACGGGGATAAAGATTTTTTAAAAAAAGAAGATATGACACGGCTAAATACATATATAAGTAGTCGATATATCATTATCGCAGCGTAGAAAAAATTAATTTGAAATCATACCAAATAGGCATTTAGATATATTTTTCCCACGCTTACTAAAATATATTATTTCTACTATGAGTGTGTCAACAAATATTATATTTCTAGTAAGAAAATATCGAAGATATATCGTATCAATGTGACAATCATATCTTTAATTGGTAAGATATGTATTGAAGATATATTTGACAAGTATCAAAGAGTATTGGGTGCGTATCGTTATACATATCGAACACGATCGATACGTCTCCACTTTTGGATTATTCGGGTTTCATTGGGTGAAACCAATGACTAAAAATTAAATAAATAAGTATCTTAAAATTTTATTTAATAGTTAAATGAAAATATATTTTGATCAAGATCCTTTATTCAAAGGAAAAAACTAAACCAATATTTAGAAGATATTTCTACATTTAATACAATTCATTTACAACATGCAAATAATTACTAATTTCTTGTATTATGGAATTTACCGTTTAACGCACATGTAAAATAATTAATTTCTTGTATTCTACAAAATATTGTCAGAACCGGATGAGCTTTTGGGTCATATATTTTCTTGTTCAGACCATTGCTGGTTTATCCACGGAGTGTCCCTACGCATCTAATGAAAGACTAATCTCCGCTCGTGCTTAGGATTAAATTTCACATTGGCCAACACCAAGTTTGTCTACTAGGAAAATCGAACTCGAGAGCACCAGGTCGACCCCCATGTCTCAGAGTAGATTAAGCCACTGGTCAACGAATGTTGGTTTTTTCAGGTCATCTATAGTTCAATTGGTTCAACCTTGGTTGAACCTAAAGACTATATATTAAATAAATGTCTTTAAAAAGTATTTTTAATAAGCAAAAAAAGTGGAAAATGGCTTATCCGGTTCAACTAGGTTCCATAGGTTTGTATATCGATTGTCAACTGTTAGACTAATCGATTCTCGATTCAACCGTCAAAATCTTTTATTTAAAGGAAAAAATAAACCAATAGTTAGAAGGAATTTCTGCATTTAAAACAATTCATTTCTTCAACGCGTAAAATAAATAATTTTTTCTATAATGATTTAGCGTTTAACCCACGTGTAAAATAACAAATTTCTGTAACCAAAAAAAGAAAGGAATGTAACAAAAAAAATAACTCATTTCTTGCATTCTAGACAATGTCATCAAAATTGGATCGAAGATTGAACCAATGAGACTTCTAAGTCATGGTTTAATTATTGAGCCTTAGTTGAACCGAATGGCTCAAAATTAAAAAAATAGGTCTCTTAAAATTTTATTTTAATAGCCAGTTTAAAATATTTTTTGACCTACATCTTGTATTCAAAAGGAAAAAACTATACCAATTTAAAACGTATTCTACATTTACTGCAATTCATCAATTTAAGGAGTTGACATCTCCCAATAAATGTTTTTCCATACGCACCGACTAGAGATCGAACCCAAGACCAAATGGTTAAGGGACTCAAGTATCTACCACTTGTGTCACATCATGTTGGTTAGTGCAATTCATTTAGCACGCACATAAAATAATGTCTTGTATTATGATTTCCCATTTAATGCACTCATCAAATAATTAATTTCTTAACTCCGATGGATGACCTAGTGGAGCATGACAGAATTTGTTTTTGAGAGGTCTTGGGTTCAAATCCCCGCTAGTTCTCTTGGAGTGAGATAAATATAATTCCCTTCTAAAGCTCTCAAAGAGCCCAAAGATTATGGTTCAATTGGTTGAGCCTCGGTTGAACCAAATAACTAAAAATTAAATAAATAAGTATTTGATATTTTTATTTTAATAGTTAATTGAAAGTTTAAAATATATTTTGATCAAGATATTTTGTTCAAAGGAAAAAACTAAACCAATATTTAGAATGTATTTCTATATTTAATACACTTCATATACCACATACATAAAAATCACAAATTTTTTGTGTTATGAGTTTGACGTTTAACACAGGCGTAAAATAACTAATTTCTTGTATTCTAGACAATATAGTCACAGAGTTGGAATGAATACCGAATCGATGCTAGTTTCGGGTCATGGTCCATAAATAAGTTTTGCACATATACAAACTCGGTTCACATACGTTTATGTGAATCGTGTTCACATATCTGCAAGGCCTATTTTTGAACGTATGTGAACTCAAATGTATGTGAGCTGAGTTCGTATATTGGAGAATCCATTTTTGGACGTATGTGGAGTGAGTTCACACAAGTGTATATAAACTGAATTCACATAAGTTCAAAAATAAGTGTTGCACATATGTAAACTCAATTTACACGTGTTTGTTTGAACTAACTTCACATATGTGCAAAACTTACTTCTGCACATATGTTTATTGTTGTGTGTGATTTCATTTTATTTTGAATTGTCTAATGGTACAACGTACATAACTGTTTCAAATTTTAGATAGATTGACAAATTCTCTTGGTCGTCCGGTGGTATAGAATCCCTTGATAGATTCTGAAAGAAAACATAAAAGCAAAAGATGTTTGTTCTTCGTAGTCGGCCCAACAGGCTGAGGAGATCTAGAAGCATCCCCTTCACGAGCAAGATCCCCAACAACATACACCTATGGAGGTAGTTTAGGAGGATATATGATCTAGTAGAGAGATTCCCCTGTGGTCCTATTGACACCTAAGTTCTCAGGACATATAGGAACCACATTGCCACACGTGTTTGGGATGGAGTTGTAATATATCTAGTTTTTTCTTTGTTGTCAAAATGGCCTTTTAACAATTCTAAATTTTATTTCAGGATTGTTGTGAGTTCAGGGTCTTTATCAACGATAAGTTGAGGGTGTTGTAATTGACACTAATAGACGGGCCGGCCATTTGGCTGTTGAGCCTGTGCTATAGCACAGGGCCTCTGCCCAGTCCAATTATTTTAGGGCCCCAAAAAAAATTGTATAAAATGAAATATATATTAGGTGCTCGCAACTTCATTTCACAATCTCGTTTGCGGTGCAATGGTGGCTTTGCTATGTCATACTGCGGTCTGAGAAACCAGGAACCTCACAACTTTGCCACTTTTTACAAATTCCTTGTTTATTAGATACAATATCAGTTTGTACCAAAAAAATATGGAAGCATATCAGGTCTCGTTGCACTTCCGTGTCTTTCCTTTTGACTTTTTTTTGGGTAAAAACCGGTATCCTCCACGGCGAACCGTGAAGATTAATCCCTCGAGGTACTGGAGTTCATTTAAGGGCTGATCTCTCCCAAACGATGTCTCTCCATACACACCAGCCAGGAATCGAACCCCTGACCAAATGCTTAAGAGGCCCAAACAATTTATCACTTGTGCCACACTCACTTGGTTTTTTCTTTTGACTTGCTTGCTTTTAGAATAATAATAATAATAATAATAATAATAATAATAATAATAATAATAATAATAATTGAGATTGTATATCAATTACTACCTATTAGAAGCAAACTCTAATTTAATTTTAATTTTCAATATATGTTGGCCTATATTATGTTTTCGAGAATTGGCCTATTATTATCTAACCGTGCTTGTGCGTGTTATTTATATATTAATAATTTTTTATCAGTAATAAATAAGTATTTATTTATAGCTTAGATGCATAAAAAAATATATTTACATGAATTAATTATAAAATATTTAACTTATACCAAATATTTGATAATTTGTTTAAAATTAATTACAGTTTTTAAAAATTAAAATTAATTTATTAATTTTTAGAGTAAATTTTTAAATTGGCTCCTCACAAGTTTTGGCCTCCTCTACAAATTTTGTTAAGATCCACCACTGTTCGGGTGAACAAAAAAATACTAGTGGTTTGTATATGTAATTTTTGTGAGAAGACCATGTAACGATGACCGGTGGCTGAACATCACTTGACACCAGTCCCTATCATCATCACTTTATATCACTTGTGAAATTTGCTTGCTGATCCTCGTCCCTTCCACTGTCGGAAAACGAAATTATCAGGTTTTTCTTTCTACCATGGCTACTAAGATCACAAAATATGAGTTTGTGTATGAGAAGCCTAAGGAAAAAAGTTGAAGAGTTGACTCAATCTTAATCTTAAGCAGGGGTCCAATTTTTTATATTTGAACAGGGCCTCCAAATTGTTTGGGACGGCCCTTAGTAATAGTATTATTTGTATAAACATGGATGGATTTATGAGCCTTTCCCCGTGGTTTGCAAGTCTATGGCTCAGTTTTTTGAGCAGCTTCGAGCCCTTCAATGGAAACCGAAGTGGGATAAGGGATAAGGGCTGCATGCTTTCCGATTAGGCACCAGATGGATCAACTTATAGAGGAGTCGACCTGCTAGACTCCAAATAATGGCCACATGGAGACGCAAGCGTTTTAGAAGGCCTTCCTACATAGGAGATGGATCTGCTGGTGTCTGAAGACATATGCACATCTTCCAGACAAGGTTCTGCACCAGTACGACTATTTTCAACACATTTCGTCATCTCTTCGTGGGGTCACATATGTTTTGTTTGTGTAAACTGAGTTCACATACGTTTAGAACTAAGTTATACACCCTTGTATAGAATGAGTTCACATATCGGATTGAAAGGATTGAAAGGAAGAACGTATTAAAAATTGAGAGCAATTTTGTCTTTTAAATTTGTTTAATTCACTTAAGGAGTGTAGGTAACCTCAATGGGGTGTTTAAAAGTCGTAGGTGAGTCTTCTACTATTCTACTATCTATCAATACTATTTACCTACTACCAAAATATCAATCTTATCATTTTACCAACTAAATAATTGGAGGATATTTAGGTAATTTCACATTTTCACTTTTTTATTCTCTCTCACACTTTTCACTTTTTCACTTTTTCACTTTCTCTTACACTTTTTCAAACTTTTTCACTTTTTTACTCCATCTCACACATTTTCACTCTCTTCTCCTCTTTTTTCTTTTACTTCTCTCATTTTTCTATTTTTCAAACTTATTCAAACTTTTTCACTTTTTCTCTCTCACACACACTTTTTCACTCTCTTCTCCTCTTTCTTCCTCTAATTCTCCCATTTCTCTATTTTTCACAATATACCTACTTTAAAAAAACAGATATTAAAATTTTGTCAAAATTTGAAGATTTTTAAAATAGTAAAGAGGAAAAAATTAGTAAAATAGTAAAATTTCATCTACATGTCACCTTCATTTTTCCTCTTTACTATTTTAAAAACCTTCAAATTTTGACTAAATTTTAATATCCATTTTTTTACACGGGGTAATATTTAGACTAATTGAATCTGTCAATTCTAAAATTGTGTGATAATGTTCGGACTAATTAAATTTTGTCTGAGTTCATACATTACCCACTACCAAAATACCAATGTTATCCTTTTCCCAACTAAGCAATTGCAGTTTATTTAGGTAATTTCATAGTTTCACCTTTTCAAACTTTTTCACTCTCACACACTTTTGCACTATCTTCTCTTTCTTCCGCTAACTCTCTCATTTCTATATTTTTCACGATATATCTACTTTAATTTCGTTTACATGTCTCCTTCATTTTTCCTTTTTACTATTTTAAAAATTATCGAAATTTTGATAAAATTTTAATATTCTGTTTTTTTACACGGGGTAATGTTTGGACTAATTAAGTTTGTCTATTTTAAATTTGTCAAGATTCTCACGTTTTTCCTCTCGAAATCTAGAATTCAGACGTTTTTCCAACCCCTTAATTCAAAATACCAACCCCTTAATTCAAAAACAACAAGTGAAGGAAAAATGAAGGACAAGTTTAAAACTTGAGAATCTTGACAAATTTAAAATAGACAAACTTTAATTCAAAATACCAACCCCTTTTAAAACTAACGTTTTTCCTCTCGAAATATAGAATTCAGACGTGTAAAAAGTCTATTGTGACAGTATTTGCACTTCCAATACTTTAATAATCACTATATTTTTATTATATCACAATAAATTCCATTATTGCACTTCCACTACTTTAATATTCCTTTAATAATAAACATGTCTATTCCACTTCTTGTAATTGACTCTTGGAGTAGTGTATATATATATATATATAGCCTGAATGGCAAATGAATAAGATATACCATCATTTGATATAACAAACTTCTCTTTCTAAATTTCTAGTACTCTTTCAACTTTTTCTTTCGAATTCCATCCACTCATTGGAATTCCTGGTTCTAGTTGTGGAATTCTTCGGTTCACTCCCTAGAAATCCAACCCCACAAGTTTTTCCAACCCCTTAATTCAAGATACCAACCCCACAAGTTTGTCTATTTTAAATTTGTCTATTTTAAAACGACGACACCCGTGTGTAGGCACGGGTATACTGCTAGTTATAAATAAAACTTGTTTGAACCTTTTGGAAAGAAATTGGTAACAAATAAGATAAAAAAGATCACGTGTGACGTTTAATGAGTTAATGTGATACTCAATTTGAAGGCTAAAGTGCTCCCGAGGTCATTTATCTTTATTTAAAGTAACGAATTAGTCCTTTATGTTTTTTTTGTCCCAAATAAGTCCTTTATCTTTCAAATTTTTGACACATAAATCCTTTTCCGTTAACAGTGCTGATTTATGTGTCAAAAAAAAGGATTTACGTGTTAAAAATTTGAAACATAAAGGACTGATTTGGGACATAAAAGGATTTATGTGTCAAAAATTTAAAACATAAAGGACTGATTTGGGACAAAAAAAAGATAAAGGACCAAATCGTTACTTTAAATAAAGATAAGGGACCCCGGGAGCACTTTAGCCCAATTTGAACCTATTCCATTTTAACTTTAGAATAATTCACCCCCAACAACACTTCATTTCCCCTCATACCTGAACCTCATTAATTCACTTAAAATACAAAACCTACCCTTATCCCTATCATTTCCCTAACCCACACACCCCCCTCACACACCAAAATTCACCATCCAGCACCCAGATCACGACAAGACCCACCCCACCACCACCACCACACCGAAACACAAGTCACAACCCGGCCGCCATCCCCACCCCCACAACCACAACACTCCACCCCCGTCGAACCACTACTCGTCGAACCCAACCGTACCACCACCACATACGTTTCACCCTTTTCGCAACATATCACAGTCGTCTTCAACGTAAAAGGTTTCTTCCTTTCCTGAAACGAAGTTTTCAGAATACATTTGACTTGTTTTTTTTTCTTCTGCAGTTTCAACGTCCAAAAATTAAGTTTCTAGAAATGTAATTCAGTTTCGCATCCAGAAATTTAATTTTCAGATGCCTAATTTCTGGATGCCTAATTTAGTTCCAATGTCTTCCAGAAACTGAATATCCATATGTACGAGTGAGTTACACTTTTGGGAATTTAGTTTCCGGATGCCTAAGTAGTTTACACATCCAGAAACAAAAACAATATTTTACGAATAGGTTTTCTTGAAACTAAATTTCCAAAAAGCATTGCACTTGTTATTTACTGCTCCAGTGGATTCGTGGTGGACACACGGTGGTTGTGAAGTGGAGAGGCGATTGTGTTGTCTCACGGCAGTGGCACAACAGTGTCTCAAAAATTGGGGGTGACGATGGTTGTGGTGGTAGAGGTGGGTTGTTTGGACTATTTGAGTGTGTTTGGAATTTAGTCGAATGTGTAAAATTTAAAACTAACGTTTTTCCTCTCGAAATCTAGAATTCAGACTAGAATTCAGACGTGTAAAAAGTCTATTGTGACAGCATTTGCACTTCCAATACTTTAATAATCACTATATTTTTATTATATCACAATAAACTCCATTATTGCACTTCCACTACTTTAATATTCCTTTAATAATAAACACTTGTGTGTGTTGATGTCTATTCCACTTCTTGTAATTGACTCTTGGAGTAGTGTATATATATATATATATATATATATATATATATATATATATATATATATATATATATATATATATGACAAATGAATAAGATATACCATCATTTGATATAACAAACTTCTCTTTCTAAATTTCTAGTACTCTTTCAACTTTTTCTTTCGAATTCCATCCACTCATTGGAATTCCTGGTTCTAGTTGTGGAATTCTTCGGTTCACTCCCTAGAAATCCAAATTCTATCACAATTGGTATCAAAGCATCGACCTGGTGCATCCATGGAGTCCAGTTTACTTCCTACAAACATAATTTAGAATGCTCTAGAAGTTGAAGCTAAGATGGAAATAGGTTTATGTTTTCTACGTGATAAACCATTTACTACTGAGCATCTATCATCACACAAAAATATTAGAATCACTATGATAGAGGAGGAAGAAGAGGAGTCTGAAGCAGAAATTGAGGAAAAGTGTGATGCCATTAGCTACACAGGCACACACACGAGTGAAGCATGCATCTTACGTTGAAGGTCCCTCCGTTCATGTTTTAAAATGCCACGAGCCTGCCATCTACATCTTAGCACCTTTGAGATATGCCACTACTTATGGAAGCTTAAAGACAACAACAGTTCTAGGAGCATTTGAGAAGTCTGGTAGTGCTGCTGTTCTTGGCATAAGTACTAATTCTATTAATGCTCATGTCAGAGGTACAATGTTGGGGCTAGTGAATGGCAACATTGTTGAAAGAAAGCACCAATACATTCTGAGTATTGCAAGAGCTCTCATATTTCAAGCAAAACTACCCAAGATTTTCTGGGCACATGCTGTTAGTCAAGCTGTACATATCATAAATAGATTACCAACCAAATTTTTGTCACAAAAGAGTCCATTTCAAGTCCTTCACTCCTTCTTGGTCATGATCCCAATTTAGACAATTTGAAAGTTTTTGGGTGATTGTGCTTTGCAAGCACATTAAAAGCAAATCGAAAGAAGTTGGATTCTAAATCTAGAAAATGCATTTACTTAGGATTTAAACATGGAGTCAAAGGACACTTATTGTTTGATTTGCATTCTAGAGAAATATTCTTGTCTACGGATGTCAAAATTTTTGAACATTTATTTCCATATCACATGATTTCAAATGAAGGAAAGTCCTCTCAAAATGACATCTCTAGTCATAACTTTGAAAATTCCATACCCTACCTTGATAATTACCACACACAAGACCATGAGCAGGGACATGGCCCCACCAACACAGAAAACACTGCCCAAACAGCAGGTACCAAATTCATAGATCAGTTGGGAGTTTTAGTTTATGATTTAACCACTAATACTACATCAATAAAAGTAGATATTGGTCAAAGTTTGAGGAAAGTTGGTCTAAGCAGCAACATGATTTACCACCATCAAAATACATGGTATTTAGAATTTCGTTTGCATCCCATGTCCATGTATAAAAACCTGAGTTATCCCCCACCCCCAATAGCCAAAATCAACATGTTTGAAAACTAAAAACTATTATTACACAAGCAAAATAAAGGGGAAAAGTTGTAAAGTTCAGAGAAGAGCATGTCTCAAGGTACCTTGCACCTTTCGCAACCTTTTTTTTAAGGTGACTGCACATTGCCTTGCCTTGGTTCCTCAGCTATATAATATGGTAACTTAGGAATGCTTCAAAAGTAGTAATCTAGATAAACCAAGGATTGTCATCCTTTCCTTCCGAGCCATCCAACCAAGTCTGATGTAAGTGCATCCATGTAAACTCATCTGGTGCATTAGCCTGCCAAAATCCACAATCTATTATTAGGTAAATTTATATCAGAATTTTCATCTAAAACATAAAAAATAAGAGCAGAAATTTGTAAAAACTGAGTACAAAGGGTCACCTTTGAATTCATCAAAACCTTTGTTAAACAACACCTTAACGTATTCCCTGATTTTGGATGACAGAGGACAAAGTTTAATAAGCCAAAGAAGAGCAAGTGATAGAAAGATTAAATAAATCAAATTATAAAAGGAACAACAATAAAACCAATACTTATCTAAACAACCTTAGATCAGTAGCCTAATGTACGATGTAAATGAGCAAAGGCTGAAGAAAGAAAAAGAAAATGCAGCATCCTAACAGAATTAGTCAATTTATGAACAGAATCACAGGTGAAAGTCAAGCAAATAATCATACAACAATCATTCATATCATTGAATCCAGTATTAGCTTCTCCATAGAACTTGTCACACCTTGAGAAGAAATGCCAAATAATATGCATTTCTCATGCATCAACCAATAATAGCCATGTGTAGTTAATGCAACTTGGTTGTGCAACTGTCAAAATGTGATTTGTTATTAATTAATACTTGTGTATTCAACGATAAACGAGCTGTAGGCTAGGCTCTGTAGTTTATCTGTCCATTTTATTTGTGCACAATAATCAGCAAACTAACAACTTACAACTTTTTCTGAAACTTGAAATATCAGGTGAATCTATTTCATCTTTACTTAAAAATAGAGCTGTTCTTTGTCTTTTGATTTGTTTGTGATCTGTTGCACCACTCATTTTTTTCTTCCTAACAAATTTCTCCAGCCACGGAAAAGGTGACGGGGTGATTAATCTTCTGAGCTAATAATTATATGGCCTTGTAATACTAGGATTATCTATACCTATTAATAAAGAATTATTATAATATCAGGAGCGTGTGTTATAAGCAGAATCTCAATTATGTAGTCTGTCAGTGTTATATATTGTATCATGTATCTCAATTATTCAGAATCTCATTAGTGAGACAGCTTCTTCTATTTTTTTATTCATTACCAAAAATCTCAACATGCTGGAATACATTTTACAACTGTATCGAGGTTGAATCCCCTGAACCAATCATTGATTAAAAAGCTTGTGATAGTGGAATAGAAAATATATTATGTATATGAACGTAAATAATCAAGAGATTTGTCAGAAATTTTTATAGTCGATCTATTTATGCAAAGGTTAAGGTACCAAGGACAACGCGTGTTCTATGAAAGGATTATTTGTCCATATACCTCACTAACGTCAGATCTTAACAATGTCAAATTTTTTAATTAAAATAAAAAAGCTACTTCAATTATACTGATGCAAGTTGCAAGAGGTAGCTAAACCAGACAAGGCTTTGCCTAAACAAGCATTTCCCACAACACTAGACTTTTATTGGTAAAAGTTTGTGAAGGAAATAAAGATGCAAAGCTATAAAATGAAACACCGCAAAGAATAAAATTTAAGACTAATGAATTAAAGTTAGAAAAATAATCTCACCATATAACTCCCACTTGTCAAATTTGACTAGCCATGAGCCCAAACTAACTTCTGCAAAAGATACACGATCAACCCAAACCCGAAAATCTAGGCCCTTCTTCTCACCAAGCAGCCGTGGTAAGGTATCTATAATTTGTTGCATAGGTCGGTCAACTCCTGAGGGATGGACAAAAGTTCCTGTAGAATGCTACAGATAAACATAAATGTGAGCAAATAATATTTATGCTTCTTCAGGATATCAAAAGCTACAGAAAAGGTCCCTCTAGTTTCAAATTGAAAATAAGCACCCCCTCAATTAAATTTTCATATAATCAGATAGAAAATAATTGGTGATATAAAAGTCTGCACTTCACAGACCGCATATCAACTGAAACTAATTGAACTGGAACATCCAACGCACCATCTTATAATTTGGGTTTGGCCTAATTGAAACCCAACAACTAGCTCATGGAGTCAGGCTTACCCCCCACTTATAAGCACTAATTATGCCACCTCACTATGCCATGTGGGATTTTCAACACTAATCAATTTTGTGAGTGCTCTTAAAATCTTAAAAATTGAATCAAACTTACAAAGACTGATTTTAGATTTTGTATATACAGCTCAGAATTCTCAATTTCTCCACGCATCCATCTCTCATAGGTTAGGTAGAACATCACTACTTCATGGCTAGGACTAAGAATTTTCCTGTTTAATGTTAAGTCTCTAATATCTCTTGGAGACACACTTGGACCTAGAGAGAAGTTACCAATGGCTTGCATAATACCAGCTGCACATCTCTCAGTTGCATAAATTACTTGTGGATTTCCCCTTGCATTTTCTGTATACCATTGAACCAATTCTTCCTGAGCATTACTGACCTGCAAATTTGGAACTGGGAGTTGAATGATCATTTTTCACAGTAACATCACAACTAGCAAACACAACAGACAACTGAGACAGGTACATGGTTAATTTAGTAATTCATATAAAATTACGAACCATGACACCATAAACTTCAGGTACAGTGAACAGTTCAGCATCATTTCCAGAATCACCACAAACAAGAGTGCTGAGTGGTCCAATTCCACCATCTTTTAGTTTGTCAAGCAGAAAAGCAAGGGCCCGTCCTTTGCCAGCAGCTTGGGGTAATATATCCAAAGCAATACCATTGCTATAAATTATTTTCACATCTAACTGGAAAAGCAAGAGGTAATATCACAAGTTACAATATCATAAAGAAAACCAGCTATCTATATTACATGTGGTCTTAAACAACAACAAAAAATCTGCAGGAAAAGCTTTCAAATAAAGCAAACAAATTTCCGCCAAAAAAGTTGTTTATGAACTAATATTACCCCATGCTTTTTCTAGTAGATAATAACAATCTTACCCCACGTTTTTCCAAACATTTTGAGAGAGCTTGCATAACTTTTGATGCCTTCCCTTTCTCCAAATAAAAGCTAACCTTGTGAGGTCGTTGTTCTGTTTCTGACTGCATTTACTCCAGAAATTTCAAAGATAACATACTGATAAGTGAATCTCAATGCTCTTAAATAGCTAATGATGCAACGCATTAAAGGTCATTCTCCCTAGCATAATTCAGCATTGAAGGATTCAAATAAATTGATAAGTATCTTAATTTTCATAAAATAACAGATTGCATGATCGATACATACTTGACTAATCAGTTCAGGAAACTTGGCGGTTTCCTCTACAACTATGCCCCTGTTCCACTTATGATCCAGATACTGTTTCCATCCTTCATCTGGTACAATGGATTCACCATATGTAATCTCAGTTCCCACAGACATTATTGTTATATCTGGAGTCAACAAAGGTTTCCGCTTTCTTAACTCTGCATATATAGTAGGTGATCTCCCAGTGGAGAAAACTAGCAGAGAATTATGATGATAATAAGCCTCCCATAGTGCATTAAACCTGAGCAGTGCAAGGCTTTCTGGATCATCATGGTCCACCTGCAATGAGAAACAAAGGCTTCACCAGAATTTGCCCCAATTATCATCGGAAGTCAGATACCTATCAAAATTCTATTTACCATCGTGTAATCAAGATCTGAAACTATCATTAGATTGGCAGAACCATTGAGTCGATCCATAAGGTTTCTCTGCTTTTCTACTATTGGAAGTCCCTGGAGTTAACCTTGGCAAAACCTGCAAAAATTTCACTAGCCAAGATTCAATTGCAGTTCACATTTGAGTCCTAAGTTCTCAAATCTAAGAACCAGAGTATGCCCAGATCTGGGTCAATTACAAGTGTGCTATAATTAGTATAAGCTCACCTCAACAACATCAATGTTAGTATCTTCTTCAGAATACATACATATTTTAACACATAAAAGATGTAACTAATATGATTACTGTAACCAAGTCTAAGTGCATATTTTACAGAAGCTCCACCAATTGGGACATAAACATCTCAAAAGGACCATGAATTCACCAGAAAAATCTTATTTTAAAAGGGATCTTGAGTATAACATCAATAAACTGAAATCCTCTAAACAAAATGGGAAATAATGTAACAATTACATGAAAATAAGAACAACGAGATACCTTTAAATTAGGGCAAACAAAGGTGACACAAAAATTTATGATTGCATTCAACTATGACTTTTTTTTAACAAAATAACAATTACCACGATAACATGTTCCACTGTTCCTAATTGCTTAATCTAACTAAAGGTTTCAAAAATCTAACTAACTTTTAAAAATCCTTAACTACTAGTAATAATCCTAACAACACAGATATTAATAACTGAAGCGGAAGTTGGTATAAGTGAGAATACAAATTGCTACTAAACAGATGCACATCCCAAAAGTACATGGTTTCGATTATACACAACTTTTAAAAGCAACCATAATTTTCTTTTAATCAATGGTGCCATCTTTGAAAGAAAGACAGAGAAAGAGTGAGGGGAACCATAACTAACCGGCGTCGTGAATAAGGAGATAATCTCAAATGCAGCTGAAATCCATGATCAACGAACTCAGCATAGCCTCCGAATACTCATACAACGGTCTAAATTTCATCCTGAATTTAACGATCACTCGATTTTTTTTGTACTTTATGCTTCTTTTTTTGTGTGATTCTTATTCTTATGCTTAACAACACTTAAGTAATTCAAAAATAAATAAAAAGTGAAAACCCATTTTATTTTATTGTTGAATAAAAATTTGTTTAATTACTGTATGTACTAATCTATTTGATTAGTTCTCAAGTTTAAGTATTGGTGTGGCAAAGGCTGTATTATGAGAGGAAACCGCACAAAATCTAATAGAAGTGGCCATCCAGGTTATGGAGTTGATTAGTCACCGAAAAAACACTACAATAAATTAAGTAATTATCGACGGACCACGATACCGTAGCTAATAAATGAGTTACCAACGGCCTGGTCGTCGACACTTAGGCAAGGGAAGTTCAAATCTGTTCTAAGGGATTTGCCGACGGATAAGGTCGTTGCTCTGATCAAGGAAATTATGTGACTGAGTCGATTTTGGAAGGGACACCTATAAAGGATAATTCGTCAAAAAGTTATTATGAGCCTAAGATGTTAGTGTCGAAGCTAGGATTGAAAGCTAAGAAGATTCATTGTTGTGTGGATAGACACATATTGTATTACGACAACAAATTGGTAAAACGATGGTGCACTACTTGAATGCAAATTTTGTGGAAAACTGATGTATCATGTTCATAAAGCGGGAAAACATAATTATAAACTCATTCCTATAAAGTCAATGTTCTATTTGCCAATAGTTCAAGGTTGAAGTGAATGCTTACATCGACTGAAATCGTAGGGAAAATGACGTGGCATTATGAGAAAAGAAGTACCTCAGACAATTTACGCCACTCATCTGACAGTGGAGCGTGAAAACACTTTGATCGAGTGCATTTTGATTTTGTCTCAGACCCACAAAATATTGAGATTGGGTTATGCTCTGATGATTTTACTCCATATATCCAAGCATCAACGACGCCCTATTCTTGTTGGCCAGTTAATGTTACCCCTTATAATCTTCCTATTGAGATGTGCATGACTAAACCATATATGTTTTTGACATGTCTGATACTCGCCCATCCAATCCAAAAGCTAACATTGATATCTATTTGGAACCTCTAATTGATGATCTCAAGAGATTGTGTGGGAAGGTGTTTTGACATATATATGATGCAGCACAGAAGCAAAACTTTATGATTAGAGCAGCATCGATGTGGACAATTAATGACTCCCCAGTTTATGGTATGTTGTCTCGTTGGGGGCTCATGATAAATTGACATGTCCCATGGAACACACAAGGGCGTTTATGCCGAAATACGGGGGAAAGAGTTCTTGGTTTGACTCCCATAATAGATTCTTACCACCAAATCATGTATTTAGAAACAACAAGAAAGCGTTCAAGAAAGAGAGAGTGGAAACAGATGGACCACACAGCCTTTGTTAACATCAGGTGAAATCTGAAGCAGAATTATGGATTTGCCACAAGCCACAGATGTAGGTACGCTTCCTCGATTGGACGGTTACGGAAACTGACATAACTTGACAAAAAACAAGAATATTTTGGAATCTCCCATATTGAATTTTTTTATTGAGGCACGATATCGATGTCATGCACGTTAAGAAGAATTTATTTGACAATGTATTTAACATTGAGATGAATTTGAAAGATAAAACCAAAATAATTATGCACATTCATAATTATTTAGGTCGTAAACTTTAAATAATAACATAAAATATTAAATAGATGTAGTTTCCTAAATGTGTTTGAAACATTCAATATCATTTATTATATTAACAATTAATATTTCTAATTTGATTAATTAAGAACTATAATTATAATTTATTAAAAGGGTACCCTTTTAAAAAGATTTGATGGTAAATGTGCCCAACATATATATTATATACCTTATTTTTTAGGCACAAAAAACAAAGTGGCAAGTACCACATGTAAACTCACATACGTAAAGTGGATATTCCGAGTTCAATCTCAAGTAACCATAGAAAATATCTAGCCTAAAACATAGTATAAACGAATATCTTGTATACCTTTGATTATGTAAAAAAATAGCATTGATAACACATGTATAACATTTTTTTGTCAAAAAAAAACATGTATAACATTTTAAAAGTCAGTATTATTTTGGTTCTTATTTGAGTACGTAATTAACAATATCTTTGCATATTTCCTTTTCACAAGTTTATCACATTTTGTGTAATTTTTTACTCTTGTTTTAATAAAAAATAATTCTTCATTCTTATTATTTTATTTTATTTTATTTTAATAAACTACATCTATCTTTTAAAATATACTAAAATTACATTGTTTTTTTTTACAAATGATAGTTTCAATTTTTAAGGTGTTTCGATCATGAAATTTATCAATAATAATGGTAATATTTTTTATATTTTATGGCTTATAATTTTATTTATAAATATATGGTTTCAGCTTTTATTTTTAAGATATATATACATATAATAGTAAAAAGTTTATTTTTAAAGTTTTTATAAATAATTTTTCAAATAAAAATAAAGTTGTATGCTTATAAAATATAATTACCTTTAATGATCAATTCTCTCAGGATGAGAAGGTTTAGGAATAAGCACCGTAATGTTAGAGTTTGAGTTCACAAGTATCCAACTTTATTTAAAAAAAACTGAGCATTGCATCATAAATGTCGTGTCAAATTATGTCCCGGTAGGTATAGTAAAAGAAATCTCCAAAACCATCTAGACCTGGAGCATACCCCCATTCATCAAGAAGACTGCTTCTTTCACTTCTGCTAAAGACAAAATATTAGTAAGCATAGCATTGTCTCAAGAAGTAACTATAGAAGGAATACCCTAATTTATGAAACCAATCCTTTGACATGAATTATTAGGGTCAGAAAAATCTAGTATAATAGCTCAATTTATGGTTCTCAATTTCGTCTTTTTGTTGAAGAACATTGTCATCATCCTTCATATAGAATTTACTTTGTAACTCCTCTGATTTTAGCCATTTTATGGAAAAACTATGTTCCTATCTACTTACAGGAACCAATTTAACCTTGCATTTTCTTTCCAAAAAATCTCCCCATAAGATAGAGCTTTCTATAAAACCAATTAGATTTCTTTATCTTCATCAACAAATCTATAATCACCACCATTGTTGCTAATAGAGCTTTCTTGTAAAACCAATTGGTCTAGGCATGACAAAGCGGGTCAACTTTCGCTGACCCACTTGAGGCCACCAATTGATAGGTCGGGGCGGCCTGCCAAAGAATAGTAGTTTGAGAAATAGAGCCCACACCCACCTTCGACGGGTTGGTAGGGCGGCAGACTAGTTCTCTATTTAACACATAAAAATGTAATTAAATCATATTTTTAGTCTTAAAATAGGCAGGTTGGTCTACCCAATCCCGCCAAAAGCAAGGTAAAACAGTGGTTGGTGGGTTGGCCCACCACAACCCGCCAAACAAACATTAACATATACTTAGGAATAGTTTAAAATAAGGGGAAAAATAAACAATTTAAACTTGGCCATTGGGTTAGCGGGCTAGGCGGGGCAAGCTACAATGGATTGGCGGGGTGAGAGCACCAACCCAACTCGCCATTTTCAGACCAACCTGCCAGACTAAGTCTTTTTCCATCCCTAATTTGGGCTTATTTCTGTTGATCCAAAAGGGTATCATTGCCACCATTGATGCTAATGGGTAGATGAATAGAATCCATGCATATGCTCCATAACTTTCTTTTTTTTTGAGATTATATGCTCCATAACTTTAGCTGCATTAGAATGAACATTCCCAAATGTACACTTGTTTCGGTCTTTCAATCGAAACTTTTATCACTTTAATTTATGAAACAAATTATGCATCGGTTAATCAATTAAAATAAATCTAATCATTTAATCAATTAAAATAAAAGATTTAAATAATTATTTGTTATTAAATAATAAACAATATTTAAAAAAATCAAGAAAAAAAAAAGAAATTTTCGATGGCCAAACCGCTAGAAATAGTTACCTGCAGGTTTTTACTAGCGGCCAAGATTTGCCAAAAATTCAATATTTTAAACTTTTTTTTGCAATTTTGAGCAGATTTTGGCTGCCAATAAATCTGATTTTTGTGATAGTGAAAGAACCTTGTAGCCATGGAAGCCATATGAGCCACAAGGATTCCCACGAGAAATCCTAGGGGGAGCTCATGGCAATGTATCTTTTTCAAGTAAATGCTAATGACTTCTCTTTTTAAGGATTTTTAGTAGGAGAGAAATGGGGAGAGGACATGCATAACCAAACACAAAGAACTTTAATTTGTTAGTCGTGTATATTGGGAAAACTCAAGTCTCACGTTGACTAGTGATAAAGTCTCAAAAGAGTATATAATGAAAGTGCATTATTCACCTTACAAGTCGGTTTATTGGGTTGAGTTAGGTCCGACTCACATTCTAATTATTTGATATCAAAGCCTATCTTAGATCTACCGGGCCATCCCCCATTATTATCCATGCACCAAGCTTAATAGTGCTGGGCGTGGGAGGGTGTATCGGGAGAAACCTAAGTTATTTTTTCAAGCAGATGAATCAAAATTTAATTCATTTAGATTTTCCTTCTTTTCATAAGCATGAATCGTATTTATATTTTTTCAAGGAGATGCATCAAAATTTAATTCATTTAGATTTTCCTCCTTTTCATAATGTTAAATCTCTCAAGTAGAGAAACTGAGAATTTGGTAAAGTCAATTTCATTTCTTGAATGATGGAAAATGAAACAGTACAAATGAGTCAAAGCTGACTTGCAACTTATATACAATCAGTTAGTTTAACTAATCTAGAGCTAATATGGTTTTCTAACTAATCTAGTTACAAATAATTGAATAATAAAAATTACACTTGTAACTGAGTGATAAATGAATATAAGCAATGTAGGTTAATACCCCCCCCCCCTCAAGGTGGGAAGTATATATCCAGCATTCCCGCTTGTCAATGAGCTAAAAAAAACAGGGGTTTGGGGAGTTCTTTTGTAAGGACATCAGCAAGTTGTTCCTTGGATGCCACATGTATGAGTTTGATGAAGTAGACTGCACATGTTTGCGAACAAAATGGCAGTCAATGTCTATGTGTTTAGACCTTTCATTACTTGTAGGATTGTTAGCCATTTGGATTGCAGACTACTATCACAGAGGACCATAATGCCAATTGGAACAATGTCAAAAGCACGAAGAAGTTGTTTAAGCCAAAGCAATTCAGAGGTGACAGTGGCAAGAGCCCTGTACTCTGCCCCAGCTGAGCTGCGAGCAACTGTAACTTGTTTCTTTGATTTCCAGCAACAAGAGCATTACCAAGGTACACAAAATAACCAGTTGTGGATCTTCTAGTGGAGGCACAGCTACCCCAGTCAGCATCCACATAAGCAGCCAGTGTCAAAATAGCAGAAGAATGGAAAAACAGACCTTTACCAGTGCTTCCCTTAAGGTATCGCAGCAGATGATGAATGGCCTGCAGATGAGGTTGCTTAGGGTGGCTCATAAAATGGCTAAGTTTATTGACTGCAAAGGCTATATCAGGTCTTGAAATGGTAAGATACATCAACCTACCAATGAGCCTATGATATTCTGGTGGATTTTGCAGATCATCCCCTTCAGATGTGGTTAAAATAGCTCCAGGATCATTGGGATAGAGAGTGGTTTAGAGGCAGTGAAACCAATATCAGACATCAGTTGGAGGGTGTACTTTCGTTGACACAAATGAATGCCTTTAGGTGAATTTGCAATTTCCAAACCTAGAAAGTATTTGAGGTCTCCTAGGACCTTCAACTTGAATTGTTGTTGCAGCATTCATTGGGGCTTGCCACAATGATGTCATCCACATAAACAAGGAGAGCAACAAAAGTGGAGGCAGTGCCTTTTGTAAACAAATATGTATCAGCTGTGCTTTGTTTGAAACCATGCTACTGAATTGTGGAGGAAAATTTTGCATACCATTGCCTTGAAGCTTGCCTTAACCCATAAAGAGACTTGCTCAGTTTGCACACCATAGACTTGTCTTGACAGGGGTAGCCCAATGGAAACTTCATATAAACTTCCTCATGGAGATCTTCATTGAGGAAGGCATTGTTGATATCAAGTAGTAGGAGTTTCCACTGTTTCTGTGCAGCAATGGTGAGCAAAACTCTGACAGTTGTGAGCTTGGCTACTGGTGAGAAAGTCTCAACAAAATCAATACCAGCTTGCTGTGAGAAGCCACGAGAAACTAGGCGAGCTTTGTGGCGATCAATACTGCCATCAGCACCATACTTTACCTTGTAAAGCCATATACAACTGATTGGATGTTTCCTAGGAGGCAGAGGAACAATTGTCCAGGTATTGTTAACCTCTAGAGCTGTAATTCCTTCAGCCATTGCTAGGCGCCATTCCTCAAACTTGACTGCCTGATGATAAAATTCAGGCTCAATAACAGAAGCAACCTGACATATGTATGCTTTGTATGCATGAGAGAGCCTGTCACAGGATGTATGATGTTGAATTGGATGAACAACATTGCACTCATAATCTTGGAGAGCAATTGGGGGTCTAGTGACATGTGTGGATCTCCTAAGGGGTGTTGGCTCAGCTATAGGTGGTTGTTATACCCCAATTTTGTCCGATCATTTATCGCAATTGTTTTAGCCCCCGTGTCACAAGTCCATATCATTACGAGAACGACATTTCGAGCGCTGCCTTGTTTTAATTTAGACCGGTTTGTCTAAATTGGGCCAATTCTTAGTAAATGGGCCTATGTTCGGTATTTTGGACTTAATTTAGTCCTTTTGATCAAAAAGCCATAAAAATAATAATGAAATAAAATCAGAAAATAAAAAATATATATTACAATAAAGTGTCCAAATAATACAAAAAGCCCAAAAATACAAAATAAGAATAATCCAAAAAAATAGAGAAGAACGAAAATAATAAAAATGGGGTGTCAGTAGCATTAACCTTCGGCCCAACAAGCTGCTTGCCCAACAAGTCGACTTGCCCTACAAGTTAACTTGTCCAGCAAGTCTCTTCACCTAACCCTTCACCTATAAAATGAGGCTCTGTCCACAGTGAAAAGCACACCACAGTGATTTAACAAGAACACTGAACACATTCTCTCCCTCTCCTAGCGAAGCTCTCGCTCTCTCCCCCTCCCCCTCCCTTTTTTATTTTATTTTTTTTAATTAGTTTATTTTTAAATATTCATGATAAATATTTTTCACTAGTTGCACTTTCATTTTTTCTTTTTTTGTTAACTTTTCGTTCATATTCAAAACAAAAACAAAATATTCCTTTTCCTCTCATAAATAAAGAAATATTTTCAAGAACAAAATAGGGGACTAAGTCGACTGTACAGTTAGGTTGGTCTTCTTTTTAGGTCACTAATGAACCGTTACGGATCATGTCCTAAAATCCCTATTTAAAACAAACAATTTCTAAGTCAAAATAAACACAAACATATTTCTTCCCACAAATCAAATTTTCAAAATAGGGGATTAAGCCGACTGTACGAACGGGTTAGTCAGCATTCTAGGATGAATGAGCCGTACGGCTCAGGAATCCTAAAATCCCTATTCCAATAAAATCAAACCAACACACTTCAAATCATTTCCCAAACTCCAAAAACCCCATTTTTACAAAATAGGGGACTAAGCCGACTGTACAAACGGGTTAGTCATCATTTTAGGACAAATGAACTAATCACTCAGGAGTCCTAAAATCCCTAAATAAAATACACCAACAAACAAACTTTTTCTGCCCAAGAACTACGTGTGATTTGATTCTCTACCAAGAGATACGTGGGAGCAGAGGGCGGCCGACCTCTGTCAATTGCACTATTAAAAAACCTTTTTTAGTCTTTTCCTAAATAACCCTTTTCTTAAATTCAAATAAAATATCGAGTTTCTTCTTTCTCCTTAATTGACAATAAAAGGGTAAAAATAAATGTTTTCAAAATTAACCTTCACTTCTACAACTAATTAGCTGGTAACCTTCCTTAGGAAGGATGCTGTGGGGTGTTAATACCTTTCCCACGTATAACCGACTCCCGAACCCTAATCTGGTCTCAAGGACCCTTATCCATTCCAAAAGGGATTTTCCAATGTTTGCCCTTAAATTAAATTTTGGTGGCGGCTTCATTTTTGAACCTTTGAGGAATCCTCACCCGGATTTTTCGGTCGCTACAGTGGTGAATTGTCAAGTGTAGAGGGTGAATTTTCTGGCTCAGTCTCTGGTGTAGTGGCTGGGTCAATTACTGGTACAGGGGTAATTACAATAGGTATTGCATCAGTGTCTGGCATTGTTTGGGATGGGTCAAGGATTGAATTTGGAATGACAATGCCTGCAAGGGGGTCATAGGACTCTGGTTTAGGCAAATTGCTAAAGGGAAAGACACTTTCATGAAATTTGATGTCTCTTGAAATGAGAAACTTGTTGGATGCAGGGTCATAAACTCTATATCCCTTGTACCTAATGGGATATCACATGAAGATGCAAGGAGTGGACCTGGGACTGAATTTGGTCCGTGTGGGGGGAGTGGTGTCAATATAGCAAAGGCAACCAAGTGTTCTAAGTGTTGTATAGTCAGGTGGTTGTTTGTATAGTTTCTCATATGGAGTGAGGTTACGGAGGTTCCTAGATGGTGTTCTATTGATTAGGAAGGCTGCAATGGATACACATATCCCCCAATATTGAATGGGAATGGATGCTTGGAACATTAGAGCACTGCAACATTTAGCAAGTGTTGATGCTTGTGCTCAACAACTGAGTTTTGTTGTGGCCTATATGGACAAGAAAACTGGTGCAAAATTCCTTTATCCTGCAGGAAATCTGTTAGATCTAGTTCTTTAGCATTATCACTCCTTAGAGTTTTAATAGTAGTGCCAAACTGAGTTTGTACATAAGTAACAAACTGTTTGAGCAAAGTAGTAGCAGCACTCATATGCTTTAACAGTGATACCCAGGTAAATCTACTGTGGTCATCAACTATTGTTAGAAAGTATTTATATCCATCATAAGTTGATTCATGATAAGGACCCCACACATCACAATGCACCAAATCAAAAACAGATTGAGAAAAATGATTATTTGAATTGAAAGGTAATCTTTTGAACTTTGAAAGGGGACAAACAGTACAATCATGAGTATTAAATTGTTTTGGAAACACAAACTTTAATTGTGAACTGAGAAATTGTAAAACTTGGTCTGAAACATGACCAAGGCGACTATGCCATAGATTGGCAGTATTACAAGTATGAATGTCAACAGTATGTGCAGCAATAGGATACACAAGGGGAACAACGGAGAGTTTAGAAGAATCAGACTCAAAACTAGAAACTTTAGAAATGCCTACAGTGTGTGATGCTCTATCAATACCTGCTTCAAACAGATACAAGCCATTGGATGGTTTACCATGCCCAATTACTTGCGAGTGTCTGTCCTGAATCAAGCAGATATCAAAGAAGAAACAGTTGCAGTTAGAATGGTGATAAAGAGAGCTGACAAAGATAAGATTAACTTTGAATGAAGGAATGTGCATGACATTGTGAAGTGTGATATGTGGACTAAGCACAACAGAGCCTGTTCCTAAGACTGGAATTCTAGTATGATTTGGCAGAGTGACAAATTTGTTCTATAGTGGACTATATGACTGAAATAATGCAGAATCATTGCATATATTAACAGATGTACCTGTAACTATAATCCATTTGTGAGATGATGCAACAGATATAGATTCATATAGGGAGAAAATCATACCAACTATGGAATCATCCTCAGGTTCAACAGTGCTGGTGCTTGCCATTTGTTGTTGCAGGCACTGTATCATGGCTTGATACTGAGGTGCAGTGAATGTAGAAGGATCAGATGATTGAATGGAGGAGTCACCAACTTGATGAACAACAGGTGTGGAGTTCTTCTTGAAACCTGGTGGATATCCATGTTTCTTGAAGCATTTGTCCTCGGTATGCCCAAGAATGTTGCAATGTGTGCACAATGGTCGGTCCTTCTTTGAATTAGGGCAAGGCTTGATCTTGGAGTCATGTCTGTTGACAGCTCACGCAAGTTGTTGTGCACTGGTAGTGCGATTGCTGCCAATTTCCTTCTGTTTAGCCTCTTGAAGAGTCATAGCATAGACCTGGTTGATGTTTGGAAATAGATTCATGAGCAAGATTTGACCTCGAATGGAATTGAAGTCTTCATTGAGTCCCATCAAGAAGGACATAACGTGATCTTTTGCTGATTTGCCTTGCATGAACAACCACCACACACACAAGAGGTGGAAGTGTTGACGTCCTGTAACTCCTTCCAGAGTGCCTGAATCTTGGAGAAGTAGGTGCTAACAGAAAGATCACCTTGCACACAGCTAATTAGGTCACACTTGAGTTGGAAGATGCGCGGACCGTTAGGTTGGTGATATTGATCGTGAAGAACGTTCCACATCTCCGCCGCGGAGGTGGAATAGATCACATTTGGGACTAGGTCTTTGGAAATAGAATTTATGATCCAAGATGATACAACACTGTTATTCTGAAACCATGATTGATACTGAGGATCATCCTCATCAGGTTCAGGTAGATCGCCATTGATGAATCGAAACTTGTTCTTCGCGTTGAGTGCAATCGTCATCGAACAACGCCACGAAGAGTAATTTGCTTCACCAGTGAGGAGATGAGACACAAGAACTGTACCTGGATAATCGGAATTGCCGATGTGATACGGATTTGTGTAGGGATTCGTCGGTGGTGCCGCCATTGGAGGTGCGAACGGAGAGAGAAACACCGAGCAGATACGGTTGCGAACGGAGAAGATCGCTGGATCAGAGACGGTTACGCGGAACTGAAAACGGTTATCCTACTGATACCATGTTAAATCTCTCGAGTAGAGAAACTGAGAATTTGGTAAAGTCAATTTCATTTCTTGAATGATGGAAAATGAAAAAGCTGTACAAATGAGTCAAAGCTGACTTGCAACTTATATACAATCAGTTAGTTTAACTATTCTGGAGCTAATCTGGTTTTCTAACTAATCTAGTTACAAATAATTGAATAATAAAAATTACACTTGTAGCCGAGTGATAAATGAATACATAAGCATGAATCGTATTTAATTGGTTATTCCTTACATGCCCATTTCTCTCAATGACCCATCATTCTCTATGCATTAGTGTTTACTTTTTATACACCTCACAAGTGTCCCACAAATACATAACATTAGAAAATTAAGTCCATATATAGTTGTGTTAGCAACACTCTTTTTAACATTTTCTTATCGATACTCACTCTATATTGATTAAAATTCATGTAGGTCTCATTAAATTAATGGTCTCATTTTCAAAGTGGTGGAATCCTCGTAAATTTCAAAGAATTAAAAAACGAGTGTTGGTAGGAGAATGTGAAAAAAATGTTGCTACTAGTATTTTTCATAGTTGTATGGTGCCACTGAAATTAGGAGGTTTCTGAAGGTGTGCAGAAGGAGGCACAGGGCGCCAAAATTTTGGGGACACCAATTTTTTTATATAGTATATATACATATATATTACTACATGTTTGATTGATAAATACATGTATAACTATTTTTGTTATAATTAATTCTATTGAAATTTTGATTTAAACTTTTCAAAATTGATGTAAACTTTGATATTTATTCCATAATAACTTACCTTATTCCAAAATCGCACACTACAAAAAAAAGCTCATTAGCGAGAGAAATTTCTGTCGCTAACAGCCAAAATTCCGCCGCTATCAACCATTTGCGAGGGAATTAGCGAGGGACCAGTTCAGTTGCTAAAAACGTCATCGCTAATGGCTTAGCGAGGGAAATTTAAATCCCTTGCTAATTAGAGAGGGACTATTCTGTCACTAATTCCTTCGCTAATTAGCGAGGGATTCAAATTTCCCACGCTAAGTTTGACAGCCACGCGTAACAGTTCTGACTGTCACGCGTCCTAGTTCCCTCGCTAATTTTGACTGCCACGCGTCCCAACTCCCTCGCTAATGCCCACCTGATTAATTTTTTTTGATAAACCTATTTTTAAACCTCCTTATTTTATTAATAAATAATAAAATTGAAAATAGCTAAAACAAGTTGAAATAAACATCCCAAAAATATTTGAATAAAATAAAATCCGAAATCATCATAACTTAGTCTGAAATGTTAGTACAAAATATTGAAATGTCAAACTGATAATACAAGTCCTAATAGGCGCTATTAGACGACTCCTCAGACTCCTCAGCTTGCTACATATTCTTAAAATACTTAAACATCAGCTCCTGCTTACGGAACACCCTCGCAAAGTCCTCCTGCATCTTTTTCATAGTCTCATTAGAGGTGCTGACATCCTGCCAAGTAGTGAGCATGTTCTGCCTCGTAGCCTGCAACTCCTGCTGCTGAGCCTGCACCAGCTGCCTGAGATGCTCTGTCTCCATAGGTGAAGGAGTAGGAGATGGTTGACTGCTAGAACGTCCTCTGCTACTCCCGGCCCCAAAGTGGGCCATACATGGAGCC
The DNA here is from genome assembly GCA_039519185.1 of Astragalus membranaceus. Lineage (NCBI taxonomy): Eukaryota > Viridiplantae > Streptophyta > Magnoliopsida > Fabales > Fabaceae > Astragalus > Astragalus membranaceus. The sequence continues at coordinate 107,706,417 of CM076847.1, read as the reverse complement.
AAGCTAGGCCCCCGTAGCATACGGGCGGCCCTTATTCCAACCTACCGTCTTCTCCCAGCTGCTGTTCACCAGAGCTATCATCTCAGGAGTAAATGGACCAAGTGATTCAGGATTCCAGCTCCCCTGATTCGCCAGAGTCATCAGCTCAGTATGTGTCTCCTGTTTTGCATAACCACAAAACATAGCATAATTAGCGCTCCATTTTAACAAAGCAACATTATATAATACAAATCAAATTGTATATTTACCTGACTCATCCTCGAGCGCTCATCAACATACTCTTTAGTGAAGGATTCAGTTAGTAGGGAGAGAGAGAGAGAGAGAGAGGAGTGAGAGGGGAACTATTTTCGTGGTGGTGTGGTTGTACGGAAGTGAAATTTGGGAAGGTGGGAGAGAAGAAGAGAAAAGAGTCGAGAGGTGAGAGAAGAAAAAAGAGTAAACGAGAGAGTGTGGTGTGTGATTCAGTGATAAAAAAAAAGGGTTGCGACGGAATTTGCGAGGGATGGTCCGTCGCTAATCCCAACACAAGTCTCAAGACTTGCAATGGTCAGAAACCATTTGCAAGGGACCTATTATTCCGTCGTTAATTACTTGGTTTTTCGTGCGGTTACATTTTCAGTTTCCCGCCCTCCTGTAGCGATGAAAAATTCGTCGCTAATGCTGCATGTTCCGTCGCTAATGTAAAACAAAAACGACAGTCCACAATCCCTCGCAAATTCCGTCGCTAACGTATGTTTTAGCGACTGAAATAGTTTCCCTCGCTAATGTCAGTCGCAAATACGTCTTTCTTTTTGTAGTTGCAGGCACGACCCTGACTGAAATAAACAAGATTCTATTCCCTCCGGGAATTGTGGATCCACACCCATTTTTCACCTTGCATCGTTTATGCAATCGTGCTAATCATGTTTACTTTGCAATTGTACTAATAATCATGCCCCATAAAGAAATGCATTGCAATTTGCGTAGCTTGAAAAACAAATTAGTATATTTGAATAAACATTAACCAAGATATCTACATTAGAAGACAATTTATGACGGAGGATACGATTCCCCTGTCAAAATGCGCCACCATAACAATAATAACAAGGATGAAGGATATATCCAACCCTCGGTTATATCGTTGTGTATCTGTCAATCAATTTTGGAAATCACCAAGCCACCATAAATGTCATCGTTCACACAAGTCACTCATAGCAATTAGCAAACCCAATTTTTGTCTTCCACACGAAACGTATTTTCCCATGTTGAACTTAGTTGCTTTTTTTGACTAACTTTGAATTTAGTTATAGGATGCAATATTTTGGGTATCTTTGTTAAGTGCTAAAGCTATACTAAGAAAATAAAGAGACAAACTAGCTAATGAAAATTAAATTACTTTTTGATTGATTTGTTACCCTAAAATATATCTCTAAGAGACTATATATAATCACCAATAAAATAAAATATTTAAAGGCTACAAGCCCAACTAAATAAACTTCAATATCTAAGTTAAAATACTAAACTATTTATTTAGGCCTAACTCCAAGCTTGGGTGCAAGTGTGGTTAATGCACTCTATCTAAAGGGGCCGACTCGGCTGGTACTCGAGTTCGATCCTCGACGATGAAACAAATTGAAATAAATTGGTCAAAGACCTTTAGACAAAAAAAACTATTTATTTAGGCCTAATTGACACTCTATCAATTTTATAGGATGCAGTTTTTTTACCTTTACCTCTCTTATAAATTAATAAAATTTAGATTTTTTTTCCATGGTCTTTTTGTCACTTTTTAGTGGTTAGAAATTACAAAACTATATTCATTTTAGTCTCTAAAAAAGAACTAAAAGCATGCAATTTTGTAATTTTTAATGACTAAAAAGTGGGCACATGGACTAAAAACAAAATTAGTAGGAACTAAAATAATATTTAACCTTATTATATTTCTAGTGTAAAACCATATATGTTCTACCAAAGTTTCTTCTTGTTTTAAACTTCATCTATCTATTTAATGTCTATGAAAACAAGAAAACACAAATAATTGGACTTGTATATATATACACACAACAAGTTCGCACAAAACATTCACCCTTGTTCTTGGATTTCAAGAGAGAGAGAGAGAGTGAGAGAAGGAAAGGGAGAGTTAAACAACAAAGTATACTATACAATGGGCTCTTCAACCTTTCCAACAGTCAACAAATGCACATCAATAGGTAGAGAAAAACACACAGTTGTAGCAGACATGGATGGAACATTACTAATAGGACGTAGTTCCTTTCCCTATTTTGCCCTAATAGCATTTGAAGTTGGTGGTGTTCTAAGACTTCTTATCTATCTGTTATCTTCACCTATTGCTGGTCTTCTCTACTACTTAATCTCCGAATCAGCTGGTATACAAGTTCTTATCTTTGCATCAATGGCTGGTATGAAAATATCCAACATAGAATCAGTTGCAAGAGCTGTTCTACCTAAATTTTATTCAGGTGATCTTCATCCTGAGAGTTGGCGTGTGTTTTCTTCTTGTGGGAAACGTTGCGTCCTCACCGCGAATCCGAGGATTATGGTTGAAGCTTTTTTGAAGGATTTTTTGGGTGCTGATATGGTTTTGGGAACTGAGATTGGTAGTTATAAAGGAAGAGCTACTGGTTTGGTTTGTAAACCTGGGATACTTGTTGGTGAGAAAAAAGCTGAAGCGCTTTTGAAAGCTTTTGGAGATGAAAAACCTGATGTTGGACTTGGTGATCGAGTTACTGATGCTCCCTTCATGGCTTTATGCAAGGTAACATAACATCCAAGCTATATATCTAAGTCCAATATAACAAAATTACCATCCATTTTGTTCTATGAATTAAGGCCTTGCTTAGTATTAATTATCACATAAGGGTTTATGTATAAGTTATTTCTGTAATAAAAACATTAAGTCAAACTATTTTCATATAAGTTATAAACCCTCCTGAAGAGCTTGTGAAATTAAGCTAAAAACAACTTATGGTCATCCATAATCTTTTTTTGGCAAAGAAATTGAATGAGTATTGTTATTACTTGGAATATCTAGGGCCGATCCAAAAATCTTTTTAGTAGGTGAAGCTTAAAGCAATTTTTTATTAATACTTAATTTTTTTTAATGTTAGGTCATACAAGCCTTTTTACTTTATAAAAACTAATAACAAAATATGAGGTCTAAAGATAGAGCTTTAGTAGCCATACTCTTGGGCCGGTCTCGAGAACGCCATTTATCTCTCCTATCAAAGGCCAAAGAGATGTACACGTAAACTTGTAAAAACTTGTATGATGCACTCATATTTAGGATTTAGTTGTGCTAATTGTCCTTATATCCAATATATAGTTTTGGTTATAAAAAATGTTCTTTCTTAGTAATATGAATATTTAGCTGAGGTAGTGCGCTAAGAGACGCTAAAGAGTATAAAGATGTTCAGAATTCAAATTTGGAAAGTTAACGTTTTATCCTCCCTAACAATTAACCACTAGCATTTGCCTACGAAAAAAATTGAAGTGTATTTATCAAATTTGGTCTCCAATATTGAAAAACAAATAAGACCAATCAAAATGACAAAATCCTTAAAAGGGCAGGGAATAAGTGAAGGTATATCCATCATTTAGATGACATTGTTGTTTAAGCACATGTTTATTTTAACTTCAAAAACAAAATTGCTTTGTATTTGACGTTAATTATAACAAACATGACACATGTACCTTCCACATACACTAATATTTTGGCACTTTAGATGAGCTATTAACAATATTTTCCTAATTTTGTTGTAAAAAAAAACAATATTTTCCTAATTAAAGAAACAAAAAATACATTATATAATTCCCAATTTTTACATAGCAATTATAACAAAGATAGAACTATAAAAAATACACAACTAACAAGTCAATTATCTTTGTCTATGCAGGAAGGCTACATAGTACCAGCAAAACCAAAAGTTAAAGCAGTAACAAGTGACAAGCTTCCAAAACCAATAATCTTCCATGATGGAAGACTAGTACAAAAACCAACACCTCTCATTGCTCTACTCATAATTCTATGGATTCCCATAGCATTCCCTTTAGCTTGTCTAAGAATAGCTGCAGGATCACTTCTCCCTATGAAAATAGTCTACTATGCCTTCAAACTACTTGGTGTACGTGTTATAGTAAAAGGCAATCCACCACCTCCAGTTGAAAAATCCAAAAACAATAACCAATCTGGAGTTCTCTTCATTTGTTCCCATAGAACCCTACTTGACCCTATTTTCCTTTCCACCGCTCTCCGTCGCGCTATCCCGGCTGTAACCTACTCCGTCTCTCGCCTCTCAGAGATCATCTCGCCTATTAAAACCGTTAGGTTAAGCCGCGATCGTGCCACCGATGCTTCGATGATTAGGAAACTATTGCAAGAGGGTGACTTAGCTATATGTCCTGAAGGGACAACTTGTAGGGAACCATTTCTTCTTAGGTTTTCTGCTTTGTTTGCTGAATTAACTGATGAACTTGTTCCTGTGGCTATGGTTAATCGTATGAGTATGTTTCATGGGACTACGGCTAGAGGGTGGAAAGGGATGGATCCGTTTTACTTTTTCATGAACCCTAGTCCTGTTTATGAAGTCACTTTTTTGAATAAGTTGCCTAAAGAGTTGACTTGTGGTTCTGGAAAATCAAGTCATGAAGTGGCGAATTATATACAAAGGGTTGTTGCTTCTACTTTGTCTTATGAGTGTACTAGCTTTACTAGAAGGGATAAGTATAGAGCACTTGCTGGTAATGATGGAAGTGTTGTGGAGAAATCTAATAAGGCTAACAAAGTTATGGGTTGTTGATTTTTATTTTTTTTTGGTTTTGTTTGTTGGTATTTTTAGTTTCACATTTCAAAATGTAAAAGTTGGTGCTGGTTCAATTTATATATGCACAATTGAAAAATTACATGGATATTTTAAATAATGAGAAGAATTTGGTGTGTCTCTTTATATATGTCAATATTTTTATGAGAAATGTAAGTTGAGTTTCAATATTTGTGTTTAGATAAAGATTATCAAATTCTATATATATATATATATATATATATATATATATATATATATATATATCACTTGTGTTTCAATTTTTTTATGACTTGTGCCCCTTGTTGATCTCGTCCAACATTTTACCCACCATGTCGGGTGTATTTTAAAAAGAAGAAAGAGGTTAGACATTTAATTTAGATTGTTGTTGTTTGGGCACTATGGATTTAAGAAATAGAATTGTGTTCCATGTATGGGAATGTACTCAATGTAGTGTTTTGCTACCTCAGATAAATAGGGTCTTTTTTTTATACCTCCACCACATCACAATATACCCCCATCAAATATGAAAATCCCAAAATACCCCCCATAATTTTGACTCAATCGGATTTACCTTATAAATAGGTAAATCCGATTTGAGATTACACTACAAGAAAATCGACGATTTCCGACGGCGATTTTCGTCGCAAATTGACGTTTTTGACGGACAAAAATTCGTCGCAAAATCGCATTAATCAAAGGCAGATTTACCTAGATCCGATTAAATTTAAAAAAATCGCATCGGATATACTGATAGAAGGGTAAATCCACTTTTGAATTTAACAAAGCGGATGTACCCCCACAACAGGTAGATCCGCTTTGTCTCTTTATCAAGTCGGATTTACTTGTTGTTGGGGGTACATCCGCTTTGTTAAATTCAAAAGCGGATTTACCCTTTACAAGTGTAAATCCTACTTGTAAAAAAATTTAAAACATTTAATTTGTTTTTTTACACATTTAATTTGTTGGATATATATATATATATATATATATATATATATATATATGGATAAATAATTACAAAAGTGTGGGTACAATAATAAATACAAGAAATGTCAATCTAAATCGTCGGAATCATGGGCTAAGTCTACAATGTGGGCGCATCAGTGGGAGGGAGACGGGGCATCTTCAAAGCGGTAGACTGCCAAAGGGAAAAACGGCCGGTATAAGGATCCAACCATGAAGTAGATTCCTCTGATCGATTATGAGACCACATCAAAGCAACTAGAGGCAACGGACAGACAGCCGAGATCGAAATATGCATCCAATGGATATCCCCGATGTTCAGAATAGATATGATTTTATACTTAGAAGAAGAATAACTACCTCCCAAAGGAAGATAAGTAAAATTCATATCCAAAGACAATTGAACTATGCCCAATTATACTTAGTAGCTATAAAGTACCTCATCTCAGGCAAACTCAACCACTTATCCTCCTTCTGAAAACCGGGGTATTCAATGGATAACGCTTTTCTAAGAACTGCAAGTCTGTCATTTCCAAACATGTAAGTATATAGTTGCTCCCTCTCCTTTGTTTCTTTGATTAAATCTTGCCTAATTATAGGCCAACTATCCTCACCAAGATCGAGACCAACCGCTACTGCTCGGAACCCACAATTACCATCCCTTTCAACATCAATAATTTTTTCTACATAAGAGTGCACGTGATGAGGAACCGACGGTAAATTGAATTTAGTCTCACCCTGATGTGTTAATTTTTTAGAAACACTCTGAGATAGCTTTGAAGACCGCTGTGATGATTTTATACAAGAAGACCGCTGTGATGAATTTTTACAAGAAGTCCAAGATTCTTGAGTCAGTTTCATCTTCTCATCCACATGCTCCCACCCAGAAGGATCACGCTTGACATCATATAATCTCTGCTCTTTCTTCTTTGGTGCACCTTTTGTTTTAACTTTAAATGGTGGTGCAACCATTGAAGAAGTGGTAGGGAATGCAAGCTCATTAAGTTGTTTCTTGAGGACAAATCTCTCCTCAGGATTCATACGATTATATCTCGCCCAGATCATCTCCATTTGGTAAGAAATATCACAATCAGCAGATTTTTCTTGGGAGAATTTATCATCTATAGAATCGAAACTCAAGTTTTTCCAATGGTCGTCTACAACATCCAACGGAATAGGAGTACCGGAGACATGGTACACACCTAGCTCACAAGCACAAGGAAGAAGATGTGTCTTTCTAATAATGCACCCACAACGGGCTTTGTCATATCCAACCCCAGATGTCGATTTTGAAAAATCTTTAACAATATGATCCAAAGCATTTAAAGACACAACACCGCAAAGCTTTTTAAACAAAGGAGTATTGGAAGCCACTTCAATACGGTTTATGCTTCTTTGAAAAGACCCGATGACTTTATCAAATTGAAGAGTAAGCATCTCATGCATAGATTTAAAAGACTTAAACAAGTCACCTCCAGAAGTCCTCAAATGTCTCTTCAAAGTCCAATGAGCTGACTCGACTCTTAAATAATAACAATAAACGCGCATAAAAATACTTAACACGTGTCAAAAAAATTTAAACTACGATAAAAATGCTAAACATGTGTCAAAAAAATTTAAACTACGATAAAAATACTAAACACGTGTCAAAAAAATTTAAACTACGATAAAAATACTAAACACGTGTCAAAAAAATTCACTACAAGAAAAATTGGACTTTTCGGCGGGCAACATCCGCCGGAAAAGCCAAATATCCGCAAAAAATGTGGACTTTCCGCCAAAAATCCACCGGTAATTCAAAAAATCCGCCGGAAATGTCTCCGGAAATTTACCGGCGGATTTTTTGAATTACCGCCGGATTTCAAAAAAAAAATTATTTTTTTTCGTATTTTGTATTTTAATTAAATAAGAAGTAATAAAAAATGAATTAGAATGTGAGAAAAAAATTATATAGAATAGAATGAGAAGTAATAGAGAAATTAGAATGAAAGAGAGAGAGAGTATGGAAAAATAATGTACAATAGAATAAGAATGAATAAGTGATAAGGAATAAGAATAAATGAGAGTATGTGAATGAAGAAATAAGAAGAAGTGAGAAGGAAGAAGAAATGGGAAATATAGAAAAGAGATATGGTGAGAAATTTAATTAAGTTTGAAGAGTATATGAGAAAGAAGAAATAAGAATGAATAAGTGAGAATGAATGAGAAGGAAGAAGAAAAGAAATGTAGAAGAGTGTAGGAGAAAGTGAGAAGGAAATAAAGAGTGAAATGAGAGAATGAGAATAGTATAGGAGAAAGTTTTATTTATAGGAATTTCAAAACGTTCCGGCGGATTTTTAACATTTTCGGCGGATTTTTTGAAATTTTTTATTATTATTTTTAAACAAAATCCGCCGGAAATGTTAAAAATCCGCCGGTAAATTTCCGGCTACATTTCCGGCGGTTTTTTTGAATTTCCGGCGGATTTTTTAAAATTTTTTTTTTTTGGAAAATCCGTCGGAAATTCAAAAAAAATTTAAAAAAAAAATCCGCCGGAAATACCATTTTTTCCGCCGGAAAGTTACCGACGGAAAAAATCCGCCGGAAATACCACTTTTTCTGCCGGAAAGTTACGGACGGAAAAAATCCGCCGGAAATGCAAAATATCCGCCGGTAATACGCGATTTTCTTGTAGTGATTTAAACTACGATAAAAATACTAAACACGTGTCAAAGTACCTATTGGTGGTCTGATTCCCGAAGTGTGGGATCTGGTTTGTCCATGCCAAGATAACTCTTTCCTTATGCTTTGTCAACCATGTGTCATGCACATACTTAATAAGAGCGGGCAAATCAACGCAAGAGTCCTCAAAAATCTTCAAGTGAGCTGAGTACTCTGACTCGTCAAGTGAATCAATAATGTTATGTCAAAGAGAGAGGACGTCCTTTTTCCTATCCATGTGCACCAACTCTTTAATCTTCGCTTTCACATTTTTAGTCACGTGCCAATAACATAACAAATTTGTAGCCGAAGGAAAAACATCAAGAATACCGGACATAAGACTAAGATCTCTGTCAGTCAAGAATACCTGAGGCTGAAGCCCGTGGAAGTCAAATAGTTCTTTTAGTTGTTGCAATGTCCAAGTAAAATGAATTCCAAGCTTGTGTGAAATATAGGCAAAAGCAACCGAGAACGTTAACTCCGTTGAAGTGACTCCTACAATCTCCAATAGAGGTAGATTGTATTTGTTGGTCTTGTAGGTGGTGTCAAGAATAAGAACCTTTGGAAACAACCGGAATAACTTAATAGAAGTGGGATGCGCCCACATGATGTCACTGACCACATCGGAACCCTCAACTTTTCTGCTCCAACATAAATAATTTTGCGACTCAATCAATCTCAAAAGCTCCTGAATGTCCGTTCTAGGACCCCTCTTAGAAGACCTATAGGCGTAACAGTGCCTATATATTTGAGGAAGAGAAGTGACGTTCTCCGGATAATGGTTCTTCAAAGCAGTAAGACAATGTTTTGGGGCAACATTCAGATTAGTGTGCTCATTAACAATAGCTTTCTGCGGCTTAGTTAAACGACCAAAAGCTGTCGACCCGACCGGGGTAATAAGCAACTCATGTGTGTGAAGACCACACCTAACATTCACACGTCAACCCCCATGACGTATTGTACAAGTAGCTCTCAATGTAAACAGACAGTTTCTTTTCTTAGACACGAAAACTCTAGAATCATTAGACCACTTCCCTTGCTTCTCGCAACAAAAAATAATCTTATCTCTAGAACCCCTTTTAACTCCAGCTTTGTCAGATCTTACAATGATAACCACAACTCCAATACGTCTCCCAACCGTTTTAGCCCACTCTTCTACATCCCCGCGTGTAGAAAGTAGCTACAAAATAGAAAAAATAGAAAAATATTACGTACTTAATTAATTAAATATCTACCAAACTTTGATTAAAAAAATTAGTATGAAAAATATACCCTCTCCGTCCAGAATGCCTCTGTAGTGTCTACCACGAAAGGAACAATCGGCGACTCTGTATGCGGGTCAATATCTGTTTCAAAATAGAACAACAGTTATACAGAAATTAATTTAAAAAAAAAAACAAATCGGATTTACGTACCTCAAACGTAAATCCGCTTTGTATTTTTCAAAATCGGATATACCCCCATCCAGGTAAATCCGATTCATTAAAAGATATAAGCGGATTTACGTTTGGGGTACGTAAATCCGATTGCGCATCAGATTTAGCTATATCCGTCAGGACAAATTTTCGCTTTCTATACTGAAATAAATGGTCAAATCGGATTTATGCGTGTGTATTTATTACATATTTAAAGCTAATCGGATTTACCTTGTATTTAGGTAAATCCGATTACCAGATAAAGTGGTCCCCCACCAGAGAATCTTCAAAAAGTCAATTTTTGTTAATTATGTTAGGAGATTTTTTGGGATTACAATAATATGTGGGGTAGAAGAGATTGATGGGGGTATTAAAAAAACCCAGATAAATATGGTGGCCAATTACGTTGTTCCATTCCATGTGTTACTTTGTTGTATCCGATTTCAGCCTTGCCCAATCTACTATCAAACCACCAACATTTGATAAAAAAAAGTCTATGCCTGTGGATTTTTTTCTTATTTTTCTTCATGTATTTTTCCTAGAAAAAAAATTGGGTTTTGCTTTCCCCTCACCCCCTCCTACTCTTCGCACACCCCCGAACTTATTTTTCCCCAAAATGACCTCGCGTGAGACGCTCGTGTAACACGGGTTAAGTGACTGTTCGAACGAGGTTATGCGAACCAGTTCGAACGACGTTGTGCGTGTTAAGGAATTTGTATTGTTCGCATGACATCGTTCGAACCTGTTCGAATAATGTCATCCGTGTTAAGGAATATTGTTAACTGATGGTGTGAGGGTGTGTTTTGGCTGCCTCGAATGGCTTTATTCGAACGTGTTCGAATGGGTGCGTTCGAACAGGCGTTCGAATGGCCACATGCGAACCACTGTTATGCAGAAACAGAAACTAAATAAATCAGCACACAGCTTTGGTGATTTCAAAATATAAACCTAATTTTAACATTATGTACAAAAATTATACAACATTGTGTACCAAAATTATACAACATTGTGTACCAAAATTATAAACCTAACTTAACATTGACTACCATCACTATCTTTACTTAAATCTACACAAAGAAGGGGATGGGGGGGGGGGGGTTGTGATTGTATGAGCAAATTCTTCCACTTTTGTATCCGGCCAACAAAAAGCGAGTCCCAACCCTTTGCTATGGGTGCCCTATTAGTATTCCATATCAAATCCGGCAAGGGAATTGGACTTCCAGGCTTCATAAAGACCTTCAAAAAGACAACAAAAAACAGAATGTTATGTAATGTTTTGGAATATCTACATTGAATCTAAATAGAAGACAGTTTACCTGTACAAAGTGTTTGTGTTCTGGTACCAAAAGGATGTTGAACTGTTGGGCAGTTCTGAATGGTGCAACATTGAATGGAAAAATTGTGTAACAACAATTAGGTGACCAACAAGTCAGGACGACTTTGTACTTGTTACTGATTAGATACCCCATATCTGGTGTAGTCATCCAATTATCTTCAACATTATTGCCATGATGTGCCCTCAACAATGCCTTCATCAAAAATGTGACCTTACCAATACCACCATACAGTCTAGTGTAGAAGTCATTGTATTGGTTAATCTCCTCCATCAGATCAGTTCTGACTGACTGCCAAGCCTCCTCACCCCTACCAAGAAATGCAGCAATACATCGGAAGCCACAATTTCCATCACCTACCACATTAACAATTTTTTGAACATAGGAACGCATGTATTCTGGCATCCCTATTATGTAAGTATTAAAAACATCAATGTGTGCAGCATCCATAGGTGTGGGTTTTGGATGAGGAGCTGGTGTCAAAGTAAGTGTTGGTGTCAAAATAAGAGCTGTTGAAACAGTAGTAGCAGCAGCAGCTTCTGTAACAATAGGTGTGGGTGTTGGTTTCTTATGTAGTGGAGGAGTAGGGATTGTAGTAGCACTGTCAGCTTGAGTTCTCTTTTTGCTTTCTGATGGATTAGGTGCTGGACACGTTGACAAAGTAGGAGTGGAACCCGAACTGTGTGGGTTTGTAGGCGTTCCACTCCTACTTTGGGGAGGAGTAGGGAGTTTACGAGACTGAGCAAAACATCCACTAGATGAACCATCGGGGGAGTCAAATTTGTCATCTACATGCTCCCAAAAAGACTTGTCTCGCTTTGTTGAGTAATCAACTTTCCCTTTCTTATCTTTTTTTGGTGCTCCCTTTGTAATGATCGTATCCGGAGGTGGACACATGGAAGTCGTGTCTGGGAATGCCAATTCACGTGCTTTTGCTTTAATCATAACTCTACCGGCGTGATCAGAGGCCTCAAACCTTCTTTTGATAGCTTCAAGTTCAATGTCTACACTCAACTCATCATCCATTACCTCTGTCTGTATTTTGAAATTCAACCTCTGCCAATGTTGGTGAATCATGCTCAAGGGAATTGGAGTGCAGTCAATCATAACCCTACAAAAGCGACATTGATTTAGTGACAACCCATCAAAACAAGTCTTTTTTGTAGACACAATATAATTATGAGTTTGTACATCATACCTTGAAAGCTCACATGCACATGGTAGTCCGTGTGTGGTCCGGAGCGTGTGTCGACATAATGATGGGTTAAGTGAAACGGATCCAGTGTGTTGCATCTCATCCAAAATATGGTGTATAGCATTAGATGAAACTAAACCCTTAATTTCATCAAAAATCTTCTTCTTCAAGTGGTGTACTTTCACTCTACTCAAACTATGCTCGAAGTGCATTTTAAGGTCAGAATGTTGTATCCCAAGCATGGTCTGCATTCCATCCCAGCACTTACACAAATCTCCCCTACTGTCTCGTAATATTTGCTTCAAGTGAGAGTGTGCAGACTCAACTCTGTTGGTGGTAGTGTTGCCAAGGTGCATATGGTTATTTATCCATGCATCAATGAAATTTTCCTTGAAGGGGTCTAGCCAGGTGGTCCTGACATACTCTATGAAACTGGGATAAGGTCCTACCAAGTCGTTAAACAGACCCAACTCATAATCATACTCTTCTGTGGTCTTCGCATGCACAACAGATTGAAATGCACCCATAATGTCATTAACAATAGCTTGGTCTTTCACAATGAGCCTTGCTTTGGCCCTCACATTTTTCTTAATGTGAAATTGGCACAACAAGTTTGCAGATGTTGGAAATATTCCTGCCAGAGCATTCATCATACCCGTGTCTCTGTCCGTAAGTATGACTTGTGGTACTTCATCCTGTCTCCTAAATAAACCCCTCAATTTCTCAAGAACCCATGCAAAGTTATCCATCCTCTCCCAATTGACATAAGCAAATGCAGCAGAGTAAGTCTTCTCTGTTGATGTTACACCAACGATCTCAACCAACGGATACCTGTACCGGTTGGTTTTATAGGTGGAATCAATCAACATAACAACCGGGAAGGTGTTTAGAAGCTCAATGGAATCTGGATGTGCCCAAAAGATGTCCTTCACAACGGTAGTTCCCTCTGCAAGTCGAGTCCCGTAAACATAATTATCGCGTTGCAAATAAAACATCAGTTGTTGGAGCTCAGTCCTACCCTCACGCATAGCCGACCTTTGCCTTTGACGACAGTTGTAAATTTGTTTCACAACCGTATAGTTATCATCAGGCTTCATCAATTTCAGCTCATTCAGTATCAATTTTGGCCGAGTATGGTTCCTAGTCATTCTAGCCACTAGATCCTTCTCTTCTGAAGATAACCTACCAATGTACGGACGTCATTCATGATAAGTAGCCATACCATGGTTATGAGTTCCATTCATAACCCTCAAAATCCATCCGCCAAGCTTCTTAATAAATTTCCCTTTCAGTCTGAACTGACAACAACATTTTCTAGTGTTCGTGCCTTCCTCAACATTTGTCTTGTAAGATCCAGCTTTATCACAAATCAACATGCAGTATTGTTTACCTGATCGTCGTCCGGTGTCAGATCTTTCTATAACAATCACCATCCCAAGAGATTTTCCAACCGCACGCACCCACGTCAGCAGCTCCTCACGACTAGGGAATAACTGAAATTCAATTACTAAGTGTCAGTTAAATAAATTGAATAGTTCGCTAAAATTAAAACAACTAATTCATTATTACCGTATCCGTTTTGAACGAACTAGTAAAATCTTGGGATTCTACGACGTCAGTTGACATCTCATCTGCTATAGTTGGGATTATGCGAACACTGTTCGAACGGCCTTATGCGAACACTGTTCGAACGACCTTATGTGAACCAAGCAAAGTCACACCCCATTAAACACTTGTTCGAACACGATCATACGAACATGTTCGAACGACCCTGTTCGAACGGAGCGCGAGTACAGAAAAAAAAATGGCGTGAAAAACTGAAAACAGAACCAAAATGAAAAAAGTTTGGTAGAGTTATTACCTTGAGCTAGTTGCCAATGTTGGGTAGTTGAATAGGAGTGAATGATGAAGGTGAGGATGGGTGGGTTTGGAGTGGAGAGGGGGGGGGAGGTTTGGGATTTTAGAGGGGTGTGTTGTGTTGAAGGAGAAGAAGAGGGAGAGGGGTAGAGGGGGAAAATCAATTTTAAGTGGGGTTAGTTTGGTAAATGTGTAGGGTGAAGGGGTGTGTTTTGAGTAGGAGGGGGTGTGGGGAAAGCAATCACCAAAAAATTTTAAGTACCAAACGAAACATAAGAAGGACGCTTTACACGCAGTACCGGCCGATGTATTGTGAGTCAAAACCAATCTTTAACCATTCCTTGCGTTGATTCTGACATTTCGTCAAAATCCCTACCAGATATCATTAATCATTCCTCTTTTTCCTATTAGCCTCAGAAAATAGAGTTGCCCACAGCATGTTGTAAGAAATATAATTCATTAGAATTTTTCGCTTACTTTCCTTCAACTCTTTCTTTTGAGTTGAAGTACCTGCAATCATTCGTCTACAACATCTCATAGATCTTGAGAGTAAAAAGATGTCTTCATTTTAATTCTCAAAATGTCATATTTTCACCTGTAAAAATGGGGACCGGAATAGATGATGATTAAGTGATGTTAGCCGTAGGCTAAGAAAGTTATGCTAATAATGTAGACGTTAAGTAGTGACTCTTAGATGGTAATTGGATAATCTATCCACGCCCAATGTATGGCCGAACATAGCTTTGGTGTTTGAAAATAGTTGAGATAGTAGAAAGTAGTATTTGATGGAGAGAAGACATTGAGAGGATTTTGGAAATACTCCAAATCTATTTCTCAAATAGTGGTATTTTTTTAATGATCCCCTTATGCCTACTTATTGACTTATAGCCCATCCACTACCAAAAACACATGTTTTATCGGCGAAAACTTTCTGGTTGCCGGGGGTCTGTCGGAAAGTAACGGCATCAGTAGCATTTACAGTGGTTTTATCGGTGGTAAAAAAATGTTACCGACGGCCAAAAGCCACCAGTAATGAAAAAAATTACATTATTGGCGGCCAACAATCGCTAGTAATTACCGTCAGGCTGAAACCGCCGAAACCGTCCAAAAATGTCTATAACAAAAACTTTCTCCTACACTATTCTCATTCTCAAATTTCACTATTTCTTTCCTTCTCATTATCTCTCCTACATTTTCCCCTATCTTATTTTTCTTCTTCTTTCTCATACTCTCCGATCTCCACTAATTTATCCATATATCTCTCTCATACATTTTTCTCTTTTTTATCTTTCTTCTTCGTTTTCATTCATTCTCACTCTTTCATTCTTGTTCATTCTTACTTCTTCATTCTCATTCCTTCATTTCTTCTCATTCTCTCCTATATCATTTCTTCTCATACTCTCCTTCATTCTCATACACTACTTCGTTTTCATTTTCTTTTTTTTTTATTCTTTCGTTTTTTCCTATGTTATATAAGTTAAAATAAATCTCATCATTTAATCAATTATATAAATCAAAATAAGTTTAAATATGTTTTTCGTCCCTCCAAATATAATTGCTTTTTAAATAAGTCCCTGCAATTTTTTTAAATAAGTCCCTGTAAAATATTTTTGTTTTAAATAAGTCATTCTGTCTGTTAGTCATCTGTTGATGTGGCTAACAGTTACATGTTCGCTTGGACACGTCATTATTTTCATTTTCTTTTAATTTAAACTGCTGGGCTGGATAAATTCATTGAACTCATCTCTCTCTCCCTCACCCACAAACTAATTTCCAGGAACCAACAAGAGTCGGTCTAAGTGGTAACTGGACTTAAATCTCACCCCAAGGTCTCGGGTTCGAATCTTGGGTGTGGTAAAAACTCTATTGGGAGGAGAGAACCACATGGGTCGGCAAAGCTGGAAACTCGTGGCCAGCCAGGTTCTCCGGCGTAGATTAGTCATCGGCAAAGTCAATAAAAACTACGCACCAATGACATGGTAACACAAAAAACTCATTTCCAGAAGACTTATTTCTAGAACTAGAAAACCCACAAACCCACCTTCTTCAAATGAAAACCCCTAAATCCTAAAATTCAGAAAAGTTCAACACCGCTTAAAATCCAGAAAAGATTGAAAAGACCCATTCCAAATCTCTCGCTCATACTGATCCCACACCGCATGTTGAACCATTGGGTACAAATCAAACCACAAATCCAAGCGCTAAGGATTACTGAACCATTGGGTAGTAGTACAAATCATACCACACATTCAGACCTGAACATTCTATCCTTTTTGAGAAAAACACGTTTATTGTCAACAGGTTGGTGGTGGTTTTGGATTTGGGAAGAAGAGGGAAGTGTTGGATTTGGGAGTTTTCTGAATCTGGGTCTTAAGGATTCAATCACTGCACCACAACGAGACTCCACTCCATCCACTCTTGTTCAACCCCAAATTTGAGTTTTCCTCTCCAAATAAATAAATCTCAACATTTTTATATTAAAGTTGCGTTCTTTGTCCCAAAAATTGCCAACCATCTAAAAATGGTGTACTCCTACTGTACCATTTCAATAAAATTATCATCTTTGTACTCAACATTTGGCTTCAGATTCAGTAAACTTGTGGCTTTTTAATAGAGAATATTACAAAAGTAATCAAGTCAAGCACACAAGTAGCAAGTCAACAGAAGGTTCAAGAAGGAGAGCAACAGTTACTCTCCAACTGATTTAGTTAGGATTCTGTTAGGATCTGTTAGAATGGTACTCATCGTGTAACCAACTCAAGCATCTTCAATCTGATATATAAGCAAGCTACTGTGTATGAAATGCAACAATTCCGGATCAATGAAAATCTGTTAAACAGTTTCTCTGCCATTTCTTTACATGGCATCAATCGCCTTCTTGATCCTCATCCTCACTCTCGCTTTGGTTTGATCAACAAGCTTGCTTCAGCAATGGCAGAACAACCAAACGTGTTTGCTCTCACTGGCAATACGTCGAACACCTCTCATAGCTTTCACGCTGCACCGAAACTCTCCATTAAATTGGAAGAGAACAACTTTCTAATGTGGAATCAGCAGCTCACTGGCATCATCACCAGCTACAAACTACACAGTTTGCTAGTAAATCCAACAATACCTCAACAATACAACTCAGAAGCAGATCGCAAAGCCGAAAATCTCTCTGAAGAGTATGAGAAGTGGTTGGTCCAAGATCAAATGGTGTTCACATGGCTACTTTCCACACTATCTGAATCGGTGCTACCAAGGGTTCTAACTTGCAAACACGCTCATCAGGTATGGGATCAGATCCATAACCACTATTATGCCCATCTTAAAGCAAAAACTCGTCAGTTACGTTCCGAATTCAAGAACACGAAGAAATCAAATCGTCCTGTCTCTGAATACCTGATGAAGATCCATGCCCTGGCTGATTCCCTAATATCAATTGGGGAAAACATTACTGACCAAGACAAAATGGATGTCTTGCTTGATGGACTCCCCGAGGAGTATAACTCGTTTGTGATGATGATCTATGGCAGAGAATCTCCCTCCCTTTCTGAAGTTGAGGCACTACTTGTGCAAGAAGCACAATTTGAGAAGCATCCTCAAGAATTGTCCAATGCACCGGTGAGTGCCAATGTTGCTCACATGTCTAACGGAGGCCGTCGCGGTAGTTCAAATTACAGAGGCAGGGGAAGAAACTTCAGAGGCCGCTCCCGTGGTCGAGGACAAGGTCGCCACAACAACACCACCACTGATTCAAGCACCAGACCTGTATGTCAATTGTGTGGCAAACTAGGTCATGCAGTGATGGACTGCTGGCACAGGTATGATGAAAACTTTGTGCCAAGGCACTACACCAGACCTCAACAATCCATGACAGATGACACAACCAGCAAGAAAAACAACACTGAAAAGCCAGGTGCATCATCACAACCTCATGTGAGTTATGCTGCTGCTGGAGAAGAACGTGATACTTCACACCAGGACAATGAAGACTGGTATGAAGACACAGGTGCGTCACATCATGTCACTCCTGATCCCAATAATCTTCATACTGGTAAACCATACAAAGGCACAACACTAGTCTCCATGGGAAATGGCCATGGCATTCCTATAAAATCAATAGGCACAGCTACCTTTAAATCACCATTTGATCCTAGAGTCAAACTCAAACTGAATAAATTACTGCATGTTCCCAACATTAAGAAAAATCTACTGTCTGTTTCCAGATTTTCCAAAGATAATAATAATGTTTGTTTTGAATTCAATGATAAAATCTGCCTTGTAAAATCTCAGGCAACTAAGAAAGTTCTGCTCAAAGGCTTGGTTGGTTCTGATGGCCTCTATTCCTTCAAGGCTCTCCCATTTCAGGTGGCAATCAAGCCTAGAGTGAAGATCAAATCTCAGCTCAAGCCATCAGCTAAATCTGTCAGTTTCATTAATTCCTCTGTAAATACTGCACAAGTATCCTCTAAAGCTAATCCCTGTGATCAAGCTGTTCCTTTTAGCTGTAACAATGTATCTAGCACACATAAGAGTACTAGTTCTAAGTCATTAACTGAATATAATCTCTGGCACACAAGATTAGGCCATGCAAATCCAAATTCAGTTAATAGAGTCCTTAAACTGTGTAATGTTCCCATCATTAATAAAGCTGAGATTCATTTGTGTAAATCTTGTTGTTTAAGCAAAGCACATAGACTGTTTGCTCCACCTTCCACCACAGAATACACCCATGCTTTTGAATTAATACACACAGACTTGTGGGGACCCTCTCCATCTCAAACCAAGTCTGACTACAAATACTATATTGCTTTTGTTGATGCTTATTCTAAATTTTCTTGGATTTATTTGTTGAAAAACAAATCTGGTGCATTGGTGGCATTCAAAAAATTCCAAGCATTGGTCAACACACAATTCAGCAAGTCCAACAAGGCAGTGCAATCAGACTTTGGGGGAGAGTTCAGGCCATTCACAGAATATCTTGCTGCACTAGGCATCACACACAGACTCACATGCCCTCATACATCACATCAGAATGGTGCAATGGAGAGGAAGCACAGACAAATAGCTGAAATGGGATTAGCTCTACTAGCCTATGCATCAATTCCCATGTGCTATTGGGATCATGCCTTCACTACAGCTACTCAAATCATCAACAGATTGCCTAGTTCAAGTCATCCCAAATTTCAGTCTCCATATCAAGTGCTGCACAACAAAGTACCAAACTACAAGCTACTAAGAGTTTTCGGGTGCATATGCTATCCACTGTTAAGGCCCTACAACAAGCACAAATTGCAGTATAGGAGTGCTCAATGTGTCAATTTAGGGATCTCTCCTCAACACAAAGGTTACAAATGTTTGAACTCTGATGGAAGAATCTACATATCAAAAGATGTGATATTTGATGAAACAATCTTGGCCTATCCCAACATATTTCCAACATCAACACATCAATCAACCTCAACCACTACTCAAACTGACAGTAAAACTGTCTCACTGCCACTCCCCTCTGACTCACAAAACACATCATCAAACACAACCTCAGAAGCTAAAAATCAAACCACTACAAACACTCAACCACCAGTCATAAATGTTGATTTATCAGCAACAAGTCAGCCCACTAGTTCACCACAAACACAAACAACAGCTACCAGTCAAACCACTACAAACACTCAACCACCTGTCGTAAATGTTGATTTATCAGCAACAAATCAGCTTACTAGTCCACCACAAACACAAACACCAGTTAATTCACCATCTCCATCACACCAGAATAACTCACCACCAGCACCTCAGACTGTCACCTCAACAACAACACACGACATGATCACCAGATGTAAGACAGGAAATCTGAAGCCACGAATTTTCATGGCTGTTACAGAGCCTAGCACTATTAAACAGGCCCTACAGAACCCCAAATGGCATGATGCCATGAAAGTAGAGTATGAAGCTCTCCTCAAAAATGGCACTTGGTCCCTAACAAGCCTACCTCCCCATAGACAAGCCATTGGCTGCAAGTGGGTGTTTAGGATTAAACAAAATCCTGATGGCTCATTAAACAAGTATAAAGCAAGGCTTGTTGCAAAAGGCTTTCATCAAGTTCAAGGAAAAGACTTTGGAGAAACTTTCTCCCCTGTGGTGAAGCTAGCAACAATTAGAATAATCCTCACACTAGCTCTTACTCATAAATGGGAGCTGCAGCAGATAGACATCAACAATGCATTCATCAATGAATTCCTCAATGAAGAAATCTACATGAAGCAGCCTCCGGGGTTTGAAACAACAGATAAAACTCAGGTGTGCAGGTTACATAGATCTCTATATGGCCTTAAACAGGCCCCTAGAGCATGGTATGAAAGGTTAAGCCAAGTACTTCTCCAATTTGGATTCAAACCAAGCAAATGTGATCCTTCACTACTAGTCTACTCTGCAAATGGGATAACTGTGTACACTTTGGTCTATGTTGATGACATAATCATCACAGGCACATCTAGCAAGCTAATTCACAGCCTAATTCAGAAGCTCAATGTCACTTTTTCCTTGAAAGAGCTAGGGAAGCCTGAGTACTTCCTAGGACTTGAACTCAAAACTCTGCAAAATGGATCTATGCTGATAACTCAGTCCAAATACATCCAGGATCTACTGCACAGTTAATATGGCTGACTGCAACAACATGCCAACTCCCATGGTGAGTCATCCCAAACTCAGTAAACATGGCTCAGATTTATTGCAAGATCATCATCAATACAGATCTGTCATTGGAGCACTACAGTATGCAACTCTGACCAGACCAGAGATTGCCTACACAGTCAACAAACTATGCCAATTTCTTGCTCAACCTCTAGAATCACTTTGGAAAGGCACCAAAAGATTGTTGAGATATCTAAGTGGAACCTTGCATCATGGTCTGTTGCTCCAACCAGGTTCCCCTGACACTGCATTCTCTGTAAATGTCTACTGTGACAGTGACTGGGGGAGTGATGTGGATGACAGAAGATCAACCATTGGATTATGTGTCTTCTTTGGACCAAATCTGGTCACTTGGAGTGACAAAAAGCAAAGTCTTGTAGCACGTTCCAGTGCTGAAGCAGAATACAGGGCAATGGCCAATGCAACAACTGAATTAATATGGATACAATCCCTCTTAACTGAACTGAAGGTGCCTCACCAAACTCCAAACCTGCTCTGTGATAACCTCTCAGCCGTTCTCCTGGCACACAATTCCATTCTTCACTCAAGAACCAAACACATTGAGATGGACATCCACTTTGTAAGAGAGAAGATAGCATCTAAGACTTTAAATGTGAAACATGTTCCAACAAGTCAACAAGTAGCTGACATCCTAACTAAACCGCTGGGTACATCAGCATTCCTACAACTAAGAGACAAGCTCAAAGTCAAAAACCTACTCGAGCTTGACAGGGGAGTAATAGAGAATATTGCAAAAGTAATCAAGTCAAGCACACAAGTAGCAAGTCAACAGAAGGTTCAAGAAGGAGAGCAACAGTCACTCTCCAACTGATTCAGTTAGGATTCAGTTAGGATCTGTTAGAATGGTACTCATCGTGTAACCAACTCAAGCATCTTCAATTTGATATATAAGCAAGCTATTGTGTATGAAATGCAACAATTCTGAATCAATGAAAATCTGTTAAACAGTTTCTCTGCCATTTCTTTGCATGCCTTCATTTCTTTACACTTTTTTATTCCCTTAGTAACCATCGTAGAGAACTAAGTAATAGGAAGCTTGCTTGGCTTTCTTATTCCGCCCGTTTGGCTTTATCAGAAGCTTGAAACAAAAGAAGGGGATTCTGGAGAAGATCGAAGATGAAGAGGAGCAAGCCAGGCTCTAGAGAAGGAAGAAAGAGATAGGGTTTTTTGGGAAAAGAAAATGATTAAGCCTAACTAGTATTTTACCCGTGCATATGCACAGGTGATACTGTATGGTCGGTGTATTGTCATGAAGTCATAATAGTAATTTGGAAGATAATCATAAGTTGTGAACAATGTCCAAAATGTATGATTTGAAATTCAAAGTGGAAAGAGATAGGTATTATGTCATATAAGATACAAATGAAAATTATATTAAGTCGAAGAAATTAAAGGAGATTGACAATCAGAATTACTTTGATCCATAATAATGTATTTAGACATTAGAGGTAAAATATGCATCTCCGTTGACACTCCCATTTGCATCCTCGTTGGCCATCCCGTTGGCACTCCCGTTGACGCTCTCGTTACCTCTCTGGTTGCCACTCCCGTTGCAGCTACCATTGCCAGTCTCTCGTTGTCGCTCCCGTTGCCACATGTTAACTCATATTTTTCTATATGATTTAATATTAATTAAATCATATTCGTTTAATTATAAGTAAGTTATTTTGTAAAGTTTGGTAGTGGCTAAAGTTGTATTTATATAATAGTTCTTAGTGGTTAAATTGATTGATTTGAATTGTTTTAATAGAGAGATTATAGTAAATAATAAATTTTAGATGGAGTAAAAATGAAGAAAAAAGAAAATAAGATTTTTTAAAATATGCACCCATGTTGGCGCTCGCCTTGTCTCTCTCGTTCCCACTCCTGTTCCCGTTGTCGCTCTCGTTGTCGATTCCATTGTCAGTCTCGCATTGCCGCTCTCATTGTGTTGCAAATTTTGTCTTTTAGCTGTGAATTTACTAAAATAGTTGTGTTGCAAAAAGTTAAAACAAAGTCGATATCTTCTTATAATATTAATAATGGAGTAAAAGGTAAAATATGCAGCCCTGACACTCTCGTTCCCTCTCTTGTTGGGACTCTCGTTGGCGCTTTCGTTCCCTCTCTTGTTGGCACTCCCGTTGGCACTCCCGTTGCCGCTCTCGGTGCCCGATCTCGTTGTCGGTCTCTCGTTGCCGCTCCCGTTGCCACATGTTTTTCTCCTTTTTTTCTATATGATTTAATATTACAATTGTTAGTGGTTAAATTGATTTTATTTATTACATGAAAAATTTGATTGATTTTAGTTGTTTTAATAGAGATTATAAGAAAGAGTAAATTTTAAATTATTTAATAATTTTTGGAATAAATAATTTTGGAATAAATAATAATTTTTGAAAAATTTGATTGATTTTAGTTGTTTTAATAGAAAAGTTAAAAAACATTATGTTTTTAGTAAAAAAAACTGATAAAAAAGTGATTATTTTATGGAAAGAAAAACTGAAAAAAAAAAGTTATTTTTAAAATTCTGCTGTTTTTTTTCTTTTTGTTACGTCTGTTGACTGTTGCACCTTCTGATTGCAGTTTTCAATCAGTTTTTTGTCCCTCACTTTGTTTTCCCTCTATCGTTACCACTCTTGTTGCCTCTCTCGTTGGCGCTTTCGTTGCCACTCCCATTGACGCTCTCGTTGCCACTCCCGTTGGCATTTTACTCCTTTTTAGTAATTATAAAATAGTTATTTGGTAATTTTTTGTAGTGGTTAAATTGATTGATTTTAACAAAAGTAGTTAAATTGATTAGTTTTAGTAGTTATTTTGTAATTTTTGGTACGGGTTAAAGTTTTTTACAATTCTTTTTTTGACAATGGATAGTGGCTAATTGATTTATAGTGACTAATTGTTTTATTAATTTTAGTAGTTTGAGTACATTATAAATATAGTGAATAATTGATTTATAGTGACTAATTGTTTTTATAAAAATATTGACAAATGGTTTTTAATTTTTTTTAAAAAAAACGGTGAATAAAAAAAATTTTAAAAAATTCATTTTTTTTAATTTTTTTTTAGAAAATCAGTTTTTTTTAAAAAAAACTGTATTGGTACTGTAGCGCGTCAGAATTGGTACTGTAGTGCGTCAGAATTTGCACTGTAGCGTACTGTTGCGGTACTGTAGCGTTTTGGCTTTATGTGGTGAATTGTCTATTTTACCCCTAAATTGTGACAATTGTCAAAATTTGGTGATGTCTAAAAATGTAAATGTGCTAGCACATATTTTTATTAGATTGAAAGTAGATTAATTTGAGTTTTAATTAATTTATCCACATCAATAATTTAAATTAAAAAATAATAATGACGTGTCAATACCAAAACACTAACAGAAGGCTATTTTTTTTTAAAAAAAGTAATTTTACAGAGACTTATTAAAAAAAATTGCAGGGACTTATTTGAAAAACACGTATATTTGCAGGGACGAAAAACATATTTAAGCCATCAAAATATAATATTTAAATAATTATTTTTTATTAAATTAAAAAATTCGAGACTTTTTTTAATTTTTTTTACATTACTAGCGGTTTTTGGCCGCCAAAAATGTAAAAAAAATTGCATTACCGACGGTTTTTTGTTTTGGTCACCGGTAATGTAAATTTTTTTTACCGGTGGCCAAAAACTGCCGAAAAAGTGACATGTCTAGCGGTTTTTTATCGTTTTCGGCAGATTTTGGCCACCGGTAACTCTAAAATTTCTTGTAGTGATCTAGATAACTTTACTTTATTCTACATTACTAGACATCTCTATTACATTCTAGATACTCTTACAATTTATTAATCATACTAGATGTTTCTAGGCCATAGGATTTTCTATACGTTATTGAAAGAGTATCGAAAATTGCAACAACAACTTTAACAACTCGTCACCTCCTAGCTAAGATCTTACAATATTAGAGTTATATGCTTTGAATACATTTGAATCATTAATATTAGAGGTATATGCTTTGTATACCTTTTTTTTATAAGCAATGTTAGTGGGGTGGGGGAATGTTAGTTTCCGGGGTTTGAACTCGAGACCTCCTTCTTGCACTCTTTTGGTGCACTCCTTCGATATCCCTTAGCTCGCCAACTGAGCTACCTACTTGGGATACCTAATTCACTGGTATTGGTTGTGTTCTGTACCGTGCTTCCGATCTTGAGGATCGATATTACGCAGTTGGTAGATATTTCGTCCTTGATTCTATCTTTGTCTTCGGCCTTTGAGAGGAAGGTTTTGTTCGACCTTGAGATGTTCGACCTTGAGAGGCGATGTTGAGGTGCTCGATCTTGAGATGTTCGATCTTGGAGGGCGAGGTTGTACCTGCAATGATACTCCGATGCTTAAGTCAGTATTTGAGAGAATAAGTGTTTGGTTCAAAGGTGCTTACCATTAATGAGCATTGAATGGGGTATTTATAGAGTTTGAATGTGTTTGTGTTGTTTATTCTGAGCCAACCGATCTTGAGAAGACATCTGAGCCGTTGATTTGGTTGGGCTGTTAATGGGCCAAATTGTTAATGGGCCCTAAATGAGGGGTGCAATTATCATTAAGACATATTACCATAACAGTGGCCCCCCAAGTCTGGTCGATTTGAGGAGCGACCTTGACTTGATGGGCGACGTAGCCTTGTATTTTTGTCTTTGTTTGAGTAGAAGTTTCTTCAGTCTTGAGTTTATGTCGAGCCTGGGATTTTTGGCCGATGTTAAATGGTCGTCGATCTTCCGAGCGAGGTAGATAGTTTTTTGAATTCAGTGCTGCTTTGGAATCAGTGTAATCTTGGAATCAGTGCCATCTTTATTGTTTCTGACAAAGCGTGATTTCACAGTGGCGGCGCGTGATGGTGACGTTTTTTCTTCATCGTGCGAATTTTAATGGGCTAGGGTTTGGATGTGACGTTTCGACTTCCCGGCCCAGGCCCATGAAATCCGCTTTGCTATAAATAAAGGGTCTCACCTTCCCATTTATTGCTTGCTGATCATTTGTCTTCGATTTATCGATCTTCGAGAGCTCCCGAGCTTCTTTAAAGTAAACGAGTTTGCAAAGTTTCGAAGTACTTTTAAGGTCGGTTTCTGTGGATCGACAACCGTATTTCTCCAGATATAATCAACTTGCGGCTTAGTTCCGAGGTTAGTCTATTTTTGATTTTTCTTTACTTTTCTTTTCGTTTGTGCCTGGACTTCCCCCAGTCCCCTTTGATCTCAGAATGGGGGTCGTCAGGTCGGGTTCCGACTTGCTCGCGAACCCATTTTTGATCTTTAACCCTGACATTTCGTCCCCCATTCCTGTAGATTCGTTCTGGCGAGGACAAAACAAACTCGGAGAGACGTCACTCAGTACCGGAAAGAGTTTACGAGTGCGATGGCTTCTGGTGGTGAAATCCCTGAGGTCCGTGCCGAGCCTTCCGAAGTCGCCGCCCCGGACGTGCAAGAGCACTCTGCTTCCGCTCCTGTGAGTGATAAGGCGGAAGATAATTTTGAGAGCGAAAGTTCTTCTCCTTCGACCGATGCTAATGAGCCGAATGACAATACTCCCGAAGATGTGGAGGAGGATTGCTTGGTGGATGTGATGGCTGTTACTTCCGAGTCTGATGAGGAAATTCCAGTGGAGGAATCAGAGGGTTCCGAGGCCGATCTTGGGTCGAGTTCCGACTCTGCTGATGAGTCTGAAAGAGAGGGTGTTGAAGAACAAGTTGAATCTCGCCCTAAGAGCCAACCGGAGTCCAGCCGAGCTTCTGCCATTTCTCTGGATGAGTACTCTAGTACTGGTTGCGGGGACCTTGACGTACCGGTGCGAGAGGTCTCCCAATATGATTGGGTCTCCAAAAATATTTTGGAGATCGAATCGTTGTACCAGCATGGGTTTAATTTGGAGAGGGTCGGGAGGAAAGCTTCGGGTCGCTCGAAGCGAATTTGGAGAGTTGAGGGAATGAAGAAGGGAGAGCATGTGGCTTTGTGGCCAGGAGAGCTTAAGTTTACTTTGTATCATATGCTGATAAACGAGATGAATATCAGGCCTCCTTTCACTTGGTTCGAGCAGACGGTCTTGGCGACTTTGGATGTTGCGCCTTCTCAGTTGCATCCAAACGCGTGGGCTTTTGTTCGAGCTTTCGAGCTAATGTGTCTTCATCTGGAGAGGCCGGTCTCGCCGTCGCTCTTTTTTCATTTGTTTGAGATCAATCGGAATAGTAGTGAGAATAAGTCCGGTCGTGAACACGTCAGTCTTCGTTCGAGGCGAGGTGCCAAGATTTTTAAAGCCTATGCGGACTCGTTGAAGGGGAATTGGAAGGAGTTATTTTATTGGGTCGAACCGGTGACCGACGAAGCGATTGAGAGGGTGGGAAAGTTTTCAGAGGATGGTCGGACTTTGGTGTCCACCAAGTTTCCCATTGGTTGGAGTCAGGCTCATTTTGAACGATCCACCAATTCCTTTTCGGTTGGTCAGAATTGTTTGAACGCTGCCGATCTTCTTACCAAGAGGATCCTGATGTTTATTTCTGAGAACATTCCGTTTTCAAAACATAAGTATCGGGGTATCCCTGCGGCTAAGATAGTTCAGGCCGGAAAGCGAAGACGAGTGCAAATTGTCTTAGGTAGCCTTGTTTTTCTTGCTATTGATATTTGCATATTTTTGACCGTAGTTTGTATGACCGATTTATGTTTCTTTTCCAGATACCATGGCCCCAAAGAAGCTCGCCGTAATGAAGGCGCTGGCGATGAGGAGCATCGAGATATCTGGAGATGCTGAGGGGGGTGGTGTTCCGCTTCCGACTTCTCCCCAGGCCGAGACTGTTGTCGGGACGGTTACTGCTGCTTCTCCGATAAATGTCGTTACCCAGGAGGACCTTGCCTATGAGGCTATGGTCGATCTTGTTTCCAGTTCTCCTCCCCCGACTGCTCCCGAGGTTGGTGCGGGTACCTCGGGAAAAAGGGTGCGCACCGAGGCAAGTGGCGAGCAGAGGCCAGAAAAAAGGAGTAAGACTTCGAGGAGACCGAAGCATAAGAGTAAGACCGTACCCTTGGAGGAGGGTTTTTTGGAGCAGAATTACGCCCAGTGGCGGGAGGATCCTGTCGGGGCGTCTGTTAAATTGTTGGCGAATTTGGCCGATGTTCATAGGATCGAGAAAGAAAAGTACGAGCAGCGGGCTAAGGGTAAATGACATCATTGCTTTTTATATTCATAAAAATATCTCTTTCTTCATAAACTGATTTCCCTCATTTTTCGATGATGCAGCTTCGTTGGAGCTTGAGAAGTCAAAAATAGTGAAGCTCGTGGAAGACGTGGCCTTAAAATCGAAAGAGCTTGCTCGAACAAAGCAAGAACTTCTGGTTCTGAAGGAAAGCCAAGGGGAGGTCGTACGTCGGGCGGAGTTTGCGGAGAATCGTGTCAAGGAGCTTGAAGAAAGGGAAAAAGTTTTGGAGGGGCAACTTGCCGAGGCCAACGAGAAGATCAAAGGTTTGGAGTTTCGTGTAGCTGGTTTGGAAGAGGATTTGAAGAAAGCATCGGAGGCACGGGTCGGTACGAGCGGTGATGCGGAGGCTAGAATTGCAGAGCTTGAGGCAGCCCTTCAGCAAAGCAGAAGAAATGCTAAAGAGGCGACAAAACTTGCAAATGAGGCTAGGAGGGAGGCTCGGGAAGCTGCTAATTCTGCAATTGAGCTGTACAAGGAGGGTTTTGAGTCCGCCCAGGAGCAAATTACTTTGGTCTATCCTTCTATAGTTTTGGATCGGTCGATTATTGACGCCGACCATGAGGTAGAAGGGGGTCAGATCTTTAAGATCGATGCTCAGACGCAGACGAAGAGTGTGATATTCCCGACCTCCACTGCCTGATGTTGTAACGGTGTTTCTTTTGCAGAAGTTCCTGGTGTATGCTTTTACTTATGCATTTTTTGTATAGATCCGGAACTTCTGTTTGGTCTTAGCTGGAGATATTTGTAACCTCTTTTTGGAATATGCTTATAAGGCCTTTACGAGCTTTAATGAATGCTTTTTGAATTTCGCATGTCATGTATGTCGTTTTTGCGAGTTTTAAACGAGTGCTTTTTAAATTCTGCACGTCGCGTGTGACGTAAAAACGTCGGTAATCGAGGAACTCGATTTACCGGTTTTGAACCTATAGGACAGTTTACTAGGACTCGGCCCAGATTTAACTCGCCCCATAGGGGTATCGGCAGCTGTGGCCGATGGTCGTTCGTAGGACGTTTCGATCCTTGAAGACCCGGTCTCTTTGAGATAGTTTGCCAAGACTCGGCTCGGATTTAACTGTTTTCTCAAAGAGTTTTTGACCTTTGGGTGGTCGCTTTTGGGGAGATCTTTTAAGATCGGTCCCGGTTGATCCTCTACAGGGGAAGGTCCCTTCATTCTGTTTGATGAAAATCAAGAATGTGTGGCGACTTGAAAAAACTTTTGAGAAGTTTTGAAAGCGTTTGAAAGAAATGTCAAGCTTCTTTATTAATAGCTTATTTCGAGTTTACATAAGATCGGTGTGAGTGACTTCTTTCTAAGGATAATAACTTTTCAGTTTTGTTGCGTTCCAAGTTCTCTCAATCTTTCTTCCTTGGAGGGTCTCCAATTTAAAGGCTCCCGTGCCGGTTTTAGATAAAATTCGGTAGGGGCCTTCCCAGTTTGGGGCGAGCTTTCCTTGGGAGGCGTTTTTCTGACCGACGTCAGCCCTTCTGAGTACCAGATCGCCAGGATTGAAATCTCTGTGAACGACCTTGGTGTTGTATCTGGTTGCTACCTTTTGTTTGATGATTGCTTCTCGGAGCGAGGCTCGACCTCGGATTTCATCGATGAGGTCGAGTTCTTCTCTTAGGGCTTGATCGTTATTGCTTTGTGTTTTGGGATTTGCCGTTCTCCAACTAAGTTCGCCGATTTCGACGGGGATGACCGCCTCGCTGCCGTAGGAGAGCCTAAAAGGTGTTTCCCCAGTGGAGCTTTGGGGGGTCGTCCGGTATCCCCAGAGGACGTAAGGCAATTCTTCTACCCAATTTCCTTTAGCATCGTCCAAACGTCGTTTCAGCCCGTTTAGTATTACTTTGTTTGCAGCCTCTGCTTGACCGTTGGTTTGAGGGTGCTCTACTGAAGTGAAATGGTGTTTAATTTTAAGCTCGAACATTAGTTTGCGGAATCCCGTGTCTGTGAATTGCGTTCCGTTGTCTGTTACCACTACCTCGGGGATCCCGAACCTGCTCATAATGCTTTTTTTGAAGAACTTTATGCAGTTTTTTGCAGTGATGGTTGCCAGGGGTTCCGCTTCTATCCATTTACTGAAGTAGTCTACGGCGACGATCAAGAATTTGACTTGTCCTGGTGCTTTTGCGAAAGGTCCGAGCAAGTCCATTCCCCACCATGCGAAGGGCCATGTGGAGGATAAACTCGTGAGGTCTGTGGGGGGAGCTATGTGCACATTGGCGTGGATTTGACATTTCTTGCACTTCTTCACGTGATCACTAGCATCACCGATCATGCTCGGCCAGTAGTAGCCGGCTCGAAGGGTTTTTCGTGCTAAAGAACGAGCTCCCATGTGCTGGCCGCAGATCCCCTCATGAATTTCTGTCAACACATAGGCCGCTTCCTCTCCCTCGATGCATTTAATTAACGGGGAAGAGAGGCTTCGTTTATAGAGCGTCCCGTTGATGGCTGAAAAAGCCGAGGCTCTTCTCCTGATATATTTGGCGTCGTTTCTGTCTGGGGGTTCTGTTCCTGAGACGATGTACTCTAGAATTGGGGTTATCCAGCTGTCTGCCTCTTCAAGTACGTAGATGGTCGGGTTAAACAGTGGCTCGATAGATACACTGGGATTGTGTAGTGTTTCTTGGATGGTCGTCCTTTGGTTACCCGGGGTTTTTGTGCTTGCGAGTTTGGCGAGGATATCAGCTCGTTGGTTTTCCGTTCTTGGGATATGAATTACCTCGCTTGCTTCAAATTTGGCTATTAGCGACCGTACCTGAAGTAGGTATTTTTGTAGGATCGGTTCTTTGGTCTCGTATTTGCTTTCGATCTGGGAGACCACCAAGAGAGAGTCGGTATGGAGTTTAATTTTTTGGACTTGGAGGTCAATTGCCAGGCGAAGTCCGGCAATGCAAGCTTCGTACTCTGCTTGGTTGTTCGAGGTGGGAAAACCGAATGCAAGGGAAACTTCGATGATGACCCCAGTCGGGCTTTCTAGCATTATCCCAGCACCACTCCCTTTTGGATTTGAGGAACCATCGACGTAGAGGATCCATATATCAGAGCCGGTGTTAGCAGGTGTCATCTCGGCGATGAAGTCGACTAAAACTTGTGCTTTAAGTGTGGTTCGAGCTTCATATTTGATACCGAACTCTGAGAGTTCTACGGCCCATTTGATCATCCTTCCAGCTAGATCGGGTCTGTGGAGTATCTGTCTGATTGGGTAGTTAGTGCGGACGACTACCTGGTGGGCGACGAAATAAGCTCGAAAACGTCGAGCTGCAACAATGAGGGCCAAAGCGATTTTCTCGATTTTCTGATAACGACTTTCAGCCCCGTGTAGAGCCTTGCTTGCGAAGTAGATGGGACTTTGCCCGGTTTCGAGTTCGCGTACTAGAACGGCAGCTAATGCCTCTTCCGAGACTGCTAGATATAGGTATAATGTTTCTCCTTCATTTGGGCGAGTTAAAATTGGAGGCTCGGAGAGATATTTTTTAAGTTGCTTCAAGGCTTCGTCTTGCTCGGGTGTCCATTTGAAATCTTTCTCTTCTTTTTTGAGGATTTTGAAAAGTGGAAGAGATTTGAATGCTGCATTCGATATGAAACGAGATAGAGCAGCTATCATTCCATTGAGTTTTTGTACTTCTCTTTTGGACGTCGGAGTTCGCATTTCTGTGACGGATCGACATTTGTCTGGGTTTGCCTCGATACCTCGTTCTGTTAAGAAGAAACCTAAGAATTTCCCAGCTCGAACCCCGAAAGTGCATTTCTCTGGGTTTAATCTCATTCTGTTTTTTCGTACCTCAGAGAAAATTGCTTTCAGATCGCTCACATGGTCGGCATCACTTTTGCTTTTGGCGATCATATCATCGAGGTAAACCTCTACGCTTTTACCGATCTGGTTTTGGAAAACTTTGTTCATCATTCTTTGATAAGTTGCTCCAGCGTTTTTTAAACCAAAGGGCATAACACGGTACGCGAAGTTTCCTCGGTCAGTGATGAAGGCGGTTTTTGCTTGATCTGGTGGAAACATGGCGATTTGGTTGTACCCGGAGTATGCGTCCATGAAAGATAATAACTGGAAACCGGAAGCGCTGTCGACCAATCGATCGATACTGGGGACCGGAAAGGCGTCTTTTGGGCAAGCTTTATTAAGATCGGTGTAGTCGACACACATACGCCATTTTCCGTTAGACTTCTTCACCAGGACAGGGTTTGATAACCAAGTTGTGTATTTAACCTCAGAGATAAAGTTGGCTCGGATGAGGTCGTCTACTGCTAAGGTGGCAGCAATGGCTTTTTCTCTGCTTTGGGCCCGCTTTCTTTGGGCGATCCATTTTGCTTCTGGGTTTATTGCGAGCCGATGGCAGGCAATCTCTGGCGGGATCCCAGGCATATCTTCGGCCGACCAAGCAAAGATGTCTTTGAAATCTTTAAGACATTGGGTTAATTCGGTCTTGATCTTTTCTGGAAGGTCGATCCCTATTTTGATTTTTTGGGAGGGGTCTGAACCGAGTTGTGTTTCGACGAACTTTCCATCAGGCTCTGGTCTTCTGATTTTGCGTTTGAGCTCTTTTGTTAGCTCGTCGACATCTATCTGTTTTTCGACCTCCGGACCGCAGTTGGTTCCTACGTTAGTGGCAGTGTTAACTTCAGTCGATCTTCCTTTTGGCATTTTGGGAGTCGCCAGTTCTTCCGAAGGGGGAACCCCTTCATGCTCCGAAGCTTTTCTTTCGTTCTTAGTCCATAGGAAGAAACACCTGGAGGCCGACTCTAAGTCAGAGTTTAAAGTGATAACTCTGTCGCAAAGAGAGTGGAACTTCATTTTTAAGTGAGTGGTGGATGTAACCGCCCCGAGCCTGCCGAGGGTCGGTCTTCCTATAATGCCGTTGTATATGGATTCACAAGGTAAGACGAGGAATTTGGTTCTGACGGTTCGGACCATTGGTTCGGTTCCGTAGGTAACCATTAGCTCCAGATGTCCAAGGGGTTTCGTTCGGGATCCGTTAAAACCGGACAAAGCCGTCCCTCTATAAGGGGTGAGTTCCTCTTTATCGATCCCCATTTTGCTCAGAAGATCGATAAAGATGATGTCTGATGAGCTCCCCTGATCGACCAGGATTCTACGTACCTCCTTGTTGGCTATGATTGCCGATATCAAGAGAGGTACGTGTTTGTTAGCTTTTCCGTCAATGAGGTCGTTGTCACTAAAAGATAATGGAGGTCGGTTAGTCTTGACCGGGGTCGTTGACGTTGAAGCCACGCACAACAATTCCTTCCATTTTCTCTTCATGGATTTTCCTGATCCTTCATGATCGAATCCCCCAGTTATCATCATGATAACCGAGCGTTTTTTATCCAGCTCTTCGCGGTCTGGGTCGGTCATTTCTTTTCCTTTTGCCCTGAGGTTTTCATTTCTTTCTCTTCCGAAGTTGTCAGACCGTTCTCCCTCCCTTTTGACGTAAGAAGATAGTTTTCCCCGTTTTATCAAATCTTCTATGTCATCCTTTAGGGCGTTGCAATGGTTTGTGTCATGGCCATTGCTTCTGTGGTATCGGCAGTATTTGTTGGCCTTCTGCCCAGGTCGGATAGGTAAGGGCCTGGGAGGCTTGACGTCCCTGAATTCGACGTTCCAACATTCCCCTAGTAACTGGGCGTTGGAGACGTTGAGTTCGGTGTATACCTGGTGACGATTTTTCCTACCGATGTTCCAGGAGTTTTTCCGAGGGTCGACCTCGATGTGGCGTTTCGACGATTCTGCCTGTGACGACGTTTTGTCGATCTTGGAATTTTCTTCTTCGTTAATGAAGCACTGGGATAGTTCGAGGAATTCTTGAAGGGTGTTAGGTTCCCAGGTGTTGATGTGCTTTCGGAACGAGCTTCCAGGGAGCAGACCTTGGGCCATGAAGAAAATTCGAAAGGCGTCGTCTAACTGCCGAACCTGAAGAGCTTCGACGTTGAATCGTTC
The DNA here is from genome assembly GCA_039519185.1 of Astragalus membranaceus. Classification (NCBI taxonomy): domain Eukaryota; kingdom Viridiplantae; phylum Streptophyta; class Magnoliopsida; order Fabales; family Fabaceae; genus Astragalus; species Astragalus membranaceus. The sequence continues at coordinate 107,672,312 of CM076847.1, read as the reverse complement.
TATATATTCCCTCAGGGGTTCATTTGCTTTCTGGACAATAGATGCTAGAACATTTTTGTTTTTGGGTTTGCTCTTGGAATGGGCAAAGTGCACCGAGAACTGTTTTGCTAACTGGTCCCATGAGGAAATGGTGTTCGACCTTAACGCCCGAAACCATTCGGAAGCCATTTTGTCTAGGGTCAAAGGGAATATTCGACATTTCATTTCCATGGGTACATTTCGATACTGCATGGTTGTGTCAAATTGGTCTAGATGTCTGTCGGGGTCGCCCGTCCCGTCGTAAGTCTTCAATCCTCCAGGTGGTTTTTCGAGATACCGGGGGACCCGGAAGTTGTCGATCGACTTTGTGAAAGGACCTTTCCGCCCAGGTCGACTTACTCGTGACAGTGGTTGGCGTCTGTGATGGACCTTTTGAATGATGTCATGGCTTCTCGATCGTCTCCGTGACGAGGTTGAGCCTTCAATTTGTCGAGCCAGAGGAGAACGGGAACCATTCCCTCGGTGGCGGCGTGGAGGAGAATGAGGATCATCTAGATCGTCGTATTGTCGAGCTGACGGAGAACGGGAATGAGCCTCGTGTTGTCGAGTCAGAGGGGAACGGGAATGAGCCTCGTGTTGTCGAGCCAGAGGAGAACGGGAACCATTTCCTCGTTGACGGCGTGCGGGGGAGCGATGAGTGAGCTTTCTCCGTGGGGGTGATCGATGAAAAAGTCTTCTTCGAGTTGGGCGTCGTTCCTCCAGTGAGCTCTGCCCGGATGATTGTTGATCCAGGACGTTCCGACCTTGCAGTCTCGCTACTTCGGATTCGAGGTTGGCGAAACGGTTGTTTCTTTCTTCATTTACCGCTTCTTGCCGGGCCAATAGCTGAACGAGATGTTGAACCGCGTCCGTCAAGGCCGGGAGTAGTTGAGGGGGAGATGGTAAGCTCGTCTCATCCGCGCCTGATTGTGCTCGGGAAGGTCCCGTGTTGGGACGTCGGCTTCGTGTTTGCGACGAATTCGTGAGTTCCTGGACGTGGCCTTCGGGAGTTCGCTGAGGGCCGAGGTCAGGTTCGGCCATGAGACTAGTCGGCATTGAGCGCTGTGTTGGTGCCATTCAATAAGTTCAAGGAGATGGTGAGAAAAATCGGGTATCGGTTTCTCCCACTGTGGTCGCCAATGTTCTGTACCGTGCTTCCGATCTTGAGGATCGATATTACGCAGTTGGTAGATATTTCGTCCTTGATTCTATCTTTGTCTTCGGCCTTTGAGAGGAAGGTTTTGTTCGACCTTGAGATGTTCGACCTTGAGAGGCGATGTTGAGGTGCTCGATCTTGAGATGTTCGATCTTGGAGGGCGAGGTTGTACCTGCAATGATACTCCGATGCTTAAGTCAGTATTTGAGAGAATAAGTGTTTGGTTCAAAGGTGCTTACCATTAATGAGCATTGAATGGGGTATTTATAGAGTTTGAATGTGTTTGTGTTGTTTATTCTGAGCCAACCGATCTTGAGAAGACATCTGAGCCGTTGATTTGGTTGGGCTGTTAATGGGCCAAATTGTTAATGGGCCCTAAATGAGGGGTGCAATTATCATTAAGACATATTACCATAACAGGTTGTATTTACCTAATTCACGGGTATTGGTTGTATTTACCCCACATATAGTTTCGAGTTAACAGGTTGTCCAGTAGTTGTTCAGTGGACTAATCTATTTGATTTGGTTACGAGTTATGAGTCCTCTCTTCTGGAAGTTGTAGTTCATCCACCATCAAACCACCTCATATAGGTGATTTAATGGTGGATGAGCTGACTTAAGTCCTAAATTTGCTATTGGACCTGAGAGTTGATTCAGGAGTTGGGTCTAAGAAAAAACAATAAAGCGGGAATAGGCCAATAAGGTTTAGCACCAAAAAAACTAATGGACTTTTAACACGATACTTTCTATCATCCCTAACTTATGAACAAGTGCAACAACATAACAATAATGGAGTTGCACACAGGAAGACAAAGAAAATTGACAAAATTGAAATTTAGCTAAGATTTGTACAAGAATCAATTTAACTTGGACGTGAAAGCCCTCATAGCAGCTTTAGGTTTAAAACAATTTTGGAGCAAAAATCACTTTTAAAGCCAAAGAGCCCAACATCTGTATTTATCAAGAAATCATGTTTTTGGCATGTAAACTCGCGTTGAACTCATTCTTTCACTAGTGTATAGAAAATCCTATAGCCTAGAAACATCTAGTATGATTAATGAATTGTAAAAGTACCTACATGTCGAATTATCTAGAATGTAACAGAGATGTCTAAGAATACGTTTAATCATTAATATTTGTGGTATATGCTTTGTATACCTAATTCACGAGTATTGGTTATACTTACCCCACATAGTTTATAGTTTCAAATTATCAGGTTGTCTAGTGGTCGTTTTATTGCATGCTTTGGTGTTTTAGGGGTAGTATAGGAGTAGCCTGAACCAAAAGAAGAAAAATTTAGGCGTGTTGTTGAATTGGCTATGTTTGGTCTAAACTAACAGAAGAACAAAGTGGATGCAAATCACCTAATAAACTCCCTCTTTTCTTGGAAAATTCCTTTGGCTTTTGTTGTTGCTTTAGGTGTTATAATAACCTTTAACCAAATACAGAACAATTAAGTCCTGAATTGGGGTTATAATAACCTTTAACCAAACACAGAGCATTTAAGTCTTGAATTGGATATTGGATTGATAGTTGATTTGGGAGTTGGGCCTAAGAGGCATGAGTTGAGTGTTGATTATTGTTGGGGAAATCCGCACATACCTAGGGTCTTATATGGAAACACACACCACAAAGAAAGAATTAAGAGACCACAAAGATAATTACGTGATTTGACACATTTTGCCTACGTCCATGGAAATACTACAACAATTATATTCACTATTTCAAACAAGATTACAACCCAATCCAAATTGTGTATCACTCTACAATACTCTCGCTCTAAGAGTTACAAAAAATGAAGTTGTTAACACCTAAAAATTGCTAAGTCATTAGTCGAGTGAGCCATCAGCTGAGGCCGCAACATAGCCGAGTCAGGTGAGCCGATCGACCTAATTCTATGTAGGGTAGTCACTAGAAAGCCATTTAAGACTTCTGGTTCCTCAATTTTCTCAATTTCTTTTGAATGACCCCTAAAGGAGTATCAATGAAGGGCATGGGAAAATCATTGGCTAATCCAGCATGGTAGGTCCAATTCAGCTGAGGATTCAGCGGCTAGGGATGTAGTAGCTGAGATTTTGTACCCCAGGAAACCGTTGCAAGCATGAGGGATATATTTGAGAGCAAATGAGCCAAGCATGTGGGGATATTAAACTTAGTTTTAGGTCATTTGACACAATAAAATTTCTATATTTAAAAATTATACATATTTCTCAAATGTAGTTGCATACCAATGGGAATTGGGCCTAGCGGAATGAGCTTGTTTCCCACAACGTGTGGCGAATCAATGTTTGAATCAAGGTTGTCAAAACCGGACCGGACTGGCGGTTCGACCGGTTGAACCGGGAATCGGACCCCCTATCCGGTCCAATTGAACCCCAAAACCGGATTGCTGAAGAACAGGGAATTAAACCGGAAAACCGGCCAGAAACCGGGAACCGGACCGGAAACCGGCCAGAAACTGGGAACCGGACTGAAAACCGGTTTTTTTTTTCCCTTAAAAAATGGTATATCATGTTCATTTTGGAAAAAAAATGATAAATGATGTTGAATTTTGGTATATGGGATATTTATTATACTTTTTTATAATTAAATTGATAAAATAAGTAAATAATTAAAAAATAAATGTGTACACTAATATTACTATGAGAGTATTTACATTATACTAGTATCTAACTATCAATGATTTTTTTTTTGTTTTTTATCCTTTATATATTGTAAAAAGTATATTAAATAATGTATTTAATTAATTCCGGTTCAACCCCCGATTCAACCAAAGAAACCCTGAACCGCTACCTCTACCGGTTTAATGTCCGGTCCGGTTTTGATTACCTTGTTTGAATTCTGGGAGAAGAGGTGCCAACAATTAGTATTCGGCGGTACCTCAAATGGGAAACTAAAAAAATATATATAGTTTCAATCTATTGTCGTTCAAAGAAAAATTACCTTAATGAGTTGGAGTTAACTATGTTATATTTAAGTATTTTGAAATAAATTTAAATATTGTATTAATTTTATCTACAGAATATCATACCAAATAGAATTCAATAGGTATCATAAATATTTCTCCACCCCCACTAACATTGCTTATAAAAAAATAAGTATCATAAAAACCTCTTTCTAAGTACAAATTAGAATTGATTCTGAAAAAAAAGTAACTTAGAATTGGATTATTTAGTGGGTGGACATTTGGAATTAGTAACAGTTGTCCTCGTTTTAGGGTCGTCCAATTTAATATTCCTCCTCTCAATCATAATATCATATGATCAATCATATAGTACATTCTTAAACATTAATAGTCTTTCATCACAATTTTTAACCCATACCAATGGTGTTATTTTCCCCAACTCGTTGAGTAGAAGAAACAGTTTTCTTAATTTGTTAACTTCATTATGCTTCATCATTACATTCATTCCATGCCACAATAATTTTCTCAACATAAGCATGAATTAATACTTAACAGGATACTCTCTCCCAACATTCGTCGACAGTATCCATAAAATAAACAAATAAACAAATTAATACAGTTATCACAAGCTCACTTGAATGATATCTTTTTTTGTTCAAACCATAGGAGTGGCGTTCACATCACATCTTCCCTTTCCTGTAACGAATTCGCAACACCCTTCTTTCTCAATGTCGGCACGTGTTTCTGACGTGTTATGTATTCATTAATTCATTTTGAAGAGTTTTCTTCATTTTCAGGTAACATATATCTAAAGTAAATACGTAATTATCCGTAGCTCAGTTGACGAGCTAAGGGATATGAAGGAGTGCACCAAAAGAGTGTAAGAAGGAGGTCCGGGTTACGTGTCAACTTGTAATTAATAATTAGGGTAAATCACTTTCACATCTATTGTATATAAATTAAATTCAAAAGTAAATATCAAATTTGGTTCCTAATATTATAGGATCTTATCCATTTAGTCTATGCATTACTGATATCTTAAAATAATTCATTTTTTAGAATATTTTAAAATAATTTTGTAACAGCAAAAAGTTTATCTAATCCATCCCCTCCTTTAATATTTGTATAGATTATAATAATATTAAATTGGTAACATCAACAATAAAATTCAATTTGTCAAAAAAGATTCAACCTAAGTAGCGGATGCAAATTTATTTTTCGAAACAACATCACGATTTCAATTACGGTTGGGGCCATTTCTGCGTATTTTTATTCGTAAAGTCTAGTTCAACTGATAAGGGTCTGTTTGGTGCACAAGATATGATAGATGATAAGATAGACACAGGATAAACACTATCATATTCTGGGTTTGGTACACACCAAATCATGACAGAATATATATATATATATATATATATATATATATATATATAACTTTTAAAGGGTAAAATTGTCTTTGTAAATAAATTACATATAACCTCTTTTTTTAACAAATACATATTAACTTTTTCTAAAAATTCACTTAAAATATTTATTTGTCAAAAAAACTAGTAATATTTATAAATTAGTAATAAATACTAATGAAATAATTTTATCCAATTTTTTAAAAAATCAATGGCACTATCAAATAAACAATTTTAAATTATAAAAATTGTACAAGTAACTAAATAATTCTATTATATATTTTAAATACGCTAATAAATAATTATATGAAATTAATAACAAAACAACGCATGTGACAATTATATTTCATTTGTTGAAAAAATAAATTAATTTTTTATTTTTATATTTTTTTAATAATAAATTTATTTTTCATCACATATTTTAATTTTTTAAATATCAATAAATTTATAATTTTTAGATTATATAAAATGAAAAATTACCCTTATCATAAAATTATACATTATTTTTTAAATTAAGAATTAATATTTTTAATTTTTAATAAAAACTTATTAATATTTTTGGTTTTAGTCTATATTTATTTTTTATTAGATTTTTTTTTAAATATATTTTTAAAGGGTAAACGAATAAATTATTTCATTATCATATCCTGCTGGTTTCTAACCCAGCTCAAAGTCAGGATAAAATTTCAACTAGAGTGACAGAATAGGATAAGTCACAGGATTAAGTTATCATATCATGTTGGCTCAACAAACATTGGACTGACACATGATATGATATCTCCTCATCCTGACCACCAAACGGGCCCTTAATATCAAAATTGTTAGAGTAGATATCATTATCCGAGTTCGAAGTGGCACTTGCCACTCCATCTAAAAAAAAGAGATTAACAAATTTATTTGTTAACAAATCAAGATAAAAGGATGAACTTGATTTATTTGTAACCAAAAAAACATTTTACTATTTACCAATATAAAATAATAATGTAGAGGACAAAAAGTTACATAACCATGCAATATTTAAGGACTTTACTCGTTATCCAAACTACCCACCAAACTATCCAGCATTTTATGATTGAAATCAAATAGAAAAACATTCGTTTCAAAACTCGATATTTTCTCTCGCTTTCTCTTTCGTTTTTCTTGGGAAACTTCTTCACTCGCCGGAAAATTCCAACTGCTTCGCGCCTCTCGATCTCGTCCGAACACCGATTTCGCTGCTTCGCGAGTTGCTGAAGTTTGGAGAGCGAGTGAACTTGGCTGAACCCATGGAGAAGAACGATGTGTGCACATCAGAGTCCATCGATGGAAGCCGCGATGTTTGGAGTTCCAAATCATCAGATTCTTCCTCCGCCGATCATCTCGTTGTCATGGTCAATGGAATTCTCGGAAGGTATGTGACGGCATTTTCTCGCACTTCCTATTCTTAATTTTGATTAAATAACGCATTACTCGATTGGATTTTGAGATTTTGTGGAATTCAGTGATATCGATTGAACAGATTTTTGTGTTTGTTGTATAAAGTGGATGATTCGTGTTTTAACTGCTTGTTCCTGCAGTTCAACAGATTGGAAGTTTGCGGCAGAGCAATTTGTTAAAGAGCTTCCTGATAAAGTTTTTGCTCACTGTAAGGACCATTCTTCTCTAATTTCTTCTCTTGAAAGCTTAGATGATCATATTCTTATTCATGCCATGTTATTTCTCTTTTACTTTTGAAGTAGCTACAATTTGCCAATAGCATGTCTGTCTTGATCTCATTTAAAACTTTGTACTTAATACTTATAAACTACCACGGGGCCTTGGAATCCGTCAATTTGAATATAATGTCTTACCAATTTAGAGGTGAACTTTCTATGACTTACTAATTTAATTTATGCTTGGTGCAATTGTTGTTTAAGGTGCTGAGGAATGGAATCTTGTCATTAGTAGAATGTTTTTTCTTCACTCATAAGTTGTCTTTGGTTAGATAGGAGGCTTGGTTTCTTTTTATTTTTGCGAGATCTTTGATTACTCTTGCACCTTGTTGAATGATTATTCATTCCATAAAAATTGTATATTTGACATTTGTATTTTTTTTTATAGAAGGCACTGTGCCATCTTTTTAAATGTAGTTTATTTAATGGGATGCAGCAGTAGTTTTGATTACTGATCTTTGATCATGAAATCCCCTTCTGATTCTAAATAGATTGACTATGTTACAGGTTGGTCATGATTCAAAACAAATTTATTGATAATTGTAACATAAAATGTTGATGCTTTTCTCTGTATGTTTGATTGTCCACCACACTGCCAAATATCTATCTTGGATTCTTATACAAAAGGACACATCAGTCTTAGTCTCTGTATGGAAAATATCTTATAATATTTTAACTGTCTCTCAAAGTAATTTAGGGTAACTTAGTGTCTCTTAAAAATGGTTTTTTTTGTTGAATGTTCGTGTTTTAGATAAAAGAGAGAAGAGAAAAAAATTGAAGACTTTGAATTATAATTATGGTTTGATGATATGATAATCATACCAAAGAGGCAAAGACTAAAAACTGATCTTTTGTTTATACTACTACTACTCCTAATTCTTATATAGGGAATATGATAATAACTAAAACTAACCCTAAAAAGATAATCTAAGCTGCTCTAAGTTTCCATTTGAATTAGTCAGGCTTCTCAGCCAGAGCATAATAAGCATCTTATAATTGCTGGGTTTGAGCTAAACAAACCTCAACGTCTTCCTTTAAGGGTGGTTTTACTTTTCATCCATATTAATTTTAATTTATGTAATTCTTTATTAACAACATGGCCCTGACCCAACCACAATTTAACCTCTTTGATGTTTAACATGTTATAGCCCTATGTTATAATCAGAGCACCTTTTTCCTCCATTGATTGTGGATATATCTTTTAACAAATTATTCAACATAATGTATCCTTACTTTTTCATTATTGATTTCATTAAGTTTGAATGTTTAGATTTATTTTTCTTGGCTCTGTAATGGGCCACCTTGTATGCTTGCAGCATTTGTTGACTTCATTTGTTTAGCATATTAATTTCTTCAGGAATCTATAGCGGGCATCAAAATTTGCATATCATGCTTCTTTTTATGTTTGCACATATTCTTTTGCTCAGGTAGCGAACGAAATGTGTCCACGCTTACACTAGATGGTGTGGACGTAATGGGAGAGCGATTGGCGGAGGAGGTTAGTATCTGAATATATAGTAGACTTATTTGTTGAATGCCGTTCCCGTCATTTTGCTTTTTTATGGTGCTTTGTTATGTATTTTAAGTAGTTATTTCTTCTCTTTTTTGTTGAGATGAATTTGTGAAAAAAGATTAGTTACTATAGCTGAATTTGTTAGAGGAGTGGTTATTGTTATATTCCTATACAAATATGTTATTATCTATTATTAGAGTTTGGATTCGAATTTGTAATATTGAAGGGTTAAAATGGGAAGAAATTAGGAAAGCAAAAAGGTAGCTATTTAAGACCATTTCCTTTATATAGTGGTTTAGATTATACTACGCAGCCTTCGTCACATAATATCATATAAATGTTACTATTGTTTATGATTATAAGGAACATCTTGAGTTGATAAAAAAGAAAAACATAAATAAATAATTAAAATTTGATGTCAACACAATCCCGGTATTGAAGTCACGTATCATGTAAAATATAGTGCATCAAATATGTTTTCACATGTTTTTCTGCCACTGATAAAGCATAAGCTTTTGAAACTTTTCTTTGTAGAGCTTTAATAAAATTTTCATTAGTGATTTATAGGAAAACAAAGGAGTTATTCCTATAGTAGAATTGTGGTGGGGTTTTAATCAGCTTTCGAAACTTTGGCCTGAATATGTTTCAGTCTCTATATTTAGCTATATGAACTCAGCTACTTGATACGACATGAGTACAATACAATATCAATATGAAAAATTCTTGAAACCCTATATCAGTACAGGATTATCACAATTTATAAAATGGTGCTTGTGATCATAGCAAAAGTAACATAGACAAATATCTCTCTTATCCATATCAAAATATATTATTATCCTTGCAAACATGTTATAGATGTATCTTTTTACCAACTGATGTCAAGATGTATCCTTAGTTCTATTTTCAAGAAATCTTGGCTCTATTCAGTTGCCTAGTAATTACTGTCTAATACTAATAGTATCAGCATCCAAAAATGTAATTCATCAAGAGACAACTCTGCCAGATGTCCACCTCCATTATAAAGTGTGTTATGTACAACTCCACTTATGTCCCACAACCATGTCTCTACTTTCTTATGCCCTCAAAGAATGAATGAAGAAGCATGTACTCCAATTGTGCTCGTAACAAAATGAAGAACAAGGTTGTACAAAAAGCTTTAGGACAAGTTTTTTAAGTTGTATTCTGATGAGAACCTGGGCTGGACTAATCCGGGACCAACCAATAGGTTTGACAAAGTTTATTCTAGAAGGGGTAAAAAGGGGAATTCAAGCTTAGTTATGAGTAATGGTGGGAAAAGAGTGTAACTAACTCTGCCTAGCTGGCAGAGAGAGAAAGCAGATCTGAGTAAGAAGGGCTCAAGTATGTGTGCTGAGTGAGGGAATAAAGGGAGGAGAGGAGGTAAGAGAGACGCAGGCTGGTATTGTTTATTGGCTGGGCTACGCTTGGGTTTACAGGCACTTTTCTGGTGTCCTTGTAATTCATTTTCCTTTTCTATCTTGCTTGTAATTACACTGATTTTCAAGGAAATCAAGTACTATTTCATTTGGCTACTTTAATGTTCCATTCATTTATTCTCTTTTCACTCTCATTGTACTTGGTACTCATCATATCCCAAAGCACCAAAGCTGTACCCAAACTTACGTGACGATAATTTCTTTAAAAAAAAAAAATTAAAATTTGGAGGATACTCCTTAGACACGTATACTTTAACAATTTTGAAGTATCTGGGCTACATAGGTATTTGGCAAAGAGATAGAGTTTCTTTATCATTTCAAATAAGAAAGATGTTATGTTATTTTCTGTTGTATGTCAGAGTTGGATAGTTTTCATGTCTTATTTAGCTTCATATGAATCACTGTATTAACCAGAGAAATGTAATATTTGTGATCTTTACTTCATATAATTGTTTACCATGGCATTAAATACATGATTCTTATTGCTATTGAGTATTAACTGCATATTAATCTCTTAGGTCCTTGAGGTGATTCAAAGAAAGCCAAATATGCGTAAAATCTCCTTCGTTGCACACTCAGTTGGAGGCTTAGTGGCACGATATGCTATTGGGAAGCTGTATAGGCCACCTGAAAAAGAACGTATGCAGGATTCGAGCAATAACGAAAGCAAGGTGGACTCAATAGGTACTATATGTGGCTTGGAGGCAGTGAATTTCATAACTGTCGCTACACCTCATTTAGGATCAAGGGGCAATAAGCAGGTATCTTAATATTTACTTTATGCTTCCCTACTTTAGTGATAGGGATTAAAGAGACTGTTGGTAATGTAATTCATCCAGCATAGCTTAGTGTCCAGGTTATGACATATATTCCGTTTTCCTTCGTGTGCATTGATCCATAAAAAGAATAAAGGTTATATAATGGATTTGGATGTGCACTTACTTAGTGAACACCTGAGACCATCAAGCAAGATTTTCTGTATATTAATGTAACATTTTGACCATATACTGCTGGAATGGCAATCCTACCTTGAATAAGTTCTATAGGAGATTAGGTCAAGGGTTTGGATCCCTCTTGTGCCTTTTATTTTAGGCAACACCTTGGGATTTGATATGTTGTTTTGTTTTTTAGCCGGTCTGAAGACTAGTTTGATTGAAGAGTTATATAACTAATAATATAACTAATAAACAATGAATAAGAAAGGGGAGGGAAGCACGTGGCTTATGGGTCATATTTGTAACTATGATATTTTGTGATGCAAGATGAAGTTGATTTCAATCAGTAAGCTAAAGGTTAAGTAATCTATCTTTTGTCTTGGAAACAATTGAGTTAGAAGTTTAGAGGATTTGTTGCAGTGACAAGGTTGTTGCTTTATGAAATGGTGTTCCTGAATTCAAATAATAAAAATGGCCAGGTAAGGCTTTGTGTATTTGATTTTTCCATAGATCCGGCGATGTTGGAGCCAGAATGCCATTTTTTTTTGACAAAAGAGCCAGATGCTATTTGGTTGCCCTTTTAAAATAATTGACCTAAATGTTTCAGGGGTGGGACATGAACATGTGTAAGGAGTTGTTTAGTTGTGCTCTATAATAGTCTATATTCAGGTTTGGGGTGCATTTGGTTATAAGCATAATCAATGATGGATAGACACCATAGTATCTGATATGATACGTATCTCATACGGCGATACATTGTTTCTTGAAAAATATCTGGTACAATACATTTAGGATACTTATATAAAAAATTAAAAATTCACAGACAAGTACTTCATGAAGAGTCAGATGTATCGATGGGGTGTCGAACTTTTTCTAAAAAAAGGGTCTCAGACAAGTACTGTCGCTTGTCAATGGTGTATCAGAGCATGTCCATATTGGGATTTGATATGTTGTTTTGTTTTTTAGCCGGTCTGAAGACTAGTTTGATTGAAGAGTTATATAACTAGTAATATAACTAATAAACAATGAATAAGAAAGGGGAGGGAAGCACGTGGCTTATTGGTCATATTTGTAACTATGATATTTTGTGATCGAAGATGAAGTTGATTTCAATCAGTAAGCTAAAGGTTAAGTAATCTATCTTTTGTCTTGGAAACAGTTGAGTTAAAGTTTAGAGGATTTGTTAGGTTGTTGCTTTATGAAATGGTGTTCATGAATTCAAATAATAAAAATGGCCGGGTAAGGCTTTGTGCATTTGATTTTTCTATAGATCCGACAATGTTGGAGCCAGAATGCCAGATGCTTTTTTTTTTTTTGACAAAAGAGCCAAATGCTATTTGGTTGCCCTTTTAAAATAATTGACCTAAATGTTTCAGGGGTAGGATATGAACATGTGTAAGGAGTTGCTTAGTTGTGCTCTATAATAGTCTGTATTCAGGTTTTGGGTGCATTTGGTTATAAGCATAATCAATGATGCATAGACACCATAGTATCTGATACGATAAGTATATCATATGGCGATACATTGTTTCTTGAAAAATATCTGATCTGATACAATACATTTAGGACACTTATATAAAAAATTAAAAATTCACAAAATATAATAAATATATTGTTGTAATTCAAAAAATCCAAACTAAGAACATACTTCTTAAACATAAGTAAATATAAAATAGAAATTGTAAATCATTGTCTTCCCAGTATGGGTGAAGAAATAGAAGTCAGTACCGATATTGTATTGCTTCTACAGTTCAGTGATGAGTGATGATCGAAAACAGTAATGAAAGTTTGAATATAGGCGAAGTAGTAATATAAATTGCATCTATTCCAATTAATACATCAGTGGGGAGATGGGAATTAGGAGCTGAATCTAGTGACGTGGTGATATAAATGGCATTAGTTGCAATTAATCAGTGAGAGTTTGTTAGCCTTCTGCTAACTAGCTATCAAAACTGTGGAGGGCTGGGACGGTGGCCAGGGACCTTCACAGTGTTATTTTATTCAATTAGGGAAAGAAGAGTTACACTGATGCAATCAATGCACCGCTACTGGCTTCACCCAGTATCACTAGACTTGGGGAAATTACTGAATGCCTAGAACCTGGTCATGATCCCCTTTATATAATAGGGAACTAGAGCTCAGGTTTGTACAAATACTCCTAACAAACCTAACAGAATTAACAAACCTAACAGAATTAACAAACAACTACTTAGCAGACTCAACAGAATTAACAAGCATAACTCACAGAATTATAGTTTCAACAGATAACTAGTAGGATACCCGTGCATATGCACGGGTGCTGTCGTGTTCTTTAAATGACTGAACTTAGACAGTATTTAAATAGTCTAAACATTACCCCTGAAAATAAAGACAAATTCAAAGTAGATAAAAAATGAGTTTCAAATAAAAAATAGATAAATAATATGTGCATTTATCCCGTGTTTTTTTATATATCAGTGTTGTTATCTCGTGCTTTTTATATATCAGTGCAGTTATCTCGTGTTTTTTTATGTATCAGTGCAGTTATTTCATAGCTATAATTGATTATTTGAGTTGATTAGTAGATTATAGTAGATTATCAATAAGAAATATTTATCCTGTGCTTTTTTTATATATCAGTGACAATTATTTGTCCTTTTTTAGGTATTAGTGACAAATATTTGTCACATGTGTTTTAAATATTAATCAGTTTAAATAGTCTTTAAGCCTTCTTGTTTTTTTAGATAGTAGGTTTATAGTAGTATTCAAAAATTATAATTATCAATGCAAATATTAATCCCGTGTTTTTTTATATATTAGTGCAGTTATCCTATGTTTTTTTATATATCAGTGCAGTTATCTCGTAGTTTCAATTGATTATTTTAGTTGATTAGTAGATTATAGTAGATAGTAAAAGTTAGGTAATAGATTGTCCATAAGAAATAGTTGTTTTAAATATTAATTAGTAGTTTAAATAGTCATTAAGTCTTCTTGTTTTTTAGATAGTAGGTTTATAATAGTAATCATCAAAAAAATTAATTATCAATGACAATTATTAATCTCGTGTTTTTTTATATCAATGCAGTTATCCCGTGTTTTTTTATATATCATTGCAGTTATCTCGTAGTTTCAATTGATTAATTCAGTTCATTAGTAGATTAATTATAGTAGATAGTAAAAGATACATAGTAGATTATCAATAAGAGTGTAAACAAATTTCGGAGAGAAAAATTAAAATTTTAAGGTGATAATTTTTTTTCAAAAATGTGGTAGTTTTTTTTGTTTTGTTTTTTAGTGTGACTCATTTATGTTTTTATGGCTAAATATCACTTTTGGTCCTTTATCTTTGCTCTAGGTTTTATTTTGGTCATTTATCTTTTTTTTGGTCAGTTTTGGTCCCTTATCTTTTATTTTCGTTTCATTTTGGTCCATGCCGTCAGTTGAAGCTAACAGACGCCACGCTGACAGTTAATTGCTGATGTGGCGTCTTAAGTGTCATGTATGACGCGTCATTCATTAACTGATGTGGCAAAAATTGTATTATTTAATTCTAAATCATTTTACACAAAATCAATTAAGTTTTTAAAATTATAAAATCAAAAAACAGAAATAAACAAAAAAACTAATAACTTTAAAACCGAACAATTAACTCATCTTCAACCTCATCACGTTTGCAGGTACAAACCCAGAAATGAAAACCCAGCAACAACAATGGCAAACCCAGCAAAAACAATTGCAAACCCACAAATTTCGTTTTCGATTTCCATGAACGACAGCAACAACAATTGCAAACTCAGCAACAACAGCAATTTTGATTTCAATCGTTTCAATCTTCAAACTAACCCAAAACAAACCCAGAAAATGAATTCAAATCGTTCTCATCTTCATCGTTCTCATCTTCCATCGTTCCTCATCTTCTTTCGTTTCTCATCTTCTTTCGTTTCTCATCTTCCATCGTTTCTCATCTTCGATTTTCTGGATCTAATCCCTAAATTTTGAAATCTGTAAAAGACCCCAAATTGAAAACGATTCTAGCAAACATAAAACAAATCTGAATGTTTGCTTTTGTAAGCCCACAATGTTTGAAAAGGTTCTGAACTGAAAACAATTGAAAACGATTCCAGCAAACATGAAGAATGAGAGAAGAGAGGTGGAGAAGAACCTAATTTGAGAAAGGACCAAAAGATGAAGATTGAAGAAGATGAACCCTAATTTTGATTTGGGAATTCTTCTCAGATCTGGAAAATTTCTTGGTTTTTGTTAAATCAGAAGTTTAGTTTTTTAATCTTGTTTTCCTGGCTTTTGTTTTTGTTAATTTTATTTTTGTGTTTTGTGTTTTTATCAATTTGCTCCCTCATGTTTTTTAAGTTTCATTTTGGTCCCTTATATGCTAAATCATATAAAGAACTCCAAGTCAGCAGTGACACTAAAGACGCCACGTCAGCAGTTAACTGCCAGTGTGGCGTCCGTTAACTTCAACCGACGATAGGGACCAAAATGAAACGAAAATGAAAGATGAGGGACCAAAATGGACCAAAAAAAAGATAAATGACCCAAATGAAACCTAGAGCAAAGATAAAGGACCAAAAGTGATATTTAGCCTATTTTTATAGGTAATTTTAGTAGAGTAGTGTTTGTATAAATTTAGAAATTTAGTTAAAAAAATTAAAGTGAAGTGATAAAAGAAAGAGAAAAATTATTTATGAGAAAAGTAAAAGTAAAGTAAAAAGAAAAAAAAGAGTGTAAGAGAAAAGTAAAAAAGGAGGAAAGAGAGTGTAAGAAGAAAGAGAAACAAAGGAAGAAAGAGAGTGTAAGAAGAAAAAGAAAGAAAGAGGGGGTAATGACATTTTTACCCTTAAATTAGATATGTGTCTTGTTAATAAGAGATACAAATTGGTAATTTTATAAGAGGTTTGTTTGTATAAATAATAAATAAATAGATATTAGATTAGATAACCACTTAACAGAATAACTAAGGTTATCCTAAGACTTCCTCATTAATTCTTTTTCTTTCTTCTACCGTAAGTCTTAAGTGGCCTAACGGAGTTTCAACATTCAACATAAATTATGTACTTGAGATGTAATGGGTGCCAGATTTTGATCTCCACCCTTAAAAACCCCTTTTGTGATCCCCATTTGACTAGACACAAAATTCATAGGAGAGAATCTAAAAACGAGATGTAATAGTCATGAAGAGTCAGATGTATCGATGGGGTGTCGAACTTTTTCTAAAAAAAGGGTCTCAGACAAGTACTGTCACTTGTCAATGGTGTATCGGAGCATGTCCATATTGGCATAGGAGGAAAATGTGGTACTTCTCTTATAGTTGTCCGGCAAATTTTCCTTAAGCTTGAGTAGTACTTTTCTCTGCAGATCTCTCTAAAGCATCCTTCATTTCATCCACCCTACTTGAGTCCTATGATAAACATTTCCCTCTCTTTCCTTGTCATCTTGTCCTCAAACATGTTTGGCAAAATCACATTTGTTTAATCTTGAACATGATTTTGAGTCAAACACTCAAACCATGTTTTAAGTAAGGACAATAAAAGTTGTTTTCTCGTTGAATCAAACCATTGTTTACAAATTACTGTCCAAATATGCTCGGAAGATTTCCGAAAACAGCCAAGTATTATTGGAGTGTAGTTAGGCTTTTCCACTATACATATAGTTTCCTTTGACTCTTTTCTTTCTTTCTTAGTCATATTCATCTTAGAGTGAATGACAATTGATAGATTTCTTTTGATAGATTGGTATGAACTTTTTTCTAGTGTATGTTGCAATGCATATACTTGTTTTATATCAAAAGCATATGTCTTGAAATTATTTTCAACGTGTAAGGTATCTATCTGTGTGGCTGTGTCTTACAGTCAAACGAACATGAAATTGTTTCGGGTATTTTCTTAAAAGAAGGTTGCATTGCATCACTTTTTTGCATATGGGTATTTAAACCTGTTGATTGGGTTTGAGTTTCAGGTTCCTTTTCTTTTTGGGGTAACTGCATTTGAGAAAGTTGCGAGTTGTGTTATTCATTTGATATTTAGAAGAACAGGTCGGCATCTTTTCCTCACCGATGACGATGAAGGAAAACCTCCATTGCTTAAACGCATGATTGAAGACTATGATGAATGTTATTTCATGTATGTTTGTTGTTTACCTCATATTAGTTTCCTTTTTTATAGGAGGTTTGTTTCCTTTAAAGGATCTTCGTGTCTTTCAAATGACTGTGACTTGCTTGGTGCAGGTCTGCGTTGCGCACTTTCAAACGTCGGGTTGCATACTCAAATGTGGGCTATGATCGTATCCTTCATATTTGCTTCATCTTTCTAATTATTATAGGCATTCAGCTTTCCTCATAGCATATTTTTTATTTGGTTTTTCCTTATAAAAACTTTAGACATTGTTGGCTGGAGAACATCATCCATTCGACGTGATAATGAACTTCCAAAGGTATACGACATCTTTTAATGCCATTTGATTTTTTGGATAATTTATCACCATTTGATGATGCAAAAATATTTGACTGCTAGTGGGAGGATACTCTCAATGAAAAATATCCACATGTTGTGTATGAAGAGCACTGCAAGGCTTGTGATGCTGAACAGTGTGACTTAACGGAAGTCAACAGCTCTGACAAGATAGAAGGTATCTTTCTTTTTTCCTCTCAAAAACAAATGCAACGTGATGTTTAGTTTATCTGCAGTTGTGTTGTACATTTTTAAAAAATAGAAGGTGCGTTGGAAGTTCACTCGGTGTAGTTTTTGGGGTTTCACCAACCATTGTTTTTCCTCTTCCATGTAATCTTTTGGCCAGTTGGTTCTGTCTACATTACTATGGATATTATCGACCTAATACCGTTGCTCAATAAATGTTGAGAATTTGTGTCCTTCATTTGGAATACTGTCTTTAGTACAATGGATACTATCAAGTGGTTCGGTCTAACATGCAAAAGCATGAAACTTTCGTAATAGTGTGTTGGTGTCCCTTAACCATTAGATATAATATATTAACCATGAAAAATCCATGAGTTAAAGACCAATAGGTTTCCAGTTGTTTAATTGAAAGTTCTAGATGTTGCTTTTTCTTTCAAGGTGGTTTTTTGTAGTAACCCTCAAGCCTGACGAGTTCTTACTGCCCACTGTGGCAGTGACTCCTCCGAGTCCATCAAGCTCTTCACCCAGTGAAGGATATCTCATCCTTTCATTACCCTCACTGGGACCCTTGTGATCGTCCAAAGCTTCACTCGTGAGATGCTGAGTCCAGCTGCCTCCTCTAGCTGTCCACCCTCTACTTGGCTTGTAGAGATCTTCTCCATTTCTCTAAAGAAATAGAAATGCCCCGTACTAAAGTTGACATATAAATGCGTACATATTTAAAAAGCTGATATAAATAGTGATATATATCAGACATTTAAATCCCAAAACTTTAGTAATTGACATTTCCATGTCTTTTGAGAAATGGAGAGGATATCTACCGCCACTTCACTAACTGTGCCATCAGCCACCGGAACCTTGACTTCTCCAATGGCCTCGTCACTCACATTCCTGTCATCAACTTGATCTTCGACAATTTTGTAGCGTATCCTTCTTTGCCACTTGCTTTAATCCTTCACTACCTTCTTCCCTCTACTTCAAGTCTCTTGGCAATGCCGGGTATACTTTGCATCACTCTGCTACCATAATTTCTGTGTACGAATTTCATTCTCAAAGGCACCATGTTCAAGCCACCATTGCCACTAAGCACTTTTTCTCTAACGACGAATGTAGCGTGTGGTTCCGACTTATGGCTCAATCCTTGAGGTGTTGTTCAAGAAAGAGTAAATTGACACTGGAGAGCTCACTGAGGATGGTGTCCCGTCCATAGGGATAAGACGCTGAAAATTTATGCTTGGATGTGGCACCAAAATGGTTGGGGAACCTCAAGTAAAATGGTGGGGGGATATGTTGAAGTTACTTCCACACTCAAAGTGCCATTGCAAATGCATAGGGAGCAAACACTCTTCCCTTATTGACACGAATAAAACCAGTGGGAAGCAGGCACCAGAATTGACACTCACCCTAAATTGCAATTTCCTATTTTGTGACACTTGCAGCCTGTCACACGTTGAATAATCTCAGTGGAAAGGTGAGCATGTTTCATGCAGTGCAGTCAAACCATGAGAAGCTGGAAACAATTCTGTGAACAACCCTCCTGATAATGGCAAATTTCTTGATCCCTTAAATAATGGATCAGCTATATTAGGAGATACCAGGCAAAAGAGTTTTCAGTTTTCATTGATTGCCATCTCAAAATGGTTCTACCCTTGTACTATATTTGGTTTTATAGAGCCTAATAGTGTTCATTGATCCATTCATAGGGGGTCCGTATCTAAGAGGACAAGATTTGATTGCTATTTTCATTGCTGATTTCGCCCTCCAAAATAACTGTTGCGTGACGTTGGACAACAGAGTCATGTGTGGTCTATTTCTTTATTATTTTATGTTGTCTTGGAATTGTAAGATTTCTAACTGGAATGAACACTTGCAGAGGAGCTGGTTACAGGTTTGTCCTGTGTATCGTGGGAGAAAGTAGATGTTAGCTTCCACAGTATCAAACAGAGATTTGCTGCTCATAGTGTCATTCAGGTATGTCTTGCTCTGCCCTTCTAGTGAATGTGTATGCATCCTTTTAATATTTGATATGTGACATTATCATCATTCACGATATTAAACTCTATTAATATAGTCTTTGGAGTCATATGATATCTACTTTCTTTGCATACACCGTTTTGCCTGCCTGTGTTCTTTCTCCATATGTTTTACACTGGCTATTCTACAGGTCAAAGATCAAATCTCACATATAGAAGGTGCAGACGTTATACATCATATGATTGATCATTTTCTTACCTAGAAGCATTTTTATCTCCAGAAATGTATACTTACCTCTTAGCAATAAAAGCTTTTCAGAGGTAAATCTAAAATGGCTACACCATCCATAATTAAACCTGATTGATAATATTCAAATTTATCTGAACTAGTGAATTCGTTGCAGGATGGAAACAACTGGTTCCCTGAGTAACGAAGTTCTCCATTAGTTGAGGTGAAGAATTGTAATTTTGGTATGATGCTCCTTGACAATGTATTACGTGTGTATATGATAAGTATAAGTAAATCAGCCTTTTTTTTTCCTTATAAAAACATTTAAGCCAGCGTGCTATTGTTTCAATTGAAAATCATTTGTAACACGAAATAAAAAAGATCACTCGACAATGCGAAGAAATAGGAGAAGTGGAGAACAAAAGTTTGAGGAATTGTAGGAAGGGCTAGTGAACAAATGGGAAAGAGAAATAATAAGCATAAGGTGGACTAAACTCTTACTTCAGGTCCAAATAAAAAACTTTTTGGTTTATAATTAAAAAAATATCAGTATTAGTAATAAGGTGGACTAAACTCTTATTGGTTTGAACTTTTTTTTTGAATCACCAAAAAAAAAGTTAAACAAAGATTTCAAGTCGCTAGTTCCAATGGGTTAGCTTAGTGAAGCATGACAGAATTTTTGACGGATAGGTCATGGGGTTCAAGTCGTGCTTTGTATTGCGGTGTTATCCCCGCTAGGGGTGGACAGCGGTGGCCGGATTGGATTCGGGCCCAAACTGGCCCATCCGAAGTAATCCACGGATTGGAATGGGAGTCCCAAATTCGACCATTTCAAAAATCGGTTTTTGGTGGATTCGGTTATGCGGGCCCAACCGTTTGGTGGGTGGGTGGTTGCGGGTTGGGCCTTTAGTGGCCCAATTGTCTTTTTTTTGGTCCATCAATTACTTATTTTAAACTATTTTTTTTTGCTATTTTAAAAATTCTAACTACAGTATTGGGCCAAGAAAATATGATTTTAACACCAAGTATATTACTAGGCTGAGTCTCTTGTTAAAATCTCTTCATATTATCAGAATTTTTTGAAAAAACATAGAAACATAAATGGGGCTAAATTCATGACCATTATCATACCTTGTCCTAGTAAATTTAAAACTAAATTCTATCACAAATTTATAAATGGCAACACATTATAAAAGAGGCCAAACCTCAACCAAGTTAAAATAGTTTACTGCTGCCAATTACCAAAGTATGTGGCAGTAACTATTATAATCACCGGCACATCATCAACCAAATTAATTACCAACCAACTAAAGCAAGTAACACTTAATACTAATAAATCTAAGTTTAAAATGTAAATTACATCATACACCCATGCAAGGGGAATTTTACAGCTTCTTTAGAGAAAGAAGCTTAATGAAGTTCATAACTTCAAAGTTCTCAAACCCTTAAAATATATATGCAATCTGCATAATAAAACAGTAACCTTCATTAGTTAAAACAAGAGTAATAACTTAATTCAGTAATTATAAATAAATCAACCACTTAGTAGCACTCACCTTGTTACTTATAGCCAAATAGCCTAAGTAACACCCCAAATAACCTTGGATACTTTTCTAGAATCTAAAAAACAAGACAGTTTAACAAATTAGGAGAAACAGCTTCTATACAGCTAGCAGCAGAATAAGAGAAACAGCTTCTATACAGCAGCAGAATGAGAGAAACAGCTTCTATAAAACAAAACAGAATCTATACAACATAATAAGAGAAACTGAATATAAAACAGCTTAACATAACAGCTAGATACAACAGCAGAATAAGCCTCTTTTTAAACTTGACCAATGTCCAAAGTTCCAAAATCTATTAAAACATAATACAGCAAATTAAGAGTAATTAAAACAGTGCAGAAGCAGAATAAGAGAATCAGCAGAATAAGAGTAATTAAAACATAATGTAAGAATCTATACCCAAAACATAAGTTCCATTGCATGAAGTTGGATCATTGGATCATGTTGCGAGTCATGAAAGACTCCAAAATGAACCTAATTTCTGAAACAGAAACAACCACAAACAGAGTAATTAAAATATATAACAGAATGCAAGAATCTATTAGAGAGTATTTAGGAAACCATTACCTTCATCTATACCCAAAACAACAATTCCCTTGCATGAAGTTGGATCATTGGACCATGTACTGAGTCATGAAAGACTCCAAAAGAACAAACGGTGTTGCAATATAGTTGAGATGTGAGCCATGTGACTCCAAAATTGCAAAAAATCTCAAAACTGCAAATGATAAGAATTATAACTGTTAATACATTCAGAAAAAAATGAAGCAAAAATTAAGTTAATGGTGTAATAAAGCCTAACTGAAATTCTTTTCAGCCACTGCCAATATTAATTGGCTGTGACTGAGATGATGAGCTAACTCCAGCAACTCCATCAGCCACAGAAACCCCTCCTTGAAATTCTATAGAACATAAAAAACAAATATTAGCTTATATAGAATTAGAAATCAAATATTAGCAAGAAGACCAGAATTCATTTAATTTATATCTGGCACAATGTTATTAAAATCTTCAAACTCTTCATCTATGTTGAGGTTTTTAAACTGGAAGAAAGAAGGCTTCAACCAGTTTTGAGTACATATTAGAGCTTCTGACTAAGGTAGATAACACAGGGTACCGATCTGAGTTTTGTTTCCATCAAGCTAAAATCTCAAATGTGGCTGATGCATCTATATAGGTTCACCCAAAAACCTCTCTAATTCATTTTGCTTATCAATAGAATCATTTTCTCTCAAATGTTGCTTAAATGCACTTTCCCTTGCTTGAGTTGAAAGTATTTCAGAAACAACAGGTATTTCACCACTTATTGAAGGACTAACAACTTGCTACCCAACACTATTTTTCAATTCATATGCATCCTTGTACCAATTGTACATCTTAAAAAGATTTTCTTTAACAAACTGAAAAGTTCAGTAGCAAAGGTTGGATTTGAAACATACATTGACTGAAATGACCATTCAACATACCTCAACTTATATCTAGGATCAAAAATAACTCCAAAATAGAGAAGCTGATTAATATTTTCAATTTTCCCCCAATACTCACTACAACAAAATAGGCAACCGGCGGCGGTTAATCTGCGGCGGTTTTGGGTAAACCGCCGCCGCTTATAATTTTGCGGCGGTTTGTTCGGCGGTTATCTTGACTGCCGTAGTTAGTAAGTAAACGGCGGCGGTTATTTGGTAATCTGCAGCGGTTTGGTTTTTTTGGAGTCAAGCGGCGGCGGTTATAAGGTGATATTGCAGCGGTTGCAAATTTTCGTGTCAAAAACAACTCCCCCTCCCTTTTTTTTCAAAAAAAAACTCCCCCCCTTTTTTTTAATCAAAGTGCTTCTCAGTTACTAATTACTAAAATAACCAAAAGCCCTTTCATTTCTCTCACGAGCCACGACCGCGCTTCTCTGCAACAAACCAACAGCGCTTCTCTACAACAAACCAAATTGCAAAAACCTCTCTGCAACAGCGCTTCTCTCACGACGGGCCGCAGCGCTTCTTCTCTCACGGCCACAGCGCTTCTTCTCTCACGGTCGCAGCTTCTTCTCTCACGACGCAGCAGCTTCTTCTCTCAACCAGGTGCGTCTTTTTTCTTCCTCTCTCTCTCTCTCTCTCTCTCTCTCTCGAATTCTCTCTTTCTTTAGGGTTTTGAGTTTAATCCCTTTTCTTTTTCCCATTTGAGCGAAAACCCTAACTCAGGAGAACTATTACTGTTCCCTCTGAAACAGATTGAAGGGTTTCTAGGGTTTCAGATATATTACTTATTCAAAGGAAGAAGAAGCTATTCGATGTATTCAAAATGTACATGGATTTGTTCTGAAGGGTAGACCTTTAAGGTATCAATATTTGCACCTGTTGAAGCTTTTCGTGTATGAGATGATTGTCCTCTGGTTCTTGCTTATCAGTTCTGTATATTATTGTTTTCTACATTTTCAGGGCTTGTTTTGGAACATCTAAATATTGCCAGGATTATTATGATTTGGTTCTCAAGAAGACAGTTTCAGAGAAGATGAAATAGTTTCAGCATACACTAGGTACTTTTTTATATGAATTTTGATGTGAGGATTATTATGATTTGGTTGAATGTTAAAATCATATGTTGGCTTTGGACGTCTATTGTCCTGCCATTCAGTCTTTTTTAATTTTGCTCAAGTATAGGAGGAGAGTATATACCTTCATCTTGTTTAATAGAATGTTTCTTAGCCCTTGTCATGAATGCATTTTACACCAGTAACAATCTTCTCTTCCACTGGCATTTCAGCATTGTGTAACATAGATTTGCTGATGTTTATATCTGTTAGCTTCGACAAGCTTTCATTATTAGACTTATCCTGATAAAGTAATGGAGTTTGATCTGATTCTTCTTTCCTTGCTTCGATTCGGAGATCGAGATTGAAGCTTGGTGATAATAGTAGCTGCTGAAGTTGCTTCTGCTGAAGTATAGAATTGTCTGAACTCTGAACATGTTTCAGTGGACATAATAGTAGCTGCTGAAGTTGCTTCTGCTTGTTGTGAATGTTTTTCACTTTCTTTCTCAATTGATTCTTCATCTACTAAGTCAATAGATGGAATTGTCAACCTTGAAAAATCATGCTTTGGATTCTTAGAGCATGACTTTTTCTCTTTAAATTCCTTCATGCATTGATCTGGCTTGTAATCCTTTGGATTCTCTTTTTTTGATCCACATCTTCTCAGTTTGTTTTCTTCATTAAGTACCTTGCAGTTTTCCTCTTGGTTATCCACAACAAAAGTTTCAGGAATTGGTTTTAGGGAATCCTCAGTAATATAGTTGACATTGGTCAACAGATTTCCATTGTTGTTGTTATCAGTAGTTGGGGGATCATATGTAGCTTCTGAATTATCTATCAGAGCTTTCTCAAATTCATTTCCATCTCTCTCATCTGACTTGTTTGCACATAACAATTTTTCTTGAGATTCCCTTTCTTTTTCTAAAACACCGTGAGAATTAGCATCTAGCAAAGTATCTCTTATTAGTGATTCAGTGCCATGGAATGAATGCTCAGAGAGAGGTTTGACTAGCTCATCATGATGTAAAAGTTCTGAATCATTTGATTTAGTCACAGCATTCAATGTTAAAACCATTGTTTCGTCTTCATCTGCTAGAATTTAAAATAAAATTTCTAGACATTGTTTTGTAATGTTGTGTTGTTGTTATTATTATTATGATTATTTTCCTTCACAATTTGTAACAAGCACTGGTAAAATATATGTACCTTTTTTTTGCTAGTTATGCGTTTTTTTTCCTTCACAATTTGTCTAAAACATACTCTCATTATCTAAATATGGTTTTGCAGCAAGTAGCTTTTCTAATGCAGCAAGCTCGTGGTCAATGTCCGACTAGATTTGATGAGGTACTAACCTGTCCAACTTTTCTGATGATAGACTATTTTGGTGGTCTAATGTGATCCTTTATTGACTGGTCCTGCATAACTTGGTTGTTGTTACTTGTTACTTACCCTTTTAGTTTTTGTTTTGGTGTTAGTATAAGTTGTAGTGCTGTTAGGAACCGATTGTGGGTGGTTAACTTATGTCTACTTAGAATATTGCTGCTTCTTGTTAATGATACTTAAGCTTCTTTATCATAGGTTCTCTTTTATTAGAAGAAAAAGCAGTCCTGAGGGATTCCTTATGGAATATGATCGCCTCTTGGAAGACAATCAGAATCTTCGGAGTCAGTTGGATTCCATTAACCAGGGCTCTGCATAGTTCGTAGAAGTTAAATATTTAGAAAACAGTTTTCTCTTTGTTTGGGTTAAAATATCTAGAAAAACAGTTTTTTCTTTGTTTCAAATGCTGTTTGAGTGTCACATGTTTGCTTTTTGAGTTGTAAATTCTAACTGTTTAAAAACATATATGAGCTATGTGGATTGAGTAAACTTACTGCTATTTAAGCAGCTCACATACTGTTATTAAGGAACAAATAGTTTTTGTCTTATGTGGATGTTGAAATATTCATGGTTTGCATGCAACTATGCATCAGTTGTTGAACTTGGAATGCTAGGAAAGTTAACATACGTATTGAATAAATGAATATGCCCTTATAAAAAATTTATTGACCTTAAACCTTATGCTTGTATTATTATGATAGATCTTCGATGTAAATTTCTTATTGACTTGGCAGATTTGATAATTGGTAACTTCATAACTTTATTTTTGTTTAATTTCAGGCTGTCAATTTACGTTCACCTGCTGAAGCAATGCGCTCTTCATCCGCTAGTCACGCCCCAACACATCATGGACCAACATCTACTCTTTAGATTTAGGATTTGTTATTAACTAGTAATGTTGAAAAACATGTTTTTATATTGGGGAAATTTATACTCCTAAACCACATATCTTTTGATATTTTGGGACAACACTATCTTTTGATATTATTGTGTTTTTTATTTAAGTATGAATGAATGAACTTTTTTAATTATTTATGTAAGTTTATAATTTTATGTTTTTAAATAATTTGAGAAAAAGTTGTTATAAATAAGAAAACAACTTATTTGAGCCTTTAAAGCTAAAAGCAGTTTCGTCCTCAGGTTTTGAACCACCGCAGACATCCTTGGAATCGCTGTATATAAGTAAGGAATCTACCATCACATAAATGGTTTAGTGGCGGTTCTGAACCGTTGCAAACATCTTCAAAACCGCCACTAAACGCAAACCGCTGCAAAATTCCTCAAAACCGCTGCAGAAATATGGGAAATTAACGGACAGTTTAGCGGCGGGTTAGAACTGCCGCAAACCCCAAACCGCCGCGTAAACCGCCGCTAAGTACTACTCCAGGCGGTTATTCCAGCGGTTGCCAAAACCGCCGCAGAGTTCCCTCGCGGCGGAGGTAACTGCAGCGGTTCTGGAACCGCCGCGAGGGGTATTTGGCAGTGGTTAAAACCGCCGCAGGATGCTTTTTAAAACCGCCGCCGCTTTCCTATTTTGTTGTAGTGACTTCTCATATTTTTTCCTCATTTCCATACCCACGGTAGCAAGAATGGTGTTTAGGTTCAAGGCAGAATTTTTAAGTTCAATGTGGATGGAAGAGAGTTGGGAAAATGCAGCATGCAAAGTAACACATTGTGAGGCTAAGAAAACTTTAGTTGCATCATAGAACAATTTCAAAAACTTCTCAAACACACGAACATTATCCCAATCAGATGCACTAGGAATTCCAGCAGCCCCAAAGAAGTCAGCATAACTGGAATCTTCATACTCTAGTTTATGAAAGGCTGACTGATACTTTTCAGCTGCATTTAACATCATGTACGTTGAGTTCCACCTAGTGGGAACATCAAGACATAAGATTTTCTTACAAGTTATGTTGGAAAATTCCTTGCATTCATTGAACTTGGCAGACCGTTGAGGTGAAGACCTAACAAACCTAACAGCTGTTCTAATGCTAGAAATAGAGGTGCTCATGTCCTTCAATCCGTCATTCACCACTAAATTAAGAATATGAGCACAACATCTAACATGAAAAAACTGTCCATCCCCCACCAACCCATTCATATTGTTCAATTTTTTCTTTAGATAGGCAACAGCAACATCATTTGAGCTTGCATTGTCCACAGTAATTGTGGACACATTCCTAATACCCCATTCTCTAAGAACCTCCTCTACTTTCTTACCAAACGTCTCTCCCTTAGGGTTAGGAACAACACAAAAGCTTATAATTCTCTTTTGGTATCTTCATTGGCTGTCTATGAAGTGTGCAGTGAGGGTTAAATAATTCAGGTTCTGTATTGAAGGTCCAACAATCGGTGGTAAGTGCTACCCTTGAGCAATCAGATCTAAAAATGTTTTTCAATTTTTGTTTCTCATCAAGATAGAGTTGATAGCAGTGCCTAGCAACAGTTCTTCTAAATCCATCACCCTCTACCACCTTAAATGGTTGCTCATCAACTATTACAAAAATAGCAACCGACTTTTTACAACTATCAACATCAAATCTTGTGCTAGTGCTGACTAAACTAGAATTTTCCCCAGGTTTAAAGGTAAGAGTTGTTTGTTTAGGGTCATTAATGAGAGAATAAGGATATGAGGGGCAGCGGTCAATGTGATTCTTCATGTTAGAGTACCATGAATCTTAGAGTCGCATCGGAATTTTATGTGGCGGTGTTCGCAAGTTGCAATAGGTTCCGTCTCGTCGGGTAATCTAACGAAATGATCCCAGGCTTCAGAAGTTGTCCTCTTTTTATTTGCATTTGGCTTCCTCTTCTTTCCAATAGGAGGTTTAGGAGCAACTACAGCTGCAGCAGCTGCTGCTTGCCCAATGGCAGCTTGAGGAGGGTTTTGTGGTGTGGCAATAGGAGGAGGGTTTTGACCAAACTGGTCCATTGCTGAAACTCAATAGCATACAATTAAAACGCTATTAATAAAGAAAAGAACAAATCTATAAAGCTTACACCAGCCAACAATAGAGAAGAACAGAAACCTACACCAGCCAATAAGTAGCATACAAAATCAATAAAACATTAATATAATAGCATACATGATTTAACAAGTAACAAGTAACATACAAAATCAATCCAGAAAGCATACAACTTACTGACTCACAAATTAATCCAGAAAATGATTCACAAATTAATCCAGAAGCTGACACACAAATTAACTCATTCAGAAAATAACAAGCAACCAAATTACTAATCAATACAACAAATTGCTTGCTTAGTAGCATAAAACTAGATTACTAACAGATTACTATCAGGCATCTAGATTACAAACAGATTACTAATAGGCATCCAGTTTACTGATTCACAAACTAACAAGTAGCATAAAACCAATTAGTATAAGTAAAGTAACATACCATATCACAAATTGCTTGCTTCTTAAATTAATTATTCAACAACAAATAAAAGATTAATTAGTAAACATTGCCCAAAGATAAATGCAAAATAGTCAGAAACAAAAAACAAAATAAACCAGAATGTAATACTCAGAGACACCCTAAAAATTAAAACCCTAAAATTAAAACCCATGAAACTAAAAATTTAAACCCTAAAAATAGAAACCCCTTAATACTCTGAGACATCCTAAAACTAAAAACAAAAAACCCCATAAAGCAGAAACCTAATACTCAGAGAAACCCTAAAACTTAGAACCAAACACTATTGAACCATCAAACCCAGAAAACGAAAAACCCTAATATTCACACAAACCATAACACACAAAAACAAAAATTCGAAGGGGAAACAGAGAAATAAAACAAAAATTAGACAAATCTAGTGCTATAAACCCTAAAAAACGAAAGAAACAAACTGTAAACCCTAAAAGTAAAAAAGAAACAGAGATTTGGACGAAACTATAAACCCTAAAAACTCTAAAATGCAGCAAAACACAAATTTGGAGGAGAGATAAAAGAATAAAACAAGAGAAACAGATGAACGAAACGAAGATGTGATTACCAGTGTGAGGACGGGAGTGGGAATGAAGCTGTAACGGTGAAACGGCGATGAACGAAAAGGAGAAATGAAGTTGTAATGGCGATGGAAGCACTGAGAACGGCGACAGGAGTGGGAGGAGAATGACGACGAGAGTGCGAAGAGAACGACGCTATTAGGGTTGCGTTTCACTCTCTCTCTATCTCTCTCTCAGTGTTTGCGTCTTTACGAGAGAGGTTTTGAAAAGAATGAATAGTAACAAAATTGAGTGAGGAACTGAAGATAATAAACATCATTTTTAGCCAAAACGACGCCGTATGATGATTTTTTTTTTATAAAAAAAATATATACCTGCTGAGTCGGTCAGGTTGCGATCACCGTTGGATCTGGGCTCCCACACCGCATCCGACTGTGGAGAACCACACAAGCCCAAATCCTTTAATTTCATGCCAGTGGATCCGCTAAACCCGACCCGCCTGCATTTTTCCATCTTTGGTTTCCTCGGTTATGGGCGGGTTCGGTGGATCTGTCCACCCCTAATCCACGCACCCTAAAATTGTTGTAAAAAAGATTTCATGTTGCCTATTCAGCAAAGTGGGTGGAGATTGAGCAAAAAAAAGCAAAGTGGGTGGAGTTCAGTGGTGTCCTTGGTTTGAACTTGGGCCTACGTTTAAAATATTAATTCTTTTGCTTTCCTCCTGAATTAAACTCGGGATCTGAAGCTTTAGCAAAACATTTTTACTACTCCAACTCATAAAAGTAAGATATTGACAATAAATAAAATATCTACAATTTAATATTGACGATAAAAAGTCTTGAATTAGAAATTTGTTATTGGCCTAGATTGGGTCGGCTATGGGATATGTCCCTCAATTTCATTGACAAGATTTCAAAAGTTCTACGTCATATATGGATTTGGCTCATCTTAAGTTCTACGTCATATATATATATATATAGGGAGTAAAGTGATTCACCTATTTTTGAGAAAATTAAGGGTGATTGACATTTCTCGTACTCTATTAAGATTATTTAATTGCCCTTGGTAAAAGAATGTTAAACAATCAATATCTTTTCTAAAATAATAAATAATTATTTTTTTTTCAAAATCTATTGATATTTTAGAGAGGATAGTGAATACCACTCATACACTTGCACGAAACAAAAAAACAAAATTGGCTAAAGTCTAAACCACCTTAGCCAAATGTATTTTCCATTTATGAGAGGGGTACTTTGATGTGATCTGTTAGGGCCATCAAAATTCATGGCCTTAAATGCTTTAGTGCAAGTTGAGGCCAAGTGTCCAAATCTACTAGCTAAAAACATTATAGTAGCTAACGATTCATGTACTCACCTTCCAGTAGACAAGTGGCAAAAGCAACATTTTGGACCCAACTTTAGTACTATACAAGTTGCACAATTTTTTTGTCCCTTATAGTGAAACAACAGATACTACAAGTATATACCAAGGACCAACTTGATGAGTGTGATTAATAAAGAATTGTGTTTCTTGCGTGTCGGTACACATAAGAATGTGACCCTTCAATTTGGATAAGAATATGCAATGTAAGGAGGGTCCGTTCTGATCTGTGTAACAACTATCAAATTCTGATGTATCTCACAGCTGACATGGGACCTTTTTCTTTCTTTTCTCTATTTTGTATAATTAACTTAATGGCTAGACAAAAAGAAGATAGAGACAGAATCTTTCCTTTTAAAATAAGTAGAATTCAGTGTTTAAATATATTTAGTAAATTTATTAACCATGAATTGTAATAAGGTTCAAATTTTGTTGAAATATATTGATGAAGAACTAATAATGACACCTCTTTAATAACTTCTTTAGAAGTGTTGGATTAGAGGAATTAAGTGCTTATTAACTATCTTAGCCGGTGACCCAAGAATGTTTGGATGAGATGGTTTGGGTCTCTTCAAGTTTAACCAAGGTTATGGGTTCAAATCCAGTATTAGAAATGCAGCAACGTTAAATATCTTGAGGAACAGCTTTGTTGCCCATTACAGTCCTACAGAGCTCGAGGGAGAGCTTTTCTGCCCTATTGTAGTCCTACCCAATTCCAAAAATTAGTTTCTGCAGTTGCGCGCAAAAGATACTCAGTTTCATACCAAAAAAATATCTTAGCCGGGGAAAATGATGAACCAAATTTAAAAGTAAATACTCAAGTAATGAGTACTCAATTGAAAGTTTTATTATGAATAAATAATAACATGATGAACCAAATTTAAAAGACTTTGTAAGTTGTGAGGTGGAAGTGGGACCCTTTCACATTGTCAAAAATGCATATAAAAACCCACCTTAGGATACCAACATTTTTCCAACCTCAAATTCAACCACACAACTTGTTTAGTTTCCTCACTTCCTAAAATATGATGACATCAACAACAACAGAAGAAACTTCAAACTTGGATCTCATACGCCATCATCTCTTAGAATCAGACAATATCTCAGACCCTTTCTTCAATCTCCTCCTCCCAGTAAAGCTAGAAAACCCTTCATCACCGCTATTTGATGACTTCACTTCATATTTCTCAGACAATACAAACTTGCTCACTTTCCTTCAAGACTATGACTTGTTAGCAGAAATGGAAGTTCTAAACTCCAATGGAACTAACCCTTTAAAGGGTATCCAAAAATGCAATGATAATTTAGTGGAGACAAAAAAAGAAGAAACTTTATGTGATGACGTGGCAGTAGCAGCTGAAGTAGTAGTATCTGGAAGGCATTATAGAGGAGTGAGAAGAAGACCATGGGGAAAATTTGCTGCTGAGATACGTGATCCAACAAAGAAAGGAAGTAGAGTTTGGTTAGGTACATTTGATACTGAAATTGATGCTGCTAAAGCTTATGATTCTGCTGCTTTTAAGATGAGAGGTCAAAAAGCTATTTTGAACTTTCCTCTTCAAGCTGGTATGTGTGATCCTAAGCCTAATATTTGTGGTAGGAAAAGGAGAAGAGAATTAAATGCTGCTGGTGATGCTGCTGCATAACTGAGTTGTTTGGATGGATGAAATGAGCATGCATATTTAGTAACCAATTAAAAGATTAGATTATGATATTAATTAGGATTTTGTTGTTGTTTTTTTAGTTATTATTATTTTGATGCGTTTAAGATTTTTAATTGGTTATTGAGAATGTCACCTAGGAAGATGTTGTTACCTGTAAAGTCTGTACATAGAAGCAAGTAATGTTAAAGTATAGATCGAATGGAATCAATGCAAAATATCAACAATTTTATGGATGTGGATCCTCGATCCCAATTGTCTGCAGCACTTTCCTACCGCAACATTTTTTTTTTGTTGAGAAAAAGGGGGTTAGCACCCCAAACAGCGAACAATTACAGAGTAATTAGCCCCTCTTTATCCTAAGAATGACCAAGTGGTATCATCAAAAAAAAAAAGAATGACCAAGTGGACAGAAGAGGGGTAGCATCTTAAAACATAAAGTTACAAATTCCAATGTTTTTTTTAGATAAACTCGGGTATCACCGCACGGATAGGAGTGACTAATTCCCCACTCATGCTCATTATAGGTGCCTCTAATAGGGAATGGTCTAAGTCAAAGCAAGTAAAAGGATGCTAATGTGGCAAACAAGTCAACACTAGAGTAAAGTCAATTAGTTCTAGAATGATGACTTGTAAATATTAGTTCCGGTGATAGTTAGAATTGCAACTGTGTATATATATATCCATTGTAACAGATTTTCTAATCAACAATTCAATTCACAATTCAGTTAGATCCTCTTTCCCTCTCTGATTTTCCCTTACCATGGTATCATTCGCTGCGTTTCGTTCCTGAACCTCATGCTTCCCCTTTTCCTTTCGAAACTTCATCTTCTCCGATTCATTGTTTCTGCATTTCAATCGTTTCCAGGGCTTCTTCACCAAATCACAGTGAAGGTGCTTCTCAGGAACCTACTGCTTCTGTATTTCAAATTGCCTCCAACGCTACCACCACGCATCAATTCGTCGCCGGTCCAAAGCTATCGATCAAGCTTGATGACAAAAACTTTCTACTATGGAATCAACAAGTAGAAGGTGTGCTGAAGATGCACAAGTTGCAGCGATTTCTCGTCAATCCAAAGGTTCCGACGAAATATGTATCAGAAGCAGATCGCCTTGCTGACAATGCCTCCGATGAATTCGAGAAGTGGTTGTTTCAAGACCAAACACTCTTCACGTGGTTACTATCCACGCTCTCTGAATCAGCTCTCACACGAGTTCTCACTTGCCACCACTCATGGCAAGTCTGGGAAAAGATTCACCAGCACTATTTCTCGCACTTGAAGGCAAAGGTGCGTCAATTGAGGAATGAACTCAAGAATACGAAGAAATGATCGAAGTCTATCCCTGAGTTTATCACCAAAGTTCACACTCTCACCGATTCGTTGATCTCTGCTGGTGAATCCATCGCTGATTCCTACCTTGTTGATGTTCTGCTTGATGGCTTGCCGAAAGTACAACTCCTTCGTAATGATGATTTTCAGCAAGCCAGAATCGCCTTCACTCACTGAGATTGAATCATTGTTGCTGGTGCAAGAATCGCAATTGTACAAGTTCCGGCAAGAGCTCATCGTGGCCAATGCCTCCGCCAATGTTGCTCAGGTCACAACTCCTTCTGGTAACACACAGACTCAAAATGCTTCTCGCACCCAAGGTGCTCGTGATAATGCTGCTTCCAACTATCACACGCATGGGCGTGGGCGTCAAGGTCGTGGCCAAGGACACGGTAGAAACAACTTTGGTGCTTCGTCTTCTGGATCTAGACCTACTTGTCAACTATGTGGACGTTACGGACATTCTGTGCTAGATTGCTGGTTTAGATTTGATGAGTCGTTTGTATCACCACAGCATGTGCTCAATGGCAATACCAGCACTGCAAACACAGAAGCTGCTGCACATCCTTCAACTGATGGAGCCACTGAATCTGAAACTCCAACTGTGAACTTGACTGAGACATTGTCTCTTGATGCCACAGGTAGTACCTCTAACTTAATATCTGGTAGTGATCCCTCCTATGAGGACTAGCGTGGTGACACTGGTGCTTCGCATCATGTCACTCCAAATGAGGAAAACTTAAAGCAGAAAACACCTTACCCAGGCCATTCTGATGTCACTATGGGCAATGGCAGCCAATCTCCCATCAAATATGTTGGCACATCCAAGTTTAATTCACCTATTCACCCACACATCAACCTTACACTCAATAATTTATTGCATGTTCCACATTGCACCAAAAATCTGCTGTTTGTGTCTCAATTTATTCGTGATAATAGAGTGTATTTTGTTCCATGATCCTTATTGTTCGGTGAAATCCCAGGTCTCTGATCAGATTGTTCTTCAAGGCAAGCTAGGGTCAGATGGTCTCTATGTTTTTTATGGCCTGCCTATAGTGAAACACATAAAAAATACTCGGGTTCCCTCTATACCACACTTGAATAATACTATGTCACCTACTATTAACTCTGTCAGTGCTTCTAAATCTGTAACACCGCATTCTTTGTGGCATGCTAGACTAGGTCATGCTAGTTTTTCAACTGTAACTCACATTATGAAGCACTGTAACATGATATCATCCAATAAACCTTCATTTGATTTTTGTAATGCTTGTCAAATAGGGAAATCTCACAAGTTGCATGCCCCACCATCCACCACACAGTATCACACACCATTTGAACTCATTTACACAGATCTTTGGGGTCCTGCTCCCATGGTCTCTAGCTCTGGCTATTCTTATTACATTGCTTTTGTAGATGCTCATTCTAAGTTTACATGGATCTACTTTCTTAAGAAAAAGTCAGATGCTCTCACTGCTTTCACTCTATTTCATAAATATGTTCAAACACAATTTTCCAAGGTCATTAAAGCTGTTCAATCTGATGGTGGTGGTGAATATTTGCCTTTTACAAAACATTTGACTAACTTGGGTGTTGTACACAGGTTCACTTGCCCTTATACTTCACACCAAAATGGTGCAGTGGAGAGAAAGCACAGACATATTACAGAGATGGGCTTAACTTTGCTGTCTCATGCCTCTCTTCCCTTAAAATTTTGGGATCATGCCTTTACCTCCTCTGTTCATGTCATCAATAGACTACCCACCCAAGGTCTAGCTTCCTTCATTTCACCATTCCAAGCCCTATATAATGCCATACCTAACTACCAACAGCTCAGAACCTTTGGGTGTGCATGCTTCCCTCACTTGAGACCACAAAACAAAGCATAAATTCGAATTTAGAAGCACTCAATGCATTAATCTTGGCCTTTCCCCCTGTACATAAGGGTTACAAATGCCTTACCTCTGATGGAAGAATCATCATCATCAAGGACCTTACCTTTAATGAAGAGTGCTTTCCCTATCCAACTTTATTTCCTAGTAATCCCACCAGTTCCACATCCACTGTCACCACTTTCCCAATGCTACTTCCATCTTACTCAAATTCCTTATTCACCACTCCACAACCAGTGATCCAAAGTCCTACTAAAACTACCACACCACCAATATCTGCCACTCCTATATCTGACCCTAACCCTGAGCCAAACACCCCTCCCTCCCACATTGATAACTCTGATAACAACTCTGCTCAACCTTCTCCACCCTCACCCTCACCTGTTCCTGTCACTAAAACTCACCACATGATCACAAGACTTCAAGCAGGGCCACTTAAACCAATAATTCTTCTGGCTCATGTGGCTCCTACCACTGTTAGGCAAGCACTGAGTGCTCCACAGTGGCTACAGGCAATGCAGACAGAAATCAAGGCTCTCACAGACAACAACACTTGGTCACTTACCTCATTGCCTCCAAATAGGTGTATAGGATTGTAATACCCCAATTTTGTCCGCTCTCTTTCTTATTACGGTCCTTTTTATTTAATTCACGTGTCATAAGTCCCAGGTGACATTACTACGAGAAAAGTTTGCGACTCATTCATTTCGTTTGATTGGATTGAGATACCTTTTCATCTAATTGGGCGCGTGCTTTCGTAATTGGGCTTATCGACGGTTTTTTGTTTTAATTGGGCCGGATTTTAGCCACTTATTCTAGTTGGGCCTATCTTTAATCATGTGATGTAATAGGCATGTTTCTTCTAATTGAGCCTCATTTTAACGCATTGTTTGATTGGGCCCGATTTTCGTTCTTGGTTCTGGCCCAACTCCACTTTGTGTTTATTCACTTAATTTTTAATAATAAAAGTATAAATCAAAAAATCACCAAAAATATTAAATAAAATCAGAATTAATTTACAATAATCCCAAAAAATCTAAAAAATACAAAAACACAAAATAAAATCCAAAAAAAGTAGAAAACGAAAATACAAAAAAGGATCAGCTGCTCTCTGGGCTTGTTCTTGCTTTCCAAGGCTTCTTAATAAGCCCGATACCTGAAACGGAAACGAAATCGTCAGTCATAAATTTTGATTACGTTTAACACCTATAAAAATCAGCACAATTCAGGCCCAAAGGACAAAAAAAAAAAGACAGAGAAAATTAGACAAAAAATCCACCGAGATTGAGACCAATGATTAGGTTTCACACTGAAACCCTAGTTAACCAAACACGCTGTTTCAAAATTCTGAAGAAAAATTAGGGTTCATCGGGGCAGTCAGAAGGCAGCAAGCAAGAAGCAATAGTCACAGTAAACATATCGGGGCCATTTCAGAAGCTGGAGGGCAGGTTAGGTTCTTTTCCTATACATGTTTTTTTATCGTTAGTTAGAACAATTTAAAGCCTGGAAAATGTAAATACTAGTGCTGTAAGACCCCTTTAGAAAACCATTTAGTTGATTAGAAAAATCACAGATTTATGTAATAGACTCAGTGTTAAAATTAAGACCGTAAATAGATTAGGTTTTTTTTTAGGAAAATCATTAGACTTGTAAATAAAGAATAAAAAAAATCAGAAAAAAGGGAACAGTAACAAACCTGAAGCTCCGGCCACCGTACGGCGGTCATCTCCGCCGTTGTCCCCTTCGCGTCCCTGTGAATTCGTCCGTGCTCCGCCCATTCGCAGTCGCACCCCATCGAAATGCTTCGAGTGGGACAGCCAGTCAACGCCGTAGTCACCACCGTCATCGCCGGCCAGGGAACGATCGGCGTCGTCAAACCAACCCACACCACCGCCGTAACTACCGCCGGTAACACCATCCCTCTCCTCCGCGAGATCTTCCCCCTTTCCCTCACTGTGCATCGCGCTCTCTCTCCTCTCTCACAGTCGCAAGCCGTCATCGAACCAAACGCCGTCGTTCACCGCCACCACCACGCCGTCGTTCGCCAACCGTCGCTTGCCCGTGGGTCACTTCGCGCAAGCTCCCTCCTCCTTCTCTTCTACGCTTCTCTTCTACGCCTCTCTTCCCTTCCCAGCCCTTTCCGTTCTCTCTTTTCTCACTGCTGCAAAAATTCGTTTTCTCTCTCCAAGGAAGTGGAGAACGGCGCTGGAGATGGAGGGAGTGAATTAGGGTTGCAAAATTTTCGGATTCCTTTTATATGCTGCCTTTCATTTATTTATTTTATTTTATTTTAGAGAAAAAAACTCAGCTTACTAATCACCACCCCTCAGTTTAATAATACACACCTTCTGCGCATCAGCCCAAGGCCTCCAAAACAAGATTGGGCTTCCTTCTCACACCCCCTGTGTTTAATTATTACAGCCTGCAAGCCCACCTTTTGAAACCCAGCCCAGTTCACAGAAACGAACTGGGCTCGTTATTTGCACCACCCCTTTTTTTAATATACAACCCTCTGTAATCTACACCCCCCTTTTTTACAAATACACTCCGTTTTCATTCTTTTTCAAATTTTTCTACTATGAAACAATTTATTTCACAAACTTATATCTTTCTAAAACAACAAAATAAATTCTCTTCAAAAATACAAATAGGGGACTAAGTCGACTGTACAGTCGGGTTAGTCTGCTTTTTAGGTCACTAATGAACCGTTACGGATCACGACCTAAAATCCCTATTTAAAACAAACAATTCCTAAATTAAAATAAACGCAAACACATTTCTTTCCACAAATCAAATTTTCAAAATAGGGGATTAAGCCGACTGTACAGACGGATTAGTCGGGGTTTTAGGATGAATAAGCCGTACGGCTCAGGAATCCTAAAATCCCTATTCCAATGAAATCAAACCAACACACTTCAAATCATTTTCCAAAAAACTCCATTTTCACAAAATAGGGGACTAAGCCAACTGTACAGTCGGATTAGTCATCATTTTAGGACAAATGAACTGATCACTCAGGAGTCCTAAAATCCCTAAATAAAATACACCAACAAACAAACTTTTTCTACCCAAGAACTACGTGTGATTTGATTCTCTACCAAGAGATACGTAGGAGCAGATGGGGGCCCACATCTGTCAATTGCACTAATAAAAAATCTTTTTAGTCTTTTCCAAAATAATCATTTTCTTAAATAAAATATCAAATTTTCTTCATTCTTTTTAATTCACAATAAAAGGGTAAAAATAAATGTTTTCAAAATTAACTCCCGCTTCTACAACTAATTAGCAGGTAACCTTCCTTAGG
Organism: Astragalus membranaceus; assembly: GCA_039519185.1. NCBI lineage: Eukaryota > Viridiplantae > Streptophyta > Magnoliopsida > Fabales > Fabaceae > Astragalus > Astragalus membranaceus. The sequence continues at coordinate 107,633,420 of CM076847.1, read as the reverse complement.
AAGGATGTCGTGGGGTGCTAATACCTTCTCCACGCATAACTGACTCCCGAATCCAAATCTGGTCTCAAAGACCCTTATCCAAACTCAAAGGGATTTTCCAATATTTGCCCTTAAACTAAACTTTGGTGGCGGCTTCATTTTGAACCTTCGAGGAATCCTCTCCCGGATTTTTCGGTCGCTACAGCTGGCGACTCCACTGGGGACATTTTAGAGAGTCAAACCTAGTCTAATTAGTTGTTGGATCAGTTGTTAATTTAATGTTTCTTTTTACCCTTCCCTTTCTGTCCTTTATTTTATCGCATATTATATTGATATGAAAACCCTAGGATAGAAGACCACTTTTCTGTATGTATGTTTGTTTGTTTTGCAGCTTGGGGGGCATTCTTGATATTTTGCTCCTTCACACACTTCACTATCACACTTTTGCACACACGTGAGAATAGTCCTATGCCCGGACTGGAGAATAACCTAAGTTAGAACGAGACTGCGTAGTGATGGCCTACTGGATGTGCGTCCTGTTGGGTGGTCACGAAAGTCTCACCTAGAGTTTGGACCCTCTTGAGAATGCTGGAACTTCTAATAGCTTGCCTATTGTTGTTGATCAGTGTTCTTAATTGGGGTCGTTGGCTCTAGGAACCTTATGTAGGACTCTTTAGAGCTACCCTTTGAAAGGTTCACTTAATAGACAAGCCCTAGACCTATTCTCTAAGGAACCCTCGTAGGACACAAAGGAGCCTCATACCCCTGCATTCAAACAAACAGTGCTACATTTTTTCCGGTTTTCTTCAAAGAAAAAATTTCAAAATCATATGTTGTTTTGGCAAATTATTTTTTAGCATGCCTCATGCATTTTTACCTTTCCCTTTTGCATGGCATAAAAAAAAATGAAAGAAAAAAGAAATTTTTTTTACATTAACATTTCATTTTTCATACATTTCTATAACCGCCAGGGAATTGTAGGACTTTCTTTCTGACAAGATGGATCAAACATTTGCATTAATAAAATAAGTTTCTTTCAGTTCTGCGTCAAACAGAAACTTACAATTTCCCCGGCGTCATACATTTGCATCTCATGCACATTCATTCATTCATTCATGTACTTACGAAAAAATTGAAAAATAAACAGAGAGTGAAAAGGCAAGCTGGTTCATCAACATCGCTACCGGACTCGTTCTCAAGCAAAGAAGATGGCCGAAGAGGATAATCAGGCTCTGAGAGAAGACATGGCAAAGTTGAAGGATCAAATGAGCGAGATGATGGTATTGAAAGATCAAATGGCCGAGCTCATGAAACTCCTCGAGAAAAAAAGCGCAGACGAAAATGCCTCGACGGGGAATACTGAGAACAATGCTTCAAGCCTTCCTCCTCCCAGCTCCGAGACTCCATACACCACTGGAGTGAATGTCCAAGGCTATCCATGGCCCCCTTACGGCCTCCCAGCCGGTTATACTCCTCCTACCATGGAGGTCAATTCAGAGGAAGGACCTTCGGGAGTCGCTGGACCTTCAACTCAAAATGCAAATGCAGAAATACCGCGAGCTCACTTCTCGAGTCCTGCGACTATACCACAGGTCATTCCACAGAGTCATACTCTGTCACCAGTAGTAATTCATCATGCTCATGCACCCAATGCGAACTCCGCTGCAATGCCAATGGTCCCTCCCCACTACAACGTGAGAGGACCCACTCACAACTACTCAATGGAGGACTCTCAGCCCAAGGATAAATATCAAATGCTTGAAGAGCGCGTAAGAGCAATCGAAGGATCCAATGTCGGCGCAAGGGACGCATACGACCTATGTCTTGTCCCAAATGTAGCCATCCCTCCCAAATTCAAAGTGCCATACTTCGACAAATATAGAGGTTCAACCTGCCCAGCAAGCCATCTGACCATGTACTGCAGAAAAATGGCCGCATTCGCACATGATGACAAGCTGCTCATCCATTACTTTCAAGACAGTCTAGCTGAGTCAGCTTCGAATTGGTACATGCAGTTGGAACGTGCTCACATCAGATGTTGGAAAGACCTAGCAGACGCTTTTCTAAAGCACTATAAGTACAACACTGATATGGCACCTGATAGGACACAGCTACAGAATATGGTGAAATGGGATAACGAGTCCTTCAAGGAATACGCTCAACGCTGGAGAGGATTAGCAGCACAAGTAGCACCACCTTTGATGGAAAAAGAAATGGTAACAATGTTCATGGATACTTTACAGTCGCCCTTCTACGACAGATTGGTAGGGAGTGTATCCTCAAGCTTCTCGGATATGGTCATCATAGGAGAGAGGTTAGAGAATGGTTTAAGGAATGGAAAAATTGCACACAGCTTCACCGGAACCAATAGCCAGAAAAAGCCTTTCGCTGGTTTTCCCAAAAGAAGAGAGGAGGAAACTAACGCAATCACTGGAGCCGGAAAACCCTCCTACACTAAACCGCCACAAGCCTATCAATTCCCTACCCAAACGCCACCAGCCTCACCTCACCTTCCCAGCTACAGACGACAAAATTACCCAGAGAGAAAGCCCGTTAGCTTTGACCCGATACCCATGTCGTACACAGACCTGTTTAACCATCTCATCGATCACAACCTAATCACTCCCCGTCCGATGAGACCTATTCAGCCTCCTTTCCCCAAAAACTACGACCCGAATGCTACCTGTGGGTTCCACGCTGGAGCGGCCGGCCATTCCACTGAAAACTGCAAAGCTTTGAAATATGTGGTTCAGGATCTGATCGAATCCAAATGGTTGAGCTTCAATGAGGATGCTCCGAACGGAGGCGCTAACCCTTTACCAGGGGCATGAGAAGCCATCTGTCAATGCTTTTGAAGGCGATCAACGGTTAAAAACGGCATCATCAACCTTGTGCGCCTTTGTCCTGCAACTAAAGCACTTATGAAGTGGGAGATTGTTGATTTTCTTGTGATTTTCAGTTCAAAGTAATGTTATGTAATGCAAATCCTATGGCTCCGCCCAAAGCCTTAGGACATTTCAATAAGGGCACGCATGTTTCTTTCCGGTATCAATATTAATAAAACAGCATTTTGAATTCTCCAACAAATTCCTTCTTTACTCATCTGCTCGCTTAACTTTTTCTTTTTATCCTTCTTCAATTGCTACTAACGCAGACCTAAATAACTTGTCCTTGAAAATAACAACGTCGGTAACTCATGTCATAACGTTGATCACCCCATTAATCAAACCAAGGAAGATGTTGAAGATAACTGGGGAACTCTTTCAGAGGTGATGAGAATAATGGAACAAAAGGATAAAGTGACCCAGCCTCGTGTGGAATCAAACGAAATGATCAACTGGGGCACAGAAGAAGATAAAAAGACGTTTAAAATTAACATCACACCAAAAAGACAGCAAATCAAGAAAGTTCGACGCCCACTGATGTAACAAATTCGTGATTGTCAAGAAACATGGTCTGCCGTTACGGCTTTCCTAAAAAAGATCGTCACGGACAGTGGTGAAAGAGCTATGCAAGGATTCTAAGTCGAGCATCATGATCCCTCCCCATACCGCCCAAAAAAAAAAAACAAATGGGGCAGTTGCGACAACAAACAAAGAATATCAGGGATGATAGTGACATTTCACCTTACATGGAGATCAGACCTTGTTCATACTTCAACAGGGGCAACCCCGTTCGATGGGAGTAGTACTTCCGTTAAACCTCACCAAATACAAGAACGGTTGTCTTATGTCATATCAGAAAAGAATAAAGAAAGCTTAACAGAAGCGGATCCTTTCTCAACAATTTTAAAGAGACTTGGTGCCCAAGAAAGTCATACCCAAAAGGATTCCCACAGGAGATGGGCCTCGAACAATAAAGGACCTCACGTGGTAAAGAGATCATTTGCTGGAAGAGCCTTAATTCTCACAAAAAATGGACAGGGAAGACCTCCCACTCCCGGTGATCGCTGCCTGAAAAAGGAGTATAGAAAAATGAGAAAGATGATCCAAGCAAAAATGAGCTCGCTAGGTTGAAAACCCGAAAGGGCGGCCTAGGCAAAAATTAGAGCGACCCGATGGATTGAAAACTCTAAAGGGCGATCCAGGCAAAAATTAGGGTCAGGAAGTTGGACTAAACAAACATTGAGGCAGTCAACACTTCCAAAAGTCGGATGATGAGCGATCAAGGTCGTGAACATGGGTGGCCGGCAACGTTACTTCAAGGACACTAACTACCGAGAAGTCTGCTTAGTATTTCAGCTTTCCTATTCTTTCAATAAAACTCCTGACGTAATCTTAAGTCGGTGTGCCTTCTGCACATTTGGCCTCCAATGTCAATATCAAACACTTTCCTTTCTTTTTACTTCCGTCTATTTTTGAAATGATGTTTTGTGATAATTGATACTGGATTGTGAAACATGTGGCATAATCAAAAGCATTACAATCATTACGAAATTTCCGAGAATCACAAAAGAGATATAGTCTTTCATTAAAATACCTATAAGGAAGAAAGGAACCGCAGGAATAGAGCAATAAATCGATCATCTCAAATGATAAGTCCCAGTCATGCGCAATTGACTTAGCAGTACGAATGCACTTGATAGCCTCGTGCCGGAAGTCCTGCGAGTTGAAGGACCAGCAAAAAGAGAAGCCCAAAAACAAAAGCAAAAAAGAGACAAAAAAAAAAGAAAAAAAAAAGGCCAAAAAGAAAAGCAAAAAGAAGCAAAGAAAAATAAATAAAAGCGAGAAAAGAAAAGAAAGCAAGAGTGAACCATTCCATATTTCATTACATATGCATACATTGCATGCATGTCATATGCATAACACATGTTGCATACCGACCTCAAGTGTCGACCCTTTCAGTTTTTTTTATTATTATTTAAACACGATAAGTGCTGACCTTAACTCAGCAAACCAGATCGTAATGTTAACACCGCGAGCCCCAGCGCTCCTTAGACCTCCAACGGTCATCCAATCCAGATCGCACGTCGGCATCGAGCACCGACGGATCATCCGGCCCCAGGCCATTCAGACTAGCTGTGTCAGCCTAAGACATAGTGAACGTCATTCGTGATCAGTTCTAGACCTGATCTTATTAACGGCCGCTCGAAAAAGGCCACCCTCGGACCGCGGCAGTCCTTCAAAGCCCCAGTGCACCTTCGGACCCCAATTGGTCCTTTAGGGTTTAGGCAACCCCTTGGAGCCTCAGTGCTCCCTTAGAGCCCAAATGCTCTTCCAGAGCCCCAAGGCTCCAGATCCCCAGCGATCATTTCTTTATTGTTCTCGGTTAACACGCCAAGTGTTAATCGTCCCTCTTTTCCCTAACTCATCTTCCCCCTAAGCGAACAAAATTAGAGTCTATTCTATTTTTATTTTTATTTCTACTACGAAAATCTGAAAACCATTCACTTTTTCTAGTAAAACATAAATAAAGAGGGGCAGCTGTAATACCCCAATTTTGTCCGCTCTCTTTCTTATTACGGTCCTTTTTATTTAATTCACGTGTCATAAGTCCCAGGTGACATTACTACGAGAAAAGTTTGCGACTCATTCATTTCGTTTGATTGGATTGAGATACCTTTTCATCTAATTGGGCGCGTACTTTCGTAATTGGGCTTATCGACGGTTTTTTGTTTTAATTGGGCCGAATTTTAGCCACTTATTCTAGTTGGGCCTATCTTTAATCATGTGATGTAATAGGCATGTTTCTTCTAATTGAGCCTCATTTTAACGCATTGTTTGATTGGGCCCGATTTTCGTTCTTGGTTCTGGCCCAACTCCACTTTGTGTTTATTCACTTAATTTTTAATAATAAAAGTATAAATCAAAAAATCACCAAAAATATTAAATAAAATCAGAATTAATTTACAATAATCCCAAAAAATCTAAAAAATACAAAAACACAAAATAAAATCCAAAAAAAGTAGAAAACGAAAATACAAAAAAGGATCAGCTGCTCTCTGGGCTTGTTCTTGCTTTCCAAGGCTTCTTAATAAGCCCGATACCTGAAACGGAAACGAAATCGTCAGTCATAAATTTTGATTACGTTTAACACCTATAAAAATCAGCACAATTCAGGCCCAAAGGACAAAAAAAAACAGACAGAGAAAATTAGACAAAAAATCCACCGAGATTGAGACCAATGATTAGGTTTCACACTGAAACCCTAGTTAACCAAACACGCTGTTTCAAAATTCTGAAGAAAAATTAGGGTTCATCGGGGCAGTCAGAAGGCAGCAAGCAAGAAGCAATAGTCACAGTAAACATATCGGGGCCATTTCAGAAGCTGGAGGGCAGGTTAGGTTCTTTTCCTATACATGTTTTTTTATCGTTAGTTAGAACAATTTAAAGCCTGGAAAATGTAAATACTAGTGCTGTAAGACCCCTTTAGAAAACCATTTAGTTGATTAGAAAAATCACAGATTTATGTAATAGACTCAGTGTTAAAATTAAGACCGTAAATAGATTAGGTTTTTTTTTAGGAAAATCATTAGACTTGTAAATAAAGAATAAAAAAAATCAGAAAAAAGGGAACAGTAACAAACCTGAAGCTCCGGCCACCGTACGGCGGTCGTCGCCGTCGTCCTCCTCCTCTAACCAGCCGTAGAAACCGAACCAGAAGCAAGTCACCACCGTACGGTGGTCATCTCCGCCGTTGTCCCCTTCGCGTCCCCGTGAATTCGTCCGTGCTCCGCCCATTCGCAGTCGCACCCCATCGAAATGCTTCGAGTGGGACAGCCAGTCAACGCCGTAGTCACCACCGTCATCGCCGGCCAGGGAACGATCGGCGTCGTCAAACCAACCCACACCACCGCCGTAACTACCGCCGGTAACACCATCCCTCTCCTCCGCGAGATCTTCCCCCTTTCCCTCACTGTGCATCGCGCTCTCTCTCCTCTCTCACAGTCGCAAGCCGTCATCGAACCAAACGCCGTCGTTCACCGCCACCACCACGCCGTCGTTCGCCAACCATCGCTTGCCCGTGGGTCACTTCGCGCAAGCTCCCTCCTCCTTCTCTTCTACGCTTCTCTTCTACGCCTCTCTTCCCTTCCCAGCCCTTTCCGTTCTCTCTTTTCTCACTGCTGCAAAAATTCGTTTTCTCTCTCCAAGGAAGTGGAGAACGGCGCTGGAGATGGAGGGAGTGAATTAGGGTTGCAAAATTTTCGGATTCCTTTTATATGCTGCCTTTCATTTATTTATTTTATTTTATTTTAGAGAAAAAAACTCAGCTTACTAATCACCACCCCTCAGTTTAATAATACACACCTTCTGCGCATCAGCCCAAGGCCTCCAAAACAAGATTGGGCTTCCTTCTCACACCCCCTGTGTTTAATTATTACAGCCTGCAAGCCCACCTTTTGAAACCCAGCCCAGTTCACAGAAACGAACTGGGCTCGTTATTTGCACCACCCCTTTTTTTAATATACAACCCTCTGTAATCTACACCCCCCTTTTTTACAAATACACTCCGTTTTCATTCTTTTTCAAATTTTTCTACTATGAAACAATTTATTTCACAAACTTATATCTTTCTAAAACAACAAAATAAATTCTCTTCAAAAATACAAATAGGGGACTAAGTCGACTGTACAGTCGGGTTAGTCTGCTTTTTAGGTCACTAATGAACCGTTACGGATCACGACCTAAAATCCCTATTTAAAACAAACAATTCCTAAATTAAAATAAACGCAAACACATTTCTTTCCACAAATCAAATTTTCAAAATAGGGGATTAAGCCGACTGTACAGACGGATTAGTCGGGGTTTTAGGATGAATAAGCCGTACGGCTCAGGAATCCTAAAATCCCTATTCCAATGAAATCAAACCAACACACTTCAAATCATTTTCCAAAAAACTCCATTTTCACAAAATAGGGGACTAAGCCAACTGTACAGTCGGATTAGTCATCATTTTAGGACAAATGAACTGATCACTCAGGAGTCCTAAAATCCCTAAATAAAATACACCAACAAACAAACTTTTTCTACCCAAGAACTACGTGTGATTTGATTCTCTACCAAGAGATACGTAGGAGCAGATGGGGGCCCACATCTGTCAATTGCACTAATAAAAAATCTTTTTAGTCTTTTCCAAAATAATCATTTTCTTAAATAAAATATCAAATTTTCTTCATTCTTTTTAATTCACAATAAAAGGGTAAAAATAAATGTTTTCAAAATTAACTCCCGCTTCTACAACTAATTAGCAGGTAACCTTCCTTAGGAAGGATGTCGTGGGGTGCTAATACCTTCTCCACGCATAACTGACTCCCGAATCCAAATCTGGTCTCAAAGACCCTTATCCAAACTCAAAGGGATTTTCCAATATTTGCCCTTAAACTAAACTTTGGTGGCGGCTTCATTTTGAACCTTCGAGGAATCCTCTCCCGGATTTTTCGGTCGCTACAAGGATCAAGGAGAATCCTGATGGGAGCATTAACAAATACAAAGCTAGACTTGTAGCCCAAGGCTACAGTCAAATACCAGGGCGGGATTTTGGGGAGACTTATTCTCCAGTCATCAAACCTGCAACCATTAGAATCCTGTTGTCATTGGCAATCACTGACAGATGGGATATTCAACAAATTGACATAAACAATGCCTTCATCAATGGCACAATTGAGGAGGAACTTTATATGGTGCAACCACCTAGCTTCACAAGCAATGACAAGAGTCAAGTATGCAGACTCCACAAATCTTTGTATGGCCTCAAACAGGCCCCTAGAGCATGGCATGAATGTTTAAGAAGCGCTCTACATCAGTTTGGCTTCAGCCCAGTAAGTGTGATCCCTCACTCTTTGTGCATTCCTTTGCTGGAATACAACTGTTTGCCCTAGTTTATGTTGATGATATACTCATCACTGGCTCCTCACCAACACTGATACTTGATCTCATCAACAAGCTGAACACTACCTTTGCCTTGAAACACTTGGGGAAACCAGATTACTTCCTAGGTTTGGAAGTCAAGTATCAGAAAGATGGCTCTATCATTCTCAATCAGACTAAGTACATTAAAGATTTGTTGCACAAAGCTTCAATGCTTGACTGTAAAAGCATTAGCACTCCTATGGCCTCTACTAGCAGATTAAGCAAGTTTGGTTCTGACAAGTTTGCTCAGCCTCATTCCTATCGTTCCTTGGTTGGTGCCCTCCAATATATCACTCTTACAAGGCCAGAAATTGCCTACTCTGTGAACAAGGTCTGTCAATTTCTGGCTACACCGATGGAGTCTCACTGGAGAGTTGTCAAGAGGATCTTGAGATATTTGAGTGGCACTGCTCACCATGGTCTGCTACTGCAGCCTGCTTCCACTTCATTTCCCCTAAGTCTTCGTGCCTACAGTGATTCTGATTGGGGCAGTGACCCTGATGATAGAAGATCCACATCAAGTTCTTGTGTGTTCTTGGGCCCTAATCTCATCTCTTGGAGCTCCAAGAAGCAAACACTGGTTGCAAGGTCAAGTGCTGAGGCTGAATACCGTGGCATTGCCAATGCCACTGTAGAGTTGCTATGGATCCAATCTTTGCTCCATGAACTTAAAGTGCAACATCAAGCTCCAGTTTTGTTGTGTGACAATCAAAGTGCCGTGGCTATTGCCCACAATCCAGTATTGCATTCCAGAACTAAACACCTTGAATTAGACATTCACTTTGTTCGTGACAAGGTGTTGGACAAATCTCTCAAAATTGTCCATGTTCCTGCCACTGATCAGTTGGCTGATGTGCTTACAAAACCACTGCCATCACCACAATTTTTGTCACTGAAGAACAAGCTGAAAGTAGTGCCTCTACCCTCATTTCAGCTCGAGGGGGGAGTAATAGGGAATGGTCTAAGTCAAAGCAAGTAAAGGGATGCTAATGTGGCAAACAAGTCAACACTAGAGTAAAGTCAATTAGTTTTAGAATGATGACTTGTAAATATTAGTTCCAGTGATAGTTAGAATTGCAACTGTGTATATATATCCATTGTAACAGATTTTCTAATCAGCAATTCAATTCACAATTCAGTTAGATCCTCTTTCTCTCTCTGATTTTCCCTTATCAGCCTTGAGGGGTAGGACAGCAACGCTATATGCTCACACCAACTTGTTTTTTTATTAAGAATATCTCAACTGTTTTTTTGATCGAATGGTTGATATGTTGCACTAGGAAAATGCCGCAGGCAGTTGCTGTCGAGGATCCCAATTCCAATTTTATTAGTAGCTGAACTCTGAATTTCCTAAAACTAGACTATGTGTCACTACTTTGTGTTATTTTTGTCAACTTAAAATCTCATTTATTCAGATGAAATCTAATTTATGTGTCAATCTTAAAATCTCATCTTAAAATTTACTTTATACCTAAATATCCTTAGAGCTGGTCCTACTCCTATTTTTAAGAAGCAAAGATATTATTATTCCTTTACAGAAAGCACGAGCAGTGCCACTAAAAAAAGCCATCACTTAATCTGTGGGAGCTAGCTAATTTTTTACGTGGGAGCTAAATAATAAAGTAATTTTTTATAGACAAAATTAACTTTAATATAAGATAATAAAAAATGCTATTCGCTCAGCGGTAAAATGTAAGCAAAAAGTTTGTGTTCGGTTTAAATTTAGACCAAATACATGAAATTTTTTGCTTAAATTTAGTGGCGGAGTTAGTAAGAATTAAGGGCTTTGTATGGTAAAAAATAGTAGATAGCGGATACTAGCGGATAGCGCTTAAGCTTGCTTATAGTGGGTGAGGTAGCGGATAGTGGATAAACTAGTGAATTGAAATTAAAGACTCTGTTTGGCAATGCCAATCCACTAGCTTATAGCGGATAGCTTATAGCGGATGAGACATTGGTAATTGTTTGCCAATCCACTAACATAACCAAAGTACCGAATACAAACAAAAAACAACACAACCAAATTATTGTAAAGTGAAATTTATGAGATGTGTTACGGATTGGGCCTCTTTGGCCAATCCACCTAAAGGCCCAACAATAAAGGGCCAAATCCACCAGCCAAAGGTGGAGATCTGAGACCTAGATCCAATGGTCCTCATTCACTCCAAAAACCTATAAATAAGCATTCAATGCTAGCATTAAAGGTACTCACCTTTCCACCTCCTACTTGTAATTGACTCACTCACTGACTTGAGCGTCGGAGTGTCATTGCAGGTACCACCCCACCTCGGATCGGAGCACCAACTCGGATTGACCAGGAACATAAATACCAACTATCTCGGACCGGACTTTGCATCCAAGATCGGACACTTAGTCAGAGATACGGTATAGAACATTGGCGATCACAGTGGGAGGATCTTATACTCTAGTCTCTCCCCCAACCTCCTTGGTCAGCAATGGCTCCAGAACTACGACGGAGGAACGTCTCCAGCGTCGTGGTTAGACCCGATCAACAGCAAGAAACGCCCGAGGGGGTAGCAGTCACTCTCCTTCGCAGCTCGGCCCACGACCACAACTCGTCCAGAGCAATGGTTCCCAAAAGCTCCGCCAGGAACCAGTTTCCACCTCCTGTCCAGACCGTCCCGGTACCGGTCGACGCTGTTCAACAGCTCGTCCAACTGCTGACAAGGCAAGCCGAGGCTGAACAGCAAAGGAGTCAGCGCTACTCCCAGCTGGAGGCCGAGATTGCCGAGATCCGGGCCCGAGACATCCCGGATCGGTCCTCTCCTCAAACCTACACTCCCAACAGAAGAACCTCCGGCAAAAGGCGTCACCGGTCTCCTGCTTGGAGGAGACACCACCATCGCTCGCCACCCCGCCGAAAAGGGAGACGAGGATCTAGAACTCCCCCAAGCGAGACTCGGGACGACACTTATTACCCCGAGGACTCTCCTCACCAGAACTCGTCATTAGCATCCTCTTCCTCGAGGCGACGTTCTATAAGCCGGGGGAGTCCCCCGAGGCATGAACGTCGACGTCCTCGTTCTCTGAGGTCCCCTGTTCGGTGCCCTATCGAGAGACCTCCTCCGAGGGAAAGATCGACGGTGCGAAAGGGACCCTTTACAGCAAAGATCGACTACTTTCCGGTGCCCAAACACTTAGAGAAACCCCCTGAAGGTTTAAAGATGCATGACGGGACTGGCGATCCCGATCGTCACCTTGATTACTTCGACACAATGATGCAATATCGGAATGTCCCGGAAGAGATCAAGTGCCGGATCTTCCCTCTTACCCTGGAAAAGTTGGCACTGGACTGGTTCAGAGCCCTCAAGCCAAACTCGATATCCTCGTGGGACCAACTGACGAAGCTATTTTCGGCCCAGTTCGCCCACTCCAAGATGAAACCAAAATCTCGGAAAGTCTTGCAAGCAATTCGACAAGGGGAGAACGAGTCTCTCCGAGACTACATCGAGAGATTCAATAAGGAAGCGGCTCAGGTCCGGAACCTAGATGATTCTTTCCGACTGTTCTTCATGGAAGCCGGTCTTCGTGAAGGAAGTCTATTCCAAATTGATGTTGGAGTAAATCAAACTGAGTCACTTGCCGAGTTCCTCCAGCGACCTCAAAAGTACATTGATCATGAAGAGGGGGCGGTTGCAAGAAAGTCGGATGCCGACCCTGGGATGAGCAAGCCTCGATATGAGAAGGAGGCCCAGAACGACGGTAAACCCAGACCTCGCAACCGACACCAACAGTATTCCGACCTTAATGAAACAAGAGCTAGGATTTTGGCGGAATGTATGAACGGTGAATTCAAGGAAGTCAAGTTCCCCGATCCACTCCCACACAGGCCGGGACAGAGATCTAACAAGTACTGCCGGTATCACCAGAGCAAAGGGCATGACACCAATCGATGCAATGCTCTGAAAGACGACATTGAGGACCTGATCAAGAAAGGGAAATTGAGCCAGTACGTGGCTAAAACTCCCTGGCATGAGGCCGAGGTTAAGGAAGAGAAGGTCGACCCTAAGAAGAAGGGTAAAGCTCCCCAAGAAAGAGAAGAAAGCTCGGAGGATGAGCACGATTTTCAAAAATCGAAGGGCCGACCAGTAATGATGGTTATCTCTGGGGGCTACCCCGTCGAGGCATCGGGCAAAAAAATGAAAAGAAAATGGAAGGAGGTCATGTGTGCTGCTTCCACCTCAGCAGTAAGCTCAACCCCGAAGCGTCCCCCCTTGGTATTCGGCGATCGAGACTTACTAGACGGCAAGCCTAATAAGCACATACCCCTTATAATCAGGGCAGTCATGGCCAACCACGAGATAAGGAGAATCTTGGTCGACCAAGGAAGCTCCGCGGATATCATCTTCATCGACCTTGTGAGGAAACTGCAGATCTCAGAGGAACATTTCACCCCTTACAAAGGATCAGACCTTTCGGGCTTCAACGGGACCCGAACCAAACCCCTCGGCTATCTGGAACTGATGGTCACCTATGGCGAGGAACCACTAGAGAGGACAGTCAAGACCAAATTCTTAGTGCTGCCATGCCCTTCGGTCTACAACTGCATCATCGGAAGACCGACTCTAGGAAGGCTCGGGGCTGTAACCTCGACGGTTCACCTGAAAATGAAGTTCTACTCTTTGAGCGACCAAGTAATCACCCTTGATGCCGACCTAGAGTCCGCCCAGAGATGTTTCTATCTGCATGTCAAGGCAGATAGGCAGGCCTCAGAGGAGGGGGTTCCCCCCGTTGAAGCAGAAGCTCAGAAAGACCCAAAAAAGAAGAGAAGCGGTCAAGCTGCCGAGGTCAACGTCACAGACCTCGATGCGAGGTATGATCCTGACAGCTCTGAGGAAGAGAGTGATGACGAGCTGGCACGGGAGCTGAAGAAGAAAATCAGGCGACCCCAAGCTGATGGACAGTTCGTACAGATCCAACTGGGAAAGGACCCGACCCAAACTGTCCAGATCGGATCCGATCTCCCTGAAGAAGTAAGAGCAAAGCTCGCCCTCTGTCTGAAATCTCACGCCGATCTCTTCGCTTGGTCGGCAAAAGACATGACCGGTGTAACGCCCTAAAATTTAATTAATTATTTAATTAAATTGTTGGGAATTTAATTGGTAGAAAAATAATAAAATAATAATAATACTAGTATATGTGGACCTAATGTTGGGGGTTGGGATTATTAAAATGAGAAGTATTAGTGAGGCCCATGATTAAGTCGCATACGCTAAGGAAAAACCCATAGGATTAAATGAGTATATAAGGGATTAGGTTAGGGTTTTGCTCATTTAGAAGGATAAAAAAAATAGAATTGGAGAGAAGAGAAGAGAGGAGAGGCGCGACGAAGAGGAGAGAGAGCTAGGGCAAGGCTTCGAGTTCTCCAAAGGCTAAGGTAAGGGTGGGGTTCTATCTCTATAATTGGGTGTATGAAGGGCTCTATGTAGAAAGGTTGATGGAACCCTAGGTGTGATTAAGTTAGAAGACCCTAGTTGTAGGTATTGAATTTTTATATGATGATTGAACATGATTGATGATGATTGAACATGATTGAACATGATTGATGATGATTGAACGTGCTTGATGATGTTTTGGAATCGAAATTCTGGTCATGGGCGCCTTGGGCGCCGTTTTTGATCCTGTCGTAGGGCGCCACGGGCACCGTCCTGTGTTTGTGTGGCCGGGCGCCTTCCTGGGCGCCATTCTGTGTGTGGTGTTCTGGCGCAGGGGCGCCAAGGGCGCCATGTTGGCTGCCCTGTCCTGTTGCTGGGCGCCATGGGCGCTGTTCCTGAAATGTTGCTGGGCGCCATAGGCGCCATCTTGCTGTTGTGTGTTGCTGTCTTGCAGATTCCTGGCGCATGGGCGCCAAGGGCGCCAAAAATCTGGCTGCCAGTTGCTGTTTCCTATGTTGTTCTGGCGCATGGGCGCCAAGGGCGCCAAAAACCTGGCTGCCCAGTTGCTGTTTCCTATGTTGTTCTGGCGCATGGGCGCCAAGGGCGCCAAAAACCTGGCTGCCCAATTGCTGTTTTAGGTGTTGTTCTGGCGCATGGGCGCTAAGGGCGCCAAGGTTGTGGCTGCCCTGTTGCTGTGGCTGTGCTGTTCTGGCGCATGGGCGCCAAGGGCGCCAAGATTGGCCGCCCAATTTCTGTTTTTGCTTGCTGTGTTTGGCGCAGGGGCGCCATGAGCGCCAAAATCTGGCTGCCTGTTGCTGTGTCTGGCGCAGGGGCACCAGAATCTGGCTGCCTTGTGCTGTGTTGCGTTGCTGGGCGCCATGGGCGCCAAGGGCGCCAGTTTGCCTGCCCGTTGTGCTGCTGGGCGCCATGGGCGCCAGTTTGGCTGCCAATTGTGTTGCTTGGAGCAGTGGGCGCCAAGGGTGCCAAGTGTGCCCAAATGTGAATTACACGATTGTTATTTAAAATGATGTTGAATATGTGATTAGGCCCAAAGTGGCCAAAATGTTGAAAGTTGCTAAAATATTGCGATGTTGCCAAAATGTTGAAAGTTGCTAAAATATTGCGATGTTGCCAAATTGTGGAAAATTTCTAAGTTGTAAATTGTTGACGACGAGGGTTGTACGAAGACGAATTTTCCTCTATTCTGTAATACCCTAATTTTGTCCTATCCAAAAAAAAGAGAAATTTATTTATTTTTAATAAAAATAATTATTTTATTTTTCATGCCATGTTTTATTTTATTTTAGTTTGCTACAAGTTTTAATTTTTGAAGAAAAATAATAATTAGAAGTAAAGAAACAAAATAAGCAAAGGAGGAAATAGGGGAGGCTTGTAAAAAATATATAGAGGTGCATTTAGGATTGGGCCATCTAAAGCCCACTCCTCCACCAAACCTTATGCCCAATTCGCATAACCCTAGACCTAACCCATATCCAACTCCTCCACCAAGCCCAATCCAACTCCTCCACCAAACCCAATCCATATCCTAACCCTAACCCATATCCAACCCATAACCCAACACACAACTCCATCCAACCCACTCCAACTAAACCCTAAATTCGAATCCCCCTTTACCCTAAAATATGTCCACATTCACTCCCCCCCTAGCCTTAAAAATCATCCACATTCATCCCCTCTCTCCTAGCCTAGAAATCCGCCCCACTTTCCCTCTTTTCCTCCTTGAAACTCACAATCCCACTTCCACACACAACCCCACTTCCCCATATCTCCTTTCCCCATACACTCCACCCTCCCCTCTCTCCTCTCCCAACGGTTCTCCCCCCTTTTTCCTACGCCCCCCCCTCTTCTCTCTCTCTCCCTCACACATCACTCAACTCACTCACTCTCACACTCAACCTCCCTCTTCTCTCTCCATTCCTACGCCCACTTCACTCTCCCTCTCTCACACTCAACCTTCATTTCTCTTTCTCCCACTCACACTCAACCATCCTTTCTCTCTTTCTTCCACTCACTCAACCTTCACTTCACCCTCTCTTTCTCTCCCTCACCTACGACTTCTTCCCCTCCTCTCACACACTCACTTTCTTTTCTCTTCACACACTCATCCATTCCTCTCCCTATCACACACTTCACACATGGCACTCTCTTCTCCATGCCCATACCTTCAACCATCATCTCCCCTCATCTCACATGTCTTCTCTTTTTTCCCCTTCAACAACTCCCCCAAACCTCCATCATATCAAAAAGTCATCATCACTATCCAAGAGTGGATGAAGAAGGAAGCAAGTTTTTTGTATAAATAGGGTTCCCCACTTAGAGGAGGGGGGACGGATGTTGCTCTTAGAAAAAAGGAGGATCTTCTAAAAAAAATTAGGGTTTCTCTTAGAGAAATATTCTTCCCTTTCTTTTCCTCCTTCCTAGATTTTTTTTAGTTTAAAGGTTCATTTGTATTGAAGAAATTTGAAGAAGGAAATTTCTTCAACATTTCTGGATTTTCATTGTCAAGGTACTAAAATGTAATATTTTTATTATTGTTCACGTTTTTTTTAGATATTATTATTGTTGTTTTTTTTTTTAAATTTTAGTTACTGTTTTTGTTATGTAAATATTATTATTGTTTTTTTTTATAAATTTTAGTTGTTCTTGTTATTTAGCCTAGCTACCTTTTTATATATTTATTTGCTGTTTTTATTATTTAGTGTAGTTGCTTTCTCATTAGAATATTATTGCTGTCTTTTTATTATTTAGTTTAGAGGCTGTTTTTATATTATATTTTTGCTATTGGTTATTTATTTTGTTGTTTGTTATATTATTGTAATTTTCGGACTAAAAGAGTGATAAAAAAAAATATGTTGTTTTTTTTAATAAATGAATTATTCTAATTTTCGGACTAAAAAAGAAAGTAAAAAAAATGTTGTGCTTTTTTTAAATGAATTATTCTAATTTTCGGATTAAAAAGTGATAAAAAAGGATGTGTTGTTTTTTTTAACAATTACTATTTTTCGGAGTAAAAAAAAAGAAGAGTAAAAAAAAATGTTGTTTTTTTAATAAATGGTTACCAATTTTCGGATTTAAATAAAGCCTTTTTTTCAAATACTAAAAAATATTTTTTTAAAAATAAATGGTTACTAGTGTCACTACTCTTTTCTAAAAAAATAATATAATAACAAAAATCTTTTTCAAAAAAAGTAAAAAGGCCCCCTTTTATTAAATAATAACTATGACAACAAAAAAAAAAACAACAAAAGAATTTTTCTCCATAATCCGCTTTCAAAATACCACTTGTTTAGTCTAGGTTTTTTTTTAGGAAAAAGCGTTTCAAGAATCACGTGCTCTAGGGTAGGATAGTAAAAAAGTAATAAACCCGTCAATCGTCTTTTTCTATTAGCGTCAAAACGCTATTTGCACCCCCGGCAACCATTTTCTATTAGCGTCAAAACGCTATTTGCACCCCCGGTGACCCTTTTTTTTTAGCGTCAAAACGCTATTCACACCTCCCTTTTTAATACAACTCCTTTATTATTTGCACCCCCGGCAACCATTTTCTATTAGCGTCAAAACGCTATTTGCACCCCCGGTGACCCTTTTTTTTTTAGCGTCAAAACGCTATTCACACCTCCCTTTTTAATACGACTCCTTTATTATTTGCACCCCCCTTTTTATCACCTATTCCGCTTTTATTCACAACGTGATGCTTCCGAACCGTTTGTTTTTTTTCTTTCTTTCGAAAAATCGAATTCGCGCAAAAAAAAAAAATAGGTTGTCTATAGCGGTCACTCTGGGCCTCGCTTGTTTGAACGCTATAAATACCTTCTTTTCCGAATAAGCCATTAATGACGACCACTCTGGATTTATCTGTTTGGTCACCATGAACGGTCTCTAGTTTTCCCAAACTTTTCAAAAAAAATAAAAAAATACCAACACACAAATATTTTCTACCCAAGAACTACGTAGCTTTGATTTCTCCATCGCACCCGGAGATACGTAGGAGCGGGGGCCCACTCCCGTCGAGCGCAAAAAACTAAATTTTTTTATTAAGTCTTCCTTTCCGTTTTTTTGCAAATAACAAAAAGGGTAAATAAAAATGTTTTCTTTAAACTAATTTTTCTACACATTAAATTAAAAGGTAACCTTTTTAGGATGTTGCGGGGTGCTAGTACCTTCCCCGCACTTAATCGACCCCCGAACCCGAAAACAAAAGGTTTTTTCAATGTTTCCCTAAAAATAAATATTGATGGCGGCTCCATTGTTCAAAAGCAACGAAGGATCCCTCCTCCGGATTTTTCGGTCGCTACAGCTGGCGACTCCACTGGGGACTTATTTAAGAGGGTCAAGCCTAATTTAGTTAAATATGTAGATTTGTTAGTTTAGTACTTTATTTACCCTTAGTCTTTATATTCGCATATTGAACCTTAGGGTAGAAGACTTTTATACTGCCATTTGTTTTCTTGCAAACCTTAGGGTAGAAGACTTTTATATTGCTATCTGTTTGCTCTTTTGCAGTTTGGGTAGTTTAGGTTGCTTATATCACACACATCACCTACGCCTCTTTATTCGCACACTTCTGAGTGGGGCCCTATACCCGGGTCTGAAAAATAACTTAGGACGAGCGGAGATGATTAGTGACAGTCATTCTGGATTTATCTGTCTGACTCTCATGAAAATCTCAACCAGAGTATGCTCTTTCGCGGCATCCCACACCAGGTAGCTCGCTATCGTTGTGGGTCATATCGTGAAAGGGATTTTAGCTCTGGAAACCTTTGTGAGGAAGTGAATAGAGCCACCCGAGAGGATGATCACTAAAGTAACCCTAGATCATGTTGAAAATACCAATTTAGACATGGCCCATTTAGGACACAATGGAGCATCTTCTTTGTTTTATTTAGTATTGTCTTTTCCCTTACAATAAAAAATTATTATTATGTAGTCATGTCATTGTACCCAATAACAATGCATTCATGCATCATGTTGCTCAAAGGCATTATTTTCTAAAAACAAAACAAAAACAAAAAGGCATGACATTATTCTTTTATTACTGCATCATTCGTGCATCTAATTCTAATTATTTTTCAGTTTTTTTTTAGAAACATGTCTCATGCATTTCTTATATTCTCTCGCATATCAAAAATGTTCAAACATATCATTTTGCATGCATTTCAAGTACCGTCGGGGAATCATAAAACTTTTTTAAAGAGAACAAGCATTTGAAAGTCAGACCACCTGGATCATACTTTAATAAAAAGCTCACAATTCCCCGACGAGATTAATAAAACCATACATTCGCGTCTCATACACACTCATTCATTCATATTCCAAAAAATCAGGGCAAAAAAAGCGAGTTGGTTCGCCAACACTCATGCATCTGTTAAAATCATGTTAAAATCATGCCAAGCAAGTTGGTTCGCCAACACTCATGCATTATTTTCTTCCCATGCATTAAAAAAAAAAAAACCACCGCGAGTGTCATGCATTCTATTTCCTCGCACAAAAATAATTTTTAGCTCGCACTACCATTCATTCATAATCATTCACAAAAATCATCATCATGTAATCATTATCATCAAATACATCATTTCTCCCTGCATGCATCCTTTCAAAAAAAAAAAAAAAAAAAATCTCTCATGTGATGGCTTACTGGATAGAATTTCACCTTTGAACGGCGAAGGGTAATATCTCAAATTTGTTTGTCGACTACAAATTTGAGATGTTGCTCTGCGATGTCAGGGCACTTTGACCCAGTCACACGTGTTTTATTTTCGAGCAGGAAGTCAAATTGAGTCAACTAATTGTCGAAACGTTTCAGTATATTGTGTGAAGTATTGAGCCAGGATCCACTCAATGTTTCATGCAAGTTACTCAGGGTAACGACAATCAGTTGCCTCATATCACCATTCTTGCATCTCTCATCATTCAAAAAAAGGGGGCATTGGCATTTCGTATCTTGTCTCGCCTCTAAAAATAAAAAAAAAATCAAATAAAAAAAAAATCATTTTGAAAAAAGGGGGACATCGTCCTTGCATCATTCGCATTGGCATTCCATATTTTGTCTTGCATTAAAAAAAGCAACAAAATTATTTAGAATAAGCCACACTTTTCGAGTGGTCATTCTCCACGCATTTGCATCATACTCGTATATCATAATTTGTTCATTCATTCATTGCATAAAATAAAAGTTGTGATGAGAAGCGAGACGTTCATGCAAAACAACCATCCTTTTTGAAAAAGTTTATCCTTACTTGGTTGCTAACTCCGGGTGTTCCAAAGCACTCAGTTTTTTTTCAAATCAATAGCTCATTGGCATTTCTTTCAAAAACACTGCATTCCCATCCATTCCATGACAAAAGACTGAAGCAACTCAAAAAAAAAATGGTAACTCTCTGTGAAGCATTCTTCTAGGGAGCGTGCATACTAGGTGCAGTTTCTCTTGTTCGAGTCAGTCAGTTTCCTTCCTTGCCCTCATCACCCTCCAAGTCTAGTCCCGCCCCATTCGCCCAAAGTGTATACTCTTCCCGTGTTGGTACATAATTGACTTTTGGGTTAAATCCTCTGTGCAAGGGGCAATTTTTGTAATCACATAATTACCTTGTTAAAATTGCTTCCCTTTGATTCAAGTCTAAAATGTTGCATGCATTTGTCCAGTCATTCGTTCTTGGGCTTATAGTGTGTGTCCTGTTGACAGAGAAAGGCAAAGTTGGACTTGTTCTCTAGCTAGGAACATGGCAACAAATGAAGAACTAAGAGCAGAAGTGAATGAGTTAAAAGCAGAGGTGAATGAGTTAAAAGCAGATGTGAATGGGTTAAGGACGCAGATGTCAGAAATGGTGAGGGTTCTAATTCCTCTAGGTTACACTCTCCCTTCTAACCCAAAAGCTAATCAGGGAGCTGGTCCTGTAGCCATTATTGAGAATGTACAACCGGCATCTATCGGATCTGAAGGAATGATTGGTGAACCTCGGGCTCAGATCCCGCATCCTACTGTTATACCCCAGGCTACTCTTCAGAGCTTCACTCCTCAGCTAGCTGCCATTCCCCAGGCTCAGGACTTCACGACTGGAAACCCTGCATACCCTCAGATTCATCACTCAACTCCAACTATGGCTCCAATGCTCCAGCTCCCTCATAATGTAAGCAGCTTCCCTCAGGTTTATTCCGCTGAGCATCAGCAGACCAAAGATCAGTTTCAGATACTAGAGGAAAGATTAAGAAGAGTTGAAGGCTTCGGTTCCAGAGCAAGAGAGGCCAGAGACTTGTGCCTTATTCCTGATGTGGTGCTGCCTCCGAAGTTCAAAGTCCCCGACTTCGACAAATACAGGGGCGCGACTTGTCCAAAAAGTCACTTGACGATGTATTGTAGAAAGATGTCTACTTACTCTCATGATGACAGACTGCTAATCCATTGCTTCCAAGAGAGCCTTGCAGGGGCAT
Source organism: Astragalus membranaceus (assembly GCA_039519185.1). Taxonomy (NCBI): domain Eukaryota; kingdom Viridiplantae; phylum Streptophyta; class Magnoliopsida; order Fabales; family Fabaceae; genus Astragalus; species Astragalus membranaceus. The sequence goes on along the minus strand of CM076847.1, from coordinate 107,611,750 downwards.
CTCTCAATTGGTATATGAAGTTAGAACCATCTCAGGTTCGCTGTTGGAAGGATTTAGCCGATGCATTCCTCAAGCAGTATCAGTACAATACAGACATGGCACCAGACAGAACGCAGCTGCAGGGCATGAGCAAGAGGGACAATGAATCGTTCAAGGAGTATGCCCAGCGATGGAGAGCTTTGGCTGCACAATGTACACCTCCTCTTTTGGACAAGGAATTGGTCTCTATGTTTTTGGAGACTTTGCCACCACTATACTATGATCGTCTGATCAGCAGTGCATCCTCCAATTTTTCAGATGTGGTGATTGTTGGGGAGAGGATAGAGAACGGACTAAGAAGTGGCAAGATCGCCCAGAGTTCCCCAGATAACACAAGTGTGCACAAAAACCCATCTTCCGGGTTTCCTGCAAAGAAGAATGAAGAAGCTAATCCAATAACAGGCCAAAAAAAGTCGCCTCGATACGACCCTATCCCTATGTCGTATACCAACCTATGCAGATGCCTAATCAGCCACAATTTGATCTCCCCTCGTGAGATGAAGCCAGTACAACCTCCATTCCCAAAAGGATACAACCCACAGGCCACTTGTGAATTCCATGCTGGGGCAATCGGTCACTCTGCCGAAAATTGTTATCTTTTGAAACATTTGGTTCAGGGTCTTATTGATTCAAGGCGATTAACCTTTGAAGAGGGTGGTGAAGGATTTAACCCTCTGAGTTCAGAGCTATCAGGTCAAAATGACAACAGTTGAAGATGATCAAAATGTTGAAGGCAGCATCATCTTTCCCGTGCTGTTCATAGTATGTATGAGTGACTGTTGATTTTTTTTATGTAGTTTTTCAGTTCAAAGCATTTATCTGTGATGCAATCCTCTGGCTCTGCCCAAGGCCTTAGGATATTTCAATAAGGGCACATGTTCCTTTTCAATATTGTCATCAATAAAAAGTTACTTTCCTCACTAAAACCTTTGAGTCCTCCATGCTGGGGCAGTTCTGTGATCACTAAGTTTCCTCGTCAATATCATATTCCTTGAGTGCAAGTCTTTCAAAAGATAAAAATAAACAAGAAAATAAGCTCGCTAGGTTGAAAACCCGCAAAGGGCGGCCTAGGCAAAAAAAAAGTGCCCGGTGGATTGAAAACTCGCAAAGAGCGGTCCAGGCAAAAATCAGGGCATAAAAAAAATGCAAAGAAAAGAGCAAACACATATAGATAGGTGAACTGTTGTCATGTTTTACAAAAAAAAAAATAAATAAATAAGCAATCGGGATCTGAAATAAAGTTTGGCCATCTCCTCAAAAATACCAAAATCCCAGAAGGTCCCTTTCCTACCCACCTTAAGCCAAGAAAAACCAAAATACAAAAATCACCCTAGACAATGATCACCTCAAAAATCAAAAAAAAGCAGTGCATCACTTTTTACCAGCTCACCCGAGTCAAAAAAAAAAAAAAAAAAAAGAAAGAAAATCAAAAAAGGGATTCAAAAGTGAAAATCCCAAAACAAAAGAAAATACAAAAGAAATGTAAGTGGTGAGCTGGTACATATTGCTACCAAACACAAGAGACCTTTGTCTCAATAAACCATCAAACACTTCATCATTCTCATACACCCCTCCTTCCATAAACCGCAAACACTTCCCTTTGACCTTGGCATCCCGCCTTCCACAGACCCTTAGCCAGGAATAAAACTTCCAAACACCTCATCAAGCCAATTAACCATCATAAATCATCGATTGTCAGCCAATGCCGAACAAAAATCATCCCACCATTAGCCCCAAACACTTCGATAAACCCAATCATCCATTCACAACAAAACACCATAATCCCGAAAAGTCCACGACCGGTTGCTTTCGTTTTCTCATTTTTTAAATCTAGAGACAACTAAGTTTATCTGTCTACAATGTGGTTGCTCAAAAAGAAAAACAAACGATCAGAAAAAAAGAAAGCTGATCAAAAAAAAAAAAAAAAAAAACCCTCAGGAAAAAGAAATGAGGGAGCAAAAACAAACAGTCAGAAAAAAGGAAGCTGACGGAAAAAGAAAGACTTGCACTTCAAACGCATTCAAGCTGCAATGTTTAGTGATCACCAAGTGAGGCTTCTTTCACACCAAAGGTCAAGACATTAGTAGAGAACCAATGATTTGCACTGAGAACACCACTCGGATCTAAAAGTTGGGGCATTCTCTTCACCACTCACCCACCCTGGTCTTGGGAAAGCCTGTTCAGTGTCCATCCCATGTTCACTCCAGTTTGTCAATATCACCAAACAGGGGCAAGCCTTTCATTCATAGTCACCAAGCCTAGATTGGGGCAGTCCGGCAAAAGCCATTGCCTTTCACCCCTTCACCTGCCATGTCTCAAACACCTGTCTGACATTTGCACTCTTTTGTATACTTACTAGACAATGCTTCAAAGAGAGAGAATACAAGCTGAGTCATCATGGAAAGGAGAAGAAAGAATAAATGAGCTGGTTGATAAATAAAAAGCTTGAGAGCACCGGGTTTTGAATTTAACTCAAAAGTTTCGAAAGAATAATCAAAATTCACCTTCACTTTTTGCATCCAAAGGCTCGCATCTTATCATCACGAAATGTTCACAAAAATGCTGTTTTCGCCTCATGCATCTGGGTATCTCGTTTTTCCCGTAACAACAAGGCATCGCATTCGCACTGGCATCTCATAGTAGAAGCAATAAAGGAAAAGCAAAAATCCTTTCATGTCATTGCATTTGCATCATATTTTAGAAAAGGAATAAAAAACAAAAGTTTCCCATTTCATTCATCATTCAAGTTAAGAAATGAACAACAAGAGCATTCCATTCAATAAATCACTACATACATTTGCATACCAAGACAATCCACCATTGCATAAATCACTTGCATGACCTGCACCATTCAAATGCATTGTTAAGTGAATACAGATAAGCACCAAATGTTAGTCCTCATGCTTGCTACCAAAAAAAGAACCAGAAAGCTTGGACCCGCTGGTCCCCAGAATTCAACTTTCCAAAGAATTTTCTGAACCATTTGCTTTGGACCTGTTGGCCCCCAGATTATAGAGCTTATGTGCTCGCCCTATACTTATAGAGCTTATATGCTCGCCCTATACTTGTAGAGTTTATGTGCTCGCCCTATACTTATAGAGCTTATGTGCTCGTCCTATACTTATAGAGCTCGTATGCTCGCCCAGAATCTACTCCTCCTCATAGAGAGAAAAAGAGGAAGAGCAAAGAAGAGAAAGTTTTCCTTTGCATGTCATTCCATTAAAATACAGGAGCATTCCATGTCATCATTACACCAGAATCATAGCATTGCATGCATTTGCATAGCACGCCCTTGCATAACATGCCCCCGCGTAACATGCGTCCACACTCCATGCACCATTCCTCGCATCAGCCGACATATGCAGGTACCTCAATCCAGTACAGCAGCATAAGCCATTTCAATCAATCAATCAACAGGATTCGTGAATCCCTTCAGGACCCAAGCGTCCCTTCAAAAGCAGAGTTCACCTCGTATTCGAGCTGCGAGCAGATCCTTCAGACCCCCAGCGGTCCTTCAGAGCCCAGGCGCTCCTTCAGATCCCCAGCGATCCCCCAGAGCCCCAGTGCTCCCTATTTACTTTCTGTCTAAATCAACCCAGTTTTCATAATTTTTTTTCAAAACAAAAAAAAAAACCAAAGTACCTCAGTCTGGGCAAAATTAGCGTCTTTTCTATCTTCATTTCTATTTTCCTCGAGAAATTCGGAATCCCTCCGATTTCCTAGCAAAATATAAATAAAGAGGGGCAGCTGTAATACCCTAATTTTGTCCTATCCAAAAAAAAGAGAAATTTATTTATTTTTAATAAAAATAATTATTTTATTTTTCATGCCATGTTTTATTTTATTTTAGTTTGCTACAAGTTTTAATTTTTGAAGAAAAATAATAATTAGAAGTAAAGAAACAAAATAAGCAAAGGAGGAAATAGGGGAGGCTTGTAAAAAATATATAGAGGTGCATTTAGGATTGGGCCATCTAAAGCCCACTCCTCCACCAAACCTTATGCCCAATTCGCATAACCCTAGACCTAACCCATATCCAACTCCTCCACCAAGCCCAATCCAACTCCTCCACCAAACCCAATCCATATCCTAACCCTAACCCATATCCAACCCATAACCCAACACACAACTCCATCCAACCCACTCCAACTAAACCCTAAATTCGAATCCCCCTTTACCCTAAAATATGTCCACATTCACTCCCCCCCTAGCCTTAAAAATCATCCACATTCATCCCCTCTCTCCTAGCCTAGAAATCCGCCCCACTTTCCCTCTTTTCCTCCTTGAAACTCACAATCCCACTTCCACACACAACCCCACTTCCCCATATCTCCTTTCCCCATACACTCCACCCTCCCCTCTCTCCTCTCCCAACGGTTCTCCCCCCTTTTTCCTACGCCCCCCTCTTCTCTCTCTCTCCCTCACACATCACTCAACTCACTCACTCTCACACCCAACCTCCCTCTTCTCTCTCCATTCCTACGCCCACTTCACTCTCCCTCTCTCACACTCAACCTTCATTTCTCTTTCTCCCACTCACACTCAACCATCCTTTCTCTCTTTCTTCCACTCACTCAACCTTCACTTCACCCACTCTTTCTCTCCCTCACCTACGACTTCTTCCCCTCCTCTCACACACTCACTTTCTTTTCTCTTCACACACTCATCCATTCCTCTCCCTATCACACACTTCACACATGGCACTCTCTTCTCCATGCCCATACCTTCAACCATCATCTCCCCTCATCTCACATGTCTTCTCTTTTTTCCCCTTCAACAACTCCCCCAAACCTCCATCATATCAAAAAGTCATCATCACTATCCAAGAGTGGATGAAGAAGGAAGCAAGTTTTTTGTATAAATAGGGTTCCCCACTTAGAGGAGGGGGGACGGATTTTGCTCTTAGAAAAAAGGAGGATCTTCTAAAAAAAATTAGGGTTTCTCTTAGAGAAATATTCTTCCCTTTCTTTTCCTCCTTCCTAGATTTTTTTTAGTTTAAAGGTTCATTTGTATTGAAGAAATTTGAAGAAGGAAATTTCTTCAACATTTCTGGATTTTCATTGTCAAGGTACTAAAATGTAATATTTTTATTATTGTTCACGTTTTTTTAGATATTATTATTGTTGTTTTTTTTTTTTTAAATTTTAGTTACTGTTTTTGTTATGTAAATATTATTATTGTTTTTTTTTATAAATTTTAGTTGTTCTTGTTATTTAGCCTAGTTACCTTTTTATATATTTATTTGCTGTTTTTATTATTTAGTGTAGTTGCTTTCTCATTAGAATATTATTGCTGTCTTTTTATTATTTAGTTTAGAGGCTGTTTTTATATTATATTTTTGCTATTGGTTATTTATTTTGTTGTTTGTTATATTATTGTAATTTTCGGACTAAAAGAGTGATAAAAAAAATATGTTGTTTTTTTTAATAAACGAATTATTCTAATTTTCGGACTAAAAAAGAAAGTAAAAAAAATGTTGTGCTTTTTTTAAATGAATTATTCTAATTTTCGGATTAAAAAGTGATAAAAAAGGATGTGTTGTTTTTTTTAACAATTACTATTTTTCGGAGTAAAAAAAAAGAAGAGTAAAAAAAAAATGTTGTTTTTTTAATAAATGGTTACCAATTTTCGGATTTAAATAAAGCCTTTTTTTCAAATACTAAAAAATATTTTTTTAAAAATAAATGGTTACTAGTGTCACTACTCTTTTCTAAAAAAATAATATAATAACAAAAATCTTTTTCAAAAAAAGTAAAAAGGCCCCCTTTTATTAAATAATAACTATGACAACAAAAAAAAAAACAACAAAAGAATTTTTCTCCATAATCCGCTTTCAAAATACCACTTGTTTAGTCTAGGTTTTTTTTTTAGGAAAAAGCGTTTCAAGAATCACGTGCTCTAGGGTAGGATAGTAAAAAAGTAATAAACCCGTCAATCGTCTTTTTCTATTAGCGTCAAAACGCTATTTGCACCCCCGGCAACCATTTTCTATTAGCGTCAAAACGCTATTTGCACCCCCGGTGACCCTTTTTTTTTTAGCGTCAAAACGCTATTCACACCTCCCTTTTTAATACAACTCCTTTATTATTTGCACCCCCGGCAACCATTTTCTATTAGCGTCAAAACGCTATTTGCACCCCCGGTGACCCTTTTTTTTTAGCGTCAAAACGCTATTCACACCTCCCTTTTTAATACGACTCCTTTATTATTTGCACCCCCCTTTTTATCACCTATTCCGCTTTTATTCACAACGTGATGCTTCCGAACCGTTTGTTTTTTTTCTTTCTTTCGAAAAATCGAATTCGCGCAAAAAAAAAAAAGGTTGTCTATAGCGGTCACTCTGGGCCTCGCTTGTTTGAACGCTATAAATACCTTCTTTTCCGAATAAGCCATTAATGACGACCACTCTGGATTTATCTGTTTGGTCACCATGAACGGTCTCTAGTTTTCCCAAACTTTTCAAAAAAAATAAAAAAATACCAACACACAAATATTTTCTACCCAAGAACTACGTAGCTTTGATTTCTCCATCGCACCCGGAGATACGTAGGAGCGGGGGCCCACTCCCGTCGAGCGCAAAAAACTAAATTTTTTTATTAAGTCTTCCTTTCCGTTTTTTTGCAAATAACAAAAAGGGTAAATAAAAATGTTTTCTTTAAACTAATTTTTCTACACATTAAATTAAAAGGTAACCTTTTTAGGATGTTGCGGGGTGCTAGTACCTTCCCCGCACTTAATCGACCCCCGAACCCGAAAACAAAAGGTTTTTTCAATGTTTCCCTAAAAATAAATATTGATGGCGGCTCCATTGTTCAAAAGCAACGAAGGATCCCTCCTCCGGATTTTTCGGTCGCTACATATTCCTTGGCAGGTGATGTGTTGTAGGCCTACGGCCAATGTTGCTTTCCGATGTTGTTGCGTTGCTATGTAACCGTGGTTATTTGTCTGTGCATTTACATAGCGTCGCATGCATAGCATATTTTTACGATGAAGCTATGCTCAAACCACGACGACGATGTTGCGATGTTGATACCCCTATTTACGGGCTTGAATTATGGTACCACATGCATTATAGGGCGGTGGCCCTGAGTTGAGTCACATTTCGCATTATGTGCATACTTATGTGATTGAGATGATTTTGACTACTGTTAAGTGATGAATTGACCTGAATTATATATTGATTTTCATGTATCCGATTATATAGTGCGATATCTCACCCCTTCTATTTGAATGTTGCCCCAATGTTGGTAACGTGCAGGTAATCCCGAATGAAGGCAGTTCACCTTCGTTTGATCGAGTCGGTGTCGTCGCTCTGATATGTAACACTCGGGGGAATGAACACGCGTTTTAATACTGTTGCCTTATTATTTCATTTTTGGAGCTTTAAGCTGTTGTGTTGCTATTTTGATGTTTTCTGAGCTGTCTTGAGTTGTTGAGACGCAACGATTATTTAATTTGACTTGTTGTGAATCCGCTGCGTAGTTTTTTTAAAGATGAATTATTTCTGAGGATTAAAATGGTTGTTTTATCGGTTCATCCAGACGTGTTATATAACTGTTTTCAAAAGCGAATTAACTCGTTGTTTTCACGAAGTAAATGTGGCACTCCATTGTTGTTGAAAAAGATTTTTATGAACTCTGATATTTTCGCATTATTTTGTCGGGTAGAAATGGGGTGTTACACCCGGGATCCCCCCTGAAGTCGTCTGTCACCAACTGGCAGTTAACCCCGGGGCTAAGTGGGTCGCCCAACGCAAAAGAGCTCAAAGCCAGGTGAAAGCAGCTGCTACGGCCAAGGTCGTAGATGATTTAATTAAAGCTGATTTTGTAAAAGAAGTCAAGTATACAACTTGGCTTTCGAACCCTGTACTTGTTAAGAAAAGCAATGGAAAGTGGCGAATGTGCGTTGACTATACCGATCTCAATAAGGCCTGTCCTAAGGACGCCTTCCCTGTTCCTAGCATTGATCGGCTCGTCGATAATGCTTCAGGTTTTCGTTTACTATCTTTCATGGATGCCTATTCCAGGTATAACCAAATCCCGATGTTTCCCCCGACCAAGAGAAGACGGCCTTCATGATTGACCGCGGTAATTTTTGTTATCGGGTCATGCCATTTGGTTTGAAAAATGTGGGGGCCACCTATCAAAGGATGATGAACAAGGTGTTCCGAAAGCAGATCGGCCATAACGTAGAAGTCTACCTCGACGACATGACCGCAAAAAGCGAAAGGGAAGACCTCCACGTAACCGACCTAGAAGAGATCTTCACCGAAATCCGAAGAAACAATATGAGGTTGAACCCGGAAAAATGCACTTTCGGGGTCCGGGCTGGGAAATTCTTTGGTTTCTATCTCACGGAAAGGGGCATTGAAGCCAACCGAGATAAATGCCGAGCTGTAACGGAAATGCGAGCCCCGTCCACCAAGAAAGAACTCCAAAAGTTCAACGACATGATTGCTGCATTATCTCGCTTCATTTCCAACGTCGCCTTCAAATCACTCCCTTTGTTTAAACTGCTCAAGAAAGAAGCAACATTCGAATGGACCCTGGAGCGGGACGAGGCCCTCTCCCAACTCAAAAAAGTCTTGACCGAACCACCGATCTTAACTCGGCCAAGCCCAGGGGAAGACATATTCCTGTACCCAGCCATCTCGGAAGAGGCCATTGGTGCCATACTCATCAGGGAGACGGAAACGGGTCAGAGTTCGGTATACTTCGTGAGCAAAGCTTTACAGGGATCAGAAGTTAGATATCAGAAAATAGAAAAAATCGCCTTTGCCCTACTCATCTCGACACGCCGTCTCCGACCTTACTTCGTCGCTCATCAAATCGTGGTACAGACAAACTATCCAATCCGGCAGATCCTGCACCGACCCGACTTAGCAGGACGAATGATCAAATGGACAGTAGAACTCTCTGAGTTCGGAATCAAATACGAAACAAGACCGGCCATGAAAGCTCACATACTGGCCGACTTTATCACGGAAATGGCACCCGCCGACCCTGAGGACGGATTGTGGACGCTCCATGTAGATGGATCCTCAAATCCAAAAGGAAGTGGTGCAGGGTTAATGCTCGAAACCCCGACGGGCGTTGTAATCGAAGTATCACTCATGTTTGGTTTCCCCACCTCAAACAACCAGGCAGAATACGAGGTATGCATAGCAGGACTCCGACTTGTCATCGACCTCCGAGTTCCTCGACTTTCTTTAAACACCGACTCATTGTTGGTAGTCTCCCAAATCGGGAAACAGTACGAAGCTAAAGACCCGACATTGCAGAGGTATTTAACCCGTGTGCGGGAACTGCTTTCCTGTTTCGTGTTTATGGAGGTTAAACACGTTCTCAGGACAGAAAATATCAAGGCGGACATTCTTTCTAAGCTCGCCAGCACTAAAATTCCAAGGAACCACCGGTCAATAATCCAGGAGACGCTGAGCAAGCCAAACGTCCTCCCAAACCCGGAGACCAATTTTTCTGTCAATGTGGTTGAGGAAAGCAAAGGTTGGATCTCGCCGTTAATGGAGTACATCAAATCGAGGGACGAGCCTCCGAACTCAAGCGAAGCCAAGATCCTCAGGAGGAAGGCCTCATCTTTTTCCACAATCGATGGAAACCTCTACAGAAGAAGCTTTTCCGCACCACTGCTAAAATGCGTTGAAGGAGGAGAGGCGGATTACGTCTTGGCCGAGATCCACGAGGGAATCTGTGGGCAGCACCTTGGAGGTCGGTCTCTAGCTCGGAAGGCGTTAAGAGCAGGATATTTCTGGCCAACCATGGAGACCGATGCAAGAAACTATGTAAAGAAATGCAGCAAGTGTCAAATCCACGCCAAGGTCCACATAGCACCTCCTACGGAGCTCACCAGTCTCACCTCGCCATGGCCCTTCGCATGGTGGGAAATAAAACTCCTAGGTCCATTCCCAACTTCCCCCGGTCAGATCAATTACCTGATGGTGGCAGTAGATTACTCCACAAAATGGATTGAAGCCGAGCCTCTAGCCATCATCAGCGCAAGGAACTGCATCAAGTTCTTCAAAAATAATATCATGACTAGATTCGGGATTCCCAAGGTCGTAATCACTAACAACGGAACCCAGTTCACCGACAAAGGCTTCAAGAAACCCATGTCCGACCTTCGAATTAAACACCGGTTCACCTCAGTAGAACACCCGCAAACGAACGGACAGGCAGAAGTCGCCAACAAAGTTCTCCTCACTGGATTGAGAAAGCGGCTCAATGATGCGAAGGGAAACTGGGTTGAAGAACTACCTTATGTGTTGTGGGCCTACAGAACCACCCCGCAGAGCTCAACGGGGGAGACCCCTTTCCGGCTTTCGTACGGGACGGAGGCGGTAATCCCGGTAGAGATCGGAGAGCTGAGCTGGAGGACCCTCCACCAGAAGTCACCAGAGGACAATAATCAGGCATTAAAAGAGAACCTCGACCTCGTCGACGAGGTCCGAGGCCAGGCTTCCCTCAAAGAAACAGTAATAAAACAGAGGGTAGCAGCACGATATAACTCGAAAGTAATCCCCAGGGACCTTGAAGTCGGTGACTTAGTTTTACGAAGAGCCGACGTCGGTTTAAAGAACGCCGCGCAAGGCAAACTCGCCCCTAATTGGGAAGGACCATACCGAGTGTTATCTAAAACCGGTAAAGGTGCCTATGAGTTGGAGACCTTGGCCGAGAAGACGATCCCAAGGACTTGGAACGCCACCAAATTGAAGAAGTACTACAGTTGATTTACATTTCGGCTAAAAACGGTGTATACCGATATTATCACTTATTTTATTTGAAGAACGGTGTATACCGATGTTATCACTTATTTTATTTGAAGAACGGTGTATACCGATGTTATCACTTATTTTATTTGAAGAACGTTGTATACCGATGTTATCACTTATTTTATCTGAAGGACGGTGTATACCGATGTTATCACTTATTTTATCTGAAGAACGGTGTATACCGATGTTATCACTTATTCTATCTAAGCAACGGTGTATACCGAGACTATCAATTCACACTTTGATAAAGCACGATTCTTAACCAGGGTTAAGACGATCTTGTCATTCCTTTTATAGTTGGCCGAGGTTGCCACTACCCTAAGGGACGAGTTCAATCTGGGCCGAGTCCCGGTAAACTGCCCCGAAGGCGACCATCGTTACACAAACGTACTAGTTGGCCGAGGTTGCCATTACCCTAAGGGGCGAGTTCGATCTGGGCCGAGTCCCGGTAAACTGCCCTGAAGGCGACGCCTACCACTTAAGCGAATCAAAACGCAAATGCATGAATTCAAATCAATAGAGTAAAGCTCAACCGAGGTAGATAAAACCGGAAGTACATGCAATTAAATATGTATTACAAGCTACCCCGGATACGCCGGGTCCTCAAGTTCAAAAAGATGGCAAAATATTACAAATTCCGGTTCCGCCCGAAACCCGGGGCTTTCTTCCCCACCGGTTCCACCCGGAACCCAAAAAAAACCAACCCGAAACTATCTTTTCAACGCAAGTCACGACAGGGATGGGCGAGGGTAAATGACGTCACACTCTTTAGAGTCGAAGCTGAGCTTGACAATCCGCCCACATTCCACTGTGTGTGCCACACGTAGAATCCCCCGGTCCAGAGGCAAAGAAGGATGAACAACGACGACCTAGGCAAGCGCTTTCTCATAACTCTCCCCAGCCACATCCATTGCCATCTGGGCCACCTCGACCATCTCTTTCTCAGCATCCTCGGCCTTGGCGCGTACCTCCTCGAGCTCCTTTTCCAACTCAACAATCCGGAGCGAGGAATCCACGCTAGTCCCAGCCTGGACCTGTCCTGCTTTCCGAATTTCGGCTTCAAGCTCGGAAATCCGGGCTTTCAAAGAGGAAACCACCTCCTCAGACTGCCTCCCTTGGCTCTCAAGCTCGGAAATACGGAGCTCAAGCTCCATGCATCAGTTAAGGGCAGAGTCCCTCTCCTTTTCAAGCTTATCCGTCACCGCCTTAAGCGCGATCTGGTCTTCCTGGGACTTCGAAAGAATCGAGGACATCAACTCATATTTTTTCTGAAGGTCTGCTCGGAGTTTCCGTTCAGTATCCCTCTTTGCTAGGGCCCCTGAAATAGCAGAAACAAGAAAGTCAGGAACGAAATTAACCAAAAGAAAAACCAAGTAAAACCCTTCGGAACCTGGTGTTACCTTTCGCCTGGCTCTCAGCCTCGGCCCTTTGAAGCTTGGAAACGTCGTCCAGATGCCGAAACAACCTGACAGCGGCCTCAACCGGATCGACCCGGGAATCCTCCAAATGCTTCTTCAAACTCGCCATCTATCGAGATACCAGAAGATCTCAAAATTTTATGCTTCCCGTGGCGATCTTTCTTTGAAGCTCGAGGAGAACCGGCTCGACCAGCCTGCACCTGCTGCTTCGGAGCATGGGAAGTGGAGGCAGGATCTCCTTGTGGCAAAGGACGCTGCCTTTTCCGGTGTAAAAGATCAGCCGCCTGATCTTCAGCACCGGCCAAGCTGGCCTTTGTGATAGTGTTGATCGGAACGGCAAGAACGGGCTCATTCCGGGGAGGATCTTCCTGCCGGACCCCGGCCTTCCTCTCCGCAATAGCCCTCAAGCGGGAGAATTTGTCAGGTCCCATGTTGTCTGCAAAACAAGGAAAAGAAGCAATGTTAAAAGAGACGGCAATCGAAAAATTATGGGCGGTATTGGCTATCAAAAACCTACCAAGCACGGCCGCCACTTGAGACTTAGAGCCCGCCCCGACCAATCGAGCTACATCAATCCCGAATTTTTTGGGATCCCGGTGGATAATCAGGTCGGCGAAGTTGGTTAAGATCGCTAAAGAGTCCTGATCAACCGGGGATAGCCGGCTTAAACTGACAGTATAGGTATGAGGTCGCCGATTGAAATGAGAAAGAGACCACCCTATTTGAAACTTGGTGGACTCCAGGGATTCCCCATTCGCAGCATATTTACCGACGTGCCTCACTGCCTCCTCATTCACAGGCTCGACAAACAAGTACTTGTTCTTCCAATTTTTCAAGGAATCAGAATAGGGCATGAAAATTTTAATACCCCTCCTAGCCCGAAAGCTCACGTGTTCCCACCGATCCTTGGTTCCATCTGTGCCTCTGGTTGACCTCAAAAAGGTAAAAGAACAGATCACAGGATATTGGCCTCTCCAAGTGAATACACATTAGCTCGAAAGCCCGGAGGAACACCCATGAGTTGGGATGAAGCTGAGAGGGAGCGAGGTTCAGAATCCCCAGGGCCTCTTGCTGAAAGGCGGTGAAGGGGGGGCTAATATGCATGTCAAGAATCGTCACTCCATACATGACAAATTTCAAAGCTCTTGGCCAAACATCTACGTGTTGACCTTCGGCCATCCCCTCCACGTTCCAGACCTGATCTTTCCTAGAAACGCGCTTGACGAGGAAGCTCATATCATCCCCGGTCCTGTAGACAGACTGAATTCCCCTCAACGTTTCTGACACCCATGAGTACTCCCGAGGGACATTCAGAAGTTGAGACAAGAGAACATTAACCGGCCCAACTCCGGCGTAGGGGTATTGATCGGAATCACCTCCCTCACACACGGGATCCCCGTGGTATCCAAGCCCGTCTTCATTGTTGCGACTTTCAGCAATCGCTGCTTCACTATCGTCGGAGCTCCAGCTAGTGCTCCCTTGTTCTTCATTATCCGGCTCGACGTCGGACTCCTCCGAGTCAAGGACCACTATCTCGGCGTTGTCTTCATCCGCCAGCTCGTTTCTGGGAACCCCGGGAGAACGGTCTTCAGCGTGAAAACGCAAAGGAGCAGAACCCAAATCATCTTGAACCTCGGGAACAGCCGACCCGGGGGGACTAGTACGAATTTCCACCGAGTCTCTAACACCTGAAGTCATTGCTTTGGCAAGGACGGGGCGATCTAAGTTGGCAACCCGACGAGTCTGTTTTGTCCTCGCCAGATCGGTCCTGCCGAAATGGGGGCTTGACGAGTTAGGTTGATACTTAAACAGTGGGTCCACAACCAAGTCGGAACCCGACCTGACGACCCCCACTCTGTATCAATAAATACGGGTTCCAAGAGAACCCGACTTTGAACTAAAGCTGGAAGTAATAAATAGAAGAAGGGAACTAACCTTGTAAAACAGGAAGCTCGTCAACACTTGAATCGGATCACGAACTTCAACGGTTTCACCGAGACTCACCGCGGAACTCTGAAAGACGAAGTTTGCTCAAGAACGAGTTTAAGATCGGAAGCAGAGCAATTCTCAAAAAACAATGCAAAGTGAGGGAGGTCCCCTCTCCTATTTATAGGAAACTAAAGGCCTCTAATGGACCTGGGCCTAGGCTACGCGATCCATCGCTAGCCCCTAGGCAGGCGCGTCGTTTCAAGCGCCATCATTGCCCCAATCATCCTCGAACGACGCGTCCCATCAATGACCTCACTAGCAGGCGTGGAAATCAAGACAGCTATAGACGGAACGCCTTGAGTCACTCGGCGCGACCTGAGTCCCTCAGCTCGTCCCGGTCCTCTAACCTCGGGACGACATGAGTCTCTCACTCCGGAGTTTGAAAGCTAATTACGGGTTCTCCAAAGCAACAAGTGTAGCCCGCCCTAAGGCGACCCGACTTGGGGGGCAACTGTTACGGATTGGGCCTCTTTGGCCAATCCACTTAAAGGCCCAACAATAAAGGGCCAAATCCACCAGGAACATAAATACCAATTATCTCGGACTGGAATTTGCATCCAAGATCGGACACTTAGTCAGAGATACGGTACAGAACAAAAGATGAAAGACTCTTTTAATCGGCAATTGAAATAGAAAGGAGATGGAAGATTAGTTGGATAGTAGAAATTAATAATACATCATTAAATTACTGAGTAGCGATGACGTTTTAACAAACCTAATTTTAACTTATGATTTTATTTTTGGAGTAGCAATGATTACCTCACTTATATACGATGAGCCGCGGCCATTGCACTTAATAACATTGCTCCACATTTACGCCCAAAGCTAACTATATTAGTTAGTAGAGATACCAATACTATGTTAGGGGTTTTACCTTCACATTCCACCTCCACATTTACACATGAGAGCAACATTATTGACTAAATAAACCTCCTAAGGTAACACCACGAGAAAATCATGATAAACTAACAGCTTTCACATGCTTCCAATCCCAGTATCATAATTTAACTTGGAATATGGAGCCTTAAAAATCAGCATCATACTAGCTTATCTTGTAACACCACTTGTTAACGGTGATTTTTGGTTCAAAACAAAATCACTCAAGATCAAAAGAAAACAGGACTCCCCAGTTAATAGGTAATTCTGACCACAAATTTAAAGCAATAACAAGAGTAGACCACTTGATTGAGAGATGAAGATTGTTGTAATTTGATGATATATTTCAAAAGTATGGAAGTCACTTGGCTTCGGAGATACCAAAGTCTTTATCTACTGATATATTAGTTTTATATATGTATATTTTTGGACTTACATGAGTCTATCCAAGAATGCCTATTTTAAGCTATTTTGATTAATCAGAATATATTTACTAAATATTATTATTAGATATTTTCGTAACTATTTACTTGAGCTCCAAGTCTTGTCCAAATTCATTTTAGTTAAAAAGCGTCCAGGTGCATTACTTGTTGACCACTCTCAACTTTCTACAATTTTAGCGTAACAAACTGAGTGGAAATAGGCTCCTCTTTGACTAACTTCCTAACTGAGTGCAAGTCGAGTAGCAAGTTGGTTAAAGCATAAACTCAACCAAAAAGTACGCTACTTTTTTTCTCTTCTTCCTGGGTTCATCACCTGAATATTAAAACTCCATTCTTGCCAGTTCGGGTACCTCGATCGCTACTGTGATTCGGGACGAGACCGGTTGTATCCACGGGGGATTTGCGTTATTGAGGCGGATAAATCCTTAAGGGCGCGTCGTCAGACCCCTTCGGCTGTTTTATCTAACGTTTATTGTTTTGCAGGTAATTTCGTTGTCGTTTCAGGTCCTTAACAACAATTTTAAGGATTTATCATCATGTCTATTGAGACCAACAACAACGGCGATACCTTTGTCCCTATCGACAACAACAACGACGAAAAAACACCTCTGCTGCTGTCAACAATGACAACGATGTTACAACCCCCGCTGTAATCACTCTGCCGCCACCTCCAGCTGTCACATATGCGAAGCCGTTTCTTGACATCTCGAAAATTGAGATGCACTACGACTCCCAAATAGCTCAAACTTTGGACACATGCTAATAAGGTATGTCGCCATACCCTCTAATAATTTATGTGATAGAATCTGTCATGATGAAACCCTAGCTCTATATAAAATTGGGAATTGTATGAGACATAACTTCTTCGAAACTATAAAAAAATCTCCTATTTAATTTTTGATGAATGAGTTAAAGATATTATGAATGATCGAGGGTGTAAAGGGTGTTGCATATGGTTAGAGAAAAGTTAATTTTGGATTGCTTGTAAGGTGTTTGTTAGATGTTGTGAGTGGAGTGTTTAAATCTTGCTCAAAGTTTGCACATTTACTAATTGCTTGTTGATTTGATTGTGAATATGTATGGAGTAAACTTTCTTTTTATGTTTTTGAGTTATTAGTTGAATATGGTAAAACATACGTTGAAGACTAGGGTAGTTACATAGTTAGATGAAGATAATGATCTTTTAAAGTTGTATGTGGGTGATTTTGGATTTCTGAAAAATACTGCATAAATCAGTCCTGGTGCGTGTTTTTTCTTATGGCTTTGAATTTTGACATGGGACCAATTGTATTACGTTAGTATGTGAGCTGCCTATCTCCAGTAAAATAGGAAAAATTATCTGAATTCGTTTGATATTTTATTCCTAATTTATATTCATTGTTGTCCCTAAAACCCAGTTTTGACATCTTGTTGGTGTTTTACTTATATCTCCCCTCACAAAGATACTTTCGAAATGATTTATGATCCATTGTAAACTAGACAAAATGGTAAAAAAAAATAGACCGTGAAATGGCTTATTTACATTAAGTATTGATTGAGAAAACTTACTTGTAAGTTGTAGATAAAAACTGAAATTTTGTTTTGACATTGTTGTGGTACTATGGCTATATCCTTTTGTACAACTACTGAATTGTGCTAGTAAAAAAAATACATGTGATTATATAATACTTAGCCTTTGAGAGTTTGAGTTTTTGAAATATTTAAAAGTGTGGGGGTGCTTAGCTAAAGTTATGCTGCCTGACCCTAAGAAAAGAAAAATTGGTTGCAAAACTTCTGATTGTGTGTTTATAGAGTATGCCGAAAATAGCGCTGCTTATAGATTCCTTGTTGTGAGAAGTGGTGTTCTATATAATAATACTATTCTAGAAACAAAGAATGCTAATTTTCTTGAAAACATGTTTCCTTTGAAACGTGATAGTACACCTAGACAACCATTAGTAACTACTAGTGATGATACATGTGAGGAACCATGTGAAGAATTAAGGAGAAGTAAAAGACCAAGAAAAGAAACATCCTTCAGAAATGATTTTTATATTTATCTTGTTAAAAAGGATCCCGAAACTTTTACTGAAGCAATTTCTTCTTCTGAGTCAAAATTTTAGAAAGAAGCTATTAAAACTAAAATAGATTCAATTTCAAAATGTAAACTTGGACTTTAGTTGATTTACCTCCTGGAGCAAAACCAATTGGATGTAAGTGGATTTTCAAAAGAAAATAAAACCCCGATGGGTCTATTGATAAATATAAAGCTAGATTAGTAGCAAAATGTTTTTCTCAAAAACAAAACATTGACTATTTTTATCCTTTTGCTCCAGTAACAAGAACTTCTTCGATTAGAGTTTTAATAGCTTTAGCTCCTATCCATAAACTTGTTATTCACCAAATGGATGTTAAAACGCATTTTTGAACAACAACTTAGAAGAAGAAATTTATATGACTCAACCTGAAAGATGTATAGTTTCTGGTCAAGAGGATAAAGTATGTAAACTCCTCAAGTCGTTATAAGGTATAAAACAAGCACCAAAACAGTGGCATGAAAAATTTGATCAAATCATGATTAATGATGGATTCTCCACAATTGAAGTTGATAAGTGTGTTTACACTAAATCATTGAATGGAGAACATGTTGTTATATGCTTGTATGTAGATGACATGCTTATTTTTGGTACTTGTGTTGATATTGTTATTAGAACCAAAATTTTTCTTTCATCTAATTTTGATATGAAAGATATGGGTGAGGCAAGTGTAATATTAGGAGTTAGAGTCATTAGGGAAGGTGATAGTATTATACTATCACAGAAACATTATGTTGAGAAACTTCTTAGGAAGTTTGGTCACTATAACTCTACCCCATTGAGTAGCCCTTACGAAGCTAATTCACACTTGAAGAAAAATAGAGGTGATCCTGTTGACCAACCTCAGTCCCACTGCATTTATTGAACTTTTCTCGACCAAACATTGCGTTCGCAGTCGGTCGCCTGAGTAGGTATACTCACAATCCTGGTCAAGATCATTGGAAGGCACTTGCTCACATCATACGATATTTGAGAGGTACCACGAATTATGGTATTGTGTATAGTGGATTTCCCGCAGTATTAGAAGGATATTGTGATGCTAATTGGATAACTGATTCAGATGAGACAAAATCCACTAATGGTTATATTTTTACACTTGGTGGTGGTGCGGTTACTTGGAGGTTAGCCAAACAATCCATAATAGCTAGATCGACTATGGAGTCGGAATTTGTAGCTCTAGAGTTGGCTGGTACTGAAGCTGAATGGTTGAAGAGCCTTTTAGCTGGAATTCCTTTGGGAATAAAACCAACGCCATCAATGTCAATTCATTGTAATAGTCAGTCGGCAATAGCCGTTGCAAACAATAAGACTTTTAATGGCAAAAATAGACATGTGCAATTGAGACATAATGTTGTCAAAAAATTGCACAAATATGGAATGATATCAATCGATTATGAGAAGTCAGAAGTGGATTTGGCCGATCCTCTGACAAAACCCCTAGGGAAGAGATTAATATGTGAAACATCGAGGGGAATGGGACTTAAGCCAATTGAAATTAAAAAGTGATGGTAACCTGTTGCACCCCGAAAAATCCGGTTGGGATTTCTCGATGTACAACGTGGAAGATAAATGAAGCCGCCATCAATATTTTAGTTTTTAGACGAAAACATTGAAAAAACGTCTTTTTATACAAGGCGGGTGGTCTTTTCGAAATCAGGAGATGTAGGTTCGGGGGTCGGTTAGACACGGGGAAGGTATAAGCACCCCGCATCTCCTTTCTACCGAAAGGGAACCGTTAATTTGATGTGTGGTTTCGACAAAGTTTGATTTGAAACGATGTTCTATTTCTTTTCGTTTTTCTTTTTTATTTGAGAAAAAGGGTTTGGAAAGAAGACGGGGAAAAGAAAGATTTTTTTTTTTGGTATTTTTTGAAAAGGGTGCTCGACGGGACGTGGCCCGCTCCTACGTATCCTCAGATGCAATGAGGAAATCAAAGCTACGTAGTTCTCCTGGGTCGAGAAACTTTGGGTGTGTTGGTGTCTTTTATTGCAGGGGTTCTCGGGTTTGAAGTGTACAGTCCACTAACCCTAAAACATAGACATCCCCGCCCGTACAGGCGACGTGCCCCCTACTTATCGAAAAGTGATTCGAGTTACTTGAAAAAAAAGATTTGCTGTGAGATTGGTAGTTTTTGTTCGAGCAAGTGTCTTAGGCTCGCACGAGCTGTACAACTCGCTAATCCTAAGACTCTAACCAATGTCGAACGTACATCCGAATCGGTTCCTCACTCATTTTTTAAAAGGGTTGAAGTGGTTAATTTATTTGTTTTAATTCTCATAAGTATCCCAAGATGTTTGAGTTGTACAACTCCGATCTTAGGATGCTAGACAACATCGGCCGTACGTCCGACTTGCCTCCTTATGAGTTTTCAAAAGGTTGATTATTGATCTAAAAAGAAATTGATTAATTTGTGAAGACAATTAGCGAAGCATTGGATTTTGGAATATCATTTGAAAAAGGATTGATTAGAGGGGAGAGGAAGAGAATTCGAGGGTGGCTTTGGCCACAAAAGAAAAGAAAGTAGAATCTTCAATCAACTTGCAAGTCAAAACCAAAATGCAATACTTACCAATTTGCAAGCAAAATAATCAATAATGGGAACACAAGCATAAGCATTTCCATTTACAACAATTGTACACAAGAATGACATTGAGTCATCAACAATTAATAGCATGAACATATGAGATCAAAAACAACCAAATAAGTTGCCAAGAAAGGCACTTAAGGAAACATTGCAAAAGCTTGGTTCGGATTTTAGGCATTAGGCACAAGTTAAAAGTATTTGGTAATCCTTGACACTTGTTAACAATGCTCAATGCATAAGTGTCTAGTCACTTTACCAAATTAACATTAAAGCATAGGTAAAAGTTGAATCACTTTCAAGTGATCCTCAACATTTTAAAATGGTGCTAGAAAACACATGTTGATTCATCTCACCAATCATCAACCAATTGAACAAATTAACAACCCAAAACATCACATAACTAGGTTGAATCACATAGAGCAATCCTCTCACTTTGAGAAAAAGTGCACTAGGCACTAGTGAGAATCAACTTGTCTATCATCAACCACTAACAATAAGCAAATAAAAACACAAAGATTAGATAGACACATAACTAAGTTGAATCACATAGAGCAATCCTCTCACTTTGAGGAAAAGTGCACTAGGCACTAGTGAGAAT
The DNA here is from genome assembly GCA_039519185.1 of Astragalus membranaceus. Classification (NCBI taxonomy): domain Eukaryota; kingdom Viridiplantae; phylum Streptophyta; class Magnoliopsida; order Fabales; family Fabaceae; genus Astragalus; species Astragalus membranaceus. Next base: position 107,590,942 of record CM076847.1, on the reverse strand, counting down.
CAACTTGCTAGATCATCAACAAATTAACAATAAGCTCATTAAAATAGGACTAAATAAAAGGACACATAACAAAGTTGAATCACATCTAGCAATCTTCTCACTTGAAGAAAAGTGCATTAGGCACTAGTGAGAATCAACTTGCTAGATCATCAACAAATTATTTGCAAGCATATTAAAATAGGACTAAATAAAAAGGACACATAAACAAAGTTGAATCACATCTAGCAATCTTTTCACTTGAAGAAAAGTGCACTAGGCACTAGTGAGAATCAACTTGCTAGATCATCAACAAATTATTTGCAAGCATATTAAAATAGGACTAAATAAAAGGACACATAAACAAAGTTGAATCATATCTAGCAATCTTCTCACTTGAAGAAAAGTGCACTAGGCACTAGTGAGAATCAACTTGCTAGATCATCAACAAATTATTTGCAAGCATATTAAAATAGGACTAAATAAAAGGACACATAAACAAAGTTGAATCACATCTAGCAATCTTCTCACTTGAAGAAAAGTGCACTAGGCACTAGTGAGAATCAACTTGCTAGATCATCAACATAACAAACATTTGTAAGTAAAAACGGTGAAAATAGACATTTAACAACAAAACCAAATGCTAATAATAAGTATTAAACATCAACAAGTCAAGAGGAACAATAAAATCATGTCAAGACCAAGGGGGTGCGAAACATATATAAGGCTTAAAATATCATTTACTTTCACTAAATGCAAGGAAACAAGATGAAAATCACAAAAACACAATTTATTCAAGGGTGAGATGCCAATTCTCACCCCAACAACAACAACAACTACATTTTAAAGATGAAGATGCAAAAATGTGATGAAAAGAAAAATGGGTTTTAATGCAAAAATGTGAGAGATGATGCAAGAGTTTTAGGGATTTACCTTAGATCCAAGCTAATAGAAGTAGGAAATGAAGAACAAGTAACCAAATCAACTAAAGTCTTCAAGAAATGGTCCAAGAACCCCACACAAATTCCCAAATACCCAAGTGCTTGATGAGGGGAATATGAAATGGATGGTGAAAGGAGGAAAATCTATGAAGGAGGAGTGGATTTGAAGTAATTTGGTGGTGTTTGGGTGATGGAAAACAAAAAGATGGAGGGAGGAGGAGGAGAGGGGGCTACGGCCAAGGCAAGGGAAGGAGAGGAGAGAGTTGTGTGCTAGGTTTGGTGGAGGAGAGAATGAGGCAAAGGATGTGATGTGTGGAAAATGAAAGGGTATTTATAGGGTGGGAGTGAGCTTTGGGATAAAATGGTAATCAAACCAATTAAATCAATTAACATTCAGCTGAATATTAATAAATAAAATTAATTTGAACTTGGTCACCAAGTTAGAGGGTATTTTAGTCATTGGCTTTGAGAGGTGCACTAGGATTAGACTTTAAATTTGAATGGAGGGTGGAGATGCATCATCACATGGATTGAGGGTGTAGAGAAAACACAAAATGGAGAGGGAAATGGGAGAGGGGGCTGACGGTTTTGATCAAGGGAGAGGGTGTGAGGATTTGCCAACTTTTGCAAGTTGGCAATTGTACTATTTGTTCCCCATGTGCACAACATTATCTCTTCCTTTTTGATTATTTTTTTTCTTGATTATTCCATAAAAATCTTACCATTTTGGGCTTCATCCTAGGAACCAATCATTGGGCCCAAAATTCCATGATCACCATTCCCAAAATCGATTTTGGGCCCCATTCTAGCGAAAATGACCATTTTGCCCTTTTGTTCGAAAATTGAGTTTTATGCTAGGAGACTTAATATTTATGCGCACAAAAAAGATCACAACTAAGCACAAATCTTCCTCAAATAATCCTTTGGTGATGGTTCGGTGATTTGGGACGAAAAACCGCTTCTAGCGTGAAATGACCAAAATGCCCTTTCACCCTAAAAAACCCTAGTTTTTGCCCAAAGCACATTTTCACTTTAAAAATGACTTTTCCCCCTAGGAATGACCTCTAAGACCTTGGGATGCATGTTAAATGGCTTGTTCTGAGAAAACATCCCTTATTTGCGAAATGACTAAAACACCCTTTTGCACTGAAAAACCCTAAATTGTCCAAAAGTACATTCCAACTTCAAAAATGATTTTAGAAACTTTGAAATGACTTCTATAACCCTAAATGCAATGCATGATGCTCTTTTCTCTTATTTATTTATTTTTTGGGGAAAATTAGGGTTTTGACCTAAGCCGGACAAAATTGGGGTATGACAGCTGCCCCTCTTTATCTGGATTTTAACGAGGAATATGGATTGGCTGAAACATATTCCGAGGCAAAATAGAGATAAAGAATTCAGGAATTATACCGATTTTGTCTCCTTAGGTAAAAATCCAAATTTTCCCATTTTTTCTTTTCTCATTTTTTTGTTTTTGTTGATGTCAGATGAAAAATGCATATGTATGCAAAAATAGATTAGATTTTTTTTGAATCACCACTTGGCGTGCTAATATAAAAACAACGATTTGTGAGTTTAACACTTGGCGTGCAAAAGCAGAAAATAAAGCGGTAAAGAACGCGGTAAAGAAAGCAGTAAAGAAGGAGCACTGAGGGCTCAGGATGAGCGCGGAGGGCTCAGGATGAGCACAGAGGGCTCAGGATGAGCGCAGAGGGCTCAGGATGAGCGCAGAGGGCTCAGGAGGAGCACAGAGGGCTCAGGAGGAGCGCAGAGGGCTCAGGAGGAGCACAGAGGGCTCAGGAGGAGCGCAGAGGGCTCAGGATGAGCACAGAGGGCTCAGGATGAGCGCAGAGGGCTCAGGAGGAGCACAGAGGGCTCAGGAGGAGCGCAGAGGGCTCACGAGGAGCACAGAGGGCTCACGAGGAGCGCAGAGGGCTCAGGATGAGCACAGAGGGCTCAGGATGAGCGCAGAGGGCTCAGGAGGGGCGCAGAGGGCTCAGGAGGCGCGCAGAGGGCTCAAGAGGAGCGCAGAGGGCTCAGGAGGAGCGCAGAGGGCTCAGGAGGAGCGCAGAGGGCTCAGGAGGAGCGCAGAGGGCTCAGGAGGAGCGCAGAGGGCTCAGGAGGAGCGCAGAGGGCTCAGGAGGAGCGCAGAGGGCTCAGGAGGAGCACAGAGGGCTCAGGAGGAGCACAGAGGGCTCAGGTGGAGCGCAGAGGACTCAGGAGGAGCGCAGAGGGCTCAGGAGGAGCACAGAGGGCTCAGGAGGAGCACAGAGGGCTCAGGAGGAGCGCAGAGGGCTCAGGAGGAGCGCAGAGGGCTCAGGAGGAGCACAGAGGGCTCAGGAGGAGCGCAGAGGGCTCAGGAGGAGCGCAGAGGGCTCAGGAGGAGCACAGAGGGCTCAGGAGGAGCACAGAGGGCTCAAGAGGGGCGCAGAGGGCTCAGGAGGCACGCAGAGGGCTCAAGAGGGGCTCAAGAGGAGCGCAGAGGGCTCAGGAGGCGCGCATAGGGCTCAGGAGGAGCGCAGAGGGCTCAGGAGGAGCGCAGAGGGCTCAAGAGGAGCACAGAGGGCTCAGGAGGAGCGCAGAGGGCTCAGGAGGAGCACAGAGGGCTCAGGAGGAGCGCAGAGGGCTCAGGAGGAGCGCAGTGGGCTCAGGAGGAGTACAGAGGGCTCAGGAGGAGCGCAGAGGGCTCAGGAGGAGCGCAGACGGCTCAGGAGGAGCGCAGAGGGCTCAGGAGGAGCACAAAGGGCTCAGGAGGAGCGCAGAGGGCTCAGGATGAGCACAGAGGGCTCAGGATGAGCGCAGAGGGCTCAGGAGGAGTGCAGAGGGCTCAGGAGGAGCACAGAGGGCTCAGGAGGAGCGCAGAGGGCTCATGATGAGCACAGAGGGCTCAGGAGGAGCGCAGAGGGCTCAGGAGGAGCGCAGAGGGCTCGGGAGCAGCACAGAGGGCTCAGGAGGAGCACAGAGGGCTCAGGAGGAGCACAGAGGGCTCAGGAGGAGCGCAGAGGGCTCAGGAGGAGCACAGAGGGCTCAGGAGGAGCGCAGAGGGCTCAGGAGGAGCGCAGAGGGCTCAGGAGGAGCACAGAGGGCTCAGGAGGAGCGCAGAGGGCTCAGGATGAGCACAGAGGGCTCAGGATGAGCGCAGAGGGCTCAAGAGGAGCACAGAAGGCTCAGGAGGAGTGCAGAGGGCTCAGGAGGAGCACAGAGGGCTCAGGAGGAGTGCAGAGGGCTCAGGAGGAGCACAGAGGGCTCAGGAGGAGCGCAGAGGGCTCAGGATGAGCACAGAGGGCTCAGGATGAGCACAGAGGGCTCAGGATGAGCGCAGAGGGCTCAGGAGGAGCACAGAGGGCTCAGGAGGAGCGCAGAGGGCTCACAAATTCTGTTGATTGGTTGATTTGAAATGACCGATGCTGCTGTATTGGATTGAGGTACCTGCATACGTTAGTTGATGCAAGGAATGGTGCATGGAGTATGGGTGCATGTTATGCAAGGGCATGTTATGCAAATGCATGCAATGCTATGAGTTTGGTGTAATGATGAATGCAATGAAATGCTATTCCTGATTCTTCACCTCTTTTGTCAGTTTTCTCCTTTCTGACTGTTTGTTTTTCTTTGCTTTTTCATTCTTTGATCAATTTTCTTTTTTCTGATCGTTTGTTTTTCTTTGTTTGTTGTTTTTTCCTTGAATGATTTTACCTGATCAGCTTTCTTTTTCTGATCATCTGCTTTTCTTTGCTTGTTTTCTTTTGCTCTTTATGAAATGCGAATATGCAAATGTAGTGCTTTGATGTTTGATGCAAAGATTGATACTTATAATGCAAATGTGCGATGCAATGACAGTGATTCATGTTTTGATGAATAGAATGCTCTTTGTTTTATTTTCTGCTCATTTCTTTCTCTTTTCATGAAATGCGGGCATGCGAATGCAATGTGTCGATGAGTGGCATGAAGAAATGAACGATAATAGAATGACGAATGACATGGGGAGCCTTTGTGTTGCCTTGCATGATACACATGTAATGCTTTGATGCAAGGACTTTGGTTCTTTCCCTTTTATGAAATGCAAACATTAATATGATGCAAATGCAATGACATGGGATGACGTGTTTTTGCTTTTTTTTTTCTTTATGATGCAATGCTTTGATGCTTGATGGAATGAAATGGAAGATTTTTGCTTTTATCCGTTGCTTCTTTTTTTGTTGCCTTTCATGAAATGATGATGTTGGCACGATGCAAATGGGACACCATGATAAACAAAATGGAACGCCTAAATGCATTAGGCGAAAAATAAGATATGAATGATTGGGGTATTTGAACATTTTCGTGATGATGAGATGCAAGACTTAGAATGCAAGGAATTGAGATGATTATTGACCATTCTGTTGAAAATTGAATTTGATTCAAACTCCGGTGTTCTCAAGGTTTTTATTTACAAACAAGCTCACTTGTTTTCTCTTCCTTCCAATGACGACCGAATCTTAGATATCGCATGACTAACTTGTGTTCTCTCTCTCTCTGAAGCACTGTCTAGTAAGCATGCATAGGAGTGCAAATGTCAGATAGGTGTTTGAGATATGGACATATATGGCAGGTGAAGGGATGAAAGGCAATGGCTTTTGCCAGACTGCCCCAATCCAGGCTTGGTGACTATGAATGAAAGGCTTGCCCCTGTTTGGTGATATTGACAATTGGAGTGAAATGGCAGATATGCGGGAACTGGCGTCATGGATAACACCTGGTGAAAGGATGAATGACATAGGATGGACGCTGAACAGGCTTTCCCAAGACTAGGGTGGGTGGGTGGTGAAGAGAATGCCCCAACTTTTAGATCTGAGTGGTGTTCTCAGTGTAAATCTTTGGTTCTCTGTGAATGCCTTGACTTTTGGTAATGAAGAGATGCCTCACTTGGTGGTCACTAAACCTTGTTTTAAGGCAATCTTGAATGCTTTTTTGGGAGTGCAAGTCTTTTTTGTTTCGTCAGCTTTCTTTTTTTCTAACTGTTTGTTTTTGTCTCCTCAGTTCTCTTTTTCTGAGGGTTTATTTTTCTTGATCAGCTTTCTTTTTTCTGATCGTTTGTTTTTCTTTTTGAGCAAACACATTGTAAACAGATAAACTTATTTGTCCTAAGATTAAAATTTGAGAGAACAACAGCATTCGGTCATTGATCGGAATGGACTTTTCGGGATTGTGGTGTTTTGTGGAGGAGGGATGATTGGGCTTAATGAAGAGCTTGGGGGCTAATGGTAGGATGATTTTTATTCGGCTTTGGCTGACGATCGATGATTTATGATGGTTAATTGACTTGATGAGGTGTTTGGAAGTTTTATTCTTGGCTAAGGGTTTGTGGAGGGCGGGTTACCGAGGTCAAAGGGAAGTGTTTGCGGTTTATGGAAGGAGGAGTGTATGGGAATGATGGAGTGTTTGAAGGTTATTGAGACAAGGATCTCTTGTGTTTTGTGGTAACATGTACCAGCTCACCACTTACATTTCTTTTGTATTTTCTTTTGTTTTGGGATTTTCATTTTTGAATCCCTTTTTTGATTTTCTCTCTCCTTTTTTTGTTTTATGATTCTTTTCCTTCTTTGACTCGGGTAAGCTGATAAAAAGTGATGCACTTTTTTTTTTTTGGATATTTGAGGTGATCCTTGTCTAGGGTGATTTTTGGATTTTGGTTTTTCTTGGCTTAAGGTGGGTAGGAAAGGGAACTTTTGGATGGCCAAACTTCAATTCAAATTCCGATTGCTTATTTTTTCGTAAAACTTGACAACAATTTATCTATCTATATGTGTTTGCTCTTTTCTTTGCATTTTTTATGCCCTAATTTTTGCCTGGACCGCTCTTTGCGAGTTTTCAATCCACCGGGTGCTCCTTTTTGCCTAGGCTGTCCTTTGCGGGTTTTCAACCTAGCGAGCTTGTTCTTCTCATTTATCTCTTCTTTTCTCTTTTTTTTTGGAAAGACTTGCACTAAAGGAATATAATGCCGATAAAGAAAGTTAGTGATCACAAAATTGCCCCAGCATGGAGGACTTAGAGTGTTAGTGAGAATGAACCAAAAAGTCAAGTATGCACTGATGGGAGAGAATATGCGCCTAATGGATGGACGGGGCAGGGTTAGACTTGGATGGTGATGATGACAAGGAAGGAACTAACTGACTCAAACAAGAGAAACTGCACGTGTCATGCACGTTCAGTATAGGAATGCTTCACAGAGAGTCAACATTAGTTAGAACAATGAATTGATGAGCTGCTTCAGTTTTTTTGTCATGGAATGGATGGGATGCAGTGCTTTTGAAAGACATGCAAATGAGCTATTGATTTGAAAAACTGAGTGCCTTGGAACACCTTTAGTTTGCAACCAAGTAAGGATAAACTTTTTCAAAAAAAGGATGATTGTTTTGCAAGAACGTCTCGCTTCTCATCACAATTTTTATTTTATGCAATGAATGAACAAATTATGATATGCAAGTATGATGCAAATGCGTGGAGAACGACTACTCGAAAAGTGTGGCTTATTTTTAATGCAAGAGAAAATATGGAATACCAATGCGAATGATGCAAGAATGATGCCCCCCTTTTTTTTCAAAATGATTCTTGATTTTTTATTTTTTTTAGAGGCGAGACAAGATGCGAAATGCCAATGCCCCTTTTTTGAATGATGAGAGATGCAAGAATGGTGATATGAGGCAACTGATTGTCGTTACCCTGAGTAACTTGCCTGAGACATTGAGTGGATCCTGACTCAATACTTCACACAATGTACTGAAACGTTTTGACAATTAGTTGACCCAATTTAATTTCCTACTTGAAATTAAAACACGTGCGACTGGGTCAAAGTGCTCTGACATCGTAGAGTAACATCTCAAATTTGTAGTCGACAAACAAATTTGAGACATTACCCTTCGTCGTTCAAAGGGGCACTTCTATCCATTAAGCCATCACATGAGAAGTTTTTCTTTGTTTCGAAAGGATGCATGCAGGGAGAAATGATGTATTCGAACAAAGTGATGAAGTTAATGAAATGATGCATGAGTGCCACATTGACGCGATGTCTGTATTATTTGATGATGACTTTTTGTACATGCACCCAGATGAATGTGATGCTTATGCAATGCGGATGATAATTGCTTCCTGTTTTATTTTGTTTTTATGCAATGACATGAAATGCATGATACTCACAATTATTTTTAACGCGCGAAAATGCATGCAAAATGAAACGTTCAAGTGCTTATTTTTTATGCCTTGAAAAAGGGAAAAGGGGTACATGCGATGCATTTTCTAAATTCTAGTAGAAACATACATTTTGGATTTTTGTTTATTTGTTATGATATGAAAGAGAAAAATAATAATGCATGCAGAAAATGGTGCATTTGAGCTAAGACTATATGAATAGCGGAATGATATATGCATGCAATATTGATGTGATGCCCACCTTTATTTGATGACAACTTTTGCATAATCAAGGATGAATGAAATGCGATATGGATGATAGCTGCTTCTGGTTTTCATTTTTCTTATGCAATGAAATGAAATGCGTGATGCTTGCAATTACTTTCCTAATGCATGAGAGATATTGAATGAAGGTGCATGTGAGATGAGACGTTAATGCTTATTTTTGATTTGCGACACAGAAAAGTATTAATGCGATGATGTGATATGGATGGACGACGGCATGAGTGGGTGAATGAATGAACGAATGTGCATTTTGAATGAGGATACCGTAAATTGCATCACTTGATGATTTTTCATGATTATGAACAAATTGTTTTTTTCCAAAATTTTGTTTTATGTAATGCATGATGCCATGATGCAAAGTGCGGATGATGAGGATGCTTTTTCATGTTATTTACATAAAGAAAGATATTTACAGGTGGGGATTTGAAAATTTAGGGCAGTATACCCTATATGCCACCTCATATTGGTATTTATGAAAGAGAAGGAAAAATATATTCTTTTTGATTTTTTTCAAAAAGTTTGGATGCGGGGGTATGCAGCTCCTTTGTGTCCTACAGGGTTTCTTAGCGACATGATCTAAGGCTATTTTTAGGGGTTCACACTTCAAGGATAGCACTAAAAGGGCCCTAGATAAGGTTCCTAGAGCCAACGACCTCATCTGAGAGCACCGATCACAAGGCCGTACGTCCAAGTGATGATGTCATCAAACAAAGCCAAACTCTAGGTGAAGTCTTCGCAATCACACAGCAAGACGTACGTCCAGTGAGCAACCACTAATGACTTCGTTCTAGCCTAAGATATACTCTAGCTCGGGTATAGGGCTGTCTCACCAAGAAATAAAAACAAAGGGAGTGCAACGTGTGTGTAGGAGCACAATGCCAAACATACCCCCCCACCTGCAAAGAAAATCCAGAAACAGTCCAGCCAAAGAAAATCATCTACCCTAGGGTTTTGCATATATCATTTCAATACCAGCAAGAAAACAACCTAGGGTACTAACAATCATCTGATGCTCTACTTATCTCAAGAAAAGGAGCCAAGAAAAGGGGATCATGATGGAAAGGGGGAATACATGAACTTACCAAAGAGAGGGATCGAAGAAGAAGGGGACACAAGAAGATGGGGGGAAATGATGCATGAGCTTACCTTTGAAGAAAGGGAGCAAAGAAGAAGGGATCATGGGGATTGGAGGAATGCATGAACATAAGTAAAGAAAGGAGTAGAAGAAACAAGAAGCAAACATAGAAGAAGAAAGAGGCAAATGCACATGAATGCAACACATTGAAAATGCAAAGAATGCTCAATCATTAATTGGTAAAGAAAGAGGAAGAGGAAAGAAAAAGAAAGAAGAAGAAGAAAAGAGGAAAATAGAACAATCACTCAAATCGAACAATTTTAAACCACACATCAAGTTAATTAGGCTTGACCCTCGTTTTTTTTTAAAAAAAAGGTCCCCAGTGAAGTCGCCAGCTGTTGCACCCCGAAAAATCCGGTTGGGATTTCTCGATGTACAACGTGGAAGATAAATGAAGCCGCCATCAATATTTTAGTTTTTAGACGAAAACATTGAAAAAACGTCTTTTTATACAAGGCGGGTGGTCTTTTCGAAATCAGGAGATGTAGGTTCGGGGGTCGGTTAGACACGGGGAAGGTATAAGCACCCCGCATCTCCTTTCTACCGAAAGGGAACCGTTAATTTGATGTGTGGTTTCGACAAAGTTTGATTTGAAACGATGTTCTATTTCTTTTCGTTTTTCTTTTTTATTTGAGAAAAAGGGTTTGGAAAGAAGACGGGGAAAAGAAAGATTTTTTTTTTTGGTATTTTTTGAAAAGGGTGCTCGACGGGACGTGGCCCGCTCCTACGTATCCTCAGATGCAATGAGGAAATCAAAGCTACGTAGTTCTCCTGGGTCGAGAAACTTTGGGTGTGTTGGTGTCTTTTATTGCAGGGGTTCTCGGGTTTGAAGTGTACAGTCCACTAACCCTAAAACATAGACATCCCCGCCCGTACAGGCGACGTGCCCCCTACTTATCGAAAAGTGATTCGAGTTACTTGAAAAAAAAGATTTGCTGTGAGATTGGTAGTTTTTGTTCGAGCAAGTGTCTTAGGCTCGCACGAGCTGTACAACTCGCTAATCCTAAGACTCTAACCAATGTCGAACGTACATCCGAATCGGTTCCTCACTCATTTTTTAAAAGGGTTGAAGTGGTTAATTTATTTGTTTTAATTCTCATAAGTATCCCAAGATGTTTGAGTTGTACAACTCCGATCTTAGGATGCTAGACAACATCGGCCGTACGTCCGACTTGCCTCCTTATGAGTTTTCAAAAGGTTGATTATTGATCTAAAAAGAAATTGATTAATTTGTGAAGACAATTAGCGAAGCATTGGATTTTGGAATATCATTTGAAAAAGGATTGATTAGAGGGGAGAGGAAGAGAATTCGAGGGTGGCTTTGGCCACAAAAGAAAAGAAAGTAGAATCTTCAATCAACTTGCAAGTCAAAACCAAAATGCAATACTTACCAATTTGCAAGCAAAATAATCAATAATGGGAACACAAGCATAAGCATTTCCATTTACAACAATTGTACACAAGAATGACATTGAGTCATCAACAATTAATAGCATGAACATATGAGATCAAAAACAACCAAATAAGTTGCCAAGAAAGGCACTTAAGGAAACATTGCAAAAGCTTGGTTCGGATTTTAGGCATTAGGCACAAGTTAAAAGTATTTGGTAATCCTTGACACTTGTTAACAATGCTCAATGCATAAGTGTCTAGTCACTTTACCAAATTAACATTAAAGCATAGGTAAAAGTTGAATCACTTTCAAGTGATCCTCAACATTTTAAAATGGTGCTAGAAAACACATGTTGATTCATCTCACCAATCATCAACCAATTGAACAAATTAACAACCCAAAACATCACATAACTAGGTTGAATCACATAGAGCAATCCTCTCACTTTGAGAAAAAGTGCACTAGGCACTAGTGAGAATCAACTTGTCTATCATCAACCACTAACAATAAGCAAATAAAAACACAAAGATTAGATAGACACATAACTAAGTTGAATCACATAGAGCAATCCTCTCACTTTGAGGAAAAGTGCACTAGGCACTAGTGAGAATCAACTTGCTAGATCATCAACAAATTAACAATAAGCTCATTAAAATAGGACTAAATAAAAGGACACATAACAAAGTTGAATCACATCTAGCAATCTTCTCACTTGAAGAAAAGTGCATTAGGCACTAGTGAGAATCAACTTGCTAGATCATCAACAAATTATTTGCAAGCATATTAAAATAGGACTAAATAAAAAGGACACATAAACAAAGTTGAATCACATCTAGCAATCTTTTCACTTGAAGAAAAGTGCACTAGGCACTAGTGAGAATCAACTTGCTAGATCATCAACAAATTATTTGCAAGCATATTAAAATAGGACTAAATAAAAGGACACATAAACAAAGTTGAATCATATCTAGCAATCTTCTCACTTGAAGAAAAGTGCACTAGGCACTAGTGAGAATCAACTTGCTAGATCATCAACAAATTATTTGCAAGCATATTAAAATAGGACTAAATAAAAGGACACATAAACAAAGTTGAATCACATCTAGCAATCTTCTCACTTGAAGAAAAGTGCACTAGGCACTAGTGAGAATCAACTTGCTAGATCATCAACATAACAAACATTTGTAAGTAAAAACGGTGAAAATAGACATTTAACAACAAAACCAAATGCTAATAATAAGTATTAAACATCAACAAGTCAAGAGGAACAATAAAATCATGTCAAGACCAAGGGGGTGCGAAACATATATAAGGCTTAAAATATCATTTACTTTCACTAAATGCAAGGAAACAAGGTGAAAATCACAAAAACACAATTTATTCAAGGGTGAGATGCCAATTCTCACCCCAACAACAACAACAACTACATTTTAAAGATGAAGATGCAAAAATGTGATGAAAAGAAAAATGGGTTTTAATGCAAAAATGTGAGAGATGATGCAAGAGTTTTAGGGATTTACCTTAGATCCAAGCTAATAGAAGTAGGAAATGAAGAACAAGTAACCAAATCAACTAAAGTCTTCAAGAAATGGTCCAAGAACCCCACACAAATTCCCAAATACCCAAGTGCTTGATGAGGGGAATATGAAATGGATGGTGAAAGGAGGAAAATCTATGAAGGAGGAGTGGATTTGAAGTAATTTGGTGGTGTTTGGGTGATGGAAAACAAAAAGATGGAGGGAGGAGGAGGAGAGGGGGCTACGGCCAAGGCAAGGGAAGGAGAGGAGAGAGTTGTGTGCTAGGTTTGGTGGAGGAGAGAATGAGGCAAAGGATGTGATGTGTGGAAAATGAAAGGGTATTTATAGGGTGGGAGTGAGCTTTGGGATAAAATGGTAATCAAACCAATTAAATCAATTAACATTCAGCTGAATATTAATAAATAAAATTAATTTGAACTTGGTCACCAAGTTAGAGGGTATTTTAGTCATTGGCTTTGAGAGGTGCACTAGGATTAGACTTTAAATTTGAATGGAGGGTGGAGATGCATCATCACATGGATTGAGGGTGTAGAGAAAACACAAAATGGAGAGGGAAATGGGAGAGGGGGCTGACGGTTTTGATCAAGGGAGAGGGTGTGAGGATTTGCCAACTTTTGCAAGTTGGCAATTGTACTATTTGTTCCCCATGTGCACAACATTATCTCTTCCTTTTTGATTATTTTTTTTCTTGATTATTCCATAAAAAATCTTACCATTTTGGGCTTCATCCTAGGAACCAATCATTGGGCCCAAAATTCCATGATCACCATTCCCAAAATCGATTTTGGGCCCCATTCTAGCGAAAATGACCATTTTGCCCTTTTGTTCGAAAATTGAGTTTTATGCTAGGAGACTTAACATTTATGCGCACAAAAAAGATCACAACTAAGCACAAATCTTCCTCAAATAATCCTTTGGTGATGGTTCGGTGATTTGGGACGAAAAACCGCTTCTAGCGTGAAATGACCAAAATGCCCTTTCACCCTAAAAAACCCTAGTTTTTGCCCAAAGCACATTTTCACTTTAAAAATGACTTTTCCCCCTAGGAATGACCTCTAAGACCTTGGGATGCATGTTAAATGGCTTGTTCTGAGAAAACATCCCTTATTTGCGAAATGACTAAAACACCCTTTTGCACTGAAAAACCCTAAATTGTCCAAAAGTACATTCCAACTTCAAAAATGATTTTAGAAACTTTGAAATGACTTCTATAACCCTAAATGCAATGCATGATGCTCTTTTCTCTTATTTATTTATTTTTTGGGGAAAATTAGGGTTTTGACCTAAGCCGGACAAAATTGGGGTATGACATAACCCAACCTTTGTGATTGGAGATCCCATGAAGAAGGTTCAATGTGGTAAAAACAAGCCGCTTCTTGATACTGCTAGCACTAAAAATTAATTCAAGTAATTAATTTTATTCTTGTCCCTTCCTATGGTGTTATTGTGATAGTGTTAGACTGCAGGGTTAAGAGGTTAAGCTTAAAGCTTTTAATGATTATCATAGCCCTTATGGGTGGTGTATAACTTGCAGCATACACTTGATGAAATCACCTATATGAGTGTCAATTGGGTCCGCTTGCATGAGATCATGGCGAGGTCTCTAGAGCACTCATGAATTCCGAGCACGCGCACGGCCTAGTAGCGCAAAACAGCGGAAACAACAAGAATTGTGGGGGTGGAATGTGAAGGTAAAACCCCTAACATATAACATGTGTCTTGGGTTCCATAGCTTGCTAAACCAATTCACTGTATGTTATGTTTTATCTATCTAGGACTGATTCCATAGCTAGCTATACAGTTCCGATGCATTACATCTACGATATTAACCCAGGAAACTTCTTTTCTTTATTTCTTTTCCAACTTTTGAAATATGTGGAGGATTGTTGTAATTTTATGATATATTTCAAAAGTATGGAAGTCACTTGGCTTTGGAGATACCAAAGTCTTTATCTACTGATATATTAATTTTATATATGTATATTTTTGAACTTACATGAGTCTATCCAAGAATGCCTATTTTAAGCTATTTTGATTAATCAGAATATATTTACTAAATATTACTATTAGATATTTTCTAAACAACTATTTACTTGAGCTCCAAGTATTGTCCAAATTCATTTTAGTTAAAAAGTGTCCAGGTGCATTACTTGTTGACCACTCTCAACTTTCCACAATTTTAGCGTAACAAACTGAGTGGAAATAGACTCCTCTTTGACTGACTTCCTAACTGAGTGCAAGTCGAGTAGCAAGTCGGTTAAGGCATAAACTCAACCAAAAAATACGCTACTTTTTTCTCTTCTTCATGGGTTCATCACCCGAATATTAAAACTCCATTCTTGCCAGTTCGGGTACCTCGATCGCTACTGTGATTCGGGACGAGACCGGTTGTATCCACGAGGGATTTGCGTTATTGAGGCCGATAAATCCTTAAGGGCGCGTCGTCAGACCCCTCCGATTGTTTTATCTAACATTTATTGTTTTGCAGGTAATTACGTTGTTGTTTCAGGTCCTTATTTACAACAGATGGGAGATAGGTATGTGGTTTTGCCGAGTACTTAGGTTGATATTGTGGAGCTTTTGGGTGCACTTGAGGGTCTACAACAAGCTAAGGAAAGAGGCTTCATTTAAATTGAGCTTCAAATGGACTCGAAGATCATTGTAAACTGCTTGCATGGAGCAACTAAAGAAAGTGCTCTTAGTTGGGGTTTGATTAGTAGAACTGAGACCCTTCTTGCTTCAGGATTGGTAGTTCGAGTCAGTCATATTTGTTAAGAGGCAAAGTAGCATATGGCTTAGCCAATCTAGGTTGTTGAATAGCTATGGGTGACAACGTTTACAAGCAACATCCGCATTAAGTTTTTTAGTTAGTTATTGCTGATGTTTTGGGAGTTTTGACTCCCCGTGTCATACCTGTATAATTTATTTTTCTTGGCTTTTAATCCCGTCTAGTTGATACCTCTCCATTTGTAGAGTTATTTATGCACTTTTATTCATAAATCATTGTGATTTTGCATGCTTAGACTAAGAATTGTGTAAATATTTGTGTTTAATTAGGAAAAAGGGAATCAAGATCTGAATTGGAATATATTTGGCACAAATGGTGCCCTTGTGAAATTTCTAATGTTTTCTGTCTTAGTGCTATAGCATCAGGTGCTATAGCATCAGATGCTATAGCATCCTTGTGCGCAGCAGAACTGGGACCCACTTGAAGACACCAGCAGAAAGCAAATCTGCAGTGAATCCTAGTCTGTCCAGTCAGCGCCTCCCTAGTTCCATAATCCATGCTGATGCAGCCACCCTCCTACCACTTGCATTTCACCACTTGTCTACCTTGGGGAGACAACACCTTTAGTTGGTGAAAAGAATACCCACTTGTTCATCCACTTGCAAGTGTGGAGGGAAAACTCAACTATAAAAGGAAGCCTATCTTCTGCACTTCAACATACATTCTGGATCACGAAAATTCTTTGGTTTGAGAAGAAACATACAAGTAACAAAACTACTTCATTACACCCATTAAAGATCCTTCCTCAAACCACTTGAAGATTCTGCCAGGTTCATGCTATAGCACTGTCAGCACACCAGCACACGCGTGAAAGTTGAAGGAGTGTATCTTCTGCATATTCTTCTTCTATTTCTTGTCTTGGTGATATGAACACCTCTGTTTGTAAGTTGTTGACATTGTTTATCATGAGCTAAACACCTTTTGGTTGGATTGTTAAGCTATGTAATGACTTTCTAATGTGTTAATGATATAATATTTTGATGTATGCATTTTATTCTTTGTGTTTAAATATTTCCAAACCTGTTTTGGTACTGGCCAACTAAAATAGGTAGATTCATGAATTCAGACATGGTTCATGGAAAGATCTCAAAGATTAATATGAGTGAGTGCTTGTTTTAAAGACATTTAGAACAATCCTTGCCCAAACCTAGACATAGGAGGGCTTAGTTCATAGATTGAACACTATGGGTTATTTAATATGCAAAGGTGAACTTACTTGAAGCCTAGACATAGGATCTTGTCACGAAACCTTGGTGAAAGTGACCGAAAGGCATGCAGCTTATGCTATAGCATCAGATGCTATAGTATTAACACAGAAGAGAAACTTACTAAGCAAAAGCAGTCCAACTAATCCTTTACCATATAGTTTCCATATTTGTTTCTTAAGCAATTTATCTCCTTATTTCATTATTCTCAATATTGTTACTCATTTTACACACTAAATTCCTGAGATATTCCAACTATAAATTAAGAACAATCCCTGTGGGTTCGACCTTTCTTTCTACTATATTACTTGTGTGACTACGTATACTTGCGTATATAAATTCCACAACAAGTTTTTGGCGCCGTTGCCGGGGATTGAAATTAATTTTACTGTTGAAATTCTTAGCATAATAGTGTAGCTTTTACTCTGGTATTTGTTTCTGATGCTACAGCACAGGATGCTATAGCATATGCACAGGCTCAATTCACCAGAATTCCAATTTGATCCTGAAATAGAAAGGAGGTTCAGAGCATTGCGAAGGCAACAAAGGTTACAGCAAAGAACAGCCATGTCAGAACATAACTCTGGCAGAAGCTCCCATAGAGGAGGAAGAGGTGGCAGAGGTAGAGGTTCCCAACATGGTGGAACCCATCATGGCACTCAAACTGAAATTCCTGCATTCACAGGGAGAGGACCAGTCACAGATTATTCAGGCCCTGTGCATGACCCAGAAGAATGGTACAGGCAACAATTCATTCAGATAGGACCAGAATGTATGGTTAATGGTAGGGATAGGCCAATGAGGGATTATGTTGTTTTTAACCCTCAAGCTATGCAAACTAGCATAGTGAGGCCTCAACTTAATACAGCTCATTTTGAATTTAAGCCTATGATGTTTCAAATGCTTCAAACAATTGGTCAATATGGTGGAACCATAAATGATGATCCACACATGCACTTAAAACAATTTTTTGAGATATGTAGTAATTTCTCTTTTCCCGGAGTTTCTGATGATGCCTTTAGACTCAAACTTTTTCCCTATTCCTTAAAGGACAGGGCAAAAGCTTGGCTGAACTCATTAGAACCTAATTCAATCCACACTTGGAATGAGTTAGCAGAAATTTTTTTGGCAAAATACTTTCCACCTAGCAAAAATGCCAAAATGAGAAATGAAATCACTTCATTCAAACAAAATGGATAATGAATCATTGTATGAAGCATGGGAAAGATACAAAGAGCTGTTGAGAAAATGGCCTCACCATGGCATACCTGTCATTATCCAAATGGAGACATTTTACAATGGATTGGAGCCACAAACCAGATTGATGCTAGATGCCTCTTCTGGGGGAATTTTGCTGAAGTCATCTTACAATGATGCTTGTGACCTTATTGATGAGATATGAGCAAATAGTTACTCTTGGCCTACAGCTAGGGCCACACCTCAAAAGAAAGCTGGGATACTAGAAGTCAATGAGGTGACAAAGCTAACAGCTCAAGTAGCTTCCCTCACCAACATGGTCAAAAATCTCACCACTTCCAATGCTATAGCATCTCCCCAGAACTGTGAGTCAACAGAAGCTGCTGCTACCATTGAATAAGCCCCTCCTGGTGAAACCAGTTGTGTCTATTGTGGAGGAGGGCACATTTATGAAGAATGCCCAAGCAATCCTGTATCTGTGAACTATGTGGGATTCAATAAAAACAATAACCCCTATTCAAACTCTTACAATCCTGGGTGGAGAAACCATCCCAACTTCAGATGGAACAATCATGCAGCAAGTTCATTTACTGCTGCAGCACCAAATGCACCACCAGGATTCCCAGCTCAGCAACGACAAAGGCAGAATAGTCAGCCTGTTGACAACTCCTTGGAGACCATATTGAAGGATTTTGTGAAGGATACCAAAGACTTTATGAAAGACACTAAGGCTTCAGTTCTATATCATGATGCTGCTATCAACAACTGAGGCATCTACTTCACATGTCCATGGAAAGGAACAGCTAAAGGCTATTTCATTAAGGAGTGGTAAGGATTTGAAAGACTCATTAGAGATTCCAGCTGATGAGAACTCAAACACAAAAAAATGAAAAACTAGAAAAAGAAAAAAAGAATACTGATGCTATAGCACCTGAGGCTATAGCATCTGATGCTGCACTTAGCTCTTCACAAAAAATTGTTCCTAAGTATCCACCTCCTCCTTTCCCACAAAGGCTGAGGAAGGCTCATGAGGACAAACAATTCAGTAAATTCCTAGAGGTGCTAAAACAATTGCACATCAATGTCCCTTTGGTGGAGGCACTTCAACAAATGCCAAACTATGCAAAATTCATGAAGGATGTCCTCACCAAAAGAAGAAGACTTGGTGAATTTGAAACTGTGGCAATGACTGGTGAATGTAGTTCAATTGTTCAAAATAAACTTCCAAGGAAACTCAAGGATCCTGGCAGTTTCACAATACCCTGCTCCATTGGAAAATTCTACATTGGCAGAGCTTTATGTGACTTAGGAGCAAGCATAAACTTGATGCCTAAGTCCATATACACTCAGTTAGGTATAGGAACTGCCAGACCTACTACAGTTACACTTCAATTAGCTGATAGATCTTTAGCTTATCCTGAAGGCATAATTGAAGATGTACTAATCAAAGTTGACAAGTTTGTTTTCCCTGTAGATTTTGTTGTTCTTGACTTTGATGCAGATAAGGAAGTTCCCATCATACTAGGCAGACCATTCTTAGCCACTGGAAGGACCTTAATTGATGTGCAAAAAGGGGAATTGCCTATGAGGGTCAATGACCAGGAAGTGAAGTTCAATGTTCTTAATGCTATGAAGTATCCAGATCCAAGTACAGAAGAATGCTCCTTTGTTATCTCTCTTGATCAAGTGGTCCAGAAACACTTTCACAAGAAACAAGACCACTTGGGCAGAATTTTTGATGAAAATGAGAAGACAGAACTTGTAGAACAAGGAGCCATTCAACAAGAACCAAAATTCAGAGAAGCTTGGGTAAAAACATATGAGTCACTAGATATTGAAAACTCAAGCCTCAAAAAGAATGTTCCCTCCATTGAACAACCACCCTCCTTGGAGCTTAAGGAATTACCTAAGCACCTCAAATATGCCTATTTTGGGGAAAATGACACTCTTCCAGTGATCATTGCTTCTGATCTCACACAAGGTTAGGAACTTGATCTCAGCACTACCTTAAAGAAGCATAAGAAAGCTATAGCATGGCAGATGGCAGACATCAAGGGAATCAGTCCAACAATCTGCATGCACAGAATAGTTTTAGATGAAAATGATAGAAATAGCATTGAGGGGCAAAGGAGACTCAATCCTATCATGAATGAGGTGTGTAACACCCCATTTCTACCCGGTAAAATAATGCAAAAATATCGGAGTTCATAAAAATTTTCATCAAACAATGGAGTGCCACATTTGCTTCGTGGAAACAATAAACGGTTTAATTCGCTTTTTTAAAACAGATACATAGCACTTTCGGATGAACCGATAGAACGACATCTCAAACAAGTCAAACTTCTTTTAACTACGCAGCGGAAATTCAAATGGTTCAACTAAACAATCGAGGCAACTATGCAAAGTTCATAACTCAAAATCCAGCAGTAAACAACTTAAATAACATAAATAAACGTTCATCCCCCCGAGTGCTACGTATCAGAGCGACGACACCGACTCGATCAAATGAAGGTACAACGGCATTCATTCGAGGTTACCTGCATGTTACCAACATAGGGGTAACATTCAAACAGAAGGGGCGAGATATCGAACCATATAATGAATCATATGAGAGACAATATATATCAGGTAAGGACATCAGATCATCATTTCACAACAGTCAATATCATCATATCACAATGGTCAAGTCGTTACGTCACAACAGCCAAAGTCATTTCAACCACATAAGTATGCACATAATGCGAAATGTGACTCAACTCAGGGCCACCGCCCTATAATGCATGTGGTACCATAAATAAAACCCGTAAATAGGGGTATCAACATCGCAACATCATCGTCGTGGTTTGAGCATAGCTCCATCGTAAAAATATGCTATGCATGCGACGCTATATAAATGCACACACAAATAACAACGGTTACATAGCAACGCAACAACATCGGAAAGCAACATTGGCCGTAGGCCTACAACACATCACCTACCAATAAATAGAAGCAAATTCGTCTTCGTACAACCTTCATCGTCAACAATTTATAACTTAGCAATTTTCAACATTTTGGCAACATCGCAATATTTTAGCAACTTTCAACATTTTGGCAACATCGCAATATTTTAGCAACTTTCAACAATAGCAAACAACGGTAAGAGCAACAGCAACACTGCGACCACAGCAACAACGGCAGCAGCAACAATGGCAACAACGGCAACAACAACAGCAATACTGCAACGGCAGCAGTGACAACACCAACAGCAACACGGCAACAGCAACAATAGCAACAACAACACTGGAACAGCAGCCCAGCAACAGCAACACTGGAACCGCATCCCAGCAACAGCAACACAGCAACAACAACACTGGAACAACAGCCCAGCAACAGCAACACAACAACAACAACACTGGAACAGCAGCCCAGCAAAAGCAACACAGCACAGCAACAGCAGCAACAACACAACACAACAACACAGCAGCAACACAGCACAGCAACAGCAGCAACACAGCACAGACACAGCACAGCAACACAGCACCGCAACAACAACAGCAACACAGCACAGCAACAGCAACGGGGGCTGGGCGCCTAGGGCGCCAGCTTCAGCAACACAACAGGGACTGGGCGCCTAGGGCGCCAGTTTCAGCAACACAACAGGAACTGGGCGCCTAGGGCACCAGTTTCAGCAACAGGGAGCAACACTGGGTGCCTAGGGCGCCCTTCTCAGCAACACAGAAATAACACTGGGCGCCTAGGGCGCCATTCTCAACAACACAAAACAGCACTGGGCGCCTAGGGCGCCACTTTCAGCAACATCAAACAGCACTGGGCGCCTAGGGCGCCACTTTCAGCAACATCAAAACAGCACTGGGCGCCTAGGGCGCCACTTTCAGCAACGTCAAAACAGCACTGGGCGCCTAGGGCGCCACTTGCAGCAACATCAAAACACAAACAGTGACTGGGCGCCTAGGGCGCCACTTTCAGCATATCAATTTGAATCCTCATGATCATGGCAAAATACAAGAATAATTCTAGGGCATAGGAATATCAATCACGCAAACATAATTATTCAACAAGGCATCCAATACATATGAGATCATACATATGACGATCATAAAACCTTTACCCCCACATAAAGTAATTCATATATCCCATTATAAGGCTTGAATCCCACCCTTACCTTAGCCTTAGAAGATCACAAACCCTAGCCTTTGAAGATCAAGAAACCCTAGCCTCCTCTCTCCTCTTGGCGTCGCTCCCTCCTTCTTCTCTCCTCTTGGCCGTCGCTCTCTCCCTCTTCTCTTCTCTCTAATTCTATTTTTTTTGTTCTTTCTAAATGAGCCAAACCCTAAATACCTCTTATTTATACTTATTTAATTTTATGGGCTTTTCTCTTGGCTATGCGACTTAATCATGGGCCTTTTCCCTAACCCTTCGAATTCGCTACTACTAACCCTAACCATAGGTCCATATATTCTAATATTATTTTTATTTTATTATTTTTCTACCAATTAAATTCCCAAACAATTTAATTAAATGATTAATTAAATTTTGGGGCGTTACAAGGTGGTTAAAAAGGAAATTATCAAATGGTTGGATGCTGGCATCATCTATCCAATTTCTGACAGTGCTTGGGTGAGTCCAGTACAGTGTGTTCCCAAGAAGGGAGGAGTTACTGTTATAGCAAATGATAAAAATGAGCTGATTCCAACAAGAACAGTGACAGGATGGAGGATATGCATGGACTACAGGAAGCTTAATAAGGCTACCAAAAAAGGATCACTTCCCTCTACCCTTCATTGATCAGATGCTAGACAGGCTTGCAGGCAAAGAATTCTACTGCTTCTTAGATGGCTACTCTGGCTATAACCAAATAGCCATATTGCCTGAAGATCAAGAGAAAACAACATTCACATGTCCTTATGGGACATTTGCTTTCAAAAGAATGCCATTTGGGCTGCGCAATGCCCCTGCTACCTTTCAGAGATGCATGATGGCAACATTTTCAGACTTCATTGAAAAATCCATGGAGGTCTTCTTGGATGACTTCTCTGTGTTTGGAGAAGACTTTCAAAACTGTCTGCTCAATCTAGAAGAAATTCTGGTGAGATGTGAAAAAACTAACTTGGTCTTGAATTGGGAAAAATGTCATTTCATGGTCCAAGAAGGTATTGTTTTGGGTCACAAAATCTCCAAAAGAGGATTGGAAGTAGATAAAGCCAAAATAGAGGTCATTGACAAGCTTCCTCCACCAGCAACTCTAAGAGGTGTTAGAAGTTTCTTGGGCCATGATGGATTTTACAGAAGATTCATCAAGGATTTCTCCAAATTATCAAAGCCATTATGTCAGCTGCTACAGCATGACACACCCTTTATCTTTAATGAATCATGCCAACAAGCATTCCAGAAACTGAAGACGGCCTTGGTCACAACACCAATCATTGTGACACATGAGTGGAACAAGTCTTTTGGGCTCATGTGTGATGCTAGTGATTATGCTGTAGGAGCTGTCCTGGGGAAAATGTATGATAAAGTATTTCATTCCATTTATTTTGCTAGCAAAACACTTGTAGAAGCTCAATTAAATTATACAGTCACTGAGAAAGAATTGTTAGCTGTAGTGTTTGCATTTGATAAATTCAGATCATACTTGGTAGGCACAAAGGTCATTGTTTATACAGACCATTCAGCCATCAAGTATTTTATTTCAAAAAAATATGCAAAACCTAGGCTAATAAGATGGGTTCTCCTCCTCCAAGAATTTGATTTGGAAATTCGTGATAAAAAGGGGGTGGAGAACCAAGTTGCTGACCATTTGTCTAGAATAGAAGGTGATAGTGCAGGTACACAAGGATTAGAGATCAAGGAGAACTTCGCTGATGAAAAGCTGTTGATTGTCAGTGTAACAACATCCAATGCTATAGCATCTGATGCTATAGCATCTGATGCTATGGTTTGCAGATATAGTCAATTACCTTGTTAGCGGGATTGTGCCACAAAATCTGACTTACCAGCAAAGAAAGAAGTTTCTCCATGATATTAAAAAGTATTACTGGGATGAGCCCTTCCTTTATAAAGAGTGTCCAGACCAACTGATAAGAAGATGTCTTGCAGAAGAAGAGCAGCACCCAGTGCTACAGCAGTGTCATGATGCACCTTATGGAGGACATTTTGGGGGACAAAGAACAGCTGCTAAGGTGCTCCAATTTGGATATTTCTGGCCCACTCTCTTCAAGGATGCTCATGAATTCGTAAAAAGGTGTGATAGATGCCAAAGAACTAGAAACATTTCCAACAAGCATGAAATGCCTCTGACTAACCTTTTAGAAGTTGAGCTGTTTGATGTTTGGGGGATAGACTTCATGGGACCATTCCCACCTTCTCATGGCAATTCTTACATACTGGTTGCAGTAGACTATGTCTCCAAATGGGTTGAAGCAGCTGCTTTACCTAACAATGATGCAAAATCAGTGAGCAAGTTCATTCACAAGAACATCATTACTAGATTTGGCACACCAAAAGCTATAATTAGTGATGGTGGTTCTCACTTCTGCAACAAGCTCATTGAAGCTCTGCTAGCCAAGTATGGGGTGAAACATAAGGTTGCTACAGCATATCACCCCCAAACAAGTGGCCAGGCAGAAGTATCAAATAGGGAGATCAAGAGGATACTGGAGAAAATGGTTGGTCCAGCTAGGAAGGAATGGGCAGTGCAACTAGATGATGCACTATGGGTTTACAGAACAGTCTACAAGACTCCTTTGGGTATGTCTCCATATAGACTTGTTTATGGTAAGGCTTGTCACCTACCTGTGGAGCTGCAGCACAAGTCACATTGGGCCATCAAGAAACTCAACTTTGATCATGGCAAGGCAGGAACAGCAAGATTGCTGCAACTGAATGACTTGGAAGAAATTAGACACTTTGCCTATGAGAATGCGGAAATTTACAAAAAGAAACCAAGGCATGGCATGATCAAAGAATCCAAAAGAGAGACCTCAAAGAAGGTAATCAAGTCTTGTTGTTCAATTCAAGACTTAAGCTATTCCCTGGAAAGCTCAAGTCAAGATGGTCTGGTCCATTTAAACTTGTCAAAATATACCCCCATGGGGCAATGGATCTGTATGATGAGGCCACAAACACCACCTTTAAGGTCAATGGGCAAAGAGTCAAGCAATATTTTGGTGAACAAATGGAAAGGCAAAAGTTCACCATTGATCTTCAAGATCCTTAACAAACTTAGGAAAAGTTAGGCTGAGGACTCTTAAACTAAGCGCTTCTGGGAGGCAACCCACAATTTTGAAACTAACTCATTAGTTATTTGTCAATTGTTTTTATTATTGTTGCAGGAAATTTTGAAGCTGCGGAAATGCTATAGCATTCTTCAGAAAAAGCATAAGTCAAAGTGATGAGGTGGCTTTGGCAGTCCAATCTCAACTGCTCTGCACATATCTGAGCAGCACGCAAACCTTCTCTCTCCTGCCTTGAATGCACACTAACGGTCACTTCAGGCTTTCCCAACTCCCCACACCTCACTACGTTACACCTTAACTCATAACTACCCACACCACACTTCATTCTTATCATTTTCAACCTTTCATCATCGTAACTTCCGCAAGCAAATCCCCTAAATTTTCATCTCATCTCTCAAACCCAGAAACACCTCACTCAAAACTCAAAAATGGTAAAGAAAGCTGATGGAAACAAACCTCCTAGGGCAACAAAAACACAACCCGAGTCCAGTTCCTCAAAAACTCAAAAATCACCATCAAAGGTTACAACACCTATTGCCCCAAACAAGAAATTTTGGAGCATGGACTTCATAGCTGAAAGAGGCTTCAAATCTGGGAAGCAATCCCCTGCTTTCACATCAACCATTGAAGCACTTGGATGGGAGAACCTCACACAGCACCGTAAGTCATTTATTCCACCATTAGTGAGGGAATTCTATGTAGGAATCCCAGAACCTGCAAAAGGACATGCAGCAACATACTCCATCGTAAGAAATGTCAGGGTTCCCTTTGATTCTCATGCAATCAATGATTGGTACGGATTAGGGTACCATGGAACAACCTTTGAGAAAAAGGCCAAAATTTGGGGAAAGACAGAAATGGTGGAACTGAAGAACAGGATATGTTTAAACAACTCACCATGGGAGAAATTTGGAACTGAGTTCAAGGTGAAAAAGAACTATCTTATTGATGAAGCAAGCATGTGGTTCAACTTTGTGAGGCACTCAATCTTGCCTACTGCCCACACAACCACAGTGGAGAAAGAGAGGTTGATCTTAATTGACACAATCATGAAAGGAGAGAATGTGGATATAGGAAGACTGATATCCAGGGAGATCCTTGCATGCAAGCTAAAATAAGTGGGTAATCTCTATTTCCCTTGTTTAATTACTGAATTGTGCATTAAGGCTGAAGTTGAGATTGAGAGAAAAGAGAAAAGAAGAACCCCTGCAGGACCTTTCCCAACTGAATTCAAGGCAAGACAGAAGCCTGCTGCTATAGCATCAGGTGATGGCCCCATGCTACAGCACCTGAGGCTACAACAGCAAGCTGTCTGGAAATTCATGAAGGAACATTATGACTGGGAACAGACAATGTTTAAGGAACTGACCAAGGGGAAGAGCACTATGGATCCACCTCAATTCCCTGAGTGGATTCTGGAAGAAGAAACAGAACAAGAGACTGAAACAGAAAAGCAACCCACTGATGGAATGACCCCAGAAAAGAAGAAGTTCCCTATGAAGAAGCCCACTAAGAATCCAATAGTTGAGGAAGAATCTGAGGAAACTGAGGAAGATGAGGAAGAAAGGAGAAGGATGAACAAAGAAGTAGTGAGTGAGGAGGAAAGTGAAGAAACTGAGAGTGAAGAAATTGAGACTGAGAAAACTTCAGAAACAGAACACCCAGAACAAAACACATCAACACCCCCCACCCACACCATAATTCCACCACCATCATCACCCAAAATCCCCACTCCACCACCCAAAGAACCTACACCAATCCCACAACCAGCAAATGAACCTACTTCCCCATTGTCAACCCCTCCACCTGGCCCTGCAACCACCACAGAGGCTATAGCAGCAGAGGCTATAGCATCAAAGGCTATAGCATCTGAGGCTATAGCACCTCCCCACACCACCAATGACCAATCAGAAAGTGAAACAATATTTTCTGCGGGACAGGAGAAGGAGCAGGAAGCTGAAAAGAACCAAGAAGCAGTAATGGAAGAAGCCACAGAAGAAGAATCCCAAGAAGAATGTGCTGCTAAGAAGGCCTCAACAGCATCAGATGCTATAGCATCTGAAGCTACAGCATTAGATGTTATAGCATCTGCTGAGTTGGCCCAGGAAACAACAGCAGCAGGCAAGGACCAACAATTATCTGTGGAGCAAGTCTCCAAGAAGTTTGTAGAGGACACCCTTGCATCAATGGGATTGACAGAACTGGCAAAAAGACTGGAGAGAGAGAAAAGGAAGAGAAGGAAAAAGCTGATGCTGCAGCATCCAGTGCTACAGCACCTGCTGCAGAAGAGGAAGCACCCCAGCAACCAAAGAAGAAAAAGCAGAAGACAGAAAAGAAACCAGCCCAGAAGCCAAGTAGGATCAGTAGCAGGCTTAAAACTGGGTTAGCAAGAAAATGATCCCTTTTCCTTAGTCCTTTTTAAATTTATTGCTTTAAATAAACTTGTTGGGTGCTATAGCACCTATCCTGCACCCAACAGTTGTGTTAGTTTTAAAATCTGTCTTTGAATCATGCCAAGTATTTTTTATGTTTTGCTGAGATATTTTGCTTAACCCCCTCCCCTAAATCATTTTGAAGGCAGTGAGGATACTGCCAAGTCTTAAAGTGGGGGGAGGAACTTTAGTTGTTTTGAACTATGTTTGAATTGGTCTTGTGTCAAGTTATTAATTCCCCTAGTTTTAAAAAAAAATTGAAAAATTTAATAATGATTGAGTGACTGTGTGAAGTAGCCTTGTTTGAATGATAACCAGTTTTATTGCTGCTCCCACACAAACTCTAAGCTTAGGAAGAAACTTAGTCAGCTAGGAATGAGCTGATGCTAATGTTAGTCTTGGTTGACCAAGAATGTGTCAAGTTTTCAATAAAAATTGAGAGTAGCATTAGAAGCTAAGTTTGGGGGTGCATCGGTGATACTAAGGCTAGGCTTGAAGACTTAGGAAGGTCAGTGTAATTCAATTGTGCCAGAAATTGTAACATCAGTTGTATAGCAATGTAGTGCTATAGCATCTCCTCACCAAAAAATGCTGTGACTGTGCTTAAAAGCTCATAAAAAAAAAGAGAAAGAAAAAGAAGAGAGAGCATAATACTGGAGTCCAGCAAGGGATGCTATAGCACAAAAGTCATCAAACATAAGCAGAAATCTGTTCTCATAGCATCAAGTGCTATAGCACCTCATGCTATAGCACTAATACCATTCATTTCTCTTAGTTTAATACACTGGCCACTGTCTGAAATGCCTAAATCAAGTCTTTTGTTGTGCTTTGAAGCCCCTCAAGTCTTATGTGGAGTTATTAGTCTACTCTCTCTTTTGAACTCTCCTTGACACACTCAAAAGAAGGCCATTGTCTCCTAGGCTAAGTGAAGTTCTGAACCTAGCTGGGAATTAGACTATGTTTAGAGGTCACACACTCACTTTGGGCAGTAATGACTCAGGATATTGTGAAAAACAATGATTTGTGTGAGTGGATCTGAAATCTAAACCCAATCAAGAGCATGTTTTGTAAAATTTGTAACTTAGGGAGAAACTAACTTTAGTATGCTTTCTTGTTTATATAAAAAGTATCTTGGCATGATGTTTAGTTAGATTTACCCGTTTTTTGTCATTGCTTAGGGACAAGCAATGGTTTAAGTTTGGGGGTGTGATAACTCTCCATTTGTAGAGTTATTTATGCACTTCTATTCATAAATCATTGTGATTTTACATGCTTAGACTAAGAATTGTGTAAATATTTGTGTTTAATTAGGAAAAAGGGAATCAAGATCTGAATTGGAATATATTTGGCACAAATGGTGCCCTTGTG
This sequence comes from Astragalus membranaceus, assembly GCA_039519185.1. Taxonomy (NCBI): domain Eukaryota; kingdom Viridiplantae; phylum Streptophyta; class Magnoliopsida; order Fabales; family Fabaceae; genus Astragalus; species Astragalus membranaceus. The sequence goes on along the minus strand of CM076847.1, from coordinate 107,562,279 downwards.
AAATTTCTAATGTTTTCTGTCTTAGTGCTATAGCATCTAGTGCTATAGCATCAGATGCTATAGCATCCTTGTGCGCAGTAGAACTGGGACCCACTTGAAGACAGCAGCAAAAAGCAGATCTGTAGTGAATCCTAGTCTGTCCATTCAGCGCCTCCCTAGTTCCACAATCCATGCTGATGCAGCCACCCTCCTACCACTTGCATTTCACCACTTGTCTACCTTGGGGAGACAACACCTTTAGTTGGTGAAAAGAAGACCCACTTGTTCATCCACTTGCAAGTGTGGAGGGAAAACTCAACTATAAAAGGAAGCCTATCTTCTGCACTTCAACATACATTCTGGAGCACGAAAATTCTCTGGTTTGAGAACAAACATACAAGTAACAAAACTACTTGCACCCATTAAAGATCCTTCCTCAAACCACTTGAAGATTCTGCCAGGTTCATGCTATAGCACTGTCAGCACACCAGGACACGCGTGGAAGTTGAAGGAGTGTATCTTCTGCACATTCTTCTTCTATTTCCTGTCTTGGTGATATGAACACCTCTGTTTGTAAGTTGTTGACATTGTTTATCATGAGCTAAACACCTATTGGTTGGATTGCTAAGCTATGTAATGACTTTCTAATGTGTTAATGATATAATATTTTGATGTATGCACTTTAATCTTTGTGTTTAAATATTTCCAAACCTGTTTTGGTACTGGCCAACTAAAATAGGTAGATTCATGAATTCATACATAGTTCATGGAAAGATCTCAAAGATTAATATGAGTGAGTGGTTGTTTTAAAGACATTTAGAACAATCATTGCCCAAACCTAGACATAGGAGGGCTTCGTTCATAGAGTGAACACTATGGATTCTTTAATATGCGAAGGTGAACTTACTTGAAGCCTAGACATAGGATCTTGTCACGAAACCTTGGTGAAAGTGACCGAAAGGCACGCAGCTTATGCTATAGCATCAGATGCTATAGCATTAAGCAGTCCAACTAATCCTTTACCATATAGTTTCCATATTTGTTTCTTAAGCAATTTATCTCCTATTTCATTATTCTCAATATTGTGACTTATTTTACACACTAAATTCCTGAGATATTCCAACTATAAATTAAGAACAATCCCTGTGGGTTCGACATTTCTTTCTACTATATTACTTGTGTGACAACGTATACTTGCGTATATAAATTCCACAACACTAGTCTTTTACTCTTAAGACAAAATCGTTTATTTAGCAATAAAATCCCACCCACCTAAAGGACATTTTTTAATTTCGGAGTTGTTGGCTTTTTTATTTTTTCTTTAGGTGAAGAGAGAGAGAGAGAGAGAGAGAGAGAGAGAGAGAGAGAGAGAGAGAGAGAGAGAGAGAGAGAGAGAGAGAGAGAGAGAGAGAGAGAGAGCTGAGAGGCGGGCGAAGCAACACACGGAAGAGGTGGGGAACCAACTTTTGTTGCCAATTTCACTCCGGTGACCATACCATTAGAATCGTCGTCTCAAGACCAACAATAACTCATAATCTCGCGACCATCAACTGTAGCAGGTACAGAGATCTCCGACGCGTGTTAGCCACACGCCACCTTCTAGTATAAAAAAAATTAATGAGTGAATCATTACCATAATATATATAAAATTGTAAGATGATCTTAACTTAGTGATTGAAATTATTAATATTTTAAAATAATTTTTAAAAGTCGGAAGTCATTGATAAAAAATAGTTTTTTGGGATCGGTCAAAAGAACTTGTAGATTTTTCTAATTCATATTAATGAGATTAACAATTTTCCAAATTTAAAAATCATGTTAAAATTTCATAATTTTCTAAGCCTACAATTTTATTTTATATATACTAAAATCGATAATAATACACCTAAATCAATTGATTCATTATGCCAACTTGGGAATAGAGACAATGACAGAGATATTGAGATGATTGAAAAATCAAAAACCAAATGTTAATGGGACATACATTCTGCTATGCTATTGACTTGCGTCTTGGTCTCTGGTTTACTTCCTTTTCATGATCCGACAACTTGGAGCAAATGTTTACTTCCTTTCCACAATTTTAGCGTAACAAACTGAGTGGAAATAGACTCCTCTTTGACTGACTTCCTAATTGAGTGCAAGTCGAGTAGCAAGTCGGTTAAGGCATAAACTCAACCAAAAAATACGCTACTTTTTTCTCTTCTTCCTGGGTTCATCACCTGAATATTAAAACTCCATTCTTGCCAGTTCGGATACACCGATCACTACTGTGATTCGGGACGAGACCGGTTGTATCCACGGGGGATTTGTGCTATTGAGGCGGATAAATCCTTAAGGGCGCGTCGTCAGACCCCTCCGATTGTTTTATCTAACATTTATTGTTTTGCAGGTAATTACGTTGTTGTTTCAGGTCCTTATTTACAACAGATGGGAGATAGGTATGTGGTTTTGCCGAGTACTTAAGTTGTAATGCTTATATTGTGGAGCTTTTGGATGCACTTGAGGGTCTCCAACAAGCTAAGGAAAGAGGCCTCATTTAAATTGAGCTTCAAATGGACTCGAAGATCATTGTAAACTGCTTGCATGGAGCAACTAAAGAAAGTGCTCTTATTTGGGGTTTGATTAGTAGAATTGAGACCCTTCTTGCTTCAGGATTGGTAGTTCGAGTCAGTCATATTTGTTAAGAGACAAAGTAGCATATGGCTTAGCCAATCTAGGTTGTTGAATAGCTATGGGTGACAACGTTTACAAGCAACGCATTAAGTTTTTTAGTTAGTTATTGCTGATGTTTTGGGAGTTTTGACTCCCCGTGTTATACCTGTATAATTTATTTTTCTTAGCTTTTAAGCCCGTCTAGTGTTTTACTCTTAAGACAAAATCATTTATTTAGCAATAAAATCCCACCCACTTAAAGGGCATTTTTTTTATTTCGGAGTTGTTGGCTTTTTTATTTTTTCTTTAAGTGGAGAGAGAGAGAGAGAGAGAGAGAGAGAGAGAGAGAGAGAGAGAGAGAGAGAGAGAGAGAGAGAGAGAGAGAGAGAGAGAGAGAGAGAGAGAGAGAGAGAGAGAGAGAGAGAGCCTGAGAGGCGGGCGAAGCAACACACAGAAAAGGTGGGGAACTAACTTTTGTCGCCAATTTCACTCCGGTGACCATACCATTAGAATCGTCGTCTCAAGACCAGCAATAACTCATAATCTCGCGACCATCAACTGTAGCATGTACAGAGATCTCCGACGCGTGTTAGCCACACGCCACCTTCTAGTATAAAAAAAATTAATGAGTGAATCACTACCATAATATATATAAAATTGTAAGATGATCTTAACTTAGTGATTGAAATTATTAATATTTTAAAATAATTTTTAAAAATCGGAAGTCATTGATAAAAAATAATTTTTTGGGATCAGTCAAAAGAACTTGTAGATTTTTCTAATTCATATTAATGAGATTAACAATTTTCCAAATTTAAAAATCATGTTAAAATTTCATAATTTTCTAAGCCTACAATTTTATTTTATTATATACTAAAATCGATAATAATACACCTAAATCAATTGACTCATTATGCCAACTTGGGAATAGAGACAATGACAGAGATATTGAGATGATTGAAAAATCAAAAACCAAATGTTAATGGGACATACATGCTGCTATGCTATTGACTTTCGCCTTGGTCTCTGGTTTACTTCCTTTTCATGATCTGACAACTTGGAGTACAATCGAAGAGGGGACGGATCACCCATGTGATGTGAGCTGGAGGAAACCGAGAGAAAGAAAGAAACCAAATTAAATGTTGCTTTTCATAAGTTTTCATAAAAGATACCGGTATTTTACCGGTATATCATTACAAAGTCAAAGTGACGATAGTATTGAAATTATAATAAGTTTAGTAATTTATATATTTAAACGGTATTTTGGTATGTTATTAATGTATATAAAGATAGATAGTTAATAATTTGTTAGCTATTTCATAAGACGTTAACAATATGCTGTTGCTGTTCTCGTTGGCGCTCGCATTGTTGCTCCCATTTGAGCTCTTGTTGGCGCTCCCGTTGTTGATCGTGCTGTCAGTCTCTCATTTTCGATTCCGTTGTCGCTCTCGTTGCTGATCGTGCTGTCAGTCTCTCGTTTCTGCTCACGTTGGCGCTGTCGTTTAATTGAATGATTTTCGTAGTTTTAATAGACAAATTATAGTAAATAGTAAATTTTAGATCATTTAATATTAGTTTAACCATTTTAATAAAATTATTAAAATATTTTGAAAAGTAATTTTGAATTTTTTTTAGTGGTTAAATTATTTGTGACAATTGTTAGTAGATAAATTGATTAGTTTTAGTAGTTTCAGTAGATTATAGTAAATAGTAAATTCTAAATTATTTATATCGTTCTTTGTCAAAAAAAGATCACTTATATCGTTCATTTAATATTAATTTAATCATTTCAATTTAATTATTGATTTTTTAGAAAAAATAATTTTGTTATTTTTGTTAGCGGTATGGTTTTTTTTGACAATTGGTAGTGGTTAAATTGATTGGTTTTAGTAAAATATGTATATAAAGTCAAAAAAAATAGAGCTAGAAAAAATGTTGACATGAAAAAGAGAAGGAAAAAGGAAATGAGAGAATTTGAGAAAAATAGAACGATTGATGAGGAGAGAGAGAAAATGATTGTAATAAAAAGAAATGAGAGAATTTGAGAAAGAATGAATGATTGATTTTTTGACAAAGAGAAAATGATTGAAATGAAAAGAAAGAATAAAAAAGTAAGTTAGTAAAAGTAAGTGAATAAAAGTACAATATTTCCCCCAAAAAATGTGAGATGTCAAATAACAAAAGTGTCTAGTTTTGTAAATTTGCTAGCATATGATTTTATTATATTGTATATTGTATTATATTGTATTGATGACTAGTTTTGTAAATTTGCTAGCATATGATTTTTTTATATTGTATTGATTGATGATTGATTTCATGATTACAGTGAAAGAAGAACTTGGCCTTTTTTTCTTTTAACCGTAATGACATGTACCTTGTCCGAACCTGGTAGACCGACTTGAAGAGTTGATAGATGGCTCCTATTGAAGTAGAGCCCTAGAGCTCAAATTCGGGGTAGTACCTACAATAACACTCTGACGTCCAAGTCAGCGATGGGAAGTCATATACGAGGTAACAGGAACGAATCAGTACCTGATTCAGATGGTTGGCTGCTATTTATAGGCTCCACCGCTCCAACCATGAGTCAGGGGTTAGATGTGTGTCACTTGTCCTGGAGCATTGTGGATCGTTGGATCTGATCAAGTGCCCACTGTCATTGATAGCAATGGTGCACGGATTGGCAATGGCCATGATGCAGAGCCATATCTTGACCATTGTGGGATGCTTAGTTGCGTTATTGGGCTGCGTTTCGTCCCAAGATCGAGATTGGGCTTCTGGCCCAGTCCAGAACACATAATATGCTTCAAAATAAAATGATAGAATCCGATGATTTGTTTAATTCAATTGGGAAGATTTTAAGGGTGTGTTGTGTTGTGCACACAGAGGACCTAGGAAAGGCTGAGTGCGGTATTTGATTTGTATTTAGTAATTTTGAGAGTGGATAAACTATAATAATATAATAAATGATCCATAAACCATTCTATATCTATCAATTTAGTCTCTGAATTACCTTCTAAATAAAATAGAAGGTGAATAGTTTAGTGGCTAAATTAATGAATTTAGAATAGTTTAGAGATTATTTATTAAATTTTTAGAATTTAAAGACTAAATGGGAGAGGATGTAATAATTTAAGGGATTTACTCTAATGACTTTTGTGATGTTAAATTTTTTAGAGAGAGAAAGTGATATAAAATGAGTGAGATGGTCACGAACTTGTATTGTCTTTCTCACCATAAAGTTATTGACCTCCTTTTCGTAAATTTACAAATTTCCTATATAATTTTATTAAAGAAATGTCAATATATCTTTTCTTTTGACTAAAAAAATATCCATTCATTCAAATTGATAGATTACATCAAAGATAACATAAATTCAGCATTGTTAAAAACGAAAAGAATGAATATGCGAACAAACTCACAGCATACAAGTTAATAGCATAAAACGGCAAAATGCCTACAAATGTACAAAATAATAGTCACCGCATATTACTCATGCCTTCGAATTTGTATCTTTGAGACCCTGGTCATTGGTTGAGTATGCAACAGATCAAAATTGATCTGTCAATCTGAACCAAACAAACACCGCAACAAAACAGAAAATCAAAAACCGCCAGACCAAGACGACAAACAACAATAACGACACACTTGGACGAAGAAATAGGAAAAATCCGAAATAAAAGCTAAATCCATATGGTATAAAACAATAGAAATAATACAAATGAGTGACTTTAGGCCAAAAAACTGACCCAAAATCACCTCTCTGGTGGGTGAGCAAGAAGAAAGAGATGAGTAAAGAGAATGTTGAAATCACCCCTATACGAAATAAAAGTTATTAAATACCAAGGTGTCTATTAAATGTTCTATTTGGAATCTGACAAAAAAATGATAAAACTAACTTAGCTTCTTGAAGTTGATTTCCAAAAGTTATAAAATTGTTTGGAAGTAGCTTCTTGACTACACAGTCCAAAACTTAACTTCCAATCGATATGTTTTGTGAATTCCAAAGTTAAGTTCTGAATATTATAACATCAACAAGCTAACTTCTAGACATGAGTAATTTGAGACGAAAAAAATATGAATAAATTTATGGGTGCATTAGTAAAATTTTGTGGTCCAAATAGCTACCTCTAAAAAACACAAAAAGAGCTGGATCCAGATTAACCATATGTTAAGAGTTTATCTCTCTCTCTCTATCTATCTATCTATCTATCTATATATATATATATATATATATATATATATATATATATATATATTTATGTGTGTGTGTGTGTATCCTAAACCTAAGTGATCATACATGACCCACATTGTCTGTGATGAAACTGAGGCATAACTGAACCATTGATCACAACATGACCAAAGAAATGATCACATCTAATTGTTAAATTTGATTTGATAACGATATGTAGTAGTTTGTATTCAAATATGAAACCATGTGCCTCCTTTCATGTTCTACTAACCCTAAAACCATGTGCCTCCTTTCATGTTCTACTAACCCAAATACTCGTGCGATGCACGGAGTCGGCTAAATTTTGTTTGTGTAAAATATATAGTCTAATAATTGCTTATAATTGATGATTCAAAAAAAAATTGTTTATAAAAAATAAATTATAACAGAAATTAAATAAAAAGATTATGAAATTAAAAATGAACATTAACAAAAACATTGAAATTCAACATCAATAGATAATAAGAAGAAAAAAGCCTAAAGAGTTTTAATAGTAGAATCAATGTTCATCGAAAGTAAATATAAAAACTTAACACATAATCTTATCAAAACCATACTCCTTCAACATCTATCACTCTCGCTCTTCATCATTGGGAACCTCTCGCTCTTCATCATTGGGAACTTTGACCTGATCGTTGAAGTTAACAATGATTGGTGAAATTAGTAAAATTGTGTGTTGGACGCGTTAATGTTAATTAGATTTTTAAACAAAACATGAAAGGGAAGACACAAAATTTTTATTGTTCATATGTGCTAGTAAGATTGGATTTAAGTTGAACCATAGAATTTCAACAAATAAAACAAAAGAAACCAATGTTTGTCATCTTTTATATATTCATTAAATACAATTTATAATCTAATACGAAAAAGCGAGACTACAATAAAAATATAAACACCAATTTAAGTATGCCTCTAATACAGATTGGTGCAAAATAACCAAAATAAGGGTCATAAAAAATGGGGGACGGCGTGAGTACTCATTAAAGAAACAAAGAATAATTTATAAAAAAATTAATTTTTTAAAGATTCTAGAAAATATGGTTCTAAAAAATATAAAGAGAAGAAATATAAAAATAAGTTAGTTTTTTTAAAAGCGGGGAAATTAGCAAAAGAGTGAAGTCAGCCTCGGAAAAATTATACGTGAGAAGAAACGCAAATATAAATAAACTTGTTATTTGTGATTTGGTAGTGACGGTGTATCCAGCATCTCTCTGAAAAAGTCGAAGTCATTTAGATACTTTTGGTTGAGAAAAATATGGTTCTAAAAAATATAAGGAGAATAAATATAAAAAAACAAATTTTTTAAAGTGATAAAATTAGTAAATGGTTGTGTTGTATAGATTAGTTTCAATTAGATTTTTAAACAAATCATGAGAGAGATGCCACAAAATTTCTATTGTTTGTGTGTGCTCGTAAGACTGGATTTAAGTTGAACCATAAATTTTAAACAGAACAAAAGAAACCAAATTAGCAAGTGTCGTCCATCATCCAAAACCCGTGCAAAAACTTCATCTTTTTTTCTTTTTTTGGCTTTTTTTAAGCAGTGTATTTTGGAGTACTTTAAGGTTCAGAAAAAAATTTAACTATTCAAATACGTGAAGTTCGTTCCTCAATAACCGGGTTGGTGGAAAAAAATCGTGACAAAGTATGTAAAGTGAGATGCTGAGAAGTGTGTTTTGAGGTACTTTATAGTCCGAAAAAAAAATTTAAATGTTCAAATACGTGAAGTTCGTTCCTCAATAACTGGTTTGATGGAAAAAAGTTTAACTTCGTAACATAATACGTAAAGTGCAATGCTAAACAATGTGTTTTGAGGTACTTTAGGTTTCAGAAAATGTTCTAACTGTTCAAATATGCGAAGTTCGTTCCTCAATAACCGCTTTGGTGAAGAAAAATAATTTTCTATAATTAATTTATGGGTAGGGTTATTGAGGAATGAATTTTGCATATTTGAACATCTAAATTTTTTTTGGACTCTAAAGTACCCCAAAACACACTCCTTAGTGTCGCACTTTACGTATTTTGTCACGAAATTATTTTTTTCACTAAACCGGTTATTGAGGAACATACGTCGTGTATTTGACACATAAATTTTTTTCTGAACCTCAGAGTACCCCCCCAAAACACAATGCTTAGCAACACACTTTTCATGTTTTGTCTCGATTTTTTTTAACAAAACCGGTTATTGTGGAACGAACTTAGTGTATTTGAGCATCTAATTTTTTCTGGACTCTAAACCAAAACGCACTGGTTAGTGTCTCACTTTACGTATTTTATCAATAATGTTTGTGAACCCTAAAGTACCCCAAAACACACTGTTTAGCATCGCTGTTTACATATTGCGAAATTATTTTTTTCCAAATCAGTTATTAAGGAACACAACTTAACATATTTTGACGGTTATTTTTTTCGAATTTTAAAATTATATTATTTTAAAAATAAAAAACATTTAAATAAATAAAATGAAAAAAAACAGGTTGAAGGTTTGGGGCCAAGTCGGGCCTTGGGCTTCGCTTATAAGATAGATAGGATATATATATTAACAACTCTTCATGTTGATATAAAAAACTTAAGAGGAACCAACATGACATAGCACAAGTGGTAGATACTTGGGTCTATTAACCATTTGGTTGTAACATCCAAGATTTTAGTCGACAATAAAATCCGAAATATTACTTTTTAACTTTTCAGAGATACGCAGTCAAAGTTTGAATTAATAAAAATGGGATAACACATATACTTGAGTGACTCAAGATGTTATTTTAATCCATAACATTTAGATAAAAGGTTTAACCATAAATCGGTTTCAAACATCTCTTAGAGTCAAAATAACAAACTTAATCCAAAATAAGAGTGCATATAGCCTAATACATCATGAAAGGCTTATAACTAAGCACAATACAATAGCTCTCAACACATGAGGTTTTCAAAACATAATAAAAACTTGGAATTTCTAGAGCACCATAATCCTTAAAGATTAGGATTCTTCCCTTTTCCGTTACCTCCTGGAGGCTTCACCTGTTTGTCTGAAATACAACAATAATAAAGAGAGAGATTATAAAATCTCAGTGAGTTCCTTCGAGACTCCTCACTATAGTATACTCTGATATCTTTTAATTATATTACCGATGACGCATCCCCAATATGCAGTAGCCTTACATTTTTTCTAATGCTATAAATCGTGACGGCAGGGAGCCCCACTCAATATATAATTGAGCACCATCAAAAGCCTTGAGCTTTGGTCCATGACACCATTCCCAAGTACGTCAATAATCTTTTAATTCATTTTTAGGTGTGTGTGGTATATATATATATATATATATATATATATATATATATATATATATATATATATATATATATATATATATATATATATATATATATATATAGTATAGTTCAACTCTCACGTATGTCGGAAAATCATAACACCGCAACAATTCATATCAATTATGCATGTAAACATCTCATATCATGACCTAAACCATATGTAAATATTTATCTTTGAGTTAGGGGTACGTGGAATTGGAGTGGAGTTGGTACTCAAAGGAATGAGAAAAGTGAAGTTTTAAAATTTGAAATCAGCAGGGCGCACGGGTTGTGTGCTTGGACGCACCGGGCAAGTTTAAAATTTCAGGACCAGCAGGGGACATGGCAGGGAACATGGGTCCTGTGCCTGGACGCACTAGTCGTGCTCCCTAGACAGATTTCAGAAAATTCCTATTTTTCAAGTTTTTGAGTAATCCTTTGGTACGAATCCATCCCAATTTCATACCCAACTTAAAATGCAATATTTACACAATGAAATTTAGTCCAAAACATGTCCAAAACAACAATTCAAACCAACATAGATCATCAATTCATACAATGTCATATATTTTCAAATTTAGCTAACTTCTCAAGTGTTTTCATATCATTTAAACAAATAAGAAGCTAAAACATATAACACCACTTGAGTACTCAGAATAACGAAGAATCCATGGTAACCAAGGTTCAAACCAAACAAAATTTAGTAAGAGGAAAGGATACTCACAAGTCATTTAAATCAAATGCAAAATAAGTCATTTAACCCTTTGGATCTCTGATACTTCGAATGATTAAACTTCTGAGTATCCTTTCCTCTTACTAAATTTTGAATCAACTAAAATTTGAATCAACTAAATAAATTCCAATTCATTAAATCAAATGCAAAATAAGTCATTTAACAATCAAGTAATTGAAAATTTCTTTGGGTGTTACATTGGTCCTGAGTTTGATCCCTGGCTGCTGCGTATGGAAAAACATTTGTTGGGAGAGATCAACCCCTTGGATCTCTGATACTTCGAATGATTAGTCTCCACGGTCGTCGTGGAGAATACTATGGTTTATAAAAAAACTGAAGAGGAAAGTGGATATCTTGTTTAAGAATAAACGTAAGAGGAAATAAAGCATACGTTTAAAATATTATTTGAACCAAAAACTTGAGTGAAACAAAATCAAGAATAAACATTGTTACTTGCAAATACCATTTTCTATTAAACAATCTATCACAACTTGCAATAGCGGGCATCATATCTTCATCAAATAAACGAATAAACAAATTTCAATATTCTCCGACGAAATGAACATAAACAAGGGAAACTAGATCATAAATAAACACTAGAGAAGTTCTAAAATAAAATTATCTCACTTCAAACTCTCCTATAAATAATATTTACACTAATTAAAACCAACATATCTTCACCAGCAAAATTATTCTATTAGCACTAGTATTCTTCAGTTACTAATAGATGATGCAAAGGCAGAGAGGATAATAAGCATAATCTCTCTCCATGTTTCTTTACTTGTGCATAGCCAACACTTTAACAAGAAATCGAATTCTCTACCGCAAACCAAATTAGCCCTATCTCGATTCAATGGCTCCGAACTACTGACTGTGTGGATTCCCCGACAGCAAATTGAAAGGTTTAGTTATACATTTAGTTACACGTTTGAAGCTTCAAACTCGCGTCTCAACTAGGTTTCGCTACGATTTTGTAGAAGCTTCAAATTCAAGCTTTTGCCAAATTCGCCGCGAAACCAAACACACAATATAGTCTCAAACAACCATAAAGGGTGATAAGGGTGACAAAGGAGGTACACTAAAAATAGTTCCAGTGACATCAGCATCCCAAAACCCTTTCCAACATGAAGGAGTCAAAGGACAAACTTTAGGAAAAGAACACTCTTCTTTCTTCACCTCCTTATTATTACTAATACTACCCCCTTCACGATCTTCCTCTCTTTTCCTCTTCTCACCACAAACTGATGATGATTCTACACAATCAGCAACCTCTAAAGGAAAGTTCAATATAGCTTTACTACCTCTCATCTTAAAAGCAGCTTTATCATAAGCTTTTGCAGCTTCTATAGCTGTATCAAATGTTCCAAGCCATACCCTTGAACCTTTTTTATTAGGATCACGTATTTCTGCAGCAAATTTTCCCCATGGTCTCCTTCTAACACCTCTATAGTGCTTATTATTATCTTCTTCAATGGTTTGTGAGAGAGTTGTGGTTTTTGAAGAAGGGATTGTGATGTTTAAAGAGGGTTTTCTGTTGCTTAAGTTTGAAGATGATGATACTGGAGGTTTTGAGAATGAAGATTGAGGTATTTGAAAGTTGTTGTGAACTTCTTGGGGTTGCAAGTAATCACTATTGGAGGTGTGAATAGTAAAGGTAGATTCAAAGGTTTGCATTTTTCTAAATTAAAGTTTGGTTGTTGAGAGATTTAGTGAGGAGTGTGGTAGAATTGGAATGGAGAGAGGAATTGTTTGAGTGGAAAATGGGGAGTGAGGTGGTTATATATATGAGGGGGGTGTATAAAGGAAAAAATGAAGAATGAAAGAAAAAGTTAAGAGGGTGGTTTCTAGAGAGGTTCGCAGAGGGAGAGAGGAAGCATCGTTTGGTGCTGGGAGAAGTTTAGTTCAATGCGTTGTCGTTTTGGGTGTTGTCAAATCTAAATTTAACTTTTAATGGTATTGGGGAATGGGGACCATGAGTCCCAAGTTGCCCTTCTAGGCTGCTTCCTAATGCGGCTTCAAGTTGACTGACTTGGAAGATTTGTATACACTGCTATGTGTATATCTATGTGCGTCAATTAAATTGTAATTGAAATTTAAATCTGGGATTTGATTATTTGAATAATCGTACTATTTGTATTGTAGTTGGAAGTTGATTTTGAAACTAAACATCTCTTCTTTTTAATCCTAGAGTAAAGGCCTAAATCGGTCGTTGACAAATTTTTCGTGGGACGAATTCGTCCTCACAATTTTTTCGGGGCACATTGGTCCCTGACAATTCCAAAATGGGACACGTTAGTCCCTCCATCCATTTTGACGTTACCAGCACAGTAAACGTGTCCTACGTGCCCTGACTTTACAAATTTGAAAATGGGACAAATCAGTCACTGACTTTTTTGAAAAGGGGACAAATCACCCCTCCTCCCTCCGTTCCACTGTTCACCCCCTCCCCCATCCGTTCCACCAACTGTTCCTCTTCCTCCCCCCTCCCCCCTCCGTTCCACTGTTCACCCCTCCCCCCACCGTGAACCCCTCCCCCCCAGATCTGGAACTCATCTCTCTCTCTCCTCACTCACGTTAAATCTGGAACTCATCCCCCTCTCTCTCTCTCCTCCTCTCCATCTCCTTCTCACTCTCGCAGATCGCACTCCCCCTCTCACCACCGCCTCTCGTAGATCTCGCTCTCCCCTCTCACCACCGTAAGCCATCACTTACCAAACCCTCACCGTAGGAACGAAAGGGATAGAAGAGAGGAGGGAGAGCGACGAGAGAGAGAACGACGAGAGAGGGAACGGCGAGATGCGAAGAGAGAGAGGGAGGAGGATCGGTGAGGGGAGAACGAACCAGAGAGGGAGGGGAGAGGGGAGAGCGAACCAGAGAGGGGGGCTGTGAGAGAGGAGGATCGGTGAGGGGTGAGGGGGGAGGGGTGGAATCTTCGTTGATTGGGGATTTGGAGGTTTGGAGGTAGAAGACGATGAATAGTAACAGATGACTGATTCGTCTCTTTTTTAAATTGTCAGGGATCGATTCGTCCCTTTTTTAAATCTAACGTGACACGTGGCACTTAACGTGCCACGTAGGACATGTTTCCTGTGCTGGTAACGTCAAAATGGATAGAGGGACTAACGTGTCCCGTTTTGGAATTGTCAGGGACCAATGTGTCCCGAAAAAATTGTGAGGGACGAATTCGTCCCACGAAAAATTTGTCAAGGACCAATTTGGGCCTTTACTCTTAATCCTAAATCCAATTTCAACCATATGAGTGGCAAATGAGGCTCCCATGCATTTACCTACGTCCATTTTCATGACTTCAAGCGGGAATGGGAACTGCATGCAATTGCATACGTAAATAGGAGCATCTATATCACTAATTTTCCCCATGTACTTGTCACTTTTGTAGGGGACTCTTGCTGCGGCAAGAAAAAAAATGGGCCTACATTGACGAAATGGTAGTGTTCACACGGCCATTTCAGTTTTGATATGTTGGGGAAAAAAAGGCGCAAGGTGTAACGCCCAAATATTTAATTAAATCATTTAATTAAATATTTAGGTATTCAACTATTTATTTATTTATTTATTTATCTATTTATTTAATTGGTGTAATTATATTAATGTTGGATTGGGGGGGTGTGTAATTGGGTTTTAGGTGATGGCGTTAGTAATCGGGCTTAAGCTGGCAGAAGCCCGTGATCCAAAGCCCACTAAGCTAGGCGCATACTTAAGCCCAAAATTTAGGGTTTTGGCTCATTTTTGCAAAAAGAAAAGAAAGGAATTGCGAAGAGGAGAGAGTGAGAAGAGGGGCGCGGCGATCTCAAGGGAGAAGAGGAAGAGGAGAATTTCGCAAAAGTCAAGGGAGCAGGGAGGAGCTGTGTTGCTGTGTTCTGTTGGTGACTTTCTCTCCGGGGTCTTCTATTCCTACGAATTAAGGTAAGGGTGGGTCTCATCTTCCTCTATAATTGGGTCTATGATGGGTATTAGGGTAGGGGCTTAGATCTATGTTGCCATGATATTATGTGATTGCTTGATTTGTAGTTGATTGAAATCCTTGATTTATGGATTTTACGAATTGATGTCTTGATTGATGATTATTGCGAAATTGTTGTTTGATCGATGATTACTATGGAATTGGCGTTTTGATATGGTTGTCATGAAATTGGTGTTTTTGATGTTGTCTTGGTCGCATATGAGATGTTGGGAATTTTCGTGATGTTGTTGTTCAAGTCCTAGGCGCCTTAGGCGCCATTGTTGTTGCCATTATCATGCATTGTTGTTGTTGTCTGGGCGCCATGGGCGCTGTTGTCTGCTGTGTTGCGCTGGTTGTTATCGCAAGGGGGCGCCTGGGCGCCAGTGTTGCTGCCCAGCGCCAGTTTTGCTGTCAGTGTCTGTGCTGGGCGCCAGGTTCCCTGTGCCTGGGCGCCAAGGGCGCCTAATTTTGGCTGCCCGTGTTGCGTTCCTAAGTTTTGTTTCCGTGTAGTTATGTTGCTTGGATGTCATTGGTGCCGAGTTTTGGTTGCTAAGTTGAGTATTCTGAAATGTCACTGGGATACCCTCCCCTGGGCGCCAGTTCTGCCTGCGCCAGTTTTTCTGTGTTGCTGTCTTGCTGGGCGCCAGGATCCCCTATGGGCGCCAGGATCCCTTTCCTGCGCCAGTTTGTGTTGCTGCGCCAGTTTCTGTGGCTGCGCCAGTGTTCCCTGCTAGGCGCCCAGCGCCTGGGAGCCATTTTCAGGATGTTGCCAAATTTTTCCCGGTTTTGTTTTTGACATATCTTTTGACTCGGGTGTCCGTTTTAAGTGTTTCAAAGTGCGTTGCGAAGCTTATTCAGTTTTCTACCTGTGTGTTCTGTTTTATGGCCAAAATTATTATTTTTCTGACAGTTTATGGGCGCCTCAAGTGGCTGTCCCCGTTGGTCGTTGTTGTTGGCGTTGTAAAACTATTTCGATGTTTAAAATCCTTTTTGGTGTCCTAATTGGTGTCGTGAGCTGAAGTAAAACCTTTTGATGTAATCGGTAATATTAGTGTCCCGGGGTCAATAATAATGTGTTGGTGTTTTTTGACGATAATGCCCCTAGTGGCTATTACCTTGATTGACGATGATATTGATGATGAATAAAAGCTGTGATTTTATAAGTGACGATGATGCCATAAAGGATATTAGCGACGATGATGTTAGTGATGATGTATAATAGTGGCAAATATATGTGTGATGATGACTTGACAGGTGATGTGCCTTTCATTGGCAAATTGGTAAGTGATGGGTTGTTAAGTTGACTGTGCTTGTATGGGACTGTCTCTGGTGCATGTCATGGTGTCTCATACATCTCATGTGCATAAACAAGCGACGATGATGCCATAAAGGCTATTTAGCGATGATGATGCCATAAAGGTTATTTATTGACGATGATGACAGGTACCTCACGCATATGCCCGTTGCCATGGGTTGCACCTCATACATGTTCATGACATTGTGATGACTTGCTGTGATGACTGAAATTGATGTGTGATGTGGTTTAATATAGTGTTGTAGCTCTAGCATAATACTTATCCTATGCCCTATTATATTGATAGATGAACTCACCCCTTCTGTTTGAATGTTACCCCTATGCGGTAACGTGCAGGTGATCACGAGTGAAGGTACCTTCGCTAGTCTTGAGTCGGTGTCTGCTTCTGATATGTAACACTCAGGGGGGGAATAAACGTTGAACTTAGTTATTATATTTTATTGTTTGGAGTCCATTCAGGACATCACGGTTGATTGTTGTTAAACTTATTTTAATTCCGCTGCGTGGTGATGTAATTTTTGGTGATGAGGTTAATTATACAGGTGTTATGGGCTTAGTCCCTTTTTGACGAGTTATTTATATCGCATGAGACATTTTGTTTAATGATGAATATGTGTGACATCCCTTTCGATGTATGAAATAAATTTTTGTAAACTCTGATTTTGTCAAATAATTACCGGGTAGAAAAGGGGTGTTACACAAGGGGAGAGGGAAAGGAGCGAGAGCGCTAGAGAGAAGAGAAACCAGGTGGTTGGCAAACATAAACTTCCTCCTCCAGAGGTCCATTGAGAAATGCAGACTTTACATCAAGTTGATGTAGGGGCCAGCCTCTGTGACTTGTCAATGTCACTACCAATCTTATTGTTTCGATTCTGGCTACAGGGGCAAAGACTTCATTGAAATCCAAACCAGGTTTCTGCAGGAAACCTTTGGCTACTAACCCGGCCGTATACTTGGCCACTTCTCCACTAGGTTTGACTTTGGTCTTGTAGACCCATTTCACACCTATTGCCTTCTTCTGCTTTGGAAGTTCGACTAGCTTCCAAGTACCATTTTTCTCTATTGACTTCAACTCGTCAATCATGGCTTCCTTCCGCTGTTTGTGATTCAAGGCTTGTTCCAGGTTCACTGGTTCTGCTTCAGCCATCAGTGCAAAGTGTGTCAGGTCTCCCTCTACTGTATGAGTCTGGGAATGTGTCGAAACCTTCTAACCTTACTGATCTCTGCCTTTCCCTCTGTGACCTTCTGATAGGTTCGACAGCAACAGGTTCTGGTTCGACAGCTTCAGTGGCTTCATTCTGATCATCTAGATCCTGAACTTCGTCGAAGTCCATCACTGTAGGTTTTTCATAGCCTTCTTCCCAGTTCGAATGCTTCGACTCATCTGCTATGACATCCCTGCTTCTCACCACTTTCTTCGATAGAGGATCATACAGCTTGTATGCTCCTGTCGAATGGTAGCCAACAAGGATCATTTGTTGTGCTCTATCATCTAGCTTACTTCTTTGTTGCTCAGGGACATGTCTGTAACATAATGAGCCAATTATTCTGAGATGCTTAACACTTGGCTTTCTTCCTAGCCAAGCTTCTTCAGGTGTCCTCCCAATCAATCTCTTTGTGGGGAACTTATTCAGAATATACACTGTTGTGGCTACAAGTTCTCCCCATAGACTGTGAGGAAGCTTCTTTTCTTTCATCATGCTTCTCACCATGTCGAGGATAGTTCTGGTTTTCCTCTCAGCAGTTCCATTATGCTGAGGTATGTAAGGTGAAGTGACTTCATGTACAATTCCTTCATTTTCACAGAATTTTTCAAATTCATGTGAGTTGTACTCACCACCTCCATCAGTTCTAAGGGTTTTGATTGCACATTCACTTTGCTTCTCAATCATTACCTTGAAGTTTCTGAACACTCCCAGTACTTCACTCTTCCTTTTAATCAAGTACACCCATGTCATTCTAGTGTATTCGTCAATGAAGGTGACAAAGTACTTGTTCCCTCCTAATGAACTTACCTCAAATGGACCACAAACATCAGAAAATATCACCTTCAACTTCTTCTCTGCTCTGCTAGGCACCTCTGACTTGAAGGAGTTTCTTGGTTGCTTCGACTTGCAGCAACACTCACATACTTCGACAAGTACGTTTACTGCAGGCAACCCATGAACCATCTTCTTTTCATGTAGTTGACTCAAGCTCTTGAAGTTTAGGTGGCCAAATCTTCTGTGCCACTTCCAGTGCTCCTCTTCGAGAGTAGTTTTGAGGCATTTCTCTTCGACTACTTGCAACTTGATCTTGAAGGTTTTGTTACACTGCATCGACACCTTCAGGATCATCTTCTTGTTTGAATCAAACAAGCTGAGACAGTTATTATCCATCTCGACAGAGAATTTCTTCTCAATCATCTGCCCAATACTTAGCAAATTGCTCTTCATCATTGGTACATAAAATACCTCTTGAATATAGCACCACTTACCATCTTTCGACAGGAACTTTATGGTACCAATTCCTTCTGCGGTGACTCTGCTGTTGTCTGTAAATCTAATTCTTTTGTTTATCTGCTTTAATTCGACAAACCACTCCTTGTGGCAGCACATGTGGTTCAAACATCCAGTGTCGAGATACCATTCGACAGACTTCTCTTCAGTCGAATTTGTATCTGCCTTCAACAACAGTAACTCTGGGTCAGTAGCTGTCATGAGGGATAATTCTTCATCATCATTGTTGGCTATATTGGAGGCATCACCAGTGTTACCACTGCCCTGCCACACACACATAGCACAAGTATTTTGAGCATCACAAGTGTTTCCATATTCACTAGTGTTCCCACTGTTTTGCTCGCTACTTTCAGCAATTTCTTCAATCTCATCTTCGACTGCCATTAGCATTAGCCCTTCTGAGTCAGAGTCAGAATCTGTGTCTCCATCACTTGCAAATTTAGGCTTCAGCATCTTTATCTCTAGGAACCTTCTTGTTCTTGCACTTGTTCCTATAATGCCCAAATTGCTGACAGTTATAACACTGCACTTTCGACACATCTTGCTTCTTCTTGTCGAAAGATCCTTGTTCTTTCTTCTTGCTGCTTGATCCCTTTTCTTTCTTGTTGTTTGCTTTCCAATTTTTCTTAGAGGAGTATGATAACAAGGCTTGTTCAGTTTCTTTCTTTGAACTTCTCTGCCTTATCCTCAATTCATGAGCCTCTAAGGAACCTTGAAGTTCATCTAACTTCAATTCATCTAGGTTCTTGGACTCTTCAATAGCAGTAACAACATAGTCGAATTCCTGGGTTAAGGATCTAAGCACCTTTCCGACTTTACTTGTTTCCGACACAGTTTTACCATTGCCTTTCATTTGATTAGTTAATGCTACTAACATCGTAATCAATTCTCCAATTGATTCTCCATCTTTCATCTTCAAGGCCTCGTACTGTTTTCTGAGCGACTGTAGGCGTATCTTCTTCAATCTATCTGCTCCTCCATACGAGTTCTTGAGGACATCGCACGCCGCCTTTGCTGAATCGCAATCAATGATCAGGTTTAGGATGTTGGAATCAACACTTTGGTGAATCAAGAACAGCCCTTTTCCATCTTTCTTTCTCAGCGAATGGTGGTTGTTCCTCACCGCTTCTGTGGCGTTTGCTGCCAATGGTGGAACACCATCATTCACGACATCAAGAACATCTTGATACCGAAACAGGACCTTCATCTGCGCGCACCACCGTTCGTAATCCTTTTCATCAAAGATGGGGAGGTTACCCGGAATACCTCCACCAGAGTTATCACGCATTGCCACGAGTCTTGAAGGATCTTTAAAGCTCTTGATACCAGTTTGTTGGGAAAAAAATGGCGCAAGGGGAGAGGGAAAGGAGCGAGAGCGCTAGAGAGAAGAGAAAGCTAGGGCGAGACAATGATGCAGTAAAACTGTATTAGGTAAAATCGTTCTACACAAGTGAAAATAACTGTACATGCTACTACGTATATATAGATAAGCCAGGCCCATGATTTCGACTAGGCCCACACTTTCGACTAGGCCCATAAAAGGCTTACTTACTACACCTATCTATATTTACAAGCAATTGAATTACAAAGCATATCTCAATATGATATTCATTGACCCGTACAAATGTAGGCAACTTTTGTGATGCCATCCCAAAATCATTTAATCGTTATTCCCTCCAAACATTTCAATAGCTCAGCATATCCATGAAGTTGATTATCAAGACCGTCTCTCTACCCAACTTCATAACTGTCTCTCTATCTTCTTCCTGTTTTACCCTTAATTCTTCTCTGATTGCTCTTCTGATTGCTATAATGGCTCTCTCATTTGGATGGATGTTTGGTGAAGCAAGGCCTAATGGTGTTGATGTTCTTGTTGGTAAGGAATGTATTTCATACATTTACACATGTACAAATTTTACTTCATTGTAATCAAAATCCTACGTGTGCTCATGCTTCATATCTGATTTGCATACTTAATTCTGTACATCTTTCACTACAACAGATTGGGGGAAGGGCAGCACTTTTTTTAGCCATGGTAGCGCTTCTGAGCGCTGCTAAACTTGGCGCTATTGATTCCACTTCCCACAATGGGCAGCGTTTAAGAAGCGCTGCTCATTGATAGCCATGAGAAGCGCTCCTGGGAAAAGCGCTGCTCATCGTGTTAGCGCATTATGGGAATGGGTAGCGCTTTTTAGCGCAAGCACTGCTCATTCCCAAAAGGCGCTACCACAATGGGTAGCGCTACTCATTCCCTTAGCGATTTTTAGGAATAGGTAGCGCTTCCGCATAAAAGCGCTACCCATTCCTGAAAGCGCTAAGGGAATGAGTAGCGCTTTGTCCTAAAAGCACTGCCCATTGTGTAAAAAATTTTTTGTTTATTTTCCTTTTTACATTTGCAATTTTCTTGGTCATATACGGCCAATACAATCCAATCCAATCCATTATGTATACTTAACAACATATATATAAACTAGCTAACAACAAATTATAACTATCCAAATGCACCAATATGTCAACATATATATAAACTAGCTAACAACAAATTATAACTATCCAAATGCACCAATATGTCAACATATATATATATATATATATATATATACCCAACAAGATGGACCCAAAACAAATTAGCTAACAAGTTACATTATCCAATTCATATGTATCCAAAACTAACTAGCAACTTACAATATGAACCAAAACTAGCTAGCAACTTACAATATGAACCAAAACTAGCTAGCTAACAACTTATATGTATCCAAATAAAACTCTAACAACTTACAATATTACATTCTAACCAAAATAAAAAAAAAACGGGAGACATAACGACACCACTCTCCCCTAAGCTCAGTAAGTTGCTCATCAGAGTATGTCTTCAACCGACAATCGGGAAAATACTGAAATTATAGAAATAAATAAAATTAGAATTGAAATGGTTAAATGGAATTAACTATTATTATATCAAAATCAAAAAAAATTCTAAGTAGATACCTCTGGAAATAGTCGTTTGGTTGTGGGTAATAATTTCTTTCATAAATTTCATTACACAATACCCACAATCATTGGTATTGGGTTGTTTTTGACACTACAAAATAAAAGATTAGTTCATTGTTAAATTTAATTTAATACATTTTTATGACAAAATAATGTAATTAAATATATAAGAACATTGATTATAAACTTACAACAATTGGTATCTATTTGGTCCTTGATTGTTCCAATCCCCAATATTCCATCAAACAACTAAACACAATGTCATATAACTATATTATTCGAAATACATACGTATATAAGTAAAACTAAGAAATATGCAGAATCCAATGTTGCCTACAAAATAAAATTTTGAATAAGTAATTGACTAGTATTTAAAAAATGCATGTTATATAAGAATTGATTAAATCTCTCACCGTAAGAGACACGGTGCCAAAATCATGGTATCGACGCTTGTATTTTGAGCTTCCCATAAGCGTTGAGTGATATAATTTGTAACCTCTTTCCTGTTTTGTTCCACAAGCGTCTCATAATTACGCAGATTGGGCGACACATCACGAAGGTTTGTATTATCCGGACACAAGAACACAAATCTCTGTGTCTGTTTTGAAGGGACCAAAATGTCCTCGTACAAGTATCTATTAGAGATATATATACAAATTAAATTAATGATATAATAAAATAAATTCAATGATATCAAATAATAAATTACATGCGTACCTGACATATGCTCTAATAGAAGTACTGGTTGCCCACTTCATTTTACATACATCATCGATATCCTGACGTGTGATCGTCAGTGTTTGACCGGAAATCCCAAAAATTTGGTCTTCCATATTTCCATTCTTCATATAATAAATACAAGAAAAAAACAAAAGTACCTGAACAAGTGGAAGCAACAATGAACTCGAACGAACGAGAACCACGAACTAGAACGAACTCTCCAACCAGGATGAACTCGGACAACAAAGGCGAAGCTCCGGCAAAACAAACTCGCAAAACCTAACAAACAATTCGCATATTCAACAAAGTCATGTATAGAATTACTAGTTTCATGGAGTAAAATAATCAACAAATCAGCCCAAAATTCAACATCAATCCTCAATTTCTCAAGTTTAGAAATACAACACAAGAATCCCTTAACCTAGAACAATTTTCAAACAACAAGAATTTCATTTGGTAATTTCAACAAACACTTCACCTACATTTCACCTTAAGTTTAGAAACACTTCACCCTTTCAAACAACCAATCATCAAGCATCAACTTCACATAGAATCATCTAACCTAAGGTTCCAATGCCATTAAAATAACTAGAACAACATGCAATGACGTGAGGAAACGAGCGTGGAGGGATACTATAACCTTTGTACGCAGTGAGGAAACGATGACGAGCTCGTGACGTCAAGGGGAGAGTGAACGAAACCAACGCGAGCTCACGGCGAGAGTGAACGAAACCAACGCGAAAATGAGGAGTTGGGGGTTTTCTGGAACGATGGTTTTCAGGAAACGAAAGAGTGAACGAAACGAGGGAGAGAGTGTGAGGTTGTTGGGTTGTTCTTCGCGATGGAGCAAGTGTGAGGTTGCTGGGTTTGTTCTTCGCGAGGGAGAGAGTGGGAGGCGAACTGTGAGAGAGAGACGTTGAAGAAGCTGAACGCGAGGGAATGTCAAATAAAATATAAGTAATAGGCAGAGTTTGCCTTTAAAGCGCTGCCCATTGCCAACAGCGCGTTCACCCATACACAGCACTTCCTAAAAAGCGTTGCCCATCTCCCCACCCATACGCAGCGTTTTCCTTTAAAGCGCTGCCCATCGCCAACAGTGCGTTACCCATACGCAGCGCTTCCTAAAAAGCACTGCCCATCGCCCCACCCATAGGCAGCGTTTTCTATAAAGCGCTGCCCATTGCCCAGTGCCTTTTAACCAAAAGCAGCGCTAACAGCAGGAGCGCTACCCATTCCCTGCGTGTTTTAAGCAAATGCAGCACTTACATCAAGAGCGCTGTCCAATAGAGCGTCATTTTTCTCAACATCTGGGGTAGTGTTTGAAGGTATTTTGGTTCCTAACCTTACCTCCAGAACTATACAACGAGCTGTTGGAGTTGTCGGCTTCATTTAATGCCTCACTATCTGTTTTTACATTCTGCTTTTGCGACTCATTCCTTCATTTTTCATCTTTCACTACTTGATTCTTGACTTAAAATGTTTGTTGATGAATGCAGGCTGCAGCCAATTCTTTCAAACTAGATTTTTTTGTAGAAAGTTTGGTATGCACAAAACAAGTATTTTGTTATAAAAGAGAATATTATAAGACAGCCAAAATGGAGTAACAAGAGTTTAGACCTGGAAAAATAATGAAAAAGCTTCTGCTATTCACGAATGCATAGTTAAGGAGATCATATGCTTCTATCGTCAAGGATCCACGAACCACCCTACACAACCAGAAATTCCAAATATAACGGCTCAGGTAGTAATCTTAGTATGCTATCATCTTAAGATGGAACTGGTATACGGCTACATAGTTATTTCTCATATGCACAGGTATCAGTCATTGATAGTCCTTTAATTTATTTGATGGTTTCGATTGTAAGTTTATTTCTTATATCATTTAATTGTGATTTCCCTCCTCCCATCAGTTCCTTTAGATTTCATTGTCAAGCGTACATTGTTTCTAAATAATTGATGAAGGGAGAGAAATTCCATTTTTAAGACTAGAGACCAAGTATGTTGTGCTCTTATCCTTTTCTCAATATCCTCCTTTTTCCACACAAAAATGACTATAAATTTTTCTTTGTTGCCGTGATTTTTGGTTATATTGGTTAACTTATGTGTTTCACAATTTCACTCTTTTTGGTTTATGCTTCAAAATATTTTATGAGTTAGCTTTAATGTTTTACACCTCACAGATTCATCCACTGAAACTTTTTCTTTTCTACGATCATATTCTAACATATTATGTTTGGTGTGTTGTTTTCTTCTCATTAAAAGTAAGGAGTGTATTATATATGATAATAGTTGTTTGCATGGTCAGGTATTTATCAACCTAAGTTGCATCTGCATAAGTATTTCTTTCTCTATCAAATTTTCGGATTCCTGCTTCAAATCTAGCTTCAACTGTAGGCTTAACTATGTTCTCTAAGTGTTTAGACTACTAACTTGCTGCTTACCTATATAGTTTTAAATAGAATTTGTTTATTTCATCCATCCAATATTATATATTTTTAATAATTTAACTAGTCTTATTGAACTTCATTACACAGATGGGTGATAGGCACTTCAATGCTGTCATTAGCTACTATAGTGTGGGTTAACATTATTTGCTTATTTCTTTTGTTAGTTTTTACCAAGGTTGTCAAAACCGGACCGGACCGGGCGGTTCGACCGGTTGAACCGGGAACCGGACCCCTATCCGGTCCAGTTGAACCCCAAAACCGGATTGCTAAAAAACAGGGAATTGAACCGGAAAACCGGCCAAAAACCGGGAACCGGACCAGAAACCGGCCAAAAACCGGGAACCGGACAGAAAACCGGATTTTTTTTATTTTTCTTAAAAAATGGTATATCATGTTGATTTTGGAAAAATAAATGATAAATGATGTTGAATTTTGGTATATGGGATATTTTTTATACATTTTTATAATTAAATTGATAAAATATATAATTAATTAAAAAACAAATGTGTACACTAATATTACTATGAGAGTATTTACATTATACTAGTATCTAACTATCTATGATTGTTGAATATTATAATTTTATTATGTCATATTATGATTTTTTTTTGTTTTTTATCCTTTATATATTGTAAAAAATATATTAAATAATGTATTTAATTAATTTCGGTTCAATCCCCGATTCAACCGGTTGAACCCAAAAACCCCTGAACCGCTACCTCTTCCAGTTCAATGTCCGGTCCGGTTTTGATTATATTGGTATTTACATCTCCTACTTCACCTTTAATTTGTAAATTTCTGACTTTTTTTTTAAGTAGAAGCCCATCAAAATTTCTAAAAGCTTTTACAATAAGCTCTCTTCAACAATCATCTTGGAAATAACACGTGGTTCTACTTTCAGGGGTACTCTTCATGTGAATAGGGTTCGATATGAAGAAAATAATGTTAAGTACCTGCAAGTGGGATCAAATATGAGATATAATAAGATAAGCAAATGGTTGAGAAATCCAATAATTGGTCTTTGGGTGTCAGGTAAACGAGGGAAACACCGCAATTGTCTAGACCAGCGGTGGGAACTATCAAAAGTTGCTTTTCATTAGAAGCTTCCAGTCCACACATATACGTTGGCTATCTACATGATAAATTCTTTTGTGATAAAACTATAGCACTCTTTAAGTTATTAAATTGATCGGTGTGCTTTAGAATTTCAAATTTCTTGTACTTATTCCTTTAAATGGTTCCTAACCATATTTTGACGGAAAGGGCTTCATCTGTCCAATAGTTGCAAAACCTTTGAATACACACATTGACTTTACTCGTACGATGATGATGTATACAGTTCCTTCCTTATTTTTCAACACCTACAATTTTTTAGCTAGCCCAGCTATATCTGTTCTTTTGACGATTTTCGTGAAACAATACCCCTTGATGCAGACAAATTTGTACTCCGGAAAGAAATGGAAAGAATCTTACTTGCACATGTCTAAAATTTTGTTTTCTTCAATATTCAACCGTATCACCAGTTGTAGTCCTCCCAAAACAATTATAAACTTATTGAAAAAACTTCAAAATTGTTGAAATTTCACTCATTAATGATTTGTTTACTTGCAGGTGGTATTATCAGATTGAGGGGGGTGTAAATAGCAAGCCCAGATGTGGTAGGCCCAAAAAAAAACACAGGGACTGGATTGCTGGACAAAAAACACAGGGCTTCATCATATTAGCGGCCACCCCACCCCGTACATCGCACGAGTGAGTGCCCTAGTCCAACCTTATTGCTGATATATACGGTGTGGCACAGATATGTCATGAGTATGTGTTGGAGAATATTGAAATTTGAAATTGTTCTGTACCGAGCAGCTTTTTGGTCGACTGCTGTTGGTAGGTCTCTTGCTGTCCTGGCAGGAGGTCAGTGAGCGCCCGGGGGGTACCTGCAAGCCACTTCGACGCTCAAGTCAGTATATAGAATATATGAGTGAAGGTACTAAGGATTAGAGATTGAACCTTTCTTAGGGCAAAGTTTGCCTGTATTTATAGGAAATCGTGCCCTCTCGTGGATCGTTGGATGGATAGAGTCGATCTTGACCGTCCAAGCATGTTGGGCTCGCATGAGGTGGATATGGGCTGAATTGGTTGAGCTGATCCATATGACTTGCTAAGCGCACCTCCTGGTTTTGCTAATGGGACCCTCTGGTTGACTCCAGAATAGTTGCCCCCAAGCCCGGCTTGAAGGATTTTCGTCGGTTTGTCGGCTCTGTAAGGTTACGCGGGACAATGCCTTTGTAGCAGTCGTGTTCTGTCATAGGAGAAATTTTTTCTACGTGTTGCTTCGTCTGTCTTGACGGGTCGTACGAGATTATTTTGTCGCGACCGTGACTCACACCTCCTTCGGTGTAATCCTTGTGCCCAGCACCAAGCTAGGGTGACGTATCCTGATGTTGGCGTCCTTAGGCCATTAATTTAACACTAATCCTGGCAGGGCGCCTTAGGCCAAGGTGCTAAGACATCCGGATGTTGGTGCCCTAGTGGGCGCCTTCCCAGATGCTTGTTTGTTTTTGAGAGTTGGCGCCCTGCTAGGTTCCTTGGGCGTCATTCCCTGCTTGCGTTTGTTGGATGGCTTATCGTGGAGCAGATTTTGCGAGACAAGGTTCGGTGCTCTCGTGAGCGTCTCACTGCATAGTGCTGACCACCCTGTTGCGAAGGTTTTGCTTGAAGACTGCGCCCTGCCAGGTGCCCCTCTACTGGGCGCTGCTTGCTCCTGCCAGGCGCCCTCCTGGGCGCTGGCTGCTCGTGACTGGCGCCCTGCCAGGCGCCCTCATGGGCGCTGGCTGCCTTGACTGGCGCCCTGCCAGGCGCCCTCATGGGCGCTGGCTGCTTCTGACTGGCGCCCTGCCAGACGCCCTCATAGGCACTGGCTGCCTTGACTGGCGCCCTGCCAGGCGCCCTCCTGGGCGCTGGCTGCTTCTGACTGGCGCCCTGCCAGGTGCCCTCATGGGTGCTGGCTGCCTTGACTGGCGCCCTCCTGGGCGCTGGCTGCTCCTGACTAGCGCCCTGCCAGGCGCTGGCTGCCTTGACTGGCGCCCTGCCAGGTGCCCTCCTGGGCGCTGGCTGCTCCTGACGTGGCGCCCTGCCAGGCGCCCTCATGGGCGCTGGCTGGCTTGATTGGCGCCCTGCCAGGCCCCCTCATGGGCGCTGGCTGCCTTGACTGGCGCCCTACCGGGTGCCCTCATGGGCGCTGGCTGTCTTGACTGGCTCCTCATGGGTGCTGGCTGCCTCATTGGCTCCCTGCCAGGCGCCCCTATGGGCGCCCTCCTGGTCCTGCCAGGCGCCCTCATGGGCGCCCTCTTGGGCGCCGACTTGTGTAGACGGGTGCTTGGCACTCTGCTTTATTTTTTGCTGCTCATCTTGTCTTTTTTGTGTTTTTGAGCATGTCTTAAGGTGACCGGCGTATTGGGCTCGTACGTAGTGGGTATGGGCCAAGTTGATTTGCCAGATTCGTGGCGTTTGCGTGAAAGGCTAACTCCTATAAATAGGCGGGTATTTGTCTTGTGGTCTAAATTCTCTTATTTTAAAATTTCGTGAAGGAGTAGGGGACCAATCCATCATTGGAGCGCTTTCTTTAAGGAGGAGGAAGGAGTAGGGACCAAGTCATCAACCCTAGCGCCTACTTCAAAAAAAAGAGGATGGAGTAGAGTCCACTTGTTTCAACGTCTTTTCTTCCTGGTAAGTATTCGTTGTTCGTTACCGTTTATTTACGTTGTTGACAGTGCCCTCCTGCCAGGCACCCTCATGGGCGCTGGCTGTCTTGACTGGCGCCCTGCCAGGCCCCCTCCTGGGCGCTGGCTGCTCGTGACTGGCGCCCTCATGGGCGCTGGCTGTCTTGATTGGCGCCCTGCCAGGCGCCCTCCTGGGCGCTGTCTGCTCGGGACTGGCGCCCTGCCAGGCGCCCTCATGGGCGCTGGCTACCTTGACTGGCGCCCTGCCAGGCGCCCTCAGGGGCGCTGACAGTCTTCTTTGGCGCCCTGCGAGGCGCCCTCATGGGCGCTTGGCACTTCATTGTATTTTTGCCATTCCTCCTGACTCTTAACCTGCCTTCTTACCTATGAATTTTCAGGGCTTGCTTTGTAACGCCCAAATATTTAATTAAATTATTTAATTAAATATTTAGGTATCCAATTATTTATTTATTTATTTTAATGGTGTAATTATATTAGCATTTGATTAAGAGGTGTATAATTGAATAATAGGAGATGGTGTTGGTAATCGGGCTTAAGCTGGAGGAAAGCCCGTGATCCATGAGCCCGAGGCTTAGGCGCATGAAGGGAGTGTTAATGAGGGTTAGGGCATTTCGCATAGGGAGAAGAAAAAGAAAGAAAAATTTGTGAAGAGGAGAGAAAGAGAGAAGAGGGTTTCGGCGCAAATCCAAGGGAGAAGAGGAGGAGGAGGAGCTCGCGAATTCAAGGGAGCAGAGAGGAGCCGTGTTGCTGAGGTTTTGTTGGTGACTCGATCAAGAGAATTGGTGCTCTCCTACTATAAGGTAAGGGTGAGGTTCTTCCTTATAATGGGGTTTCATGATGGGGTTATGTGGGGATAGGTCCTATAATACCCTTTGATAGATTGTGATGTTTGATTTGGTGTGTTGCGCGCTGTTCCTGAGTTGTGATGCAGGGCGCCTGTTCCTGAGTTGTGTTGCGCGCTGTCTTGGCGCAGGGGCGCCATGGGCGCTGTGTCTGGGCGTGTCCTGTTTGTGTTGCGTTTTGTGCTGCTGTTGTCTGGGCGCCAAGGGCGCCAATTCCTGTGCCAGGTTGCGTTTCTGTTGTGTTCCCTGCTGTCTGGGCGCCAAGGGCGCCATTTCCTACAGTGTTGCTAGGCGCCCTGCTCCTGGGCACCAAGTTCAGCGTGTTGCCTGTTGCTGGGCGCCAGTTTGCTGTGTTGCGTTTTCTTGCTAGGCGCCCTGTGCCTGGGCGCCATTTTCAGCATATGTCTCAGTTTTGTTCCTATTTTAGTTTTGGAATATCTTTTGACTCGGGAGTCCGATTGAGACGTTTTAAAATGTTTTGGAAAGCTTATTCAGAGGCCTAGCTGAATATTCTAATTTAAGGCAAAGTGATCTATTTTTCTGGAAATTGTTAGCCGTTGTCTTAGTCGTTAAGTGTTGATGTCTTTGGGAAAAGAAAAATTCTCGCATCTCAAATATTTTGGGAAAAATTGTCGTCGTCCCAATATTTTGGAAACTTGTTGTCATCTTGGTCTCTTGGTGCTGTTTGAGCTATGTGTGAAGGCTCAAACCTTGGTGTTGTAGGAGCTAGGTGTGAAGGCTCCAAATATTGGTGTTCTGTTGTCTCGGGTAGTTTGGTGTTTCGGTGTCGTTGGGCTAGGTGTGAAAGCTCAACTTTGGTGATATTGGTGAATAATTTTTGGTGTGTCACATTGTGACTATTTTGGATGATTGTCTGTGTGCATACATGGTGTCGCATACAGCATGTGCATTTATTTTGGTGAAGGCCTTTGGTCTTGGAGCTAGGTGTGAAAGCTCAAATTTTTCAAAAACTAGTGAGCCGGGTGTGAAAGCTCAAATTTTCTGAATTGGTGAGCCGGGTGTGAAAGCTCTCAATTTTGGTGACGCCTCTAATTACAGGCAAAGTTTTTGGTGATTTGGTACCACATGCATATGCCCGTTGGTGTGGGTTGCATTCATGCATTGTCATGACATTTGGTGACTGATTGTGGTGTTTACTATTTGACGTGTGTTTATGAATTAGATGTGTGTATTGGAGTGGTAGATATAGTTGTCATATTCTAGCATATTTCCTATCATTTTACGCTATTATATTGAAGATATCTCACCCCTTATGTTTGAATGTTACCCCTATGCGGTAACGTGCAGGTGATTGCGAGTGAAGGCCTAGTTACCTTCGCTGGTCTGAGTCGGTGTCATTTGCTTTGATATGTAACACTCAAGGGGAGAAACGAACCTAGACTTGGCTGTTGCATTTTATTTATTTGGAGTCCACTCAGGACGTTATGATTTTATTGTTTGAAACTTATTTCTATTTCCACTGCGTGGTGATGTATTTTTGACGATGCGGTTATTTAAACTGGTGTTATGGACTTCGACCCTTCTTGACAAGTGTTATATATCGTATGTGATGTTTTGAACTATCGATGAAATGTGTGACATCTCTTTTCGAAGTATGAAAAATTTTTATAACTCCGATTTTATTAAATAATTATCGGGTAGAAAAGGGGTGTTACATGCTTGGTGCCGAAGAGAGTTGCTCTTATCATCATCCATTGACGTTCCCGCGAGTCTATGCGGCTTCTAATTTACTGAGGTAACTTTTATTTATCCTTCTAGCTTCTTTGTTCTTTTGAGCATGTTTTGTTTTTCAAAGTCTCCAACCTCGGGGGAGGGGGGTTGTCTCTAAGTTTTCTTGTCTATCTCGTGACTGCTTGTTCTGCCCCCTGTCCCGTAGGTTGAGAGATGGCAAGGACGAAGAAGACGGCTCGGATGCATCCTACCGCTCACCATGCTAAGAGTCAAGCTGACGGCTTTGAATAGGGAACTGATGATACCGCTCCTTCGGAGGGGACTGGCGCCCTTGGCTTTGTTGATACTTCCTCCGTCTTGCTTATTTTCCATACTTCTGAACGTATCATCGCCTATCGCCTCGTGGCAGTATTCTCTTTGTCAGGAGTTTATCATAATCGATCTGATTTAAATTCTCCACTAGGGACTCTGACAGGAGTTTATCAAAATCTATCCAAACTTAACTCACCCATCAGAGGTTGCGACCTTTTCGATATGCCGCTTCGAGGTTGTGACATCTTGCGATGCCACGTCGCCCATCTAGGGACTCTGACAGGAGTTTATCAGAATCTATCCGAACTTAACTCACCCATCAGAGGTTGCGACCTTTTTGATATGTCGCTTCCAGGTTGTGACATCTTGCAATGCCACTTTGTCCATCTAGGGACTCTGACAGGAGTTTATCAGAATCTATCCGAACTTAACTCACCCATCAGAGGTTGCGACCTTTTCGATATGCCGCTTCGAGGTTGTTACATCTTGCAATGCCACTTTGCCCATCTAGGGACTCTGACAGGAGTTTATCAGAATCTATCCGAACTTAACTCACCCATTAGAGGTTGCGACCTTTTCGATATGCCGCTTCGAGGTTGTGACATCTTGCAATGCTACTTTGCTAAGAACCCTGTCCTACATGGTTGTAGCAAGCACATTGAAACCAAATACCACTTTCTAAGGGTGTGTTTGAGAGTTTGGAGGGGAGGGGAATGGAGGGGTTGAGACTAATAGTGTAAATTCTTTAGTAATTGGGACAAAAAGTATCCCCTAAACCCCCCAAACCCCTCTCCTAGTTTATTTTTGGAGCCCCTCCAAACTCCCCCAAATACGGAAGTTTTGGAAGGGCTCCAAAAATAAACTAGGAGAGGGGTTTGGGAGGGTTTAGAAGGATAATTTTTCTTCTCATCACTAAAGAATTTGCACTATTAGTCTCAACCCCTCCCCTCCCCTCCCCCTCCAAACTCCCAAACAGACCCTAAGGGAGCAAGTGGAGAAGGGTAACATTGAAGTGTGTCATTGCAGCACACAGCTATAAGTTGCTGATATCCTTACAAAAGGACTGAAGACTGATCAGTTTCTGTACCTGAAGACTGAACTTGGAGTGATTGCATTCTAGCAACATGAGTTAAGGGATGGTGTTGATCTTGGTAACTCATGTTGAGATAATAAGTTTTTACCATTTATTGACTTACAATTTACTGTTACTGTAATGGGGTTACTATAGTATTTTTACATTGCTTGTAATTTCATTTGTAATGCATTTACATTTCATTTGGGGTTGACTCTAGTTATTGATATATTGTAACAGAAACAAAATTTTGTGTGGGTGCAAGAAATAATAACAATTTCCTTTATTCTTCTTCTCTGTGTGTATATTCAATATCTTCCAGTATCTTCTTCTCTGTGCTTCCTTCTTCTGAAAACAGTGATAGAGTGAGAGAATGCTCTGTGTGCGCCAACAATCCTAATCCTGATCTTTATTACCATATATGTTATAGCCATAAAAAGAATGCGTAATATTTGGATCCAAAAAATAACCTTCATATGTGAAACAGGAAATGATCAATTAATGAAAATACACCACAACACATATTATTCAATAATAATAAGTCGTGCAACTTATTCTTTAATAAATGATCGACATTGTCGCCATTGAAGGAAATGTACATTATGCTATTTTAGAACATCGTGAAATTCGTTGACTCCACAGATTAGAAATATCATGCGCTAAGGTTCAATAATATGGAGGGAAAGGGTGAGCATAGCAACGTGTGTGGTTGAGACTGAGACACCTCAACAACATCTTATTTTTAAATCGATTTCTCTAATATCCGATTTGAAAAAGAAAAATTAATGAATTTTTAAATCGGTTATTTAGAAAACCAATTTAAAAAGTAATATTTTTTAGGCAAAATTACACTAGAGGTCTTTTAAGTTATTTAATTGTAACGAATTGGTCCTTTAAGTTTTTTTTGTACCACTTAGGTCCTTTAAAAATATTTGTGTTACAAAAAGTAAAAAGAAAGTCTATATTTTCTTCTAATATTAATAATGGAGTAAAAAT
The DNA here is from genome assembly GCA_039519185.1 of Astragalus membranaceus. Taxonomy (NCBI): domain Eukaryota; kingdom Viridiplantae; phylum Streptophyta; class Magnoliopsida; order Fabales; family Fabaceae; genus Astragalus; species Astragalus membranaceus. Next base: position 107,528,795 of record CM076847.1, on the reverse strand, counting down.
CAAAAAAAAAAAAAGAAACTGAGATCTAATATAAAATATGCACCCCGTTGCCGCTCCCGTTGTCATTCCCAGTTGCCGCTCCCCGTTGCCGCCGCTCTCCATTGTGTCTCCTGTTGCCTCTCATGTTGTCGATCCCTTTGCCAGACTCTCGTGCTCTCGTTGCATCCCCCGTTGTCGACCTCATTGCAAGTCTCTCGTTGCCGCTCTCGTTGCATCTTGTTGCCTCACCCATTGTCGCTTCCATTGTCAGTCTCTGGTTGCCGCTCTCATTGCCACTTGTTTATATTGTTTATTTGGAATTTTTGATAGTGGTTAAATTTTTGTTGCCAATTGTTAGTGGTTAACAATTTCAGTAGATTATATAGTAACCACTAAATTATAGATTATTTAATATTAATTTAATTATTTTAATTAAATTATTTGATTATTAAAAAAATTGGGATTTTTGATAGTGATTAAGTTTTTTTGACAATTGTTAGTGGTTAAATGGTTAAGTTTTAGTAGATTATAATAAATAGTACATTGTAAATCATTTAATATTAATTTAATCATTTTAAATTAATTATTGATTTTTTTAAAAGAAATTATTTTGGAATTTTTATTAGTAGTTGGTTTTTTTGACAATTGTTAGTGGTTAACTCGATTGGTTTTAGTAGTTTGAGTATATTTATTGTTTTCTGAAAGAAAAAAAAGAAGAGTAAGAGAGATAAGATAAGGTGATATAAAAGAGAGTTGCATAATTTGAGAAGTTGGAGTTTAATAATATAGTGAGAAGAAAAAAAATTGAATGAAAGATGTGGGGACCACAAATATTGCGAAATGTAAAAGATTTTAAAGAGAGAGAAAAGTGGAATTAAAAAGTAAAAAATTAAGGTAAAAGACACAATTGCCCACAAAAGTGGTAATGTGTTTTTTTGAAGCAAGCAAGAAGTGGTAATGTGTTAAAAAGCTAAAATGTCTAAAATTGTATTTATGCTAGAACTTGATTTTATTATATAGTAGATTTGGAATTTTTGATATTGGTTAAATTTTTGTTGACAATTTCAGTAAATTATATAGTAAACAGTAAATTATGGATTATTTGATATTAATGTAATCATTTTAATTAAATTATTAGATTATTAAAAAAAATTGGGATTTTTGATAGTGATTAAAATTTTTTTGACAATTGTTTGTGGTTAAATTGTTTATTTTTAGTAGATTATAATAAATAGTACATTGTAAATCATTTAATATTAATTAAATCATTTTAAATTAATTATTGATTTTTTTATAAGAAATTATTTTGGAATTTTTATTAGCGGTTGTTTTTTTTTACAATTGTTAGTGGTTAACTCGATTGGTTTTAGTAGTTTGAGTATCTACTATAATAAAATCAAGTTCTAGCATAAATACAATTTTTGACATTTTAGCTTTTTAACACATTACCACTTTTGTGGGCAATTGTGTCTTTTACCTTAATTTTTTACTTTTTAATTCCATTTTTCACTCTATTTAAAATCTCACATTTCACAATATCTGTGGTCCCCACATCTTTCATTCAAAAAACTTTTTCTTCTCACTATATTATTTAAATTGTATTTATGCTAGAAGTTGATTTTATTATAGTAGATATAGTAGATAGTAGAGTAGATATAGTAGATATAGTAGATTTCTTTTATTCTTTATTCTTTAATGCTTGTGTTATGACTTTTTTTTTGCAAAAAATCGGGTATTCTGGACGCAACTGTAGAGACAATTATTTGTGACAATTATTTGCCCCTTTTTAGGTATTAATGACAAATATTTGTCACGTGTGTTTTAAATATTAATCAGTTTAAATAGTCATTAAGCCTTCTTGTTTTTTTAGATAGTAGGTTTATAGTAGTCTTCAAAAATTATAATTATCAATGGTAAATATTAATATCGTGTTTTTTTATATATCACTGCAGTTATCTCGTGTTTTTTTATATATCAGTGCAGTTATCTCGTAGTTTCAATTAATTATTTTAGTTGATTAGTAGACTATAGTAGATAGTAAGAGTTAGATAGTAGATTATCAATAAGAAATATTTGTTTTAAATATTAATCAGTAGTTTAGATAGTCATTAAATCTTCTTGTTTTTTAGATAGTAGGTTTATAGTACTCTTCAAAAAATTTAATTATCAATGACAAATATTAATCCTGTGTTTTTTTATATATCAGTGTAGTTATCCCGTTATTTTTTTATATATCATTGCAGTTATCTCGTAGTTTCAATTGATTATTTTAGTTGATTAGTAGATTATAGTAGATAGTAAAAGATAGATAGTATATTATCAATAAGAGGTGATAGTAGATTATCAAAAAGAGTGTAACAGATTTCGGAGAGAAAAAATAAAAATTTAAGGTGATAACTTTTTCTAAAAAGGTGATATTTTTTTTATTTTTTAGTGTGACTCATTTACATTTTTATAGGTAATTTTAGTAGAGTAATGTTTGTATAAATTTAGAAATTTAGTTAAAAAAACTAAAGTGAAGTGATAAGAGAAAGAGAAGAATTGTTTATGGGAAAAATAAAAGTAAAGTGAGAAGAAAAAAGGAATAAAGAGAGTGTAAGAGAAAAGTGAAAAGGAGAAAAAAGAGTGTAAGAAAAAAGAAAAAAATAGAGTGTAAGAAGAAAAAGAAAGAATGAGGGGGTAATGACATTTTTACCCTTAAATTAGATATGTGTCTTGTTAATAAAATAATTTGTTTGTATAAATAGATAAATAGATATTAGATACTTCCACCTTTCAGTCTAAAACAAGACCAAAATCCAATTATTTATCAACCATTTCAAGCTGAAGGGAGGGAAAACTGAACCACCAACCAAGTATCCAACATTTCCTTCATCTAGGTTTGTTTTCCTACATTCTTCTACATGTAATGTTACATCAGAGTTTTCAGTGTTTTTTTGTTGAGAAATTAGTATGTTGCAGATCAAATTTTAATATCACTGTGCTGCATTTTTAGCAGCAGAAATCACTCTCTTATAGTAGATATCTTTATCTAGGTTTGTAGTCCTACATTCTCCTAAATTTTTCATGCTATGTGGATTACCATTGTTGAGAAATGATGTTCATAAATGAGTAATCTATGGAAATGATGTTGATAAATGATAGAGATTAAATCAAATGGAACCCGTACAGCTATTTTACTGGAGACATTAATTATTGAGAAAACATCGGTAATGCCCTGCTTAGAACTCAAAGATAAGATAGCCTTTCACAATCTCGAATTGCATCTTTTAATAAATATAGTCAACAAGAAAAATAAGTAAATACAATATCTACTACCTTCTTATGAACATGCATATAATGGCTAGAGTGTAATACATCAAGCAATTCATTAGCAGCTCTTACCCACCTGCAAGAGCGAAAAAAATTGATCCTCATTTTGTTTTTTTATATTAATGTACTCTCTCTTACTTTGCAATTCAGAAGCTTAAAAAACTATGGATAGTCTATTACTTTACAACTATTATCCATTTTTTATATCCAATAATTGACTCAACTTAGTAGTCTCACTTATGAAGTTGAAACAGTTCAAAGGTGCTGCTGATGCAGCTGGGAAAGCCGACAGCTCAAAAATATCCAAGGAAGATTACTTTGCACGTGTAATGCAGAGAGGAGTTGTGTTTGGTCCAGATTTGTCGCCTGAACATTGGTATTAGGTAATATGTTAATTTTTGTTAATTCTTTAATAATTGACTATATGTTAGAAATACACTATTAAGTTTTTATTTATTCCGATGTCATTTGGTTTTTATTTAGAAATTTTAATGATTTTAAGCTTTCAGGATGTATTGTTGAAATAATATCCATAAAATCCTGGGATGTTAGGAAGGTTTTGTGAGATTAGAATTAATTTAAATCATCGGTAATGTTCATAGGGTAAGATTCAAACTAATTTAATTCGTATACTTTAAATTCGTTAGTAATGTTCACATGGTAAGATTGTAATATTCACGGGTAAAATTCAAACTAATTAATTTCGTCTACTTTAAATTTATCTTGATTTTCCCGAATTAATGTTTGGACTAATTAATGTATGCACGGGTATACCGCTAGTTCCGAGTAAAATGAATTGTTCACTTCTTGAAATCTAATACTATTTGGTATCGTTCCCAATGAGGCATCCTAACTTTATTTAGTATTGTTGTTTTGTTATTGACAAAGGTTTGCGACCCCTTTTAACACATTAAACTCGAAAAATTGCTTTTGCCTCTTTGACATTTTTGTCGTCTTTACTTCCCTTATCACAAATTGTAACAGCGTTCCTCAAACTATAATCTCCAACATACAGTCGCTTAAGGTGTGAGTGTGACCACATGAATAACTAGCCTCACATGAATAACTAGCCTCAGCACCCATGCGATGCACGGGGTGGGCTAATATCGACAATATAAGATAAACTAATAATATTTTTTTTGACCAAAAGATAAACTAATAATTGTTACCAATGGTTTAAGCATATTGGCAAAAGCAAGAAGTTTAAAGTTCTAGATATTAGCGAAATATAATAAAAACTCTTAGACATAATATCTATATTCATCCAAAGAATATTAGGGTTTAAACACTATATCATCTATAAATCTGGTCAATCAATTTAATGATGCAAAAGAATTAGTAAAAAAAAAATTAAAACATTTCCCAGGGTCATAAAAATAAAACCCATCATAAATCTCAAAAGATTGATCAATCAAAATTGTAAAATTAAAGTACTCAAGAGAATGAAATCTTCTTACTAAAGATTACCACCATAAGAAAAATACCCATTTTCCCTTTAAACCAAAACATGAATTAGGTGAGGTTGGAATCCTATTACCTTTTCCCCTTTGGCTACATTCAGATTGAAAGATCTCATCTCAAAGAATGCTTCAAACCACATAAAAAAACATTAAATAGTAAGTTCAAATGGTGGTGAACATCAAACGATGGTAAGAAGGAAGAAATGAAAAGCAAGAGTGAAACCATATAGCAGATACGACTTTCAACTTAAATAACTAATTGTTTAGTCTAATTTTTTCAAGAACTGTTAGATTGAAAAGATCATGCAGACTTAATAACTATCCACGGTTCCCTCGTCGACACCAACAGAGCCCCATCGGCCATGTATCAAATAGGAGCACAGTAAAATTGTGAAAAATCTGAACCTCTAACTCACCATAAATGAAGAAAAAAGTTATACCTTTGTTAACTTTTTATAAAACCCAAAAAAAAAGATGTATAAGCACTGTTGCAACCCCAACTGAATCAAAACAGAGTGAGAAACTTAGGAAGCCTTAAAAAAGATAATGGCAGAAATAAGACTCACAAAAAAACTACATATTAAAAATCAAGTAAGCCTTTCTCCTTCTGAATGTAGACACATGCATAAGTATAAAAAAATTTCTATAACAAATGATCAAAAGCATTTAAATAAATAACTAAAATCATGATCATATGTGTAGTTACCCTTTTACATATACACTACTCAATAGAGTTTCACATCCAAAGCAAGTTATTAAGTTCTATAAAATCATTTGCCAGAACAATGTTGAGTGTAACAACTTGAAGGTTACTGCCTCTGTAATAGTCTTTGATTACTCATTAGCTTCCTGCAAAAAGTACATTTTGTAAAAATTATAAATGAAACCTTGCTGCTAGAATGGTCCTGCAACCATATTCAATTAAACCCTATCAAATACCTAAAAGAGATTGCTTGCAAGTTCAGCGATACTCGCTGCCAATTCAGATTTACCACATTTTATTAGGTCCTTAATGGTTAATTTAGCTTGGTCCTAGAAAAAAAATTATTATTTATTAGGGAAAAATTAATTTAGCTTGACGGGGAAGCCCCGCTCCTACGTAGCCTTTGATTCTCCGCTTCGGAGATACGTAGGAGCGGGGCTTCCCCGTCAAGCTAAATTAATTTTTCCCTAATAAATAATTAATTTTTTTTCTTTAACACCTATTTTCCAAAAAAAACTAAAAAAATGAGTCTGATTGAGATGTACATCTTGTCAACCTCGCAATCCTGGTTTAAGACGCCTGAGTTGTACAGCTTGGTGATCTTAAACCCCTTCAAAAAATAAAATCAACCAACCAACGAACTTTTTTCAGGAAGAACTACGTGACTTTTGAGTTCCTCATTGCACCGGAGGATATGTAGGAGCGGGGCTTCCCCGTCAAGTCAAAATTAGATTTTCTTAAATTGGTCCGTATTTTATTTATTTCTAAATAATTCTTTTTTACTTAACTTTGGGGTAAACAAATAACTCGTAATTTATTAGTATTTGCACAATCGGATTTAGGGTAACTGTCTTATGACAGATGTACTAGGGGTGCAGTGGGATTAAGTTTCCGCCATTCCCTATGCATAATCGACTCCCGAACTCAATCTGGTATACGCAGGCCAATAACTTCTAGTTAGGTTTTTCTCAATTTTTCCTATTAAATAAATTGGGTGGCAACTCCTAAAACTATCAATTTTTGAGCCGTCTCGTCGGGATCACGATCACGACAGATGGAAGCCTGTTTAATTTGGTTGTGCAAAATATTTATGAGTTAGTTTATCCTTTGCTCCACTAATTATGTATGTTTGATTTATATTATGCTTAACACAAACCCTAGGTTAGAAGACATTTATTATTATCGCTCGGTCGTTTCTTTTGTTTATTTTGCAGGATTTATTTTGGGGGGGTTGTCTTTTTTTTAGGATTCAAGGTTTGTGTACTCCCTTCACACACTGCACATACACTGTGAGCACACACTGAAAGTTGAGCTCATACCGGAGCCGCAAAAACACATAAGTTAGAACGAGGATGAGTGAGACTCATTTTGGACGTACGTCCTATGTGACTTCATGAATTCCTCATCTAGAGTACGATTCTTCTGTGCGGATATCCGCATTTTGGATGTACATCCTGTTGTGGTCCATCTTCCAGAGGAGTACTTGACTCTAGAGACCTTGAAACCCTTTAGGTTACAATAACCCACCCGGCGTGATCATTCACAGTAGAAAGACATTAGACCTATAGGACCCAAACCCACACAGCGTGGACAACCCATTATAGGCGACAAAGGGAGATACTCTACCTTTTTTCTCATAGTATTTTTTTTTGTTTTTTTGAAAATCATTAGCATTTTTCTCAAAAAAGGAAACTTATTTTTGTGCATGCATCATTTCTATTTTTATGTCGTTCTAACATTTGTTCATTCATTCAGGAAAATTGTCAAAGGATCTAAATTCGGAATCTGGTACGAGTATCTCAATCAATTTTTTTTCTAGAAAAAAGGGGATAAACAAAAGTAAGACATGGAATTAGGGAACGAGAAAACAATGTCATCCACAAGGAAAACTATCCAGTTCACAGTCCAAAATCCCGAAGTGTCCGAACTGAAAGACTATGCCTCCAACCTGCCTGAGGAGTCGAAATCCAATCTTAGAAAGAGATATGGGAAGCTGTTGGAGTTATTGGATGTGAAGGTTCAGGTAGGAGCAATCACTGCATTGGCTCAGTACTATGATTCTAAGTTGAGATGCTTCACTTTCTCCAACTTTCAGTTGTCCCCTACTTTGGAAGAGTTTGCATTGATCCTGGGACAACCTCTGACTGGGAGACCGTACCATTACCGTGGGAATTATCCAACTGTTAAAAATGTTGTTAAGGTTCAGGGAATCGACTCAGAGATGCCTCCTAAGGGTATGCCGAGGGTATTTTTGAAAGAGCTAATGAAGAAATTGATACATGAAAGAAAGTTGGAAATTCTTGTAGATGTCTTGGCTCTTGCAATCTACGACCTGGTCCTGTTCCCAAGAAGTGGAGATTTGGTAAGCCCTGCAGCAATTGATGTATTCATGACCCGTAAATGTCGAGGAGAAAACTCGACATTCCCAATCCTAGCAGATGTGTATCATACATTGAGTTTCTGCCATGTGTAACACCCCTTTTCTACCCGGTAAACTTTTGACAAAAATCAGAGTTTCAAAAACATTTTTCACTACACCCACAAGGGATGCCACATGTACACCAATAAAACATCACACACCAATAATAAAATTCACCATTAAAAATAGTACGATACATAGCACGTAATAATTGGGACGAACCCCCAAAACACCTGTTCAGTCTACATGACAGTAACTCTATCGCCACGCAGCAGAATAAAAATAAAAGTTCAAATGAATAATCATAACATCACCATAAAACTTCAGCAATTAACTAATAGGGACAACTAATAAAGACCACCGTTCATCCCCCCGAGTGCTACGTATCAGAGCGACGACACCGACTCAACTAGCGAAGGTAGACATGCCTTCACTCGTAATCACCTGCACGTTATCAGCATAGGGGTAACATTCAAACAGAAGGGGTGAGATATCTAACATTATAATAGCATATATGATAGGCAATATGCTAGAGTTACGACAACTATATCTACCACTTCACAACAACATCAAATTGCAATCACCAAGAATTCATCACCAATGTCGTGAGTAAATGAATGAGATGCGACCCACACCAACGGGTATATGCATGTGGTACCAATCATCATCAATAAAATAGCCAACAAGGGCATCATCACCTATATCATCACCAAGTTTTTGAGCATCATCACCATCACCTATAGCTCCAAGGTCGAAGCCTTCATCACCAAAATAATGCATATGAAATGGATGCGACACCATGAACAATGCACCAGAGACAATCAACGACAATAGTCATCTAAGTGACACAACGACACCAATATCAACAAATGGTCATAGACCCCTCACCTATTGTTGCGTTAAAAACACACTTAGAGCAAGTGTACTCTACCGCAGAAGTAGTATAAAAGATTATCGTGTCCATAGGGATTAATTAGCAAGTACCAAACTAATTGAGATTATTTATTATTTAGACGAACGAATATTTGAATTGTAATGGAACAAATAAAAAAAGAAATAAATAACAATAATTGAAATACTAGATTTAATAAATGGGGAGAGGTCTAGGATCACGGTTTCACTTGCAAGCTTCGATTCCCCCTATGTCTAATCCTACCTGAATTCCCTTATTTTACTTAATTACCAATCCCTTTACTAAAACTATTAATCCGTTTGGTCATTCGCGATTAATATTATTTTTCCTAAATTAACCCTCGTTTGGTCATGCAAGAATTTAAATTCAGGAAAAGCATAAAGAGCAAAAAGGTTGAATGATTGGAAGACTAAATTATGGTTTGGTCATGCCCTAATTATAGCCCCAATTATCCTATAGGTCCACCAACTAATTGCAGTACGGTCGCTGATCAACTAATTGATTATAAACATGCAAAGGGTAGCTAATCCTAATCATGTGATAAAAACAATAGGACAATATTAATTAAAATAAAAATAGGAATTCAAACCAGAAATTAGAACATAAAAAGGTCTCTAAACATGCAAGATCCACCTAAGACCCTAGAAGAGGATTTAGCTATCCATAGTGTTCGAGAACAATAAAATAAAATTAAGAGTCATAAATTACAGAGATAAAAATAACCCGGAATAGAGAAATTTCTGATCCTGAAATTTTAGTCTCCTTTTTCTGCTCCAGAGCTCTCTCACGATGTCAAAAACGGGTACCAAATCTTCCTCCTCTCCTTGCCGTGTGTATTGTTGCTTGCGTTGTTTGTGTTTGTGTGCGGCACTCTTCCGTCAATTTCGCGTATGTACAGTCCTATTTATATTATTAGCCTTGCATTGCCAAAACTCCTTTTTCTTTCTATTCACGTCACTTTTCTTTCTCTCAATTTGATGGGCTTCACTTTTTGCTTGCCTTGAATTTGGGTTGCATCTCTTCCAATCATTTCACGGACCTCCATCTTTCTTCAATTGGGCTTGTTTCTTTAATTGATGCATGGGCCTTATACTTTTTTCCTTGTATTGTCTTTCAACTTAATTGCTAGCCCTTACATACAAATATATATATATATATATATTATTGACTTTAAACTGGACTTTCATTCTTTTTATGCATTTTCTTCTTTTCTGAAAAATATAGAGCAAATTAAGTTAATGATTTATATAATTAGTAATAATTGCTCTAAACAAGACCTGAAAATACCCTTAAAAATGCATTAAATTGGAGTTTATCACCTATCACCTTAGCCAATAAAATAGGCACATCACCTGTTATATCATCACCAATAACACCAATCATCACCAATAACACCAACACCTATAGAACAGTCTAACAACTTGATCAACAACCACTGACACCAAAGACACCAATAGATTTACAACATCAATGGCAACAACAATTTTACAACACCGAGAACAACGACTATTTACATCACCTGGAACAACAACGATTTTACAACACCAATGCCAACAACAATTATACGACACGAATGACAATACCAATTTACAGCACCAATGACAACTGTAACGCCCAAATATTTAATTAAATATTTAGGTATTCAATTATTTAATTTATTTTAGTTGGTGTAATTATATTAACGTTGGATTGAGAGGTGTGTAATTGGGTTTTAGGTGATGGCGTTAGTGATCGGGCTTAAGCTGGAGGAAAGCCCCGTGATCCAAGCCCACTAGCTAGGCGCATAGGAGAAGCGCCTAGGCTAGGGTTAGGTGTCATATGCGAATTGTTGAGAAAGAAAGAAAGGAGAGTTGCGAATAGAGAGAGGAGAAGAGAGAAAGGGGTACGGCGCGAATCCCAAGGGAGGAGAAGAAGAGGAGTTCGTTTATGCATGTTTGACTTGCCAGAAGTCAAAGGTGGAGCATCAGAAGCCTGCTGGACTGATGCAACCGTTAGAAATTCCGGAGTGGAAATGGGATAGCATTGCGATGGATTTTGTGACAGGATTGCCTAATACTGCGAAAGGGTATGATGCAATTTGGGTGATTGTTGACAGGTTGACAAAGTCGTCTCATTTTGTTCCTATCAGCATCACGTATCCGGTGTCGAAGTTGGCAGAAATTTATATCCGAGAGATTGTGAAGCTTCGTGGGGTTCCTAAGAGTATTGTTTCGGATAGGGATCCGAGGTTCACTTCAGATTTTTGGAAGAGTTTGCAAGAGGAGTTGGGGTCTAAGCTGAGGTTGAGTTCGGCATATCATCCTCAGACAGATGGTCAGTCAGAGAGGACGATTCAGTCATTAGAAGATTTGTTGAGGGCTTGTGTTTTGGAACAAGGAGGTTCGTGGGATTCTTACCTTTCGTTGATTGAGTTCACGTATAACAATAGCCACCATTCTAGTATCGGGATGGCACCTTTTGAAGCATTGTATGGTCGGAAGTGTAGAACCCCGTTGTGTTGGTATGAGTCTGGAGAGAGTGTGGTACTTGGACCAGAGATTGTTTGGGAGACGACAGAGAAGATAAAGTTGATCCGTGAGAAGATGAAGGCTTCGCAGAGTCGTCAGAAGAGTTATCATGACAAGAGGAGAAAAGATTTAGAGTTCCGGGAAGGTGAGCATGTATTTTTGAGAGTCACTCCAGTGACCGGTGTTGGCCGTGCTTTGAATTCGAAGAAGCTCACTCCTCGATTCATTGGTCCTTATCAGATTTTCGGGAGAGTTGGGAATGTGGCGTATAGAGTGGCTTTACCGCCAAATCTTTCGAATTTGCACGACGTGTTTCACGTGTCGCAACTTCGGAAATACATTTCGGATCCGTCTCATGTGATCCACATGGATGACGTGGAGGTGCGGGATAATCTCACGGTGGAGACTATGCCTGTACGGATTGAAAACCATGAGGTGAAGGTGTTAAGAGGCAAGGAGATTGCATTGGTGAAGGTGGTCTGGTTAGGAGCTGCTGGTGAAAGCATGACTTGGGAGTTGGAGAGTAAGATGCGGGAGTCCTATCCAAAGCTGTTTGATTCAGGTGAGTTTTCGAGGACGAAAACATTCTAAGTGGGGGAGAGTTGTAACGCCCAAATATTTAATTAAATTATTTAATTAAATATTTAGGTATTCAATTATTTATTTTATTTATTTTAGTTGGTGTAATTATATTAACGTTGGATTGAGAGGTGTGTAATTGGGTTTTAGGTGATGGCGTTAGTGATCGGGCTTAAGCTGGAGGAAAGCCCGTGATCCAAGCCCACTAGCTAGGCGCATAGGAGAAGCGCCTAGGCTAGGGTTAGGTGTCATATGCGAATTGTTGAGAAAGAAAGAAAGGAGAGTTGCGAATAGAGAGAGGAGAAGAGAGAAAGGGGTACGGCGCGAATCCCAAGGGAGGAGAAGAAGAGGAGTTCGCATAGTCCAAGGGAGCAGAGAGGAGCTGTGTTGCTGAGGTTCTGTTGGTGACTCGATCAAAAGAATTGGTGCTCTCCTACTATAAGGTAAGGGTGGGGTTCTTCCTTATAATAGGGTTTTATGATGGGGTTATGTGGGAATAGATCCTATGATGCCTAGGGTGTGATTTTGATGCGTAGTTTGATGGTAGGTGAATCGTAACTAGGTTGATTGAAAATACTTGCTTGTTGGTGATTGTTGTGACCCTAGACATTGGTGATTCGTTGTTGTTATAACTAATAGCATGCTAGGTGTTCGATAAAATGTTCGTTTGATGTTGTGATTCCCAAATTATGGTAATTGGCATTGGTGATTAAAAATTGATGAGCTAAATTGGTGATATGATTTGCATATGTGGTGTTTTGGTGAGTTTGGGTGATGCTGTTTTTGGCGCCCAGTGCATGGGCGCCGTGTTTGAGTCATGTTGCGTTCGGTCATGTTGCTGTTTTTGGCGCCCTGGGTGTGGGCGCCGTGTTCCAGTGTGTGCTGTGTTGCGCACTGTTGGCGCCGGGGCGCCATGGGCGCCGTGTCTGGTGGTGTGTGCGTGTGCCAGTGTGTGTTGCGCGCGGAGTCTTGGCGCAGGGGCGCCATGGGCGCCTGTGTCTGGGTGTGTTGTGCGTTGTGTCTTGGCGCAGGGGCGCCAATGGCGCCAAATCCTGCTGTGTTGCCTGCTGGGCGCCTCCCTGGGCGCCATATCCTGCCATGTTGCGTTTCTGTGTTGCCTGGGCGCCAAGGGCGCCAGTTCCTGTTGATGGCCAGTTCCCAGCGTGTTCCCTACTAGGCGCCCAGTGCCTGGGCGCCATTTTCAGGATGTTGCTTAATTTTTCCCCGGTTTTGTTTTTGACATATCTTTTGACTCGGGAGTCCGATTTAGACGTTTCAAAATGTTTTGGAAAGCTTATTCAGAGGCCTAACTGAATATTCTAATTTGAGTCAAAGTGGACCATTTTTCTGGAAAAGTTGTTTACCGTTGGTGTAGTCGTTAAATGGTGATGTTTTGCAAGAAAATTGTCGTGTCTCTAATACTTTGAAAAATTGTCGTTTGTCTCCGGTGTTGTGAAAAACCCTCGTGTCTCAAATGTTTTAGAAAATTGTCGTCATCTTGGTGTATTGGTGCTGTTTTGGAAAATTGTTGTCTTCTTGGTGTCTTGGTGTTGTTTTGGAGATTGTTGTCCTCTAGGTGTCTTGGTGCGGTTTGATGCTAGGTGTGAAGGCTCAAACCTTGGTGTTGTTGGAACTAGGTGTGAAGGTTCCAAGTCTTGGTGCTCCGATGTGTCGGGTGGTTGGTGTTTTTGGTGTCGTTGTGGCTAGGTGTGAAAGCCCAACTTAGGTGATATTTGGTGATTGTTGTTGGTGTGTCACATTGTGACTAATTTGGTGATTGTCTGTGTGCATTCATGGTGTCGCATACAGCATATGCATTATTTTGGTGAAGACCTTTGGTCTTGGAGCTAGGTGTGAAAGCTCAAATTTTTCTAAAACTGGTGAGCCTGGTGTGAAAGCTCTCAATTTTTGGTGACGCCCCTATTTACGGGCAAGACTTTTGGTGATTTGGTACCACATGCATATGCCCGTTGGTGTGGGTTGCATTCATGCATCGTCATGACATCTGGTGACTGATTGTGGTGTTTATAGTTGATGTATAATTATAATTGATGTGTGTTTACGATTTGGTGTGCGTAGTGAGGTGGTAGACATAGTTGTCGTATTCTAGCATATTTCCTATCATTTTATGCTATTATATTGGAGATATCTCACCCCTTCTGTTTGAATGTTACCCCTATGCGGTAACGTGCAGGTGATTGCGAGTGAAGGCTTAGGTACCTTCGCTATTCTGAGTCGGTGTCGTCGGTGTCATTTGCTTTGATGTGTAACATTCAAGGGGGGATAAACGCTAAACTTTGGATTATTATATTTTGTTATTTGGAGTCTGTTTGAGTGATTTCTAGTCGCAATATCAGTGCAAGTATACACGTCGTACAAGTAATAAAGTGGATAAAAATAAGAGATCGTTCCCACGAGGATTGATTTTACTTTCAAAGTTCAAGTCTTCAAAACACAAGTGAAACAAGTAATAAATCGGCACTACAAGTTGGTATTAAGACTAAGAACGTAGATAAAACAAGTAAACAAGAAGTGGTCGTGAATATGGAAGAGTATGAGTTGGATTGCTGCATGCAAGTAAATCTCCTCTAGTCAGACGTTATAACGTTTACACGTTAACACGTACAAATGCTATGCTGTATAGACGTTATAACGTTTGAACGCTGTTGCAAAGAGCTGTGCTTTTCAGTCACAAAACGTCAGAGCTTCAAGTACTAGAATTCCTATGTCTAGGTTCTAAGTAGGCCTACTCCTGTATTTTAAGTACCCACAGCAATGTCCTATGAACTATTATCCATTCTATGTCTAGACTTAGACAAAAATGCCTAAATGTCTTTAGTGCACCTTTTTATTCACATAAATTTTTGAGTTCTTTTCATAGACCATGTCTGTACCTATGAATCTACTTATTTTAAGTGGCCAATTTCAAAACAAGTTTGGAAATATTAACATGCAAAGATTTAAAACGCATAAACATCAATACTTCATAGCATTAAACTAGAGGTTCATTACATGCAAAACAACAACCCAACTACAAATATTTAGCTCATGCTGAGCATCTTTACAGAAAGAAGAGGAAATGAAATCCAAATACCGTACATAGAGAAAAGGAAACTAAACGCAGAAGATACGCCTAAGTAGCCTTCCTTCATGCACGCTGTAGAGACGTTGCAACGTCTGAGCTTCACAGTAGTGGTTGCGAATGGAAATAAAAAAATGGAGCTTGAGAAGAGTTCGGATGAAGAAGTCTGTGTCCAGAACTTCTTTTAGAAAACTCTCTCTGAAAATGGAGGAAGGTGGATGATGAATGGATAAATCCCCCTGATGCCTCCCCTGCCTTTCCTTTTCTAGAGAGAGAATAGCCAAAGAACAAATGGTCACATGCTTGCTGATGTCATTCCCCACTTTCCAAGCTTGCTTGTAAATAAAATATTCCTGAAATGACACTGCACTGCTACAGTGCGTCAGCCGCGTCAGCGTTGAGTAGAGAGAAGATCTTCTGCACTTCTAGATCTTTGACTATCATTTCTTGCGCGCCAAAAATGAGATACTTCTTTCTTGTTCTGCTGCCATTCTTCAGACGTGATGAGGGACGTTGCCACGCTCAGTTTACTGCATGAACACGAGAAGCATCAAAACGCTCACAAAGGCGCCAATTGGTGCCAAAATGCATAGGATTTGTAATTGAGCCCCTTTCTAACTAAAAAGCGATAAACTAACAGAAACTTAATAGAAACAACCTACTATTGCCAGAGAACTTGCATGATTTAACTTTGAATAAGTATAAATAACTCATATAAATATGAGTTATCACACCCCCAAACTTAAACCATTGCTTGTCCTCAAGAAATCAAAACACAACATATGAAAAGATGTATGAAATTAAATACACCAGCAGTTTACACCCTATTCACCCATTTGATCAAAAATTATCCTCAAGGGGCTAATTTCTTCAGACTTACACTCACGCACCAATTCACAATTACATTCTAGATTCATTACTGCCCAAAGTGAGTGTGTGATCACTGTATCAATTCCATTCCTAGCTAGGTTCAGAAGCTACCCTAGCCTATGAAAGAGTGGTTTCCATATGGTGAGAGTATAACATCTTTCCAAAATAGAGAGTAGGCTAACATTTCCACATAAGACATGAGGGTTATTTTAAGCACGACAAAGGGTCTTAATTGGATGCTAGGACTAGATTAGTGCAAACTACTTTTCTGACTCACACAACGCAAAACACACAGAGGACTGCAACCCCCTCATTACTAAGCAACTTTCATTTGATTCACTTCGCTTTTGGTTTGGAGTTTTTATTTTATTTTTTTTATTGAGACAATTGGAACAGACACACTTTTTGGTCTTTTTGGAGTAGACGTTATAACGTTTATAGATGAGACGCTACAACGCTTGATAACACATAACACAACACGAAAACACACACGGCATACATTATAACGTTACGGGTAGACGTTACAACGCTGCACTCACACTACACATGCATTACTCATCCTACAGTCTTTGCACCCAGCCTTAGTACAACCTGATATACCCCCAACTTAGTTTCTACTGCTACTCTAAGTTTTTAATCAAGTTTCATAATCACCATAGTCAACCAAAACTAGCTTTAGCATCAAATAGTCCCTAGCTAACTAGGTTTTCCTCAAAACAGAGTTTGTGTGGAAGCAGTAATCAATTCTATTCATCTAAGCATGCATCAGCTACTCACACAAATTCACACATAGTCATTACTAGATTTAGCCCAAAGAGAAACATTTTTGATGATTAATAGAGTAGGAAAGTAAACTGATTTCGCATTTGATTTTATGCATACACAAAACATAAAAATGATCCTCCCCCCCCCCCCCCCACACAGAAAGATGAGCAATGTCCTCACTGCTCACTGATTTTTAAAAAATGGGAGAGGAACACTCAAACACAACACAAGCAAACAAACTACTGACTACTACCTATCCAGACGTTGTCACGTTGGATAGTTATTTATTCGTACTGAAATTAAAAACGATTTAACTGCTAAAAAGAGGGCTAAACTACTTGTTCAGAACACCAGACCTGAGCCTTCCACTCTGTCTGGCGGGGATGCCTGCTTGAGCAGTCTTCTTTTTCTTTTCCTTTTTCTTCATCTCTCCTCCTGCCTCTGTAGCGGTTGTGGTTTCATCAGAGCCTATCACTCCTGAACTATCACCAGCAGCAACTGCAACTTCAGTTTCTTGGGGCAACTTTGCACTGCTCTCAGCAATTCTTTTCTTTGCTTCCTCCCATGCTTTCTGTTTTGCCAGCTTTGCAGGATTAACTTGTTGTTGTTCTTTGGGTTCCACCTGGGCTTGTTCACCCTCTGGTTCTTGAGACGCTGGAACGTCTGCAGCTTCTTCTTCAGCAACAACAGCAGGAGCATTCTCTAAACCACTAGCAGCAACAAATGCTGCACTGGTAGCAGTGGCTGGCTTGCCTTTTGCAGCTTCAGATTTCTTCCTTACCTGCAACTTTTGCCTTTTGGTTGTAGCAGCATCAGCCGGTTGTTCTTCTTCTTCACCAGATCTGGTTTCTTTACTTGCAGCAGCTAATTCATGCCTTTTTGATAAACTCCAAATTAGTGCATTTTTAGAGATATTTTTGAGTCATTTTCAGAGCAATTATATACAATTATATAAATTACTAACTTAATTTGCTCTATTTTTGCAGAAAAGGAGAAAAGATAAAATTGAATATATATATATATATATATATATATATATATATATTATTATTATGTGTGTGCTTGAAAGAAATGGGGTTGCATGTTTTAAAAAGAAATAGGCCCAATTCTTAATGGAGGCCCATGACAAATCAAAAATAGACCAACCAACTTGTGGAGAAAGAAATCACCCACTGAACCTAGGCAGAAAAAGAATAAAAACGTGAAATCAACACAATTGGGAGTGAGGAAACAGTAGCCGCGAACGTGAATGAACCAACAGTAGCGCCGGCAACGAGAGGAGGAGTTTTGGGTACCCGTTCTTGACACCGTGAGAGAGCTCTGGAGCAGAAAAAGGAGATTGAATATTCAGAATAAAAATTTCTCTATTCCGGGTTATTTTTATCTCTGTAATTTATGACTCCTAATTTTATTTTATTGTTCTCGAACACTAGGGATAGCTAAATCCTCTTCTAGGGTCTTAGGTGGATCTTGCATGTTTAGAGACCTTTTTATGTTCTAATTTCTGGTTTGAATTCCTATTTTTATTTTAATTAATATTGTCCTATTGTTTTTATCACATGATTAGGATTAGCTACCCTTTGCATGTTTATAATCAATTAGTTGATCAGCGACCGTACTGCAATTAGTTGGTGGACCTATAGGATAATTGGGGCTATAATTAGGGCATGACCAAACCATAATTTAGTCTTCCAATCATTCAACCTTTTTGCTCTTTATGCTTTTCCTGAATTTAAATTCTTGCATGACCAAACGAGGGTTAATTTAGGAAAAAGAATATTAATCGCGAATGACCAAACGAATTAATAGTTTTAGTAAAGGGATTGGTAATTAAGTAAAATAAGGGAATTCAAGTAGGAATTAGACATAGGGGAATCGAAGCTTGCAAGTGAAACCGTGACCCTAGACCTCTCTCAATCGATTAAATTTAGTATTTTAATTATTGTTATTTATTTCTTTTTTTATCTGTTCCATTACAATTCAAATATTCGTTCGTCTAAATAATAAATAATCTCGATTAGTTTGGTACTTGTTAATTAATCCCTGTGGAGACGATAATCTTTTATACTACTTCTGCGAAGGAGTACACTTGCTCTAAGTGTGTTTTTAACGCAACACTTTTCTTCTTCCCAAATGGATTCTGGGTGGGTACAGTCTTGACTCTTTGCTTTTTGGGTGGGGACATGAGTTGTGGGTCTGGGTTACTTCCAACATCAGTTGCTTCAGACGTTGCCACGTCTCCACCGGGTACCTCTTGAATGGATGGTTGTGATGTGTCTTTAATTGGTTCAGGTTGAGTGGGGGATGGTTGTGATGTGGGTTGATCTTGAGGTTTAGATTGTGGTGTTTTGGGGATATTTTGGTCATAGGTGGATGGTTCTTTAGGTGAGGGTTGGGATTGTTTGGCTTTTGGTGATGGTGGTGTGGGCTTGGCTGCTTTGGATTGTTTCTTGGATGGTTCTTTGACTGTTTGGGTTGGTGGAGAGTCAGCCTCAATATCCGTCTTATCACTGGAGCTTCCTTTCTCTTCAGAATTTGTTTCTTCCTCTTCATCACTTAGGATTTCCATGCTCACCTTCTTTGATTCCTCTTCAGCAAGGCATCTCCTAAGCAACTGATCTTGACACATCTTATACAGATAGGGCTCATCCCAAAAATAGTGCTTCACGGTGTGGAAGAACTTTTTTCTTTGCTGATGGTTGAAATCCACAGGCACAATCTTGCTGACTAGGAAGTTGACTATATCAGCATACCAGGGTGCAGTAGCATCAGACGTTATAACGTTTGAAGAAATTGCCATAGACGTGGTAACGTCTTCAGCTACTGTGGCTACTGTCAGCAGTTTTTCATCAGGGAAATTTTCTTTTATCTCTTCTTCACATGTACCTGCATCAACATTCTCAAGTCTAGAAAGGTGATCAGCAACTTGGTTCTCCACCCCCTTTTATCATGAATTTCCAAGTCAAATTCTTGAAGGAGGAGGACCCATCTGATGAGTCTTGGCTTTGCATATTTTTTAGCAATCAAATACTTGATGGCTGAGTGATCAGTAAAAACAATAATTTTTGCACCCACCAAGTATGATCTAAATTTGTCAAAAGCAAACACAACAGCCAGTAACTCTTTCTCAGTTACAGTATAATTTAATTGGGCATCATCTAAGGTTTTACTAGCATAATTGATAGAGTGAAAAATTTTGCCATACCTTTGACCCAATACAGCTCCCACAGCGTAGTCACTCGCATCACACATTAATTCAAATGGTTTGGACCAGTCAGGAGTGACTATCACAGGAGCCGTTACAAGAGCAGTCTTCAATTTCTGAAAGGCTTCATGACATTGCTCATCAAAGTTGAAGACGTTATCACGTTGCAGCAGCAGACACAAAGGTTTGGAAATTTTTGAGAAATCTTTGATAAATCTTCTGTAAAAACCAGCATGCCCTAAGAAACTTCTAACACCTTTGACAGTGGTAGGTGGAGGTAATTTGTCAATAACATCAATTTTTGCTTTATCAACCTCCAACCCTTTCTTTGAAATCTTATGCCCCAAAACAATTCCTTCTTGAACCATAAAGTGGCATTTCTCCCAGTTGAGCACTAAGTTGGTCTCTTCACATCTTACTAGAACTCCTTCTAAGTTATCCAAGCATGCCTTGTATGAGTCTCCATAGACTGAAAAGTCATCCATGAAAACTTCCATGGATTTTTCAATAAAATCAGAGAATAAAGCCATCATACACCTCTGGAATGTTGCAGGAGCATTACACAGCCCAAATGACATCCTTCTGAAGGCAAAGGTACCATAAGGACAAGTGAATGTGGTCTTCTCTTGGTCTTCAGGCACAATAACTATCTGGTTATATCCTGAGTAACCATCAAGGAAACAATAGAATTCTTTGCTTGCAAGTCTATCCAACATCTGGTCAATAAATGGCAGAGGAAAATGGTCCTTCTTGGTTGCTTTGTTCAGCTTCCTGTAGTCCATACATATCCTCCATTCAGTCACTGTCCTTGTTGGAATCAATTCATTTTTGTCATTGGTCACCACAGTAACTCCACCCTTCTTCGGTACACATTGAACTGGGCTCACCCATGAGCTGTCACTGATTGGGTAGATGATTCATGCGTCTAACCATTTGATGATTTCCTTCTTGACCACCTCCTTCATTATTGGGTTCAATCGCCTTTGCCCTTCAATGCTGTTCTTTGCATTCTCTTCCAAGACAATTCTGTGCATACAAATTGTGGGACTGATACCCTTGATATCCGCCATTTGCCAACCAATAGCTTTCTTATGTCTTTTCAAGGTGCTAATGAGATCACTTTCCTGCTCTTGTGAGAGATTAGAAGAAATGATCACAGGTAAAGAATCATTTTCCCCTAAAAAGACATACTTTAGGTGATCAAGTAACACCTTCAGCTCCAGCGTGGGTGGTTCTTCAATGGAAGGAACTTTCTTCTTGATATTGGAGTCTTCTTGCCCCAAAGATTCATACTTCTTTGTCCACGCCTTGGGTACAGGAGAGTCAGACGTGACAACGTCTGCAGTTGACGTTGTAACGTTTTGCGGAACAGCTTCTTCTGCTAACAACTCTTGAATCTCATCATTGCCCAGAATCTTCTCCAAGTGGTCCTTATCTTTATTGAATTGTTTTTGACCCACATGGTCAAGGGCAACCACAAAGGAACATTCCTCTGTGTTAGGTTCTGGATACTTGAGTGCGTTGAGGACGTTGAACTTGACTTCTTGGTCATTGACCCTCATGATTAATTCTCCTTTCTGCACATCAATGAGTGTCCTTCCAGTGGCTAGAAATGGTCGCCCCAAGATGATAGGAACTTCCTTATCTGCATCAAAATCCAAAATAACAAAGTCCACTGGAAAAACAAATTTGTCAACTTTAATCAAAACATCTTCTAATATGCCCTCAGGATAAACTCTACTTTTATCAGCTAAGGTAAGACTTAAAGAAGTAGGTCTGGCAGTTCCTATACCAAGTTTATCATAAATGGACTTGGGCATCAAGTTAATACTTGCCCCCAAGTCACATAAAGCTTTGCCAAGGTAAAAATCTCCAATGGAGCATGGTATAGTAAAACTGCCAGGATCCTTCAGTTTTCTAGGGAGTTTATTCTGCATAATTAAGCTACATTCTTCAGTTAAAGCAATAGTTTCAAATTCCCCTAGCCTTCTTCTTTTGGTGATGATGTCCTTTAGGAACTTGGCATAGTTTGGCATCTGCTGTAGAGCTTCAACCAAGGGAAGGTTTATGTGTAGCTGTTTGAGCATCTCCATGAACTTGCTGAATTGCTTGTCTCCATGAGCTTTCTTTAGTCTTTGAGGGTAGGGTGGAGGAGGATATTCAGGTACAAGCTTAGGTACAGTCTTGATTCCTGGTTCAAAACTAGACGTTGTAACATCTGGCTTAGATATCACAATATCTGGAATATTCTTCTCTTTTTCTCCACTTTTGTTTTTCTCTTTTTCCTTCTCTGGCACCTCGGGTTCCTCAGGCATAGGTGGTTCAGGATACTCAGTGCCACTTCTCAATGAGATAGCATTTACCTGTGCATTCACCACATCTTTACCGTTTGACTTAGATGATGATGGTGTTTCAGTTGTAGATGGAAGAGATCCATTCTGCCTTTGAGTAAGAGCTGAGGCTATCTGCCCAATTTGGTTCTCCAAAGTTTTGATTGAAGACTCATGGGTTTGCAAGGTTGCCTTACAATCGCTTATGAAAGTTTTCATCAAGGCTTCCAAATTGCTGTTGTTGTTATTCTGCATATACTGCCTTTGTTGTTGAGGGGGAAATCCTGGGGGTATTGCAGGAGCAGTATCGCTAGCATTCAAAGCATTGTTGCTTTTCCAACCAAAGTTTGGGTGATTTCTCCAATTTGAGTTGTAGGAGTTGGAGTAAGGACTGTTACATTTGTTATGGGATACAAAGTTTACAGACTGAGGGTTATAGGGACACTCTTCGTAGATATGCCCTTCTTCACAATAGACACACACTACTCCCCCAGATGGTGTTGGTTCAACAGTTGCAGCAGTCTGTCTTTCAGACGTTCCAACGTTTGAGTTAAACGTTGCCACGTTTGGAGTACTCATGTTTTTAATCATGTTGGTCAGGGAAGCAACCTGGGCAGAAAGAGCAGTTACTTCACTTATCTCATGGACACCAGCCTTCTTTCCGGGAGTGAATCTTTCAGAAGGCCAATGGGCATTATGAGTGGCTATGTCTTCAATAAGCTTGCATGCCTCAGAGAAAGACATGTTCAATATGACACCGCCTGATGAAGCATCAAGTATAAGCCTGGTAGGCTGATCTAGACCATTGTAAAAAGTCTCCATTTGAATAACCACGGGAATGCCATGGTGTGGGCACATTCTCAGTAATTCCTTCCATCTTTCCCAAGCCTCAAACAATGATTCCCCTTCCATTTGTTTGAAAGAAGTGATATCATTTCTCAACTTGGTATTTTTGTTGGGAGGGAAGTATTTTCCAAGAAATTTTTCAGCTAGCTCATCCCAAGTGTGAATTGAATTTGGCTCCAAGGAGTTCAACCAATTTTTGGCCTTATCCTTGAGAGAATATGGGAATAACTTCAATCTGAAGGCATCTTCTGAGACTCCAGGGATGATAAAGTTGCTACACACATCCAAAAATTGCCTTAGATGTGCATAAGGATCTTCTTGAGGGAAACCCCCAAATTGCCCTGCAGTCTGCAGCATTTGGAACATCATTGGCTTGAATTCAAAGTGACCAGTATGAATGGGTGGTCTTGCAATGCCTGTTTGTAAATGGGCAGGATTGAGCACGGCATAATCACGCATAGGCCTGTCTCTATCATTGACCATGTCTTGTGGCACTGCATTGATGAGTTGCTGTCTCTGCCAGTGTTCATCATCAACATATGTCTCTGTATGAGTCTGTGGTCCACGGCCACGTCCTCTTCCTCCAGCATCAGAGTGCCTTCCTCCTCTTGGAGTGGGTCCACCTCTAGAGCTTCTACCACCAGTACCATGTTCAGACATGATTGGCGGCTGGAATTGCTGTTGTTGTTGCCGCTTTCTTAACCTTTGTTGTCTCCTTAGTTGCCTGAAGGTTCTTTCAGGTTCTGGATAGAATTCAGGCGCAGATCCACTCCCTGGTTCAGTTGAACTAGAGCTTGAACTGGAACTAAGCATACGCTGTAACGTTTACCTGTTCACACACAGAAACAACGAACAACACAGCAGAATTCTTTCACCTAGTGTTTTAATACTTTTTGAGCAATAAAAGTTAAATTCAATCCCCGGCAACGGCGCCAAAAACTTGTTTGCGTGATTTCTAGTCGCAATATCAGTGCAAGTATACACGTTGTACAAGTAATAAAGTGGATAAAAATAAGAGATCGTTCCCACGAGGATTGATTTTACTTTCAAAGTTCAAGTCTTCAAAACACAAGTGAAACAAGTAATAAATCGGCACTACAAGTTGGTATTAAGACTAAGAACGTAGATAAAACAAGTAAACAAGAAGTGGTCGTGAATATGGAAGAGTATGAGTTGGATTGCTGCATGCAAGTAAATCTCCTCTAGTCAGACGTTATAACGTTTACACGTTAACACGTACAAATGCTATGATGTATAGACGTTATAACGTTTGAACGCTGTTGCAAAAGAGCTGTGCTTTTCAGTCACAAAACGTCAGAGCTTCAAGTACTAGAATTCCTATGTCTAGGTTCTAAGTAGGCCTACTCCTGTATTTTAAGTACCCACAGCAATGTCCTATGAACTATTATCCATTCTATGTCTAGACTTAGATAAAAATGCCTAAATGTCTTTAGTGCACCTTTTCATTCACATAAATCTTTGAGTTCTTTTCATAGACCATGTCTGTACCTATGAATCTACTTATTTTAAGTGGCCAATTTCAAAACAAGTTTGGAAATATTAACATGCAAAGATTTAAAACGCATAAACATCAATACTTCATAGCATTAAACTAGAGGTTCATTACATGCAAAACAACAACCCAACTACAAATATTTAGCTCATGCTGAGCATCTTTACAGAAAGAAGAGGAAATGAAATCCAAATACCGTACATAGAGAAAAGGAAACTAAACGCAGAAGATACGCCTAAGTAGCCTTCCTTCATGCACGCTGTAGAGACGTTGCAACGTCTGAGCTTCACAGTAGTGGTTGCGAATGGAAATAAAAAAATGGAGCTTGAGAAGAGTTCGGATGAAGAAGTCTGTGTCCAGAACTTCTTTTAGAAAACTCTCTCTGAAAATGGAGGAAGGTGGATGATGAATGGATAGATCCCCCTGATGCCTCCCCTGCCCTTCCTTTTCTAGAGAGAGAATAGCCAAAGAACAAAGGGTCACATGCTTGCTGATGTCATTCCCCACTTTCCAAGCTTGCTTGTAAATAAAATATTCCTGAAATGACACTGCACTGCTACAGTGCGTCAGCCGCGTCAGCGTTGAGTAGAGAGAAGATCTTCTGCACTTCTAGATCTTTGACTATCATTTCTTGCGCGCCAAAAATGAGATACTTCTTTCTTGCTCTGCTGCCCTTCTTCAGACGTGATGAGGGACGTTGCCACGCTCAGTTTACTGCATGAACACGAGAAGCATCAAAACGCTCACAAAGGCGCCAATTGGTGCCAAAATGCATAGGATTTGTAATTGAGCCCCTTTCTAACTAAAAAGCGATAAACTAACAGAAACTTAATAGAAACAACCTACTATTGCCAGAGAACTTGCATGATTTAACTTTGAATAAGTATAAATAACTCATATAAATATGAGTTATCACACCCCCAAACTTAAACCATTGATTGTCCTCAAGAAATCAAAACACAACATATGAAAAGATGTATGAAATTAAATACACCAGCAGTTTACACCCTATTCACCCATTTGATCAAAAATTATCCTCAAGGGGCTAATTTCTTCAGACTTACACTCACGCACCAATGCACAATTACATTCTAGATTCATTACTGCCCAAAGTGAGTGTGTGATCACTGTATCAATTCCATTCCTAGCTAGGTTCAGAAGCTACCCTAGCCTATGAAAGAGTGGTTTCCATATGGTGAGAGTATAACATCTTTCCAAAACAGAGAGTAGGCTAACATTTCCACATAAGACATGAGGGTTATTTTAAGCACGACAAAGGGTCTTAATTGGATGCTAGGACTAGATTAGTGCAAACTACTTTTCTGACTCACACAACGCAAAACACACAGAGGACTGCAACCCCCTCATTACTAAGCAACTTTCATTTGATTCACTTCGCTTTTGGTTTGGAGTTTTTTTTTTATTTTTTTTATTGAGACAATTGGAGTACCCTGTATTTGTTTCGGGGAAATTGCAGCAAACACAGAGAACATGTGGATTTTTCCACTTATTTGAAACAGACACACTTTTTGGTCTTTTTGGAGTAGACGTTATAACGTTTATAGATGAGACGCTACAACGCTTGATAACACATAACACAACACGAAAACACACACGGCATACGTTATAACGTTACGGGTAGACGTTACAACGCTGCACTCACACTACACATGCATTACTCATCCTACAGTCTTTGCACCCAGCCTTAGTACAACCTGATATACCCCCAACTTAGTTTCTACTGCTACTCTAAGTTTTTAATCAAGTTTCATAATCACCATAGTCAACCAAAACTAGCTTTAGCATCAAATAGTCCCTAGCTAACTAGGTTTTCCTCAAAACAGAGTTTGTGTGGAAGCAGTAATCAATTCTATTCATCTAAGCATGCATCAGCTACTCACACAAATTCACACATAGTCATTACTAGATTTAGCCCAAAGAGAAACATTTTTGATGATTAATAGAGTAGGAAAGTAAACTGATTTCGCATTTGATTTTATGCATACACAAAACATAAAAATGATCCTCCCCCCCCCCCCCCCCACAGAAAGATGAGCAGTGTCCTCACTGCTCACTGATTTTTAAAAAATGGGAGAGGAACACTCAAACACGACACAAGCAAACAAACTACTGACTACTAACTATCCAGACGTTGTCACGTTGGACAGTTATTTATTCGTACTGAAATTAAAAACGATTTAACTGCTAAAAAGAGGGATAAACTACTTGTTCAGAACACCAGACCTGAGCCTTCCACTCTGTCTGGCGGGGATGCCTGCTTGAGCAGTCTTCTTTTTCTTTTCCTTCTTCTTCATCTCTCCTCTTGCCTCTGTAGCGGTTGTGGTTTCATCAGAGCCTATCACTCCTGAACTATCACCAGCAGCAACTGCAACTTCAGTTTCTTGGGGCAACTTTGCACTGCTCTCAGCAATTCTTTTCTTTGCTTCCTCCCATGCTTTCTGTTTTGCCAGCTTTGCAGGATTAACTTGTTGTTGTTCTTTGGGTTCCACCTGGGCTTGTTCACCCTCTGGTTCTTGAGACGCTGGAACGTCTGCAGCTTCTTCTTCAGCAACAACAGCAGGAGCATTCTCTAAACCACTAGCAGCAACAAATGCTGCACGGGTAGCAGTGGCTGGCTTGCCTTTAGCAGCTTCAGATTTCTTCCTTACCTGCAACTTTTGCCTTTTGGTTGTAGCAGCATCAGCCGGTTGTTCTTCTTCTTCACCAGGTCTGGTTTCTTTACTTGCAGCAGCTAATTCATGCATTTTCTTCTTCCCAAATGGATTCTGGGTTAATTAAACAGGTGTTATGGGCTTAGTCCCTTTTTGCCAGAGTTATTTATATCGTATTAGACATTTTATTTAGTGATGAATGTGTGACATCCCTTTTGAAGTATGAAATAAATTTTTGAAACTCTGATTTTATTAAATAATTACCGGGTAGAAAAGGGGTGTTACAACAACGACCACCGGGACAGCCACCCAGGCGCCCAGCCACCAACGACCACAGACAGGCAGGAACGGGCGCCCAGCAACAGGGCGCCAACAAGCAACATCATCCAGCAGGAACTGGCGCCTAGCAACAGGGCGCCAACAGGCAACAGCAACAAACAGGAACTGGCGCCCAGCAACAGGGCGCCAACAGGCAACAGCAACAAACAGGAACTGGCGCCCAGCAACAGGGCGCCAACAGGCAATAGCAACAAACAGGAATTGGCGCCCAGCAACAGGGTGCCAATAGCATCAGCACAGAATTGGGGTGTGGCGCCTGGGGACAGGGCGCCAACACCAGCAACAACCAAATAGGACATGGCGCCCAGGGATGGGGCGCCTAGCACAACAACAGCAAAAATAGACTTGGCGCACAGGAGCAGGGCGCCTAGCACAACAACACAGAAAATGGCGCCCAGGAGCAAGGCGCCTAGCAGGCCAACAACACAGAAACTGGCGCCCAGGAGCAAGGCGCCTAGCAGGCCAACAACACAGAAACTGGCGCCCAGGAGCAAGGCGCCCAGCAGGCCAACAACACAGAAAATGGCGCCAAGGATCAGGGCGCCTAAATCAGCAACAAGCACAGAAGCATGCACAGGGCATGGCGCCTAGGAGCAGGGCGCCTAAATCAGCAGGGAACACAGGGGCAGTGACACAGACATGGCGCCCAGGAGCATGACGCCGTTTCCAGCAACCAAGAGAGCAACAACATTTGCAACACACAACATCAATGGCGCCCATGGCGCCTAGGGATCACTTTTTTTTTTTGATTTCCACCATGATCAATCACCAAACACCAAATTGCAATCATCATGAATACATTCAAACATCACCAAATAAACACCAAACAAAATCAAAGAGACAACATAGGGCCTATCTCCCACATAACACCCATCATACACCCTATTATAAAGGTAGAAGCCACCCTTACCTTAGATTTGCCGAATACGAGATCCCCTTGCACGAAAACTCCAAAGGACCACAGCAACAAAAGCTCCTCTCCTCTTTCTCCTTGGTTGCGCCGTCCCCTTCTCTTTTCTCTTCGCAATCTCTCTTTTCTTTCTTCCAAAATGTACAAGTGATCCAAACCCTAGCTAATGCCCTCACCTATGCGCCTATGCCATTGGGCTCTTGGATCACGGGCCTCCTTCTACTACTCAGCTTAAATTACTAAACACCACTCCCTGATTTTAAATGAAACACCATATCATTATTTTAATGTGACTATACCAATGAAATACCTAAATAATTTAATTAATTAAATAATTAATTTATTTGGGCGTTACACCATGAACTGAAAGGAAGAAGGATCGTATGTTGCCTTCCAGTGCTATATGTGTGGTTGACCGCTCACGTGCTCAAAAGGAAAAACAGTGCCTTCTGTCCTATTTCTGAACTAACAAATATGGAATCACAAACCTACAGTGACAAGGAGTGGAGACAGATATTCATGGGGCTCAAAGAAGAATCTGTGCGTTGGTACCCGTTGGCAACGGGAGTAGTACAAGTACTTTTCTCATGCGGTGGATTCCCTAATGTACCACTCAGCTGATTACGAATTTTGAGGAAGTGACATTCGCCCACCTAGCACGAGATAAAAACAAGTTTGCCGATGCCTTGGCTACTCTAGCTGCGATGTTTAAATTAAATGTCAACGCAGAGATCCAACCCATCCGCATAAAAAGTCAAGGATGAACCAGCATATTATGCCGATGTAGAAGAAGAGACAGACAACAAACCATGGATCTATGATATAAAGCGGTACATCCAATTTGGAGAATACCCAGCAGGCGCGAATGACGTAGACAAAAAGACGATTAGAAAGTTGGCGATGACTTTCTTTTTGACTGGAGAAATACTTTAAAAGAGAAGTCAAGATGGTACCTTGTTGAGGTGCGTAGATGCTAAGGAAGCTAAGAGAGTTATGATCGAAGTGCATGAGGGAATCTGTGGGACACATGCAAATGGTCATATGATGGCTTGTAAAATCATGAGAAGTAGTTTCTACTGGTCTACCATGGAGGCTGATTGCGTAGCACATGTAAGGAAATGCCCCAAATGTCAGTTATACGCCAATAGAATCAATGCACCTCCTTTTCCTCTACACAATATGATGAGCCATTGGCCGTTTTCCATGTGGGGAATAGATGTTATCGGGCCAATTAATCCCAAAGCATCAAATGGGCACCGATTCATATTAGTGGCAATTGATTATTTCACTAAATGGATAGAAGCTTCCTCGTATGCTAGTATTTCCCAAAAAGTGTTCGCCAAGTTCCTGAAGAAGGACGTCATATGCCGGTATGGGATTCCTGAAAGAATAATCACAGACAATGCTCCTAACCTCAATGGTACAGAAATACAGAGGCTATGCGAAAACTTCAAAATCAAGCATCACAACTCAACTCCCTACAGGCCCCAGATGAATGGCGCGGTGGAAGCAGCTAATAAGAACATCAAAAGGATCGTTGCCAAGATGGTGGTTAATTACAAAGATTGGCATGAGATGCTGCCATATGCTCTACATGCGTATCGTACTAATATACGATCTACCACTGGGGGCAACACCATTTTCTTTGGTATACAGGATGGAGGCAGTATCCCCCGTCGAAGTTGAAATACCATCCCTAAGAGTGTTGATGGAAGTAGAGTTGGAAGAGTCAGAATGGGTGAAGGCCCGATATGAGCAGTTAAACATGATTGATGAGAAGAGACTGACAGTTATTTGTCATGGGCAGTTGTACCAGAGTAGGATGGCCAGAGCCTTTAATAAGAAAGTCCGCCGAAGAGAATTTCAGCCTGGGGACTTGGTATTAAAGAAGCTACTTGTAACACCCCGGTATTTTTATCGAGTAAAAATACCCAAGTGCACCATTCCTAAAACATCAGAGATATAAAGTTCCTGCATAGATACTAAACACTGCAATATAGTTCTCATTGAATAACAACAAAACAGTCTTAAATACAAATAAGACCAAAAAGGTTCCCTGACCATAACCTTCAGCAAACTATAGTGCTCAATATCATACAAGAAAGCGGAATAAAGTCATAACACTAACGACATAGAGTTGTAGTACACAGACAACAAAAGGAAATATAAACTTAAGCATGAAAGCTAAGTCATCATCAATCGCCTGAGCTCAACCTACTCGTGCCTCTTGAATTTCCGCTGTCCCTGTTTCTCTGTAAAACAACAACATATAAACAATGAGATACAATGTCAATGAGTTCTACCGAGACCCCTACTAACACTCTCGGTCCAATTATGAATCCTGGTTTTAACTTAACATGAAACCGACTGCGCGAACGCTACAAACCCGATGAACCGCATTATATAACTTTTAACAGATTACCGACTGCGCGAACGCTACAAACACGGCAAACCTGCTATAACTCAGCACGACACCGACTGCGCGAACGCTACAAACCCGGTGAATCGCACAACAAACAATTTAACATAACACCGACTGCGCGAACGCTACAAACCCGGTGAACCGCATTATATAACTTTTAACAGATTACCGACTGCGCGAATGCTACAAACCCGACAAACCTGTTATAACTCAGCACGACACTGACTGCACGAACGCTACAAACCCGGTGAATCGCACAACAAACAATTTAACATAACATCGACTGCGCGAACGCTACAAACCTGGTGAACCGCATTATATAACTTTCAACAAATTACCAACTGCGCGAACGCTACAAACCCGGCAAACCTGTTATAGCTCAGCACGACACCGACTGCGCGAACGCTACAAACCCGGTGAATCGCACAACAAACAATTTAACATAACACCGACTGCACAAACGCTACAAACCCGACGAACCCCTTTATTATACCCCAATTTTGTCCGATCTTTTTTTTTCGCAATCATTTCTATCATTTACTTTGCGTGTTATAAGTCACAAATCCTATTGCCACGAGATAAGTTTTTCAGACTCATTCGATGCTGCCTCGTTTTAATTCGGGCCAACGCTTAATACTTTGATCAATCGGGCTGAAATGCCTTTTTGCCTGATTGGGCCGATACTTGCGTGTTTAGTTTGTATGTCTACGATTCGCGCATGTCTAGTATTATGGGCCTATGTGTTGCTATTGGACCTATGTTAGTAATTTGTTTGGATTG
Source organism: Astragalus membranaceus (assembly GCA_039519185.1). Taxonomy (NCBI): domain Eukaryota; kingdom Viridiplantae; phylum Streptophyta; class Magnoliopsida; order Fabales; family Fabaceae; genus Astragalus; species Astragalus membranaceus. The sequence goes on along the minus strand of CM076847.1, from coordinate 107,497,189 downwards.
GACCTGGTTTTAGAAAATTGTTCTAATTGGGCCCTATTTTAGTCATTTGTCTAATTGGGCCTTATGTTTAGTCTTTTGATTGGGCTTGGCCCAATTTAATCATTTTCTTCCTTTTTGACCAAAAAAACAATAAATCTGTCCACTGTCCAAAAAAACAAATATATTTAAAAATCAATAAAAAATATATTTACAATAATCCAAAAAAATCTAAAAAAATACAAAATGATTGTCAAAAAATACCAAAAAATCAAAAAAACGAAAATAAAAAATATACAAAGATCAGCAGCTGCTATGGGCCTATTCTTGCTCTCTAAGTCTTCTCAGCAAGCCCAAAACCTGCAAAATAGGAAACAAAATCAGGTCAAAATCAGGTTGTTAATTGGCTAAACCTAAAATCTGCCAATAAAAACAAGCTTGAATCAGACGGAAAAGACACAGAAAAATGGATACAAAATAGACAGAAATTCAGGGCAAAGGATTAGGGTTTTACACCGAAACCCTAATCATCAAACACCTACAAAATCTAGCACCGAAAGCAACATAAACAGCCAAGCAGAACAGAAGTAGCAGCAGTAGCAAGCAGTGTCGGGAGCAAGCAATAGGAGACTAAACAGAAGCTGGAAAAGAGGTTGGCTGAAGCAATTTCATTTTCTTTAAGTTTTAGCAATTTTAGGAACATAATAAGTTATTCAATTTAGGTTTTGGCTATGAATGTTGATACTGTAAACATGTAGGCAGCATGAACAGATTAGCGTACATATTAGCGTACAGATTAGCGTACATATTAAGTTTAGTTTTCAGTTTAAAATCAGGTTTTAGAAAAAATTAGATAAAAAAAAGGAGAAATAAGGAGCAACAGAATAAAACATAAAAAAGAACGAACCGTACCAGCTCCGACCACCGTGACGGTGGTCGTCTCCCCCAAAACGCGCCGTCGTGAACAACCTGTGGACCACCACGCCGTCACCTTCCTTTAGGTCGTCCGCCCCAACCGCGCCATCACTGTCAGTGAACACCGTCAGTTCCACCGTCTCCACCACAACCTCCGCCAAGCCGTCGTTGTCGTAGCCTAGCTGTAAAACCCGTAGCAGTCGTTGTCAGCCCCAAATACGCCATCAGAGTCGTCACCTCCGGCCATGCGAGCATCATCACCACCATTCTCCGCCCCTCACCGTTGTACGACCGCCGCCATCACCACTGTCAAGTGAGAAACCCTCACCGGAGCCGTCGCAACCCCCGCGAGCTCCCCACCGTTCACGCTGTGGACGCGCCGTCCCGGACACTGTCGCTGAAACGACGGGCTTCCATTGCCGTCGCCCTTCTCTCCCCTTTCCCTTCTCCCTCTTCGTTCTCCTCCTCCTCTCTCCGTCGCAAGTCCGGCGTGGCCACGAGGCCATGGTTCCCCCTCTTTCACTCTCCACGAAGCCCTCTTCCCCTCTCTCTTTCCCTCTCCGCAAATTTCTCTCTCTCCGCAAATCTCTCTCTCTCTCTCTCTCACCAGAAAATTTCGCATCCCCTCTATCTCCCCTTTGGATGAAGCGGCGCTGGAGTAGCCAAGAGGAAAATTAGGGTTAGCTGAAACCTTTGCTTTCCCTTTTATAACCCCTTCTTATTTTCAACTTGTTTTAATTCTTTAAAATCAGATTGCTATTTACACTTCATTCCTTTTACAATACAGCCCCCTAAAAGCCTTGATCTCGTACGTAGGCCTCCCAGCTCAAAAGCCCAACAGTGAAATTGGGGCTGTAGCTAAACACACCCCATTTTGCTATTTCACCCTTTTTCGTTTTTATTCATCTCTTTTCAAAAATAATTTCTTTTACAAAAAACCATAAAAATAAATAGATGAATATTTCATTTTCAAAAAATGTAAATAGGGGACTAAGTCGACTGTATAGTCGGGTTAGTCTGTTTTTTAGGTCACTAATGAATCGTTACGGATCATATCCTAAAATCCCTATTTAAAACAAAAAATTTCTAAATTTAAAAAATACAAACACATTTCTTTCAACAAATCAAACTTTTAAAATAGGGGATTAAGTCGGTCGTACGGCCGGGTTAGTCACCGTTTTAGGACGAATGAACCGTACGGATCAAGAGTCCTAAAATCCCTATTCCAATAAAATCAAACCAACACACTTCAAATCATCTTCCAAATTTCAAAAAACTCCATTTTCACAAATTAGGGGACTAAGCCAACTGTACAGTCGGGTTAGTCATCATTTTAGGACTCATTTTAGGACAAATGAATTGATCACTCAGGAGTCCTAAAGTCCCTAAATAAAACACACCAACAAACAAAGTTTTCTACCAAGCACTACGTGTGATTTGATTCTCTACCAGGAGATACGTAGGAGCAGAGGGCGGCCGACCTCTGTCAATTGCACTAATAAAAAACCTTTTTCAGTCTTCTCCTAAATAATCATTTTCTTAAAAGGGTAAAAATAAATATTTTCAAAATTAACTTTCGCTTCTACAACTAATTAGCAGGTAACCTTCATTAGGAAGGATGTCGTGGGGTGCTAATACCTTCCTCACGCATAACCGACTCTCGAACCCAAATCTGGTCTCAAGGACCCTTATCCATTCCAAAAGGGATTTTCCAATGTTTGCCCTTATAATTAAACTTTGGTGGCGGCTTCATTTTTGAACCTTCGAGAGATCCTCACCCGGATTTTTCGGTCGCTACACCCTTTACCTATAGTACTTTCCCTAATGGTATACGGGCCTAGGGTAAGGGATCATGACTGCCCCGCCTAGTATGTTAACATGGGTCGTCACCCAACTCGATATATATTAAATATATCTACACTCAATGACCTGTTAGTTCACCTACACTCAATGAACTTTTAGTCCATCTACATTTGACTGTTAATCGAACATAATACCCGCATTGGGCCATTTCCTATAGTCGATATAATATATATATATATATATATATATATATATATATATATATATATATATATATATATATATATATATATCGTGAATCGTAGTCCAGTTTAGGCGAATAAATAATAATCATCCCGCGTCAGTTATACAATACCACGTAGGACTCATAGTCCGATTTATTATTAATAAAACATGTCCTCACACGTATTCTATTGCTCGGTTTCTCGAGACAATTTTTAACTTCAAAAACAGTCCATTTTACAATTCAAATTATATATATATGATTAGGCCTTTCAATAGGCTTTCAAACGCACCTTAGAACACCTCAATCGAGTTCCCGGATCAAAAGTTATCGCGAAAACAAAATTAGTGACTTTTGCTGAAAAACGGCAAAGCGTCGCGACGCGAACAGGTTCCGTCGCGACGCGAAAAGTGACAGAAGTTTCCCGTTTCAAAAATTATGAAGGGTCGCGACGCGATGGGGGATGGTCGCGACGCGATGGGAACTGGAATTGCAGAAAAACAGATTTTCAAAACTCGGTTTTGTGCCGTTTTGCTTTCTAAACGTTTCCGATAAGTACCTAACTGAAAAACAGTTCATAACAAGACCAAAACCAGTCCAATCAACATTAATTCATTCCTCAATAAATCAAACATATCAATCCATAACAATCAAACATCAATTTCCCCAAAATCCGTTAATTGTCGGTTTAACGATTTTTCGACTTAAACGACGTTTCTCACGCAATTCAAACCGAAACAATCACATCATGCAATCAATCAAATCAATCAACATAAAATTCATTTCAATCAATCATTTCAAAACATAAAATTCATTAACGTGAGTAGAACTCACCTATCGTGATGAAAATCACGAAACACCGCGACTTTCCGCTACTCGAACATCCGACTCGCGAGACTCGAGAAATCCGATTTGCACCTAGACACCAACATAATCTCCTAGGGCTTCACAACTCATCTCACAAACCCAAACTTGCTTCCTAAGTTTTGAATTCCCAATCAACCATCAAGCTTCCATGAAGTCACTATTCATCATCTTCAACCTCTCATTTGCTCCTATTCACATAAATCCCAAATTTTGAGCTCCAAACCCCAACTCAATCAAACCTTGATTCTCTCACTCCAAGCTTACAATCAAACCTCTCCATGGTATTTTCCTAAGCTTTCAAGACAAGAAATGAAACAAGAAACTCAACATCCCTCATTTTCTTCACAATTTCGAAAATGGTGGATTGGAGGATAGTGAATGGATGATGTTCTTTTTGGTGTCAAAATGAAGAGGAAGATGTGGGCATCATTTTTGGTGTAGGAAGGTTGGTGTTTTCATGAAAGATCATCACTCTCACTCCTCTTCTCACCTACGACTCTCACTCTCCTTTCCCTTCCATTCTTCTTCATTTCTTTCTTTTCCCTCACGGTTCTGTATCTCTTTCTTTTTCCTTCTTCTTTCTTTCATAATATATATATATATATATATATATATATATATAATTATATATTATTATAAATAACATTTGGGTCAAATCCCCATTTTACCCTTCTCTAAACATTTTCTTCCCGAATCGTCCCTATTCCGTACTATTCGGTTAACGATCCTATAACCATTAATAATTAATTTGGTTATATCAAAATAATTTGATTAATTATTTTGGGGATGTTACACTACTACCCCATCAAGAGGATGCTCGTGGCAAGTGGGCACCCTAACTATGAGGGTCCTTATATGGTTAAATACGTATTTCCTGGTGGAACCTCGATTCTCTCGGACATGGAGGGACAGGAACTATCAAAGCCAATAAATTCAGACGCTGTCAAGAAATTCTATGCCTAAAAGAAGAAAAAAAAATAATGAAAAAAAATGAATGACAAAGGCCCGCTAGAGCGAAAACCCGAAAGGGCGGTCTACGCAAAAGTTAGGGTCGACAAAAGCCTGCTAGACTGAAAACCCGAAAGGGCGGTCTAGACAAAAATTAGGGCCAGTGAAAAGGGGCATAGATATAAAAATGGGCATGAGAATCTTCGGGAAAGTTCACACCAGGACGATTGGATCCCACAACCAGCAAGAGTCAGCTTTTACATCTTCAATTGCAAAAAGGGTCGATGAACGGACGATCAAACAACTTGTAATGGGGCAAAAGTCATGTGAAAGTTCCGTGTGTAGCTATCATTTCCTTTCTTGTTATCATTTTCTTGTTACTGCAGTTTCCTAGAAGACCTGTACCACTAAAATTCTATCTTAAATCATTTTGTCTTGCTCTTCACATATCCTTGCATCTATGTTCAATTCGTTTAATTTACGTCTCAAGTAAAATGATTTAAAATCTAGCAAACTTCAAGACAAAGCGTGTTAGTAGCATCTCAACAGTCGAAAAAGAGAGCTCAATTGGTTGTTGAAGAGAAAGTGAAAACTGGTGCACCCTCACGCCAAATTAAAAGAGAAAGGCAGGGGAACTCAATAGTCTCGAGGCTACCTTAAAGGTTTCACGTAACACCGCAAAGGGATTCTGAAAGTATAATTGATAAGACAAGTAAGAAGGGTTAATAGGGTTGGTGAAGGAAAATGGGGTAAAAGGTTTGATTGGTCGAGGATCGAGAGTTCGGCGCAATGGTTCAAGTTCTAAAAATTGACTTTTTATAGAAGAGCATTCATTGCATTTTACTGTCAGCTCTGACATTGCCTTTTCTCACCATCAAAACTATTTTTGCGCCATCGGCTACGCCCTGGCACTGCATGCTATCGGTTATGCCCTGCCATCGTATTTTTAAGTTTTGTGCTATCGGTTACGCCCTGGCACTGCATGCTATCGGTTATGCCCTGGCATCGCATTTTTAAAATTTTGTGCTATCGGTTACGCCCTGGCACTGCATGCTATTGGTTGCGCCTTGGCATCGCATTTTTAAGTTTTGTGCTATCGGTTACGCCCTGGCATCGCATTTTAAAGTTTTGTGCTATCGGTTACGCCTTGGGACTGCATGCTATCGGTTACGCCCTGGCATCGCATCTTTAAATTTTGTGCTATCGGATACGCCCTGACACTGCATGCTATTGGTTACGCCATGACACTGCATGCTATTGGTTACGCCCTAGGCATCGCATTTTTAAGTTTTGTGCTATCGGTTACGCCCTGGCACTGCATGCTACCGGTTACGCCCTAGCATTGTCTTATTCATTTGTGCTACCGGTTACGCCCTAATACTGAATGCTACCGTTTACGCCCTGGCATTGCACTTTTATATTCATGCTACCATTTACGCCCTGGCATTGTCTTATTCTTTTGTGCTGCCGATTACGCTCTGGCACTGCATGCTACCGGTTACGCCCTGGCATTGCACTTTTATTTTCATGCTACCTGGTTACGCCCTGGCATTGTCTTATTCTTTTGTGCTACCGGTTACGCACTGACACTGCATGCTACCGATTACGCCCTGGCATTGCACTTTTATTTTCATGCTACCGGTTACGCCCTGGCATTGTTTTTAATTTTGTGCTATCGGTCTCGCCCTGGCATTGTCTTTAATTTTCATGCTATCGGTTCAGCCCTGACATTGTCTTTTAAATCTCGTGCTACTGATTCAGCTCTTGCACTAGTTTATTTTCATGCTAACGGTCCCGCCCTGGCATTTTCCTCTCTCTTCATGCTATTGATCCTGCTCTGGCATGGCAGTCTCTTCTTTCTTTCATGCTAACGGTCCCGCCCTGGCATTCTCCTCTATCTCCATGCTAACGATCCTGCTCTGTGTCATACCCTAGTTTTGTCCGGCTAATTTAAAGTTTATTGAAAAAATCAAAAATACTGCTTATTGTGCATTTTGAACCGTTGACACGTGTCATTTGGTACTCATTAGCGGTTTTGCGGCCTTTTTATTATTAGTAGAACTTATTTACCTTTTATTGCATAAAAAAGGAATTAAAAAAAAATCTGATATTAGCATTTAACTCTAACTAATACTATTAAATAAAAAAAATATAAATGAGTATATACAAAAGCTACAAAACCAAGGTTACAAATACAAATTTAAAATACAAAAGAAACAAAAAAGAAAAAGAGATGCAACGGATGGATGTCTTATGTTTGTGTCTGTTGGTAGTGAAGCTATTTCCAACATCAAGCCAATGTCTACTTTCTTGATGCTCCTTCACTTTTTCCTCTTTTGCTCCTCCAAGCATGCCTTGTGCTACAACCTGCAAACAAGAGCTATAATTCAAGAGTGTATACAAACTCTCTTTCAACATGTTTTCTGCTTTTGTTCATTTCTTGCAAAGAAAAAAACTTTATACAACCCATACACAGTACAACAAACACGCCTCTGCCTTCCTACACCCTCGCCCTAGCCTGCAAACGTAAAACAAGTAAATATGCATAGGTCAATGGCAAAATCAGAACAAGCAGAATCATAAACCAGGAATTATGAAAGGGACAACTGAAGCGCTCCTTAGTTGGCATCATCAGCAGGAAAAACAAAATCAAACATCTCTATATATTTGAGATTGAAGTAGGAAGCCAAAAAAAAAAGAAGAACGAAAGGAAACAGAGAATAAAAAAGAAAGGGGGGAGAAGAACACAAGGGAAAAAAAAGAGAGAGTAGTAGAGAGTTCTCTCCTTCACTCACCATCATCGCAAACTCTTCACCCAACAACCACCACCCTCTGTCGCCGGAAACCGCCGCGCACCACCACCGACAGAGCCGAACCACGGCCAAACCGTACACCACCCCCACCTCACTCCAAACAGCCCCCAAACTTCCTCTCTCACGGCCACCTCCCCCTCGCCGTGAACACCGCCACCACTCCATCGCTACGGCCCACCACCAAGCACCCACCACTGCCCCGTCGCACAACCACCATCGAGGCCACCCCCACAACCGCCGCCTCCATCACCGCCACCACCACGTGACCACCGTCGGTTTCCATCTCTCTTTCTCTCTCTCCGGTGACCCTTCTCCCTCCTCTCTTTGTTTTTCTTCTTTCTCCATTTTTCGCGTGAAGTTTTCTCTCTCTCTCTCTCTCTCTCTCTCTCTCTCTCTCTCTCTCTCTCTCCTTTTGTGCTAGAAACGGTGCTGGTTGTGTGGGTATGTTTGAAAGGGAAAATCAGGGTTTCCTTATTTGTTGATTATGTTATGTACTCATTTCTTTAGTTTTATTTTATTGAAAAAATTTAGGATCAGGATGTTAGCCTGTTAGCTACACCCTACGTTTTCATGATGCCAATCCCTATTTCTTCAACTATTTGCATACTCCGCTATGAAGCCTGGATACCGGATACGATACGGGATACGACACGATACAGATACGGGAAAATTTTGAAAATCAAGATACGACACGGTTGGGATACTTTAATAAAAAATTTAATTAAAATTTAAATATATAAAAACATAAGAAAAAATAAAATAGAATAGAAACACTAATAGAAAAAAACAAAGATGAAAAACTGAAATATTGCATTTTATAGATGTGAAAAAAACTGCCCAAATAGATAAGAAAAAATCACACAAAATATATGGATGAAAGGAAGAGGACAACCGACACACCTATGTACGAATGACTAGTCATAAAAAGTAATGGTGGACAAGTAACTGAGACCACCTGAAATCGTATAATACGAATAGTCAGTGGCAGAAATAGATGACTTTTTATAGACTAAGATATTCATATTAGTACGTAAATGGTCAATAAAACATAAGCATATCATTAGTCAATATATATTCATCACATTGTAGAAATAAATACTTGTGATCTTATCGAGTAGAGATAGTTACGTATATTTATCTCACTCATAACACAATGTATTATTTCTTCTATTATTGTATTACGAAAAAACATGTAATTTTGTCTTTTAGTTATTGAGGTATTAAAGTGTTTCATATATGAGTGAAAATCATGTGCTTAGTTGGCAAGAGGTATCGAAAAAGTATCTGAGAAGTATCCTTAGTTGGTAAGAAGTATCAAAGATGTATCTGAAAAATATCGAGTCAAATATTTTTTAAAAAGAATTAAAAAATTATTAGATACTATTTGGGTACGTATCGAGAAGTATCGGGTGCGTATCGGTATCGGATACGTATCCGACACGGGTACGTCTCCATTTTGAAGTATCGGGGCTTCATAGATTCTCCGTTTATGATAAGGCCCCTCCCCCCTTTAGTTTTCATCTATTTATTTCATTTCACATTTATTATTTATTATTATCATTATAATTATTATTATCAGTACTACTACTATTGATATTATTACTATTACCCTTAAAAATATTTTTCTTCTTTTTTTTTTATAAAGATGTCAAACAATATGGGATTGGCTGAGACGCGACGTCTTGTCGATCCAGGTTTAAGACGCTCGAGTTGTACAGCTTGGTGGTCTTAAACCCCCTTTCAAAACTTAAAATCAATCAACACACAAGATTTTTTCAGGGAGAACTACATGGCATTTGATTCTCCACTTCGGAGATACGTAGGAGCAGGGCCACGCCCCTGTCAAGCGCAAAAATAAACAATTTTCATTACCTTTCTTTCTTAATTCATTTTTTACAGAAACCTATAAAAATAAATAGATGAATATTTCATTTTCAAAATATAAATAGGGGATTAAGTCGACTGTACAGTCGGGTTAGTCTACTTTTTAGGCCACTAATGAACCGTTACGGATCAGGTCCTAAAATCCCTATTTAAAATAAATAATTTCTAAATTAAAAAAATACAAACACATCTCTTTCATTTCAAAAATCAAAAAATCTTATTTTCAAAGTAGGGATTAAGTCGGTCGTACGGCCGGGTTAGTCATCGTTTTAGGATAAGTGAACTGTGGTCCACTCCTGGAGATACGTAGGAGCAGGGGCCCACTCCTGTGAAGCACAAAAAACTAAAATTTTTATTAAGTCTTTTTCTTTCAATAAAAGGGTAAAAATTAACATTTTCAAAATTAACATTTTTTTCCTACAACTAATTAGCAGGTAACCTTCCTTAGGAAGGATGTCGTGGGGTGCTAACACCTTCCCCATGCATAACCGACTCTCGAACCCTAATCTGGTCTCAAGGACCTTTATCCAGTCCAAAGGGATTTTCCAATATTTGCCCTTAAACTAAACTTTGGTGGCGGCTTCATTTTTGAACCTTCGAGGAATCCTCCCCCGGATTTTTCGGTTGCTACAGCTGGCGACTTCACTGGGGACATTTTAGAGAGTCAAGCCTAGTCTAATTAGTTGTAGGATTAATTGTTGATTTAATGTTTATTTTTACCCTATCCTTTTGTCTTTTATTCTTGCATATTATATTATTTTCATATGATATTTAAACCATAGGATAGAAGACCATTATGTTTGTATTTGTGATTATTCTTTTATTTTATTGCATATTATTTTTACGTGATGTGTGAACCCTAGGGTAGAAGACTATTATTTTCTGTATATGCATTTGTTTGTTTTGCAGCTAGGGTATATTTAACATTTTGCTCCTTCACACACTCCACTATCACACTTTTGCACACACGTGAGAATAGTCCTATACCCGGACTGGAGCATAAACTAAGTTAGAACGAGACTGCGTAGTAATGGCCCTCTGGATGTACGTCCAGCTCGGTGGTTACGAAAGTCTCACCTAGAGTTTGGTCCCTTCGAGGGTGCTATCACTTCTAATAGCTTGCCTATTGTTGTGGCTAGCGTTCTCAAACGGGGTCGTTGGCTCTAGGAACCTTATTAGGACATTGTAGAGCTACCCTTTGAAAGGTTCACTCAGTAGAAAGAATCTTAGATCTATTCCTAAAGAAACCCTTCTAGGGCACAAAGGAGCTTAATATTCATGCATTCAAACAAATACTAGTGCATTTTTTCCCCATTTTCTTGAGAAAAATAAAACAAATATTTTATTTTAGCACCTATTCCTATTTTTCTTCTTCTTTGCATATCACATAAATAAATATAAAAACATCTCATTTTGCACGCATTTCAATGAGCGCCGGGGAATTACAAAACTTTTTACAGTGTGGGTGACGCAAGTATAAAAAAGACCATTTGAAAGTCAGACCACCAGAATCATACTTTAATAAAAAGTTTTGGATTCCCCGACGAGATGAATAAAACCATACATTCACATCTCACGCACATTCGTTCATTCATTCAAAGGCGAACTAGTTCATCAATACTCATGCATCTGTCTTCCCGTTCCAAAAACAACAAAAATATTCAAAATCATGTCAACCATCATGTACTCTATCTTTTCCATGCATAAAAAAAATCACTGTGAGTGTCATGCATTTTATTTCCTCGCACAAAAAAGAGTAATTTTTTTTAGTCATATAACATGAGCGTCTCAACATGCACTAACATTCATACATAATCACTCAAAATCATTATCACATAGCGTAGGCATCACATCATTTGTAAAGTCATGAATTACATTTCAAAAAAAAAAACATATCATTCATACATCATTTTCCCTCATGTTGCCATCCTAGTTTAAATGCATCAACTCCATGTTCGCATATCATTTTCCCAAATAAAACAAAAAAATCATTTCATTATAATTGTATCATTCGTCACCCAATAAATCAAAAATAAGAGTCTGCATACATGTTGCACTACCTCTTGGAAAATAAAAGTAATTGCATTAGGATCAAACATTTATTTCTTCATGCATACATGCATTTACATTTTTCATACATACCCGTCATCATGACATCATATCTTGCTAGAAAATAAAAATCATCATGCATTCATAATAGAACGAAATCATTTGTTTTCATATACATCTAGTTCTCATGGTACCGACATGCATATCATCATCCCAAGAAAAAACAAAGACACTATATATTTGTCCAACTTGCATCATCTTGCATATTCATATAGAAAAATATATTTTATAAAAAACGTTATATTCATTACTCCTCTTCATGCATCATAGAAAAACAAAAGTTCTTCATTCCTAACCACTTCAAATGCATTTAGCCATCTAGCATGCATGCATCATTTCCAAATAAGAGAAAAAAATAAAAAACATAATGCCCTTTTCTTGCATCATTCATCATCATATTGCATTGCCTCCGAAAAATCATCTGGGGTAGTCAATATTTTCAAGTGATCATTCACATTCCATGCGTCTCAATCATGCAACATCATTTGTTCATTCTTGCATTACATTTTTTTTTTCTAAAAAAAAAGAGAATAGAAAATAACCACGAGCACAATTAAAAAATTGTGATAAACATTGGAATATCTCATTTAGCTTGCACTTCCATTCACAAAAAACCATCATCAAATAATGTAGACATTTCATCATTTGCAACATCATGAGATGCATGTAAAAACATAGCATTCATACATCATCTCACTCATCCTAATAAATAAATAAAAACCGTTGTTTCATCGATCATTCATACGTCATTTCATCCCTTATTTCAGCATGCATCATTTCAAAAATTAAGTCATCATTTTTGCATCGTTTAAAAGATACGCCTCTTGTTGCCATTTCATTCTGATACACAAATGAGGCCCTGCATCAGTCACATGCTGCATTGCCCAAAAAAAAAACCATTTAGAATAATTGGTCTTTCCAAGTAATCATTCATGCACGCATTTCATGTATTTACATCTGCATTTTCATCATGCATATCTATTACTACGTGTCCCTTCATGCATTAGGACACGGAGGGGAATGTAATTTGATTATCCCCATTGCATACGCATAGTTAATCTTTTTTAAAAAAAACATCATGCATTCATAATAGAATAAAGTCATTGGTCCCTTCAAGTGATCAGTTCCTCCATGCATTTCATACATTAGCATTTTCATCGTACATGTCCATCATCATGTGTTCATTCATACGTTATATTCAAAAAAAAAAAGGAAAAAAACATAACAGTATTTCACCATTCTCGTATCATTCATCATCAATTGAAAAATGTTTGCATCATTATCATGTTGCGAAGTCATTTACAATAATTGCTTCTTTGCACACTTGACATAGCATTTCATTAGAATCAAACGATCATTTTTCACTGCATGTGTCGTTTTCTAAAAAAAAAACAAAAAACATGTCATCACTCTTTTCATGCATCATTGAGCATCAACGAGAATTTGTAACTTTGCACCTGTTACATGCTGCATGGTCTCTTAAAAACCAAATTTATGTAAAATAATTATTCCGTTGAACATCTTAGATGTCATTGGAGTCGAACAATCACATGCATTTCATGCGCATACATCTTCATCATCCATGTCCATCATCATGTACCAGTTCATCTATCACATTTTGTCTCATTTTCTAAAAAACAAACCATGAGCATATTTTTTTTTTTCCTTCAAAAATTGATGAGATGAGGCGAAATTGATTATTCGTCTTTGGAAAAGTTTAAGTTAGCTACAAACTCAATGTTTTTTCAGACACCCAACTTTCAAAAAAGGGAAGTTATTCACTGTTTGCAGCTCGTTCACAATTTTCTTCAGCAAAACGATGCATCTCATCAGTCCCATGATAAATGATCCAAATGGTCTATTTTGTTAACTGATGTGTTATCAAAAATTTCTTCTATCATGTCGCAAACTATGTTAACTCTCTCTGAAGCATTTGTATAGCGAACTTGTATGCAATACGCATTTACTCTTGTTTGAGTCAGTCAGTGTCCACATCTTTCCATCCTATCACCATCCTTTGTTCATGTCCAGTCCCACCTCGACCATCCCATAAGGTGCATGTTCTCCACAAGTACATAGTCAACTATTTGGCTTGTTCCCAATGATGAAATTTCATGAGCTAACACTTTAGGCCCCAAGCTGGGGAAAATTTGTGATCACTAGATATCTTGTAAACATTGTATTTCCTTGATGTAAGTCCTTTGCAAAAAAATCAAATAAGCCCGTTAGGTTGAAAACTCGCAAGAGCAGCCTAAGCAAAAATTAGGGCAAATAAAAGAAATAAAGAGAAAAAGAGCGGATATATAAAAATAAATAATTTTTGTCCTTGAATTAATTTTTGAGAAGAACAAGCAATCATGATTTGAAATAAAGTTTGGTCGTCTTCCCGTATCCTCAAAAAAAAAATTCATTACTACCCCTTTGAGCAAAAAAAAAAATCAAAAAATCTTTCAGTCACCCTAGACAAGGATCAGTTCCACATCAAAAATGGTGTGTCACTTTTATCAGCTCACTCTACTAAAAAAAAAAGATCACAAAAAATGTGAAATTCAAAAAAGAGGATTGAAAAAGAAATCCTCAAAAAGAAAAAAAAAAAAGCAAAAACAGTAGAAATTGTGAGCTGATACATAATATCACCAAACACAGAAGATATCCTTGTCCGAATAAACCCTCAAACACTTTTTGGACCTACTCATCATTTCTTTCATAAGAGGTCATTGTCTCATTAAGCCCTCAAACACTTCTTTGGACCCAATTGCCATTTCTTTCATAAACCCTAACCATTGGCCATGTTACAACCCTAAAAAAGGTCCATTCAGATCGATGATTGATTGCTTTCATTTTCTCAAAGTTTTAATTTTAGGACAAATAAGTTTATTTATTTACAATATATTTGCTCAAAAAAAAAGAAAAAAAAAGAAAAAAACCCAAAGGGCTTGCACTCCAATGTTCGTTCAAATCGCATTGATATCAAGACAAGGTTTAGTGATCACCAATTGAAATTCTCATCATATCAAAAAAAAAACTCAAGATTGTCACAGTCTTTGGGATTCACCTAAAAGAGAACCAAAAGTTTATACTAGGACCATCACCTAGATCCCAAAGTGGGGCACACCTTCCACCTTTCATGCTTCTTGAACTTGGAAAATGTCCGGCATCCATCCAATTCATATACCCCATCCAATCCATACGACCAATTCCAAAGACCCATGACCCTAACTCAGTTACCTTTCATAACCCCACTAAAAGCAATCATTTAAATATCATTCCAAAGTGGGGCAATCCCATCACTCTTCACTTCACCTAAAGTCGGTGAAATTCGCTCTACACCCATCTCATCCCCTTGTCATATCCACATCCACACAACCATGCCGAGGTATCTTCTCAACCCATTATCCTAAATACAGCCCTTCACAATGTTACTCCAGTCGGGGCAGCCTTGCTCTCGTCAAGATTGTGGCAGCACCAAACGTCATGGGTTGAGACAGAATCTCTTGCTTGCCACCCTTCATCTCAAAGTCATGGCATTCCCAATTCATTATCTCCCCCACACCCCTTGTTTTGTCATCACTAGACAGGGGAAGACTATTCGATAACCTTCACTGGTAGTCTAAATCGGGACAGTTCCACATTTCTTGAGCTGGGAAAAACCTACCTTTCATGACTTTGGGGAAAACCTACCATTCATTCCATCACGTGTCATATCTATCTTACCAAGTCAACTGATTCAGTCATCCGTATTTGCACTGCTCTACATGTCTACTAAACAATGCTTCAAATTAAGAGAGAGAACGCGAGTTAATAATGTGACGCTGAACACTCACTCTGTTAACTTGTGGACCTAAAATTCAATTAATCATGGGACACCGTGAGGGAAGAACAAACGTGAGCGGGTCTGTAAATACAGTCAAGTATGGTTGCACATCAGTGACTGTAAATAACAACCTTGAGATTGCCAGAGCTTGAATTCAAATCAAATCCAATTTTTTTTCCAAGGAACGATAATCGCGAAATATTCACTTCCGTGCCTCTTGGATCAAAAGCCTCATTTCTCATCATTACAAAAATCTTTCTACATCATCAATAAAATCATAGCATAAATCATCCCGCTATACAACCATGCATCCAATAAGTGATGACTCCAAAACATCCACTTCTCAATTTCTCGCATAAAAAAATATATTTTTCTCATCTCAAAAAACCGCAAAAATGCATCATCAATAAATCATACCATACATTTCATTCCACCATGCAAACATGCACCTACCATGGCACCTGCATCAAAGCATTACATTTGCATTTGCACGTCATCTGCACTCACATATACTACTTATCAATTTTTTCGACCAGCTTCAGCATCCATCATTCACAGGCCTTTTGTAGTCCATTTACTTTCGCATTGCACATTCATCACATTGCATACATATAACACTTTTTTGCTTCGATAGACGCGGCAAGTGCCGGCCTCATCGTTGCCCAAAGCTTTCTACATCACCAATCATATAATTTGCTATGCATTCATGTGTTTCCTTTAGTCACCATAGCATTTGCATCAAAGTATTACATTCGCCTCATATTCACATTCGCATTGCATGCATCAAGAAAAGAAGCAAAATAAATAAGTAAAAGCAAAAAGAAAAATCCATCCATTACAGTCATCATCACACCAAAAATTAATCACTACAGTCACATTCACATCTCATACACTGTTTGTCAGCTTTATCATCCCATCAGGTTCAACACCCATGGCATACCCATTTCATTCATCACCCCACCAGAGACCAATCATTGCACGTTCGTCACATGCATAACATTGTTTGCTTCGATAGATGTGTCAAGTGTTGGTCTCATCGTTGCCAAAAAAGTTTTTTTACATCACTAATCATATCATTGTACCACGCATTCGCGTGTTTTCCTTTATTCACCATGGCATTGGCACCAAAGCATTACATTTGCATCACATTCGCACTTTGCATTTCATACATACATTATATAATAAGGAAAAAGGCAAAAAGAAGCAAAAAGAGAAAAATCGTTCATTCCATTACACCAGAATTAACCAGCATAATCACATTCATATCTTATCTACATTCACATACATTGTTTGTCAACCTCCATGCCCCATCAACTTCAACTCACATCATCTGCCACTTTCATTCATCCCATCGGACACCTACCATTTCACATACCTATATTGCACGCGTACATCATTCATTGCATTTTTAGACATGCTAAATATAGATAGCTTCTCCCTGCTCAAGTAAGTGCATTCATTATGTACGTTCTAGGCAAGTACGCCATGTGTCAGTCCAAATAGTTTGTTCCCTCAAAGTCGGTGCTCCAAGCGCTGGTCTCATATCACAATTCAGAGTCCCAGTACTCTTGCTGACCCCCAGTGGTCCTTCAGAGCCCAAGCGCTCCTTCAGACCGTCAATGGTCCTTCAATCTAGATCGGACGTCGCGTTATCAAGCAACCGACGGATCATCCGACCCCGGGTCCTTCAGTTCAGTTCGAATCAACACGTCCAAACAACAACTTCGAACTCTACCTTCAGATCACTATGTCGACACTGAGGGCGACCGATCATCCGACCCCAGGTCCTTCAGACTAGCTGTGTCCGCCTAAAAAAACACAGTACACGTCCTTCGAGGTGCGCAAATCAGGTCAACGACCTGACCTTGCCCCCATGGCCGCTCGAAAAGGCCACCCCCAAGCAGACTGTTTTATTAGTACCATAGCTAGTTGCAGTCCATCAGACCATTTTGGTCCATCAGGCCCAGGCAACCCTTCAGACCCACCGGTCCTTCAGTTTAATTCAAATCAATGCGCCAAGCATCGACTGCGAATTAGACCCTCAGATCATTATGCCGACACTTCAGGGCATCGATCCTTCAGACTCCCAGTAGTCCTTCAGAGCCCTAGTGCTCCTTCAGATCCCCAGTGATCCTTCAGAGCCCTAGTGCTCCTTCAGACCCCCAGTGGTCCTTCAGAGCCCCAATGCTCCTTCTTTATTCCTTTCTCGGCGAGGCGCCAAGTGTTAACCGTTCTCTGTTAATTCTCAAACCCCCCAATTTTCCATTAAAAAAAAGAGGACAAAATTAGCGTCTGTCTTATCTTTATTTCTATTCCTACTATGAAAACCTTTCAGTTTATCTACGGAATATAAATAAAGAGGGGCAGCTGTCATACCCTAATTTTGTCCGGCTAATTTAAAGTTTATTGAAAAAATCAAAAATACTGCTTATTGTGCATTTTGAACCGTTGACACGTGTCATTTGGTACTCATTAGCGGTTTTGCGGCCTTTTTATTATTAGTAGAACTTATTTACCTTTTATTGCATAAAAAAGGAATTAAAAAAATCTGTTATTAGCATTTAACTCTAACTAATACTATTAAATAAAAAAAATATAAATGAGTATATACAAAAGCTACAAAACCAAGGTTACAAATACAAATTTAAAATACAAAAGAAACAAAAAAGAAAAAGAGATGCAACGGATGGATGTCTTATGTTTGTGTCTGTTGGTAGTGAAGCTATTTCCAACATCAAGCCAATGTCTACTTTCTTGATGCTCCTTTACTTTTTCCTCTTTTGCTCCTCCAAGCATGCCTTGTGCTACAACCTGCAAACAAGAGCTATAATTCAAGAGTGTATACAAACTCTCTTTCAACATGTTTTCTGCTTTTGTTCATTTCTTGCAAAGAAAAAAACTTTATACAACCCATACACATACACAGTACAACAAACACGCCTCTGCCTTCCTACACCCTCGCCCTAGCCTGCAAACGTAAAACAAGTAAATATGCATAGGTCAATGGCAAAATCAGAACAAGCAGAATCATAAACCAGGAATTATGAAAGGGACAACTGAAGCGCTCCTTAGTTGGCATCATCAGCAGGAAAAACAAAATCAAACATCTCTATATATTTGAGATTGAAGTAGGAAGCCAAAAAAAAAGAAGAACGAAAGGAAATAGAGAATAAAAAAGAAAGGGGGGAGAAGAACACAAGGGAAAAAAAGAGAGAGTAGAAGAGAGTTTTCTCCTTCACTCACCATCATCGTAAACTCTTCACCCAACAACCACCACCCTCTGTCGCCGGAAACCGCCGCGCACCACCACCGACAGAGCCGAACCACGGCCAAACCGTACACCACCCCCACCTCACTCCAAACAGCCCCCAAACTTCCTCTCTCACGGCCACCTCCCCCTCGCCGTGAACACCGCCACCACTCCATCGCTACGGCCCACCACCAAGCACCCACCACTGCCCCGTCGCACAACCACCATCAAGGCCACCCCCACAACCGCCGCCTCCATCACCGCCACCACCACGTGACCACCGTCGGTTTCCATCTCTCTCTCTCTCTCTCTCTCTCTCCGGTGACCCTTCTCTCTCCTTCTCTTTGTTTTTCTCCTTTCTCCATTTTTCGCGTGAAGTTTTTTTTTCTCTCTCTCCTTTTGTGCTGGAAACGGCGCTGGTTGTGTGGGTATGTTTGAAAGGGAAAATCAGGGTTTCCTTATTTGTTGATTATGTTATATACTCATTTCTTTAGTTTTATTTTATTGAAAAAATTTAGGATCAGGATGTTAGCCTGTTAGCTACACCCTACGTTTTCATGATGCCAATCCCTATTTCTTCAACTATTTGCATTCTCCGTTTATGATAAGGCCCTCCCCCCTTTAGTTTTCATCTATTTATTTCTTTTCACATTTATTATTTATTATTATCATTATAATTATTATTATCAGTACTACTACTATTGATATTATTACTATTACCCTTAAAAATATTTTTCTTCTTTTCTTTTTTATTTATTTATAAAGATGTCAAAAAATATGGGATTGACTGAGACGCGACGTCTTGTCGATCCAGGTTTAAGACACCCGAGTTGTACAGCTTGGTGGTCTTAAACCCCCTTTCAAAACTTAAAATCAATCAACACACAAGATTTTTTCAGGGAGAACTACGTGGCCTTTGATTCTCCGCTTCGGAGATACGTAGGAGCAGGGCCACGCCCCTGTCAAGCGCAAAAATAAACAATTTCCATTATCTTTCTTTCTTAATTCATTTTTTACAGAAACCTATAAAAATAAATAGATGAATATTTCATTTTCAAAATATAAATAGGGGATTAAGTCGACTGTACAGTCGGGTTAGTCTGTTTTTTAGACCACTAATGAACCGTTACGGATCAGGTCCTAAAATCCCTATTTAAAATAAATAATTTCTAAATTAAAAAAAATACAAACACATCTCTTTCATTTCAAAAATCAAAAAATCTTATTTTCAAAGTAGGGGATTAAGTCGGTCGTACGACCGGGTTAGTCATCGTTTTAGGATAAGTGAACTGTGGTCCTTTAGAGCCCCAACTCTCCTTCAGCCCTCAGCGGCCCTTCAGAGCCCCAGCGCTCCTTCAGACCCCCAGTGGTCCTTCAACACAGATCACACAATCCTAAAACCCCTATATTAAAAAATACCAACCAACAAACATTTTCTAAAGAGAGAACTACGTAGATTTGATTTCTCCATCGCACCTGGAGATACGTAGGAGCAGGGGCCCACTCCTGTCAAGTACAAAACACTAAAATTTTTGTTAAGTCTTTTTCTTTCAATAAAAGGGTAAAAATTAACATTTTCAAAATTAACATTTTTTTCCTACAACTAATTAGCAGGTAACCTTCCTTAGGAAGGATGTCGTGGGGTGCTAACACCTTCCCCATGCATAACCGACTCCCGAACCCTAATCTGGTCTCAAGGACCTTTATCCATTCCAAAGGGATTTTCCAATATTTGCCCTTAAACTAAACTTTGGTGGCGGCTTCATTTTTGAACCTTCAAGGAATCCTCGCCCGGATTTTTCGGTCGCTACACTCTGGCATTGCTTCTCTTCTTTCTCTCATGCTACTAGTCCTGCCCTGGGATTTCACTCTTCTTTATTTATTGGTATCGATTCAACGTTTTCATCAAACCGCATTCACATATGTCACCGGTTAAAATTGAGGTTCATATCTGTACTTATTTCTTACTTTGATAATACAACAAAACTTGGTTTTCTGTATTATATCGTAAGAGAATAAGCACAGAGGGAAAACTGTGAACACCCAATTTTAACCGGTATTTTCTTCTTTTTTCGAGAAAATTCCAAAAAATATCATTTTTATGCATATTTGTGATTTTAATTGATTTTACGTGTCATTTTAAACTTATTGGTGATTTTTGCATTTTTATCAATATTATTATCATTAGTAGGACTTTTTTTTAAGAAAAACTTTATTAAAAAATCTGTTCTAACATTAAATATTAATTATTATTATTATTATTATTATTATTATTATTATTATTATTATTATTTTTACATTTTTTAAAAATTAAAAAAAATACAAATAACAGCACATGGTATATTCTATCCTTGGCTAAAAGTTGGAGACTCTTTCATCTTTGTTTTGCTAATTTTCATTAGAAGGGCAATCCAGTCCCATGCCTCTGCAACCTTTTAACCAGTGGCGGACCTGCCTTATAGTGAGGAGGTTCAGTTGAACCCCCTGAAAAAAAAATTTGCACTTACCACCTTCTATAAATAGCCTAAATCTCCTGAAATTTTAATTTTGAACCACCTGAAAATTTTAAATTGCACTAGTAGACCAAGTTTTGCACCCATTTGACACTGGCCTTAAAAAATTTGACACCTCTGACCCCGGGGTCCTGGATCCGCCACTGCTTTTGACTACAGAATTTTACGAGTACAAAGACATCACAAAAACAAAACAAGGGAAAGAGGACAAGCTATTGTAGCTTTATAGGAAGGGATCGATGCTACATAAGCTTCAAGTGAGAAGTCTTCTCTTTGCTATTCAAATTGCTTTGCATACATATGCACAAATACAAAGAGGTCTGGAAGATATTTTTGTGAATGCATCAGAGGCTTGGGAGAAGAAACTTTTTGACATAACAAAATAAACATCAAAACATGAAAGTTTTTTGAAAAAAGATAAGCAGAAAAAATTGACCTCACAGTGAGAATTTTGCCTATAAAAATCAGTTTCAAACACACTGAAAAGGGGGAGGGGGAAAACGAAAATTAAGAGGAAATAAAAGCACCACCATCTTCTCCACCCACGTTTTCCTCAACCACCACCATCACTACCACTCTCCATCTCCTCCCAGTGACCTCTCTCTTCTCTCTCAACCGTCTCTCTTAGGACGGAAAACCATCATGGAATACAGTGAACTGCTATATTTTTTAACTATTGGATCAAAACCCAAACCAAGGATCTCTCACTTTTATTACAACCGTAGCTTTCTCTCTCTCTCTCTCTCTCTCTCTCTCTCGTTTATTATATTCATTTTTTTTCTAAACAAAATCAAGCTCCACTCCTCTGATCTCCCATGGCCGCCCTCCACTTCCCCTTCATTTCCGACCGATTTCAGCTACTTTTTCAAAAATCAACTACGTTTTCTTCATCTCCTCGTCCTCCTCTATCTTCCTATCTTAATAGTTTTCACAAAGGAACCATCTCGAAAAATAGCCACCGCCTTAAGCCTGTTTTTCGGCCAACTCCGACCACCCTGCTCCAAACCAAGATCACCAATTTGTTCGTCTCCTTCTCCTCTACACGAAAGTCTCGTCCTTTTTCTAAAACAAAGTAGATCAGAAAACTTTGCATGCACACCTTCTTCATTGTTTTTCGGCCACCATAGACCTCCAACTTGAAAACTAACATGATATTTGAAATCCCCCTACTGTTCGCTTTAAAACCTCTCAAGAAATTTCATTATTGACCACCTTCCTCCGATGACCACCTTACCGGAAACCATCTCCGCCACGCCGGAAACAGAAATCACAGCCAATCCATCTTCTTCCTTGTTGGTGTGTTGATTTTCTTCCTATTTCATCTCTGTTTCTATTTCCATAGTTTTTTTTCTTTTAAAAAAACTTGGCTACATTTTTGTTTAAATCTCAACTATGGCCTCTGTTGGTGATTGATAAATCAGTAGCCCCGTGCAGAGCACGAAAGCGTGGTCTAGTAATTCATAAAATAAAATGAGTGACATTTTATACTTTATATAAAATAAGAAATCATAAATTAAATCCTATTGATAAATTAAATCTTATTTGATCTTTCACCCTCGAAGCATCCTTGATACATAGTAGATTAATGTAAAAATGTCTTTAATGTTGGCCGCATAGACAATTTCTTCAACATGGGTAGGCCTGGACAAAAATTGTAACCTGACCCGAAAAACCGAAGACAATGGGCTTATTCGGTCGGGTCCAGACGGGTACACGCACTAGTGCAAAAAGGGGATTTAAAGTCAGGCGAAAAGGGGATTTAAAGTCAGGCGCTCGCTTGACTTTTATTAAGTCGACTTTGTATGTCAGGAGTTTTAAAGTCAAGCGATAGCCTGACTTCGTAAGTCTGATTTAAAGTCAAGCATTTATTTTGCCTGACTTTGTAAGTCAGTTTTAAAGTCAAGCATTTATTTCGCCTGACTTCTTAAGTCTGTTTTAAAGTCAAGCATTTATTCTTGCCTGACTTCGTAAGTATGATTTAAAGTCAAGCATTTATTTCGCCTGACTTCTTAAGTCTGTTTTAAAGTCAAGCATTTATTATTGCCTGACTTCGTAAGTATGATTTAAAGTCAAGCATTTATTCTCGCCTGACTTCGTAAGTATGATTTAAAGTCAAGCTTTTGTTCTCGCCTGACTTTAAAAGTTCATTTTTTTTTAAAAAAAAAATTTATTTGGTAGCCATCTAATCTAAATAAAGACTGCTAACCAAAATCAAACCAACTAATCTAAATTACTTTTTTTTAAAAAATTCAAATAAATGGAACTTACAATAGCCATCAATTGGTGCAACTACCAACATATATATAAACACTACCAACATATATATAAACAAATTTCTACCTCATTTATTAAGCATTAAATCCTTACAATAGCCAAATTCTCATATCACCATCATCATTCACTACTACATATATACCAAGGTCTTGTAAATTCCAGAACAATCATAACACAACCTATGGTACTTTCTAACCTACCAATATGCATTTTTCACTTTGTTACTAACTACCATACAAACGAAAGAGACTGAAAGCAGAAATACATGATAATGCCACCATACTAAGACTAACAAATCCTTCTGCTACTTGATTGCAGAATTTCCCTTAGAGCAGCACTAGCACGTTCCACTAGTTTATCTCTCTTCCTTCTATACCTGCAAGAAAAATAGGAAATAGGTGTTAATCTCCCTGCTAAGTAACCAAAAACAAAACAAAACAAAACAAAACAGGAAGGAAAATTTAGCCAAGTGAGAATTTACTGCTATACAAAAAATCATTATAGTGCAGGAAAATATAATATTGTAAAAATATGTATTCAATTGTTCATACACAGGAAAGAAAGCATTCTACCAATATAGCCCGAGGTCAGCAAAGCTAAATATAAGATCTACCACTTCCAAAAACATTTTAGTTCTCAATCTATCCATGTCATATCAAAGCAAACTTGTATATTTTTGCAATTCATGTAAATCTCACCATATATGATTAAACTAGTTATCATAATTGATTGAAATATAAAAAAGTAAAAAGCTAATGGCTTTCATCATAAAATCAGTTTTCTGAAACATGAGTAAAACTAATAAGCATGGGGAGATTTCCAGAGAAGCCTAGAAGAAATGTAACAGAGGGAGCAATTGGCTGCCAAACAGGTATACTCACAGGGAGGAAAGACTGAAGCAATTAGCGAGCTGATCAGGAATCTTCCCACACAAGTGATTGTTGTTCAAAATCCTTCCAAACAGTTCAAGTAATGACAAATCAATAAACGATCATCAAGCCGTTACTAAACAGAAAACATCAAGCATGAAGCACTTAATAATTAAACATACAGAGAGGCAAGGTTCTGCAGCTGCCCAATTTCTGCTGAAATGCTACCCGACAAGAAGTTGAAAGACAAGTCCCTAGAAATAGAATAAATCATTAAAGGTTGTTGCAACACATGTCAATAGAAAAGAATAAATCACTAAGAACCAATTAATCAACTAGGATAGGCAATTTCATATATATTGAACTCCAATCCTTCAGATCAGAAATGGCCTTCAAAACTTACATAATCTGTATACTTCTGAGATTCCCAAAATCAGCAGGCAAATGATCATCAAGGCGGTTATGACTCAAGTTCCTGGATTTATAAACATGTAAATATTTTCAAAAATCAGCAACGTAAACACCTGGAAAATTAGTTTACATGATTTCTTAAAATATCCAACTTACAGGGTCAAAAGATGCTCTAGATAACCAACAGAAGCTGGAACCAGTCCTGAAAAGTTATTGCTAGACAGGTCCCTAAAACATAACACAAGATAGTAAATGATTATCATTTAATTGCCTGCTTAACTGATTGCCATGCAGTTGATTATCATTTAATTTCCTGGAAGAATAAAACTTAGTAAATGCATGCATAATACAGAAGATAGTGATGACACAAATAGAGACCAATTAAACTCACAGGGAGCTCAGTTTAGACATATTGCCAAGTTCGGGAGGTATTGGACCAGTAAGCATGTTTCCATGAAGGTATCTAAATTATGAAAAAGGTCAGGCAAGAAACCATAACTATTAATGAGTTCAAACTTTTAATCAATGAGTAGTGACACTCACAGTTTGCCGGTGAAAGACAGATTGCCGAATATAGGAGGAATTGGTCCCACTAACTCATTCTCACTCAAATCCCTACAACAGTGCCAGTATGCAAAATACACAATGCAGAAGTTAATCTCTAAACAGTTGAATAAAATGCATTCTCAAGCAGTAAATATGCAAATGTAGTATTTATACTGATGAAATGATCAGAGTAATTATAAACTTACAAAATTGCAAGGGCTTGCATTAAACCAATCACTTCTGGAATATTCCCGGTTAATCTATTTCCTTGAAGCGACCTAGATAGAAAGCACAGCAAACTTTCTCAATACAATACAACAGAAGTAGCCAACATTGAACTTTGTCAATACAAGTAGCCAAATTACTTACAGAGTAGCCACTTGAAGAAAACCAATATTATATGGAATCTCCCCAGTAATCTGATTATATGATACGTCCCTGAAAAACTCAATGAGAAGATAGCCTAAGCATCTGGATCAAAACATTCGAAAGCAAATATTGATCAAACTAAATACTAAATGACTTGACATACAAGATTTCAAAACTTGTGCAGTTCCCAATGCTCTCTGGTATAGTACCAGTCAAATTATTGCCTCTGACATCACTGATAATTCATGCAAAACAAAACAGAATAACATAGGTCAAAACAGCGGCAGCGAAACAGTTTCGCCACTAAGCCACTTTTATAATTCTCAAAGGAATCATCATCGAGGCCGTCCTGAAATCAAACACATTTCTTCAAAACACGGTCTTCTAACTCAAGGATTGAGTACAAACAAACCCACTACTGAATAGATGATACATTACATGCAATGAAAATGCGAATAGAAGAGACATCCCATTGATAGTTATCTCAAGCCTAAAGTGTTGCTAAATTGAATCATCTAGTAGTTGTTTTCTAGTTTTGATCACATTAAACAATAATTGCAACACTACCCCCCCTTCTTGCATCGCAATACTGTCAAACAGCTCCAGAGGGAAAAGATGGTACCATTGCAAATTTTTAAAAATCTACCAGCAGACCACTTCAATATAGTCCACCCTAAACATCACCTTTAGTTTTTTAATAGCTTTTGTCAAAAGAGAGTACACCGGTGAAAACAACCGTGTTGGAACAAGTTCTTATGACATTTTATTTTGTGAGATGAAAACTCAAAACACAAACATGGGCAACAGCAATGTAAATTCCATAAGAACTTTAGATTAGGCATATTACGAAATCCTAGCATTGTACTATTCGCGGCCTTTTCTTCCTTTCTCAAAAATAGCTACCCATCATTTCTTAGTAACCATGTCACGTCAATTTTATTGAAGTTCACATGGAAGCAGTTAGGCAAAGAACATGAAGCTTGAAGGAATGAGGAACACTTACCAACAACTCTTCAATGCCATTTATGAAGCTATCGATTCTACCTTGCAAGTAAGCTGGGTCGTATTCAGATGACTGAATGCAAAAACAAAATCCAAATACACGGTATGTTACTCGTGGGCTACACTCAACCACATAACCAAGTTGCTCCTTTGTCCTGAATCCAGATACATATAAAAAATTTCAGCCCCAAACAAACAAGAAGGCAGGACAGAAGAAAAAAGAAGAAACAGTAATCTCAAGGAGGAAGGTACCTTTGGCATGTACAAATCTGTGATTTCACCATATTTCTCAAAATGACTGCAGGGAAAAGAAAGAATGGGAGACTATTACATAAATTTCCTCATATGTTCTTTATTACAAGTACATTACGAAAGAAAAAACACTTGTGAGACTAGATTATTTTAATGAAGATACTACATGTTCATATACCTTCTAAAAGTAGCTTCTGTTACTGATTGTGGAATCCTGGCCACAAATATTCTGGTAACTTTTTTGGCCGGTGCCCTCATCTCCTCCTTTAAGATGAAAACATTACAAGAATCAGCAGTAAAATCATAGCACAGGGTAAAACAGCCATGTACCAAAGCTGGTTTTAAGTTTAAAACATATTTAATTGCAACCTTTGGTGTGGCCACTTTGACTTCCAGCATCCTATTACCAAGAACATGTTCACTTGACAATACTTCCTGTAGCCAGAAAGACACCCAACTCGTGATATAGCATGCAGATTTGACCAGAAATATGTGCTTATGTTAGGAACTGTGAAATCAGAATTAAAGAAAGGGACAATGTGTCCCTGATTTTATTGAATGAATGGAATTGAAAAGAACATAAAGTAGAATACTCCTTTCACACTAGAAATCTTCCAGTCAAAAAATCAACAAATTGAATAAGCTTATGTCTAGGTGAAAAGCAGTTACCTTGGCATCATCCAATGAAGCAAATGTAACATATCCAAAACCACGAGACCGCCCAGTCGACCGCTCCTAGATTCAAGTGAGAATATTAGAATGCATCTCCAGCAAATTTAATGGTATAGGGGGAATCTAACCTATCCCTGTACAAGACTATGTCATATAGACCAGAAGCCATAAGTCCCAATTTGATCTTTTCTTATCTACTTTTTAAGTTTGCCGCACCAAGTTTAAGCATGTCACTTTTCCTCTTCAAATTTCGGATAAATAAGAATGACTAACAATCAATAAAGATCGTGCAGGGCATTTCCTAGACATAATAACAAATGATAGTATTTCTGTCTAAGCTGTGCTTTTTTGCTAATATTTACATAGCCAATGCCAAACACAAGTCATAGAAGACGGCTGGATTAGGTAGTCAACTATCACTGTAAAACTTTGTCAAATTTTATGAGATAGGTTAAGTGCGTGTTTGGAGTCACTTTTGGGAGAGCCAAAAGTCATTCTAGAGACCTAAACTTTATTTTGACATGATTGAGTGTTCTTGTTCTTAAGTAAATTGATTTTGCCTCTAGAATGGATTCTAACTTGAAGCTGAGATTTGGAGTTTTTGCCTCCAAACATGACTAGTACACCCAAATATTGTTCAACTCACTTTTACATAAATATATTCTAACCTAACTAACTTTGCATTCAACTCACTTTTAGCTAAAATAAATTCTTCCTATCGTAAAACCAAACACACTAACTGTACAACCCTTATCTAAATTTATCTTTGGAAGAGTGGTAATGAGGGGGGAGGGGAGAAAAGCGACCCAAAACCCTTGTTTGAGGTCAAAAACTGCCATTGAAGAACCATTATATAGATTTTATCATTAGATGACCAACACCAATATATACATTTGTTATCTAAGTGATGTGATAGACAAACATGAACTGAACAAGAATCAGAAACACTGAAAAATTGAAAGTAAGAGATAACCTTCATGACAACGCAATCTTCCAGTTTGCCATATTTGCTCATATATTCTTTCAACCCCTCAGTATCAACATCCCATGGGATACCCAAAACCTAAGATGCAATTTAAAAACGCAAATGATTACCCAATCAAAGAAAAACCACAAGAAACAGAAACGAACTCAAATTATTGATTGTTGCAACAAAAAAGTAAAAATACGAACAAAAGGTTTCAAAAGAAAAGAGAAGATTGAAGTAAAAAGGCAGCCAATACCTTTGCATGTCGAGGTGAACGAGCTCGTCGATGGCCGAATCAAGAGCGAATCGATCTTCCTTCTTGGCCAACAACTTCACCTCCTGAACAACATGAACCCCCAACCATTCTTCAGATCCGAAGAGTACATGTGCCGAATCGCGTCGTCGATCGCTTCTCTCTCCTCAAAACTCGCGGATCCGAAATCCTCCAAGAAAATATATCATGAAAACCCTATTAAAAGCTTCTATTTATGAAGAAGCAGCGTTGCGAGCAGAGAGGAAGAGATGCTGAGAAACAAAGATGCGAGGGGAAGAGATGCGAGATGCGAGATGCGAGATGCGAGAGGGAAACGTGAGAGTGCGATGGAAGATGCAGTCAACGATGATTTTGGGGCTAGGGTGAGAGTGAGATGCGAGATGCTGAAATGTTGATTTGGGGCTTGGGCGTGGAGAGCTTGGAAGAAGAAGCTGGGAACCAGAGAAGAAAGGAGAAAACCAGAGAAGAAAGGTGAAAGAAAGAGGCAAGGCTTCGCGTAAAGTGTGAGAGTGGAGAGCTAGGGTTTCGGGTAAATTGAAAATCTTTTTTTCTATTTTGGTACTTTAGAAGTCAAGCGGATACAGGCCTGACTTCTAAAGTACTAAAAAAGAAAAAAAGAACTTCACCATTAATTACAAGTTTGCCACCGTGTCTACTTATGTAGTCAGGCAAATACACGCCTGACTTCTAAAGTCTAATTTTTTTCTTATTTTTTCACTTTAGAAGTCAGGCGTGTATTCGCCTGACTTTAAAACTCGCGCGTTTTGCCTATTAATTACAAGTTTGCCACCGTGTCTACTTATGTAGTCAGGCATCTGAGCGCCTGACTTTAAATGTCTAATTCTAATCCTATTTTTGCACTAGTGACGGGTTGGAGAATTGGGTTCATGCGAGTTGGGCTGGGCGAGTTCGGTTTTTATTTTTAGGCCCGTCGGTGACCAGACCTGCCCGAAGTACCTGTATTATGCTTTGAGTATTTTGAAATTTATAGGCAGTAGCACTGTAGTAGTAGAGGAGCAGCAGAGGCACACAAAGACACATTTCGTCATCTGTGTGGCTTCTTTAAAAATAAAAGATATAATAATATATTATATATTAATATTATATTATTATTATTATTATTAACATCTCTGCCTCACTCACCTCACTTACCTCGGTACCTACTTACTCGGTCTCACTTTCATTTTTAAATTAAAATAGATGTTTTTTTTGTGGAAAACTGAATTTTATTTTGACATTTATGCTAATTGGGCGTGTTGTGAAATGGGCTTAAAAATTTTTGATTTTTAAAGAAATTGAAAAAACAAACATTTTGTATGAAAATTTTCCTGTTCAAATTTGGCCCAACCCGTTTATACCCATCTGCCCAACCCGCCATGCCTGTGGGAACCGAATTTAAAGAACCCGCATGTGTTTTTGGGCGGTTATGGGCCTGCATATTTAAACTGCGGATTTGATCGGATTGATATTTTGGGCCCGAACCTGCCCATACCCGACCGATGTCCAGGCCTAAAGATGGGGATGCCGGCTCCGGGGTGCTAGTGCGTGCGTGGTTTCACTTAAAAATTATTTAAAATAATTAAAAAAAGGATAAACGGCAAGAGTGGAGCGGGAATAGAAATTCGAAATTTCTCATCTCTCTTCTCTTCTCTCTCTACCGTTCAACGACATTACCATTTTCAAATCAATCTGCGTTCTCTCACTCACAACTCCACAGTTGTCTGAAATCCGATTCAACGATGGGCTCGGTGGAGAACTACCACGTGATCGAGCTAGTCGGCGAAGGTTCCTTCGGTAAGGTCTACAAAGGGAGGCGCAAGAACACCGGACAGGTTACTCCTCTTTCTAAATCCAATAAAATTTCCATTTCCACTTGATTCCATTTTCTACCTTCTGATTTTCAACCGTTTTCGGTTTTAGACTGTGGCGATGAAGTTCATAATGAAACACGGTAAAACTGAGAAGGATATTCATAATTTGAGACAAGAAATCGAGGTAAACTTCTTTTTCTTCTTTCTTGCTAGTTTTTTCACTCTCTCTTTGAATTCGTGTTTGATTATTGTTATGAATTGCTTATTGTGATTGCATGAATTATTATTGGAGGCTTGGGTACAGATTGGGATGCTGGGTTAGGGTTTCTGTTAATGTCTGTAGGTGGAGTGCCAATAGCAGGTTTTTTCATGTGACTAATGCCAAAATTCGTATGGTTATAGAGCGAGAGTGTTGCAGTAGAGTTATGATCGTGCGGAGTGTGGAGTTAAGAATTTCATGCTTAGTGTTCTTCAATTATCATGTTAGTATTGAGTTAAATGATAAATAAATAAAATATTTTTTAATCTTTAGTTCATGGTTTCCGTCAAATGTGTTTTTCTTGGAAAATTTTGGGATTCTTTATTGATGTAATATGGTAGGAAACAATTTTTCTGACTAGGGAGAAAGTGAAATGGTTTAATCAACTGTATCTAAAACTCGTAAATCTAAAATATAATAAAATCATTGGAATGCATGAACTCAATGGTGATTAATATCAAGCTGACTTAAACATGCAATGTGCATTTATTCTTAAATCCTGTTCTACATACCAGCAGTTAACTAACAGTTAAGACTTGAAAGAACATTAGGAGAAACCAGAAACAAACAGTTGATAACGATAAGACTTTGTTCTGAATGATTTTGTTAAAGATCCGATTTTCTGTAGTCGCTACTAGTGCAGTTCATCCATGTAACATGTAATTAACCCCATCTAGTAGGATAAAGCTTTTGATGTTTCTCCTAAATTACATATAAAAGCCTGTGCTGACTGGTGACATTTGATATTCATGAATGTTGCAGATCTTAAGGAAGTTGAAGCATGAAAACATTATTCAAATGCTTGATTCCTTTGAAAGTCCGCAAGAGTTTTGTGTTGTCACAGAATTCGCACAAGTAAATTATCTGTATTTTCTGCCATTTTTTCAGTTGACTCTTTGACTAATAGTCTAATACTAGACCTGCAGTACCTCAGTCTCTGAAAGTTATCACTTATCCATTAATTGCTGATTTAAGCATTTACAATCAGCTGATAGTGGAACAAGGAAGTCTGAATCATTACTCAAAGATCATGCTGTCATGCTTGTGATACTTTTTATTTTGCAGGGTGAGCTATTTGAGATTCTTGAGGATGATAAGTGCCTTCCCGAAGAACAAGTTCAAGCAATTGCAAAGCAATTGGTATTTCCCTTATCAACAGTTTTCTTTTTTCCATCTCTAGTATTTATTTGATGAGGAGTTACAATGCCAAATAGTACTTTTTTGTCACAGTTCATTTTTGGTTTGGATTATGCAGGTAAGAGCCTTGCATTATTTGCATTCCAACCGGATTATCCACCGTGATATGAAGCCCCAGAATATTCTCATTGGTGCTGGATCTGTTGTCAAGGTTGATTTAACTGTTTGTTCACATACAGAAACATGCACCCAACATTTACTATTGCTTGTTGCATTACAAGTTTCCCACTATCTATTGTTATAAATTACAATATATATCCAGTTGAGAGTTGAGGCTTCTTTGCACTGAATAATCTAGAACAATTTTCCTGTAAACACACTCCCTCCATGGAGGCATTGCATACATGTTTGGTTTTGGTTCAGTTTTTTAAGGGAAATGATTTTTGTTTTCCAAAGCTCTAAGGAAAGTGTAAAAGATAAGCATTTGTGATAATGAATCAAACACTCGCCATATTTTTTATCCTACTCACTGATGGTATGGCTTTCATTTATAGTTTCTAGTTTTCTACTTTCTTTCTGTTAAGTATAGTTGACTATGGTCTAATTTAGCTTTGTCTTTTCTTTTTTTGAGTACCCGATAGCTTTGTGATTTTGGGTTTGCACGTGCAATGTCTACAAATACGGTTGTTTTGCGATCTATAAAAGGTTTGTCTTATAAGAACTGATTAAATTGTTTTTTAATCTTTATTGTAGTATTGTTGCTTTTGTGTAGCTGGTTGTGTTTCAAGGAACCAAACTTGTTTCTATGTTTTACAGGCACTCCGTTATACATGGCTCCGGAGCTTGTCCGGGAACAACCTTACAACCACACTGTAGATTTATGGTCTCTTGGTGTTATATTGTATGCTGAAAATCTCTATTTATCCGCATCTAGTAACAACTTTCTTAGATTCAATTATGCATTTGTGGATGGTAGTTGTTCATTTAAATATGACCTAATGTCTTGATATCAGATGCCTTTATAAGATTTAAAATGGCCATTCATATTCTCAAACCAAATAAACCCTACTATTCATTTTTCTTGGAACAAAATGTTTCTTATTTCATTGAAGCAGCAGATTCTTTCTTCAGCTTCATGCTTGTGGTACTCAACTCCCGCTCTGCCTTTCCCATCTTATTTGATACTCCGTACCTGTTGGCTGTTGCAATTTGCAAAAATAATCCGAATGATGACATTAAGTAATGATAAGAACTAGGACCAATAGAGCAATAAATTGAGTATATATACTTTGATTGATGAATTCCAAGCCTGTATTCAGTGAATAACAATCGAGTAATATCTGGAAAAGGAAAACAGAAAGCTAGGCAAATTAGAGTGTGCCCAATTCTCTCCCAAACCAAGTCAAATACCAGCCTACCTGATTCTCTCACTACTCCTACCTTTATTATTGTGCTCAGCACAAAAGCATAGGCCCTTTCTTGCGTATTTCTCGCTCTTTCAGCTAAGCAGAGTTAGTTACCTCACTTCCCTCCCCTTTTCGCGCACCAGATTCCTTTCCCCTGTTGCGCTTCGTAGCGTGCACCTTACCAAACCTTGCTGGCCCAGTTGCCTTGTCCAACTCTGGGGTAACTGTCAGGTTCTCATCATGTAATTAGTAGTTATGGTAGCATGTGTTGTTGAATACAGGTTTCTCTCTGTGTCTTTGCTTTTCACATTAAGTTGAAGTCCGTTTTTTATGCCTATAACAGGTATGAATTATTTGTTGGTCAACCACCATTTTACACAAATTCTGTTTATGCTCTCATCAGACACATTGTTAAGGTACATCTTTCAAATGGATAAGATTTGTTATGCAATCACTTATGTTATTAAACTGAAGGATGGGCTGACCACTTATTAAATAATCCAGGATCCGGTTAAATATCCAGATCAGATGAGTCCAAATTTCAAGAGCTTTTTAAAGGGTTTGCTTAACAAGGTTGTTCACTTCTGAGTATTTCCCTTTTTTATTGCTACATTGCTTACTTTTACTTTAATCAAGAATGATATTTACTAAGCTTTGGTTTCTGAATTTATTCGAAGCAGGCACCAGAAAGTCGACTAACTTGGCCGGCTCTTCTTGAACATGCATTTGTTAAAGAAACTAATTATGAAGTTGAGGCCAGGGTAGGTACATTAAACCTTATGTTCGACAATTCTGCAACCGGCAAGATTCTCATTGGAGAAGTAACTCGGTTAATTAAACTTGTAACATATGCATTGAACTTACTTCAGGAATTGCATGAGATGAGTTGTTCACCGAGGGATAGTGATCCAGCTCAGAGGGTTGAAGGAAAAACCATTCAAACTTCAACAGGTTCAGCAACTTCTACTGCATGATGATATTACATACTTTACTACTATATATCATCAGAGTCTCTACTAGACGTGTCTATTTTTTGTTTTCTTTCTCTCTGTTATAATAATTTACTTTTGTCACAGGCAAAGACCATCGCACAGCAGGTTTGGAGGAGCATATTGCTTCACCCCTTCAGAATGAAGCTCAGTCAAATGGTCCTAACATGAACAGAACCAATTCTAAAGTGCTTGATGAGTCTCCCGGATTTTCAAATCAAAATGCTGAAGGAGAGTCTGGTATTTTCTCTCGGCTTTGCTTTTTCGTATGCAAATATTTCTTTTGTTGTTGGAAGAAATATAATCTTGTTTGCATATTTCTGACCATTGGCAGTCTTCTGATTATAAATTCAAATCAAACTAATTTTAAAAACGTTTTCACTCCATAGTCCATACACTTTCTGATTTGGGAGGTTGGGTTGTTGTCTGTTTGTATTTTATTATTTTGATATTTTGATTATAATTATGATGATGATTATAAGATGAAACTAGTATTTTACCCATGCATATGCACGGGTGATACTGTATGGTCGGTGTATTGCCATGAAGTCATAATAGTAATTTGGAAGATAATCATAAGTTGTGAACAATGTCCAAAATATATGATTTGAAATTTAAAGTGGAAAGAGATAGGTATTATATATGTCATATAAGATACAAATGAAAATTATATTGAGTCGAAGAAAATAAAGGAGATTGACAATCAGAATTACATTGATCTATAATAATGTATTTGGACATTAGAGATAAAATATGCATCCTCGTTGACACTCCCGTTTGCATACTCGTTGACCCTCCCGTTGGCACTCCCGTTGGCGCTCTCGTTACCTCTCTCGTTGCCACTCCCGTTGCAGCTCCCATTGCCAGTCTCTCGTTGTCGCTCCCGTTGCCACATGTTAACTCATATTATTCTATTTGATTTAATATTAATTAAATCATATTCGTTTAATTATAAGTAAGTTATTTTGGAAAGTTTGGTAGTGGCTAAAGTTGTATTTTTATAATTCTTAGTGGCTAAATTGATTGATTTTAATAGTTTTAATAGAGAGATTATAGTAAATAATAAATTTTAGATGGAGTAAAAATGAAGAAAAAAGAAAATAAGATTTTTTAAAATATGCATCCACGTTGGCGCTCTCCTTGCCTCTCTTGTTTCCACTCATGTTCCCGTTGTCGCTCTCGTTGTCGATTCCATTACCAGTCTCGCATTGCCGCTCTCGTTGTGTTGCAAATTTTGTCTTTTAGCGGTGAATTTACTAAAATAATTGTGTTGCAAAAAGTTAAAACAAAATCGGTATCTTCTTATAATATTAATAATGGAGTAAAAGGTAAAATATGCAGCTCCGTCGCTCTCGTTCTCTCTCTTGTTGGCACTCTCGTTCCCTCTCTTGTTGGCACTCCCGTTGCCGATCTCGTTGTCAGTCTCTCGTTGCCGCTCCCGTTGCCACATGTTTTCTCCTTTTTTCTATATGATTTAATATTACAATTGTTAGTGGTTAAATTGATTGATTTTATTTATTACATGAAAAATTTATTGATTTTAGTAGTTTTAATAGAGAGATTATAGTAAATAGTACATTTTAAATTATTTAATTATTGAGTGTGATATTAATTTAATAATTTATTTTTTTGGAATAAATAATTTTGAAACTATTGCTAGAGGTATGGTTTTTTTTGACAATTGGTAGTAGTTAAATTGATTTATTTTATTAGTTTGAGCAAATTATGGAAATAGTTAAAAAAATTATGTTTTTAGTAAAAAAAAACTGACAAAAAAGTGATTTTTTATGGAAAGAAAAACTGAAAAAAAAGTTGTCCCTCTATCGTTGCCACTCCCGTGGCCTCTCCCATTGGCGCTCTCGATGCCACTCCCATTGGTACCCCGTTGGCATTCCCGTTGGCATTTTACTCTTTTTTAGTAATTATAAAATAGTTATTTTCTGTAGCGGTTAAATTGATTGACTTTAACAAAAGTAGTTAAATTGATTAGTTTTAGTAGTTATTTTGTAATTTTTGATAGGGGTTAAAGTTTTTTTACAATTCTTTTTTTGACAATGGATAGTGGCTAATTGATTTATAGTGACTAATTATTTTATTAATTTTAGTAGTTTGAGTAGATTATAAAAATAGTGAAAATTGATTTATAGTGACTAATTGTTTTTATAAAAATATTGACAACTGTTTTTTAAAAAAAAATTAAAAAAAAGTGTATAAAATTTTATTTTAAAAAAATCAGTTTTTTTAAAAAAAATTTAATTTTTAAAAAAAACTGTATTGGTACTGTAGTGCGTCAGAAACGTCACTGTAGCGCACTGTAGAGTGACATAAGTGGTACTGTAGCGCGTCAGAAACGTCACTGTAGCGCACTGTAGTGATATTGTAGCATTTTGTCTTTATGTGGTGAATTGCCTATTTTGCCCCTAAATTATGAAAAATGTCAAAATTTGGTGATGTCTAAAAATGTAAATGTGCTAGCATATGTTTTGATTATATAGAAAGTAGATACTTTTTAATTATTGTTGAAGTTATGGGGATTTAGATAAAATACCAAGAATAGGAAGAATAAGAATTCTTGACATATATATTATGATTGATTGATAATGAGTTGATTCAAAGTTTTTACAAAAGACTAAATGCTATATGCAACGGTTTATAACCCAACCCCACATAAATTCTGCTCCTTTAACAATAGCAACAGCAATAAACAGCAACAATAAAAAGTTACAATTCATTAAATTCTGTCTAATTTCCAAACAATGGAATGAAAACTCTGCTAATCCGCTCCGTTTCTCTCCACTCAATTCCGTTACATTCAGTTCTGCTTCACTCATTTTAAAATATCTAAACGAAGCCTAGGATTTTGGTGCCTTGTTATTATTTGGTATGAACTCGACTGTAGTTTTGTTTAATTAGCTTAGTGACACTAAACGAAGCCTAGGATTTTGGTACCTTGTTATTATTTGGCATGAACTCCGACTGTAGTTTTGTTTAATTAGCTTAGTGACATGAATTGTCAAATGTATTCATTAATACTCTTTATTTTGCATGAACACCTGAAATATGGGATTGATGTGATTGTTCTGAGTAGGTTGCTCTAGATTGGACAGACTTGAAAGTAACTCTCGCACCGTCAAAGGTGCAAAAATAATTGTACAAGATAATGAGGCATTAGGACATGTTCTGCTACCACTGAAAAAATGGTCGAAGGGATCCCAAAATATCTGCAGGTAAAACTGAGTTGCAGCCTTCAAACTACCATTATGTATTTGGAATAGTATTGTCCTTGATAGCGAATGTTTCACCTC
This sequence comes from Astragalus membranaceus, assembly GCA_039519185.1. NCBI lineage: Eukaryota > Viridiplantae > Streptophyta > Magnoliopsida > Fabales > Fabaceae > Astragalus > Astragalus membranaceus. Next base: position 107,459,531 of record CM076847.1, on the reverse strand, counting down.
CTTAATAGTGTTTCGAACTAATTGTCGGACTAGTACTGTCCTCATTCTTCAGATTAATTCCTATTGATTAGTTTTTGTAGTTTTGAAGGTGTAAATAAGTAGGATACTATTACTATAGTACTCCTCTCCATGCTCACATTTTTAAAACATATTCATATCTGCATATGGGTAAATTTTGCGGTATCTATCATTGCCATCTCTATTGTGGGTCTGCACTAAATGCAGCTTTAATTGTATTTTTGTGGACCATAACACCTTTTTATGCGAGATTTCTTTCTAAGATCTCTTTTATGTTCCAGTTTTAGTATTTTCTTCCTAATTCCTAATTACCTTCAATTTAGTGTTATTCTATTATTTTCCCTCTAAATAAAAATAAAATAAATTTAGTGGATTGATGAGTGGGTATTTACATAATTGTTAAGCATTTAAAATGTTTTAACACTTTCAGTTATTAGGAAATAATCAAGGCTTGTCCTATTAGGTGGAGTCGAGTGTAGCAATTAGACAATGTCATATTTACTATTATGTATTAGGTTTAAAGATAGACTGTTTGGGAACTTTTAGTGATTTCCAATAAAAGTTAAATAAAAAAGTAATTTGGAGTGTTTCAACAAAATGTTTTTTCTTTAAATATTTATATTTATATATGTAGTCTAACTGCCTTTTACAGTGATCAAGATCTTCCTGATTCAAACCAGTCATTGAGGATTCTGTCAAATCTAGTTGCTGCCGGTGCCTTCAGTTCTACTGAACAGATAGATGAACTAATAAAAGAGCTTCTTCTGTTTACAAGATCTGTTGTAGCAATGCAATCTGCTGAAGTTATTGACTTGATAACAAAGGTACATCACTTACGCGCTTGATCTATTAGTTTTTTCCTTCAAGAGTTATATACTTTTTATCTTTTTATTTCTCTTTAGCTGATTGAAAATGCATGGATCTATGTCTGATATAGGCATGACAATGAGAACCAAAATCTGCGGGCACCATCCCTGACTTTGATAGGGAAAAACCAGCTTTGTCTGGATTCGTGTGTTAGCCACTTAACAAAATCAGGGATAGGGATACTGATACCCGCCCCGCCAATAATTCCACCATACTGCTTACAATGTTGCAAAAATACCCTTACATAAATGCATAGTATATAAGTGAAAGTCATCTTTCTTTCCCTCAGTTTCTTTATTCTCGCTCTCTCTGCTGATTCCTCCACCAGAGAGCTCTAACCACCGGATCATGACTTCACTGATGTGACTTGCAGTAGAGAAGTGGAACTATTCTCATTCTTTCCACCATCATGACTCTTCAAAGCTCTATTTGAGACAAGGAGCCCTTTCTTCCTACCATCACGATATTAAAAGTTGTCTTTTCTATAAAATCGGTTCTTTGTTCATCATGACAGAGGGTTTGGGGAGGAGGGAATTGCTGGAATGGAGTGTTTGGGTTTGAGAGGGTGGACTTTGGAGATGGAGAGCTGCAAGCCAATTTTGGTTGTATGGGTAGAGGCAGCTGTGACAGTGGGTTGTTGTGAAGGGGACCAAGGAATCAAAGCCGGAGTAATAATATGGGAATCAAAGCATATCGTAGATCCTTTGGTCAGCCACCTCTCATTGAGTACTTATCGAGCCAAACATTTGATGTCTAATCCAGGGCGTAGGGTGTGTTGGAGATCCCGTATTAATAATTGGGGCCCTCTCCCCATAAGCTAATTTTTGGGGTTGACTTAGGCCCAAACTCAAATTATAATGACAAAATCAACTTCTAGTGCAGTTTCTACTTTGGTCCTAATTTAATCTCATGGCGGTGAATAAAACAAATGGTTGTTGCTAGATCAAGTACTGATGATGAGCACAGAAATTTGGCAGTTGTTACTGCAGAGATACTCTGGATTCAGAACTTGAAGTGCCTACTCATACTCCTAGAATTTTGTGACAGTCAAAATGCAGTTAGTTGGCACATAATCTTGTCCTCCATGCTCGCACCAAAGACTTGGGGTTAGATCTCCTCTTTGTCAGAGAAAAAGTGCTGGTTAACAAGCAACTGGTTGTGCATGTTCCAACCCAAGATCAATTAGTTGATTCCCTAACCATGCTCGCACCAAAGACATGGGGTTAGATCTCCTCTGTCAGAGAAAAAGGTCTGGTTAACAAGCAACTGGTTGTACATGTTCCCAATCCAAGATCAATTAGTTGATTCCCTAACCAAGCCTCTCTCTTCTTCCTTATTTTAAGTAACTCAGTTGATGTAGGATAAGACACGCAGGATATAAGTTAGGTTCGTCAATCTATAGCTGATAACTTAACTGTTGAATTCAGCTTGTAATCTCTTTGGGTTGACCCTAATCCAACCCTACAAAATCGGCTTGTAAGGTGAGCGATTTCCCTCACTTATAAACACATTTTTAGGCCATATCCTAGTCGACGTGGGACTCTCAACACTCCCCTTCACCCCCATGATTTGTAAATTGGAGCATGACCCAAGTGGCCCGATTGCGGGCGATTGAACGGATCTTGGATAGGCTCTGAGATCATCTTAAATTTTTTGTTATCCCTAACTCAACTCTTCAAAACTGGCTTGTAAGGTGAGCGATGCCTTCCACTTATCAACACTCTGTTAGGTTATATCACATCCTATGTGGACTCTCAATATGATCATTTTACAGAACTACAATTTCTATTGTCTCTGAAGCTATCTCAATCTTAGTATCCCCAATGAACAATATTGATAAGTGGGTCTCATTTGAGAAGCGAACCTGACCGATCGGCATTTGAGTATCCAATAATTACCATATATGGTAGACATAAAATGTGAAACCGGAAAGAGAGAGGCGTGGAGAATAAAACGAATCTGTATTGATTATTGCTGATCATACTACCGTAAGAAAACATCTGATATATAGAGAGATAGGTAAGAATAATATTATAATTATTAAAGAACTTGCTGGAGAGCCCACATTATTTGTAGTTTTTTTTCTCTTGATATGTTTATTTATGATATGCATCAGACTTGATGTTAGTCGATTAAATAACTGTCTGCCTATTTTCCTGGTGGATGGTTTGGTATATTGATTAGCAACCTTTTCTCCCAAGATTAGCTTGTGAAACTTCAGACGTTTTATTTTGTGCAGGGTTTCTCCGTTACTAAATTTTTGTTAGATAATGGTGGGAGTTGCAGTTCAAGTTCCTATTTAAATCACTGGGTTGAGGTTGTTGAAATATATTCTCAGGTGATACTCCTTTTATTATGTAAATTCACATCTTTTTGGTAATTTATATCGAATGCAACAATGTTAATCTAAAGTACATGCTTTAGTTTTATCCATTTCCTCATTACCTGTAGCTATATGATACCTTAAATACTATCTGGTACAACAGATGAATGGAAAAACTCTCGTTAGTTTTGAATTTCGGAAATGTTTGGCTGTTTGCGGCACTTATTTACTGATACACAATTGCAGGTTGTAACTTCGATAAATGACGCATCTGGAAGAGTTCTGTATGAGTCCAGTGCCTGCATTACAGTCATATTGTCTAAAGTTACTCAGGCGCTTAGATCATCTCCTCAAATTTCAGGCTCAGAGACACTGAATGGAACAGCTAAACGAATTATAGAGCATGCAAAAACATCTGGTTTAGTGGACCATTTGTGTCTATGCTTAGCAACTTCAGGCTCCAGTATTATTTCAGGTTCTTTCAATCTGCTACGGGCTGCTTCAGAAGCATGCAGAGCTGTCTGGTCTATGATTAGTGCACTGAATATCCTTTTTGTGAAAAAAAATGCCATTTTGTTTCCCATCAATGCATTGCGGAGTTATTCTTTGCAGAGGATGGACATCATGGATCACGAACAAGATCCCTTGTTTGATGCAGAATCAACAAAAATAATTGATGTAATCACAAGAGCATTCCTTAGATCAAAAGCCGTTCAGGTTGCTGTTTACCATTGTTTTTACCAACGTCTTGAGCCTGCAATCATTTGTGGTCTTCAGGTACTTCTGATCACATGCTCTTGTCTTGGGCATTCCTGTTATAGCAGCATCTTGCATGTTTATAACGGCCAGATAAAGTAGATGAATCCAATTTTTTTTATTGTTTTTTCAATTAAGTTGTAAAGTTATAGTAGTTGATTTTTATTAGCACAATGGTTGTAATTGTAGATATGGCATAGTTGAAGTTAATTAAAATTTTTTACATTCTGTATTCCTTTTCTTTTTCAGCTTCTGTCAAGGTGCTGCCTCCAGAGTGAAAATGTTCTAGCTTTACTTTGTAAGGTGCCCAGTTCCCTTCCTGTGGCTACTGTTGTCAGTGGTGGCGGTGATGGAACTATTGTTTCAGAGATTTTCTCTGTTTTGTCATTATGCAGTTCCTCTCTCAACAAAGATGCACAGAGCGTAGAACCACGTAACGCTAAATGCAAATTAACAAATCCTTCTGCTGTGGTCCGTCATTCATGTCTCACTCTTGCAACCATTGCACAATGTTTGAAGTCAACTGGAAGAAATTCTGCAATTTTTATGCTCACCAACATATCAAAGAAGCAGCTTGCTCGACTTTCAGTGCTTGCTCATCATATTTCTTCTGATGATAAAACAAAAGCCTCTTTCCAACCTCAAAGTGCATCAGCCATGTTGGCTTTGGCGTCCATTCTATCCCTTGAGTCTGGGACTTTGGTGGAATCTCCGATATCTGAGATTGCCATGCCCTTAATTCCTCGAGCTTCTACACTAAGTGACCATCTTAAATTTTCATCTGGAAATGTAAATGAACTGGACCCTGGCAATTTTAATGGGAAGCTCTCGTGTTGGTTAGGAGTAAGAGATGGGTGTGTTGGTCTTTTAGATTACAAACTCAGGTGGGGAGGACCATTAGCTGTTCAACAGTTGTGCGCAAGTGGTATACCTCTTCTTCTTATCGGCTTATTAAGCAACGGGTTTTCAAATGCTTCCCAAGGAAATGAGGTCCTAAACGACAGAGTTGGATTATCTCCTATCGGTGTTGTATGGACAATTTCATCATTATGTCATTGTCTATCTGGCGGTGCTTTAACTTTTCGTCAGATTTTGATGAGGATTGAACATATTAAGCTCGTCTGCAACTTAATATGCGATGTTCATCTTAAGTTAATAAAATGCTGGATGGGACCTGGTGGAGGGAGAGCAGGAGTCAGAGATCTGATAAACGCAGTAATAGATCTCTTAGCATTTCCTTTTGTTGCTCTTCAAAATGCACCTGGATTGCCATCAGCCACGACTTCTGTCAGTAGTGGGTTTCTTCTTAACGTTGGTTCCCCTGGTCAGAGAGTGTGCATGGAAGACAAAGATACAGTTAAGGCAATAGAAGAAGACATGGGCAAATATATTAAGATCCTCGTGGAGGTAAAATCGTCTGGAATTTAGAAAGGGCTTCAAGTAGATATCATTCTTTCATGTAATAACGAGATGCCACTGCATGTCATTGACTTTTGTTATTATGCAGTAGATGATGGTGTGTTACTCTTGTTTGCAAAATCACTGCTGGTGCACTCTTCAATGCATCATTCATTAGTTTCTGTGATGACAATCTGTTTGTTGGCTGTATTTTAGTAGTTACTCGTTGAATTGATATCTTATAACAATAATGCTCATAATTAATTGCTTTGAAGTTTTCAGGTGGGTGTGCCTGGTATTATCCTTCGATGCCTAGATCATATGGAGTTGAATGATTTAGGCAGACCCGTGGCCTTTCTAGCCAAAATGGTATGCCACCGTCCTTTAGCAATCCAACTTGTGAGTAAAGGTCTTCTGTATCCAAATAGGATGCGGAGGTTGTTTGACTGTTCGGGCCCAAAAGAGGTCAGACTAGATGCTCTTATGATAATTTCTGATCTTGCTCGTATGGACAAGGTTAGTTTTCACTCTTCACCTTGATTTGTTATATGAATGCAAACGCCAAAGTTTATCAGTTTTTGCCTTTATTATATCCATTCAGTTTACACGACAAAGGTAGTGTAATGGATACAGATAAAGAAACGAGATAGATATGTGAAGATAATAATATTCCATGACGTACTAGTACTACAGTATTGTTTAGATGTGTATTTGTTTGCTCAATTACATATTAGAGAATCCTTATTTTGGTATTTCTCAGATGGTCTCATTCTCAATTTAATCCTCAAAGGGTATAGTTAGTTTTTGTCTTTGTTTTTATGAATTTGTTGATTGATGTTTTTTTAATAGATCCATTGGTTTCATTTAGATGAACCCGTCTTAGTGTGATAAGGTTTAGTTTGTCGTATTTGTTCTTTCAATGTAAATTGTCAATTTGGTTTCAGTTGATTAATGTTAAACTTAAATAAACATGCTTATGGTTTCTGACCTGCATGGGCATACGACCTCAAATCAAAGCGAAGAAGTAAACTGTATTGTTTATGGAAGAAAAGAACAATTGCAGTAGGTAATCCCATGTAATCCCAGAGCCAAGCTCCTCGGAGAACAGATGAAACTTTTCCTGCCCAAAGTTTCATAAAAAATGATTCACAATGATAACGCCCCCTCTCTCTTCCCAATCCTTTATAACAGAATTGGTTACATCTACACCCTCTGTCACTGACCTAACTTGACTCCAATTTCTATATTTTCTAAGCATCACTCCCCACCTAATGGACTTGGATAATCTATTGGCTTATATCTCATTTGGGCACCATGCATAGCATAGCTTGAATTATATTTTATTTTGGACATATATAATTGATTCAAGCGCATTTGCTTTTTCAATGGTCCTTAATCTTAGCCCAGAAAATCATAAGTACATTTTGTTTTCTGGTGTTCAGGGATTCTATGAGTACATCAAAGGTGCTTCTGTTTTGGAGTTCTTCAAAGGGTTTCTTTCACACGACGATCCCAATGTGCGTGCCAAAGCTTGCAGTGCTCTTGGAAACATGTGTCGTCACAGTGCCTTTTTTTATAGTTCTCTTGTAAGTATGATACATAATAATATTGGTCTTGAGGTCTTTGAAAGTGAAGAATATATAAACAATATAGGTCTTTGAAAGTGAAGAATATATAAACAATATATTCTGTTTGATCAAAGCAAATATCTGAACTTGTTTTTATGATTTTCCCCTACCTCAGTTGTGTTTTTTCAGTTTCTTCTTAAGTCATGATGCCTTTGCAAGTCCTAGATATATAAAAATTTCTAACATGGATCTATTATGTGGAAGTTGTCTAAAATGAAGTAGTTTCCATTTTGGATGACATAACACACATTTGTCGTTGCATTAAGAATATGTCTCTGACACTCCATAAACTATGAAAAAACAAATTGTCATTGCATTAAGAATATGTCTCTGACACTCCATAAACTAAAAAAAAATTGAAACTCCATTTTTTGTGATTATCATATTTTGAATTCTCTAATAATTCAGTTGGAATTTGCAGGCAAGTTACGAACTCGTTGGTATCCTTATTGATCGGTGTTCTGACCCAGACAAACGAACGAGGAAATTTGCTTGTTTTGCTGTAAGTTATGATGTGTGTGTATCTATCTATATATATATATATATGTTTTGTTTATGCATTTTCGTTAACGATATCTACAAGTAATCATTTAATAGCACCATTTATGATCCTTATGGTGTTAGGATGAATAATGAATTTGTGATAAATTATTTTTATGTCATATGATTTACTTGTCAAGCATTTAACTATTTTATTGTTGTCACGTCCCATACCCAAACCCGAATTCAGATTGGAAATGCAGCCTACCACAGCAAGTTGTTGTATGATGACCTGAAAGGATCAATTCCTCACTTGGCAAATTTATTGCAAATGGCAGAGGAGGACAAGACGAAAGCAAATGCAGCAGGTGCACTTAGCAATCTGGTTCGCAACTCTGATAAACTTTGTGAAGACATTGTGTCCAAAGGAGCGATTCAGGTACGTGTCAAGCATTTAACTATATCATTTGTTTGTGTTACATTTAATCATCATATACTAATAGTGTAAAATAGTTTTACATAATGAGTCATATCTATCATGAAGATATTTAGAGGTAACATAACAAAGTGTTGTTATGGTTGTAAAACTTTTTTACAGCATAGTTATTAAGCTCTTTTTTTAGATAGTGTGGTGTTATTTAGATTCTATTTACACAGTCAAACACAATAGTGTGTATTTTCGTACCTAGTTAAGTGAACCGTAAACTGTTTTTAACCTGAATAAATAAATTTAGTCAGATTCACTTTAGAATTTGGCTAAAACTTCTGTAGTTTCCTTTAGAATTTAAGATGATTACACAAACTTTATTTTAAAAATTTATACAAATTCACTTTAAATGTTTTATTAAACTGTGAATATTAGAGACCCTAGTTTCATATGGTCTGCACTCCTCTTGTAACTAACTGACTTGAGAGAAGCTCAAGTAGTTAGCTTCCCTGTAACTAATGTACTCAGTTAGTTGTAATGGCCTTCAATATATAAGTTGGGGCCAAACCAGATTCAGTTAATCAATCAATAGTTTCTGAACACAGTTCAGTTAGATCAAAAACAGAATTTACAGTTTCTAATAGTGATAATAAAAAAATATAGTGTTAACATGAGAAAAATTTGTAACAAAGAGAAATGTGTGATAATTCAATTCAAATGACAAAATTATTCTTCAATTAATTTCCTTATTTCTAAATTTTTGAATTCCATATCACATTTTATGACAGTGGTTACCTTACTATGACCATTTTATTGTCTAATAGAAAGCTTTTTTTAAATATTTCTCTTTCTAATGGTATCACTATTTATCACTTCCACCATAATTATTGTACCTAAACTTTTCAACCCAGTTTATAAACATTCTATAGTTTAAAGAAAATAATCTAAAGTTCTAAACCATGAAGTTTGTTTAAAGAGGATTGAGAGGCGTATGATTACCTTTTTTTTTTATAATAATTATGATGAAATAGACAGATGATAAGAAGTTGGTGTTTCCCTTTGCAGTCTCTCCTGAAGTTAATTTCGGATTATGCGGTATCAGCACTAAGTCCAAGCAGAAATGATTCAACAAACGAATCTCCTTTAAAGATAGCTTTGTTTTCCCTAGCAAAGATGTGTGCCCATAAACTCTGCAGACAATTCATCCGTTCATCACCTTTGTTCCCTGTAATTGGAAGACTTCAGCAGTCTCCAGAACCATCCATTGCTAAATATGCCTCCGTGATCATTAATAAAGCCGCCGAGCCTTGACTTTCAGAGTCATGTTGACAGTCGTGCCACTGTATACTTGACTTGCACACAAGTCATTCTCTTCGCTTTGTAAGTAGACTGTAACATTGCAAATAAGTGATTTTGTCAATGTTGTGGCCATTGGAAAGAAAAAGTTGTGTAGTATGAGTAGAGACGTCTGTGTAACATAAAGCCAACGTCGAGAATCGTTTATGAGAAATGAAATATTAAAAAATCAAGTGATAGTTATTAGTGTCTTTTTAAACAGTTACTTTTTGTATAAAGTTGAAATTAGTTTACACGTCTCAATTTTTGAAAAAGTTCTCTTAATTCCTCAAATTACAATGTGTTCTGGACCTGTATCCGATCCTAGACACAAGGTCCGATCCGAGATAGTTGGTAGGGGTTGGTCTTGATCAACTGAGCTCTGCTTTCGATCCGGGGCAGGTGGTACCTGCGAGGACACTCCGACGATCAAGTCAGTTAGGGAGCTAATTAGAGGTAAAGAGTAGGAAAGAGTGTGTACCTTAGGCATTGCATTGAAAACTTATTTATAGGTTTTGGGATTGAATGGGAACCATTGGATCTAAGTCTTTAATCTCCACCATTGGTTGATGGATCTGCATCTGGTGTTGGGCCTTAGTGATAAAGGTCAAATCCGTAACAGTTGCCCCCCAAGTCGGGTCGTCTTGGGGCGAGCTAGACTTGATGCCTTATCTGGACTTCGTGAGAGTTTTTGAATTTGAGGTCGGACCGTCGTGGCGACCTTCTTCAAGGCCGGGCTTATAGCTACAAATGGGTCTGCCCCCAGCCTCGGAGTGCCCGAGATACGGGTCTTCTCACAGATCTTCGAGGCCGGGCTAATACCAGCAAGGGTGTCTGCCACCAGCCTCGGAGCGCCCGAGATACGGGTCTTGTCACAGATCTTTGAGGTCGGGCTTATACCAGCGAGGGTGTCTGCCACCAGCCTCGGCAATGTTAAAAGCGTGACCACTTGAGGGACTCGAGGTGTCACTTTAAAGTCGCCTTCAGGGCAGTTTACCAGGACTCGGCCCAGATCGAACTTGCCCTTCAGGGTAATGGCAACCTCAGCCATTTAAAACGTGACTACCTGAGTGACTCGAGGTGTTAGTTTAAAGTCGCCTTCAGGGCAGTTTACCAGGACTCGGCCCAGATCGAACTCGCCCTTCAGGGTAATGGCAACCTCGGCCATTTAAAACGTGACCACCTGAGTGACTCAAGGTGTCAGTTTAAAGTCGGAGGATCTCTGTGAGCAAAAGCGCCGACGTTCCTGCCTCGAGGATTTTTCCCGGCTTCTGGAACGTCGCCTCGGAGAAGAGGAAGCCAGAGACGGGTAGGGCTGAGGGGAACCCTCGGATCAGCAGGAATCATCAGGAGTTCCGATCCTAGGTGGAATTCTGATTCTCTAGCGATGTTGAACTCGTGTCTCGGGTTCTGGTCTTAGCGTGAAACTTTAAGGCGATCGCTCGACCGATCCCAAATCCTTCCTTCCAACCTCGGAACTCACTTTTACTAAGCAATTAGTGTGAGGAAAATCGTAGCCGATCTATATATATTAGATGGTTGGACATTTACAAAGTCGGATTACATCACGCCCGTAGGCTCATTCCGAGACCTAGGTGAAACGTGACCTTCCCGCGTTAATTCTTTCTTCATGATCGATATACTTTTGAGATCGCTGGAGGAACTCAGCAAGCGACTCAACTTGGTTGACCCCGACGTCTATCTGAAATAGACTTCCTTCACGAAGGCCAGCCTCCAGGAAGTAGTCGTCGAGGTTCCGGACTTGAGCAGCTTCTCTATTGAATCTCTCTATGTAGTCCCGGAGGAACTCATTTTCTCCTTGCCGAATTGCCTGCAATACCTTCAGAGATTTAGGCTTCATCTTCGAGTGGGTGAAGTGTGCAGAAAAGAGCTTGGCTAACTGATCCAAGAGGAGATCGTATTCGACCTAAGAGCCCTGAACCATTCCAGAGCCGTCTTCTCTAGAGTGAGGGGAAAGGTTCGGCACTTTATCTCCTCTGGAACGTTACGATATTGCATAACCGTGTCAAAGTAGTCGAGGTGGCGGTCCGGATCGCCAGTCCCATCATGCATTTTCAAACCCTCAGGAGGCTTCTCGAGGTGCTTTGGCACCGAGAAGTAGTCGATCTTAGCTGTGAATGGTCCTTTACGCTTTGCCGACCTCTCAAGGGGTGGAGGCCGTCGGTAGCTATACTTGCCGGGGGATCCCCGCAAGCTACGGCGCTGACATTGCTGCCTTGGAGACCTTTTCCGACTTCTGGTACGTCGCCTCGGAGATGAGGAAAACAGAAACGAGCTAGGCCGAGGGGAACCCTCAAGACCACAGGAATCATCAGGGGTCCGACTTGGGGGAGTCTCCGGTCCTCGGCCTCCTCTACAACGAGGTGGAGTGCGATGATGGTATCTCCTCCAAGCTGGAGATCGGTGGCGCCCGCGGCCATGAGTCGTTCCACTTGAAGAGTTGCGTAGAGGGGAATTCCGATCCGGGATGTTACGAGCCCAGATCTCAGCAATCTGAGCTTCTAACTGGGTGTAGCGTTGGCTTTCCTGCCGGTCGGCCTCGGCTTGCCGACTTAGGTATAGGACGAGCTGTTGAACAGCGTCGACTGGTACTTGGACGGTCGGAGGGGGAGGTGGAAGTCGGTTCCGGGCTGAGCTCCCAGGAACCATAGCCGTAGCCGAGCTTTGAGCAGGCGCCGGGCTAAGGGGTAAGGTGACTGCCACTCCTTCAGCGACATTCGGGATTGTCCTACGACGTAAGGTCGGAGCCATTGTCAATCAAGGAGATGGGAGAGGAACTAAAGTACAAGATGCTCCCACTGTGGTCGCCAATGTTCTATACCGTGTCACTGGACCTGTATCCGATCCTAGACACAAGGTCCGATCCAAGATAGTTGGTAGGGTTGGTCTTGATCAACCGAGCTCCGCTTCCGATCCGGGGCAGGTGGTACCTGCGAGGACACTCTGACGCTCAAGTCAGCTAGGGAGCTAGTTAGAGGTAAAGAGTAGGAAAGAGTGTGTACCTTAGACATTGCATTGAAAGCTTATTTATAGGTTTTGGGATCCAATGAAAACTATTGAATCTAAGTCTTTAATCTCCACCATTGATTGATGGATCTGCATCGGGTGTTGGGCCTTAGTGATAAAGGCCCAATCCGTAACACAATGCTCGCTTATCGCCAAAGGAAAATAGTCGTTGATACAAATAAAGGAATTGAATAATTCTTGTTCCTAAAATTTGTTAACACCGGTCTGTTTTTGCTACCGGTTGCATTGACAACATGGGAACACCGACTCCCCCAGTTCGAATTCGATTGTGATGGTGTGATGCTTGTGGCTTTATGATTATTTTTTATTTTGTCTAAATCTAGTAATGCATGAGGGGATGAACTCATGCATGTGCCAACACACCACGTGACCATTGTTAATGTCCCTTATTACGTTGACATGTGTAATTAGCGTCACTCTTCCTCCAAACTAAATATGTCGCCAGTGCTTAGCTATAAGCACCAAATCTTTTTTTAATGAATGAACGAAATATGATGACGTTCGTGCGTATTCTTGCTTCAATATCATTTTCATTACGTATATTTTCTAGGTGTCTTTTATGGTGGGAAAGGAAAATAGGTGTGTGACCTGTTATAGTACTATTAATTGTTCTCACCTGATATTTCAGGTGGGTACAATATAGAAATATTGAGAGAGGAAAATAAGTGTTATAGGTGTCTTTACAACCAGTTTTATCACCTTTGTAAATTTCACCTCAAACTTTCTCAATATTTCTATATTGTACCCACCTGATATTTCTATTAATTGTTCTCCCACTCCACTTTTCATACTATGCTACTTGGGTCCCAATAACTCTTATTTTCTTCAAAGACTCCATTAGCCAGTGTGTGAATATGCAGAATCATCTTTGACATAATTCAAAAGAAGAAGAAACTTTGACAGTGAATCTCCATCATCGTGGCAGCGGCAACGTGGTGGTGAACCAATGGTGCGCCGGCGTCGGTCAATAAGTTGTAGATCTAGTCATCAGCCATGGCAGTGTTGGGTAGGTCGTGACTATTAATTTTCTTACCCTTTTAATGTTGATTTACTACAGGAGGTGCCAGAAACACTATGGGAGGTGCAATTAGCACAAGACCAGGCCCAGAATGAAGCCCAGACCAACTTGATCAACACAATCGGTTTGAAACAAAAATGCGGAGCTCTTCGGATCCGCCAATGGGTCAACACAGACCCGAATTACAACCCACTGTATAAAAACGCAAACCTTAATTTTCCGGATGACTTTTTCAAGATTCACTCTCTCTTCTTTCTTCTCAGCCGTTTCTTTCTTTTTCTCTCTAACCTAACTCTGCTAGGGTTACAAAATTTCTTCACGAAACTCAGTGATTGAAGCTTCCAGATGCTTCAATCACACTTCTAATGGTGTTTGCAAGAGATTGACAACAAAACCCCTTTGGTTTTGTTACAATATTGACACGATTTGGTGTTCGCACTTACGAACACTGAGTTCGTCTCAACGCACGATTTCAACACCTTAATCCTTCAAGCAGACCACGCTTGAAACTAAGAAAATGTATAATCCTCTCCTTATCTTTTCTTTCTTTCTTTCTTTCTTTACTGTTTATGTTTGATTCAGAAACCCTAATTTCTGAATCTTTGTTTTTCAGGTTACAAAGACAAAAAGACAAAATAAAGCTTTCAACAAAGGTAAAATCACAGTTCTATGTGCTTTTCCCTTTGTTTCTTACTTCTATTTCTTCAAACTCTAATCTCAGTCTTCATTTTTTTGTTGCATGTATAAATGTGATTGTTCTTGATGAACAATCAACCACCAATCCTACTGCAAGACTTCACATAAGCCTACAAAAGGTAAATCCGCACCCTCTCCCTTATCTTTCTTCTAATCTTCTATTTCAGTCTCAGAAATAGACCACTGATCCTTCTCTTATTTCCTATCTGCGAGGCCTTCAACACTCTTGAAGAATGGTAGAACTCAGAAGATGAAGGAACTCTTGGAAAGACTTGAACAACGAAGAACAAAGAGGGATCGAAAAAATACTGTAAAGAAAACTGTAAAATTTTATTGCTAATTTCACTGTGTTTGTAATAATTACAACATAGGTATATATACATGTATGAGAAACCCTTCTAAGGGTTTGTTAAGAGTCAGTTACTGATTGTAACTAATTTAACTAATTTACAACCATAACATATGGCTGTTAGAGACTGCAGGGGTAACGGCTATCTGTTTATTTTATATAGTCGTTACCAATGCTTGAGGATATTTTAGGTTTTTTATTAAAAACCAATAGTAACAGAGAGAGATCGAGACGAAGAGAAATCAAACAGAGGGAGGGTAATGAGTCACTGCCATGACGAGCTCGAGCTCGAGTCACGGCGGTTGTAGCCGGGCCTAGCAATTAATGCGTTCACAGAGGGTTCGAGATCGAGAAGGATGGCTCTCTTAACAAGGGTTCAAGACTTGAAGTCATGCCAAGGCGCTAGGAAGCTACCTTGTGGTGGTTCATGGGAGAAGAAAGAAAGAATTGAGAAAGGGAGACATTTTAGGGTTTTGAAGAAAAGCTGCGCAATTTTGGTCGCGAAGAAGAAGAGGGGTTTCATAGGGTGGCGTATTAGCGATTCTGGGTGTAAATAAAAAATTTATTACTTAAATTACTTAAATTAGTATTAATAATTACATAGTAAGTTACGACACAACTTACTTTAAACAATTAGGTTATCAACCAACAAGAATATATTGGCATTGGTAAAATTCGTCAGAAAAAAATGCATTGGTAAAAAAGAATATACAGGTGGAAATTTTGGGGACAATATCATAAAGATAAAACAATAATTACAACACTATACAAGGACTTTTTAATAAATATCATATCCATGCACTACTTATTGTAAAACAAGTTGTCCATAAAAAATCTAGTCCATTGAATATAAAAACATTAAATCAATGGCTACAAAAGGCATTTTCCTTTGGTGGGAAAATTAGTCATCTTCCCACCCTAAAAAAAACCTATTTTCTAAAGCATGGAACATTGAAGTTAGAAGATCTTGGATATCATTTATGCAGGAGTCCATCTCTTAATAGATAAAGAAAGAGAAATGTATTTTCTTCTGCACACAATGCATGTGATTAAATACTCAAACGACGTACTTATTTCCATTTAACATAAAAATACACAAATTTTTCTCAAGAGACACTTTTTTTCAGGCCATGACTTACAATACTACGCCTTTTCCGTAGTGTTTTTTTTACTAAATTAGTATCAGCCGTTTGATCCCTATTCTTTTAATGAGATATGATCCAAAGGATGTCAATTAAAGAGGGCATCTTTGTAATTTTACACATCCTGTAGTCTTCCATTCCCACGCATTCCATCACGTTCCTGCAACGACCTTCTTCGCGCGCACGGTAACCACCACGTTTTCTCTCTCTCACTGTCGCCGACGCCGCACCATGTCATCCATCCGGCGACATCTCCCCTTCCTCCGTCGTTCTCTCTTTCCTTTCTTCTCTCTCTCTCTCTCTCTCTCTCTCTCTCTCTCTCTCTCTCTCTCTCTCTCTCTCTCTTACTTTCTCTTCTTTCTTTCGCTCACACTAGCGCTTCATTCTTCTGGTTATTTCAATTCCTTGAATTTGACGATCACTGTTGAGTCATATTGGTAAATTAAAGATTATGATCACTCTTAACTTTTATGATGTTGTTTGGTATTAGTGATTTGCATATTGGTAAATTCCTTGAAGTCATTTTTCTGCAGATTTTAAAATGCTTGGAGTTGATGAACATGGTGAAGCAATCAGCTTTTCACGTTTACTTGCTCGTAAGTCGCTTGTTGCTTTGGGATTTTTCTCTGTTAATGTGTTGGTCTCAGTTTTAACCATTTTTAGTGGCCACTAACCAGTGGTAAGCAATTATGTATGTGGTTAGTGGCCACTAACCATTGCGGTACTAGTTTGTGGTTATTGCCTTCATCATACCCATGCATTGTTCTACATGTTGTTTCTGCGTCTGATTGAATGCATGTGCCGTGTTTTACTACCTTACTTCAGATTTCACAATTAATTCATGTTGATGCAATCAGATTTCATGTTTACTTCATGTTGTGGTTTTGAATTTCTTTATTGCAGTTCAGGGTTGTCCTGATCAGGATGAAAATCTCACTGATATGGTTGTTTCAGGTTCTTAACCTATAATTGTTAAATTTTTTTATTTTAATTTTTTAAAATATGTGTTCATGTATGGTTAAGGGGTACTAACCATATATTTGTACAATTATGGTGAGTGTTATCTGACATTGCCTTCCTATGCTTAGCTGATTCATTTTTTTGTTTCCTTTATAACGTTTGCGTAGATATTCAAGTACCAATGTCGGATGTCATGATGGCGAACTCGATGATGTTGTGTTTGCAGGTTGAATGCTGATTTGTTATTATATAATAAATATATGTTTTATGATGTTGTTTGTTGGATATTGATTATCCCTTACTTGGTTTTTACAGGGGTTACTCATCATCCTTCAGATGTTAAATCTTGGAAAGATCTTATTTTTCACACAGAGCCGGATGCTTATGCTTTTTACAGCTCTTACGCCAAATCGTCGGGTTTCACAATTAAGAAGGCAAACGTGTATCGCGATAGCATGAATAAAAAGACTGAGATCCCTAACTATCTGAATTTGATGTGTCACAAACAAGGTTTTAAGATGGTTCGCAAGGAGGTTCCAGGGGCTACTTTGAATAAAAGGAAAGATACGCAGACGGGTTTTTTGGCGACAATGAAGCTTAAGATGGATGTTGACAAGGGTGGGTATGTTATTACCAAGTGTTACGATGTTCACAATCATCCTTTGATCGATGTTGACAAGAGGCACTTCCTGCCACTTAATAGAACTATCACGGAATAGGAGAAAGTTGCTATATCCAATTATTTGGCATATGGGATATCAGCGAGGGCTACATACGACTCTATGGCCCGGGCTGCTGATGGTGTTGAAAAACTTGGTTTTCTACGCAACGATTTGATGAACAGGTTGCTGTATGAATTTCCAGCTAAAAAGATAAAGCAACGTCAAAATCCATGCAAGAGCAAGATCAGGTTGATGTCTGAATAAGAGAAAGAACATTTGATAAAAGACATTTGATTTGGAAACAGCAACGCAAGCGGGCAATTGAACTTCAGAAGCCTGTCCGGGATTTAGAACTTGTATAACAATTTAGGAGGAAACAATTGTTCTTACAGTTTTTATGCATTTATACTTAAGACTGTAATGTCCGTTATACAATGACATGTAAACATATGCTTACTGACATACCATTGCTACATTGTGTGCATAGAAGTTTGATAATGTGATTTTGATTAAGTTTGATAATGTTAATTTATTGACATAGCAATTAATAACCATTATTGTACAATCTGTGGTTAGTGGCCACTAACCACAGTTGTGCACAAATCTGGTTAGTAGTATGGGTAAGAACAAACTACCAGAAATCTCCATTCAGCTAGTAGCTTCAATAAATTCCAGACAGGATTCCTACCAGAAAACTACTAGAAATCATAATCCTGAACATAAAATGTAAATGAATGAGAATGCAAATTAAATAAACAAATTATGATTAAGAGCAAATTGTAATTCTAACCAATGTTATGCACATTTGTCGTAAGGGGCAATAACCACAAATTAGTACCCCAATGGTTAGTGGCCACTAACCACAGATATGCATAATTGTGGTTAGTGGCCACTAACCACAGCATAGTACAATAGTGGTTAATACCAGAAATCTCAATTTCTTCATTAGAAATTCAATTTCTTCATTAGAATAGTACATTAGAAATTCAATTTCTTCATTCAGCTAGTAGCTTAAATAAATTCCATACACTAGCCAAAGCAATTACATAGAAGTTCAATTTCTTCATAGAAATTCAATTTTTTCATTCAGTTACAATTGCAATAGTGTCTCACAATCTAAAAAAAAATTACACTCAAGAAACAGTTCTAATTTTCCTATATTTTCCTTCTTTTTCCTGAGCCGTTTTTTCCCCTCCATTTTTCATTATTTCATCTTTCAATTTCTCACAAAAGGTGTTTGCTTCCTCTTGTATCGATTCCTTCAGCAAGTTGCTTTGGTGTTTCATGATTGAGCAGTAGAGATCTATCCAGAATTGATTAGTTGCAAACACCCTTTGACTCCTTCCCAATGTATCCCAGTTGCGAAACGAATCAATGTCATTTTCATTTCCACGCCATTCCTTTAGGAACATCATTGTGAATACACCACAACTATTTTTATCTGGCTGTTGTGGCATTTGTGGATCATGCCACTCAAATTGTTCCCATTTATATGGACAAGCCTTTTGCATGACATTGTATCTTTCCGCAACAAAACCGCGTGCTTCAGTCATCAACTTGTCCCCAAGGGCTTCAAATTCTGAAAATGTGCCACTTTTATTCTTTCTTGAAAACCCTTCATGGCTTGTTAGATACTCATATCTTCCGCATCTTCAACTTGAGCACATACATGACAAAGTGGGATTGAGCAATAGCAGGGATCAGGATCTGTAATATAGGTCATGTTAAAAAATGAGCGGGCAACAACCATGAAGTTAGAATCAAAAACTAAAATTAGAACCACATTATCAATCTTACAAGTAATAACCACTATTGTACAATTTGTGGTTAGTGGCCACTAACTATTAACTTTTTGGCAAGAGTACCGAATCGTTGCAAGTAATATTAAAACGGTAAGATCGAGTGTCGAACTCAGGGATTGCGATTATTATCAATTTAATTAATTAATTACTAAAATGTTTAAAATAAGGAGTGATAGATAGTAACCGAAAAAGATTAAATGTGAGAATAAAATGCGAGAGTAAAAGTGGCTAGGAATCAAATCCTCTCCCCTACACTATCATGCACTATACCATCAATCAATTCCAATTTAATTACCCAAATAAAAAATTCAATTCAACTATTACAGATTAAGGACAATCCTTGCCTCAAAACCCCTTTTATCTAATGGGAAACCCTAATTCCTTAAGTGTATCGTCACTAAACAAAGCATTAAACGTAGAGAATTAACGGAATTCATGATAGTAATGTCATATTCTTATAATCATCACACTCATGACCTAAAACCCCAATATCCGGAAAACATAACTCATCTCCCAATGGTGAAAGTAAACCCTAATTCATTACAACAACAATAATTATTGTAAAGCAATAAGAACGGAGGTAAAGGCAAATTTAAAAGGATAACTAAATTGTATTGATCATAACAATGGAATTACATGATAGTTTTGAAGAGATTCATCTCCTCGCAACCATAAGAAATTTAGCTACTCATGTTCAAAGGATTGAAAGAAAAGGTAAAAGAGAAGCTACACAAAGATGAGTACATTGGATCCTTCAATTCCTTGTTCCTAAGTGTAGAGAAGCTCCAATTCTTCTCCTTTTTCGCAGCTCTAAACCCCCTTTTCGCAACCAGGACCAAAAGTGCCCTAATTTTCTGATTTTTTGGCTTAAATACTGAAATCTGCAGTCCATCGCGAGGCGATGCAATTCTGTCGCGACGCGATGGACAGATTTTTGCCTTGATCGCGAGGCGATAGGGACCAGAAACTTTTCTTCTTTTTTCTGCTACGATGCTAGGCAAGCTGTCTGGTTCGCTAGCCAACGAAACATCAAATTGAAGATTTTGTGTTATTACAACCATTTGAAAAGAGGGTAACAACTTACAAATCAATCCTAATGACATCAATTGCAATCTAAGCTATTTCCCCATGGAAATTAACTAAAAAACACACAAACACTCACATTATGACTGTAAAACTGAGTAACGGTATACATATGACCATGAGTCAACACTAACCAGTGTTAAGCAACTCTGTGGTTAGTGGCCACTAACCATTGGTTAGAATCAAAAACTGAGGGGGAAACACCCATGAAGTTAGAATCAAAAACTAAAATTAGAATCACATTATCAATCTAACAAAAAATAACCACAATTGTACTATTATGTGGTTAGTGGCCACTAACCATTGTCAAGCAAATTTGTGGTTAGTGGCCACTAACCATTGGGGTACTAATTTGTGGTTATTGATTAAGAATCCCATTTTGAAGTATATTCATATTAAAACACAAGTCCAATTTGATTACAAAAAATGCCTTTATCAAATATGACAGATTGTGGAATAATTTTTAAAACACTTTCTCCAAATTGAATGAAACTCAACAAGCAAAAACTTAAATATCTTCAAATTAAACAACTCATATATCAATCCAAAATGGACAAAGAAAGTAACATTAGGCAGTACAATCAAAACCATAACACACTATCTAAACAACTAACACATGGACATCATAATTCTGAATTCTTCAAAGTCAAGCACACTAACTGTCATTGAAGCCCAATTACTCCTATATCCTATACTTTTCCAACATCACTGCACTAGTTCTAGAGTGGTCACAATTATATATAGCTAGCCGCACATTTACCAAGAGAAAATCAACTAACCACTAACCACAAACTAGTAACACAATGGTTAGTAGCCACTAACCATTGTGTTACTAGTTTGTGGTCACAGATACCAAAACGAAGCACTTAACCACTAACCACAAACTAGTAACACAATGGTAACCCAAACTAGTAACACATTGGTTACCATTGTGTTACTAGTTTGTGGTTAATGGTCACAGATACCAAAACGCAGTAGGCGATGAACAAGCAACAAGAATGGCGATGAAGCACTTATCGCGATGAACAAGCAACAACAAGAATGGCGATGAAGAATAAAAGGGGGAATCGTACCGGTCACACCGTTCACAGAGAATAAGGCTGCGATGCGACGGCTTGTAGGGCGTACCGGCCACACTGTTCGCGGAGAAGAAGGCTGCGATGTGACGGCGAAGAAGGGCGTACCGATCACACTGTTCGCGGAGAAGAAGGCTGCAATGCGACGAAGAAGAAGGGGTTTCGCGGAGAAGAAGGCTGTTTGCGGAGAAGAAGGCTGAAGGCGGAGAAGGCGAAGGAGTTTCGTTACTGAAGGCGGAGAAGGCGTTTTGCGAACTCTGATTTTTTGAACTTTCTGAATTTTCGTGAACTCTGATTTACTAAACTTTCTGAACTTTGTGAACTTTTTGAATTTTTAGGTGTCTTTTAATTACTCAAAAGACATATGTATTTTCATTGAACTTTAAAATAGACGAGTTGTTCTCAAGGGACATACCTTTTTCATTATATCAAATAGATAATTTTATTACATAAGCCAGAATATACTGAAAGCTAAATGCTTAAAATCTTATTCATAAAAAAAAAAAGCTCAAAATCTTCTTTTCCCCCCACCCTATATCAGTATTTCAAGTATTCGACTTTATTGCAACACATACTACGCAAAGCCGAACTTAGAGAAATCATCGGGAACCAAAGAGATCATCAAATGCGAATCGACTCGTGTGCAGCGCTGCAGAGGATCCAAATCCACCCCAAAAGCTAAATATTGTACTTGATTTTGAGGACATCAATGAGATTCTTCCCCTCAGCACTGTCATTTGTAGCTAGAAAATCTCTAAAGCTGCTTTCCCTATACTTCTTAGGATGCTTATCATCCAAAAGCTCTTTAGCACTCTCCACTTTATCATCCATCCCAAAAACTAAACAAACTAGTAATTGAAAACCTTGTCATATCTCTATTAAGGGTAGCTCTATGGACAACACTCTTGTACAAACCATTGCTTAGTACCTCAAAATGGTCACCAACATGGACTTGAAGTGGACCATGAATATATTTGGAACTGCTTTCCATTTTCCATCTTCAAAATCAATTATTTGTAGACCTTCACAACTTTGGTATAGAATTGTAAGGCAACTATAATCTGAATGTGGTGGAAGGCCTAATGGCTAATGCAATCTCTGGCTCTGGACAAGGTGGGTAGCAATTCACTGCCACTACTTGCATTCCTTCTTCAATCTTTTAATTGTTTGTGTTGAAGGGTTTAGTTTTAGACTTTCAATGATTGCTTTCATTATCTCATTGCCTACTTTCTTCACTTCTTCACAATATCTCCCCATCTTTTCCCTGCAAATTTTAATGGATTTTATTTAAACTCAGTTTAAATGAACATTGTCATTTGTTGTTATGAAAGTTCTATAAAATCACAACTACTTAAGTCAAAGACTTTGAAATGTAATATGTTTGAATGAGAATGTTAAAAAAAAGGGAAAAGGGTTAAATACTTAAACATATTTAAATTAGTACAATATTTAAATTTATTTTAAAATACTCAAATACAAAAATGAGACGTAATTTAGTGATTTGATGTTTGTTATTACACCTATTGAATTTTGTTGGGTATGATACATTGTAAGTAAAATTAATATAATATTTAAATATAAAAAAAAATGACATGTCATTGAGAGATTTAATGTTTCGTATAATACCCAACAAAACTCAATAGGTATCGGAGTGTTCACCTAAATTAAAATTAATAATTCATTAAACTACACCAAATATTTTGAAGATTTGCCATAGTTTAGGATAGTTTTTCTTATCCAACCAAAAACGAAAAGGTGAGGAAAAGAAAAACGTCAGTAATCGGTCAAAGCTTTCCAAAATGTGTCGAAAAATGGGTAATAAGTTGTCTTACATAGGCATGTGATTTTTTTTTGGTGAAATACATAGGCATGTGATGTGAGTGCTTGCATATTTTGTGAAAATTTTGACAAGATCAGTTGTTTAAATATTTGTTGTAACTTTATGCATGTTGTCGATAACTTACACTCTGAATCATGTTAAGTCAACAAATTTAACTCGAAGTTTAGTGATGTCATGCATGATCTACAACTCGTGACATACTACAAGGCAAGTAGAAGAATGATTAAACATGTTTTCTCTAATGTTTCCTGCATATCTAGGAAAATACGTCTATACTATATGATGT
This sequence comes from Astragalus membranaceus, assembly GCA_039519185.1. NCBI lineage: Eukaryota > Viridiplantae > Streptophyta > Magnoliopsida > Fabales > Fabaceae > Astragalus > Astragalus membranaceus. The sequence continues at coordinate 107,436,337 of CM076847.1, read as the reverse complement.
TAGAATAAGATCAACGTTGAATATGGTTTTGTGCTCTTGAAAGTTTGGGTAATTGGATTGAATTCATTTTAAGGAACTGCTACAAACTCCACCGGAAAGTTTAATTTAGAATAACACTAAAATGGTTCCTTGAAGTCATGCATTTTTTGTATATGAAGTCGACATATATATATATATATATATATATATATATATATATATATATATATATATATATATTCATTTTTTTTCCATAAAATTAATGTAAAATACAAAACTATATATATATATATATATATATATATATAATATGCAACCCATTATCTTTTTCCTCTTATGAATATTATATATCATGAACAAGATTCAATTTAAGATTTGAGTAAATGAATTGATACCTGTAGTGAGGTGGATTTTGTGGCCACATGTGAATCCAATCCTTCAAAGTAGGGGTGGACACCGGTCGGTTACGGCCGGATTCGGTCCAGAAAACCCCAATCCGTTAAAACCCGGGGTTGAAAAGATGAGGCCCATCTCCGACCGTTTTCTCTGTCGGTTTCTTCGGGTGGCGGGTATGGCGGTTAGACGGGTGGTCGGGTGGGCTCCGTCGGTTACCAAGTGAAAGAATAGAAGAAATGAAGCAGAATCTTTACCATGGTTTTTTCTGAAACTGGAAGAATAGTTGAAGAAGATGAAGTCTCGAAGAAGAAGAAAAGTCTATATAACATAAAATATAAAAGTGGTCTCACGTTTTTCTATTTTGAATAGAGAAATATTATTTAATTAAAAACAATTATAGTCAAAACTGAAAAGTGGGGAACGACTAGTGATGTAGTAACAGTAAGTACTCAAGGGGACTCTAAAAACTGAAAAGTAATAAGTACTCATGGGGACTCTAAAAACTGAAACGTGAATGTGAGAGTGAGACGCGTGAGTGAAACGTTTTTAACCAATTTGGGCTTCGGTCGGTTTCGGTTTAAATTGGATTTGATAGTCTCCACCGCCACCGACCAAACAAAGCCGTTTTTAACCAATTTGGGCTTCTAGCTAGTTACCCGAATTTGGGCCCAATCCGAACCGACAGCAATTTTTCAAATCGGGTCTCAGACGGGTTATGCGGGTTCGCTGATATTGTCCACCCCTACTTCAAAGGGTGAGCATAGTGTTTGAGACAAACCCTCCAAAATTGGAGCTTGTCATGATGAACTCCATCTTTTAAGCTAGTTCCACACCTCACCGGCTTGTGCACATCATTTGACATCAGCTTTACCTTCTCCTTTGTCGGCAAATCAAAAAATTTGGAAGCAGCAGATAGAGCCTCATTTATCACTGATTCACAACCTAAAGTTCATTTTCAAGTTCAACAATGAAATGGGAATTCACCCACCTATTGTATACACAGTATTTTAGAAGCTATAGGGTGTAAAGTTAATCATCAATGTCAATTAAAAAAAATTAATAGTTGAAATTTTCATAAATTCATTATGGAGAATTCTATGATACATTTTGAGTTTTGTCGAGTACCGATATCATGTAGGCAAAAATTAATTCAAATTTCAAATTAATCCAAAACGACTGTCAGCAGGAAGCAACAACATGGCCATACTTGCCACAGAATTGGCAAGTTGGCCTAGTACCAGTATTAGGAGGAGTGTAATTAGGACTATGATAGGTGTTGGAATTACCTCTAAACCTGCCACGACCTCTGCCACGCTTGAATCTGTATCTGCCACGAATAAATGCAGGATTATTGTTCTGATAAGGTGAGTTGCCATTCTGGTGAGAATTTGTGTTGGCAGTAACAGCATTGGCTTGAGGAGTTGAGTTCTGACCAGTGGCCTGCACTATGTTTGCTGAGGGTGCAGGTGTTCTGAGTTCTTGCCTGAATTTGTCTAGTTATGCTTCTTGCACCAGAAGTAAAGATTCAAGTTCCATTAGATCAGTGTTGTCAGGTTTACCATAGTACATCATAACAAAGGCATTGTATTCCTTTGGTAAACCTTCTAGAATTATATCCATCAGATCTTGATCTTTAACCTCCTCACCAATTGCAGCAAGAGAGTCAGCAATAGAATGAACTTTATTAACAAACTCAGATATAGTTTTGGTGCCTTTCTTGAGGATCTTTAATTCTGTTCTTAATTGTCTAGCTTTAGCTTTGAGATGTGCATAAAAATGCTTGTGAATTTTGTCCCAAATTTGACTAGCATGCCTACAACTTAACACTCTAGGCAAGATAGAATTAGATAAGGTGGATAAAAGCCATGTATATAATGCTTGATCTTGTACGATCCACTTAGAATATTATGTAGAAACCTTATTTTCATTTTGATCTTCAGGAGTATTGTATTTTGTAGGAATTTTTGGATTTACCAGCAAACGATGGAGGTTGTGAGTGAGAATCACACCTTCAACTTGCTGATTCCAAAGCAAGAAATTCTTATCATCTAATTTTATAGAAAGTTTTGGTCCTGAAACAAAGTTTGAACCTGAATTTTTTTTTTAGCCAAACAGGCAGGAGGCCCGAATTTATTAATAAAAGAAAAACAATACAAAGAGCACAAGGGGGGACTATACCAAAACCCTTGGAAAAGAGGACAATAAAAGAGAGCCTAACAAAGGCCTCTAAAATAAACAACCTTAGACCACAATCGAGTCAACACACCCCTGACCACTAGAGACGGGACCCCCGCTATCATCGCGAAGTCGTGCCACCGGCCAGCACCGAGACAACACCTAGCTTGAACGAGGAAGTCGAGCCACCAACCACCCCCGCGGTCTTGAACCCCCGGCCAACACCGGGGTACAATCAAGCATAACCGCGAGCGACAGGAAAAAGGGCCCACGCCTAAAAGTGCGGAGGTAAAACTACGGGTCCAAAGTCCACGACGACAGTCGCCAATGCCTCCAGTGCAAACACGGATTCACTGAAGCCAAACCCAGGTTTCCTCCAACCCAAACCACACGGGCCAACAGACCATCGCCCCCCGGCCGCCAAAGTGGAGGAGGTTCAGGTGGAGGAGGTTCAGGAGGAGGAGGTTCAGGGACATCCATCGCAGGGGGAGGAGGATCCGACGGTCTGAAGCACCGATCTGAAGCGACTGCCTGAAACGCGAGCAGCGATCTGAAGCAACGGCCCGAATCAGAAGCGACCTGAAACGCGAGCCACGACCTGAAAAGCGACCTGCAGCGATCTGAATCTGAAGCGACGGCCTGAAAAGCTTCCGCTTTGGGATCCACCCAGCTCGCGACCAGCACCGATGAAGGGACCAGCTCGCGACCAGGAACCGGAGGAGGGGCAACGACAGCCGCCTCCGGGAACAGCAACTCATCACGATCCACGGCCGACCAGAAACCAGTAGCGGGCGGCCTCTCAATCAGCTGAAGCAGATCGGTAGGGGGGCCAGCCATGGCGGCCGCCGCGGCAGCGGTAGGGAGACCTAGATAGAGCAACCCGTCTCGCGGGTGATTGAACGCCCACATTCTCCAAGAGAGACGTATCTCCGTCACTATAGTAAAGATTTGAACTTGATGCTGACTGAAAAACTTGAGTTGTTTGTTCTGAATCAGGTACTGCTTCATTTGTTGCTGAAGTTGTTGCCATTTCTTGATGTGCTTGGTGTAGATGCAGAGGAGATGAAGTAGTTCCAGTGATGATTGCTGGAACCACAGAGTGTAGATGCGCAGAAGATGCTTGCAGAGATGCAAGAACTGCTCAAGATTGGAGTGTTAATGGCGGAAAGCGAAGAAGAAAGAAGGATTAGAGGATCTGTTCGGTACCGTGCTTCCGATCTTGAGGATCGATATTATGCAGTTGGTAGATATTTTGTCCTTGATTCTATCTTTGTCTTCAGGCTTTGAGAGGAAGGTTTTGTCCGACCTTCAGAGGCGATGTTGAGGTGTTCGATCTTGAGATGTTCGATTTTGAGGGGCGACGTTGTACCTGCAATGATACTCCGACGCTCAAGTCAGTATTTTGGAGAATGAGTGTTTTGTTAAAAAGTGCTTACCATTAATGAGCATTGAATGGGGTATTTATAGAGTTTGGATGTGTTTGTGTTGGTGTTTTTGGGCCGTCCGATCTTGCGGGCTGATCTTGGCCATTGAAGATTGGACTCTCTTGATTATGATTTGGGCTTCTCATCAATTGGGCTTTTGGAGAGGGGGTGTAAATAGAAAACAGTATAATCTCCATAACAGTGGTCCCCCAAGTCTGGTCGCTATGAGGAGCGATCTTGACTTTGATGGGCGACGTAGCTTTTTTTGTTTGAGTGGAGTTCTTATTCGGTCTCGAGCTTATGTCGAGGCTGGGGTTCTCGAGCGATGTTTTAACTGTCCGTCGAGCTTTCGGGCGAGGTGGATAGTTTTTCCAAACTCAATGCTGCTTTGGAATCAGTGTAATCTTGGAATCAGTGCCATTTTTACTGTTTCTGACAAGGTGTCTCTTCGTAGTGGCGGCGCATGATGGTGACGTTTATTCTTCAGCGTGCGGTTTTTAATGGACCATGGTTTGGACTTGACGCTTCGACTTCCAGGCCCAGGCCCATTAGTTTCGCCTTGCTATAAATAAAGGGTCTTACCAACTCATTTGTTGCTTGTTGTTCACTTGTTTTTGATCTGCCGATCTTCGAGAGCTCCCGAGCTTCTTTAAAGTGAACGAGTTTGAAGAAATTTCGAAGTACTTTTTAAGGTCGGTTTCTGAGGATCGATAATCGTTTACTTCCAGATACAATCAGCTTGCGACATAGTTCCGAGGTTAGTCTACTTTTGGTTTTTTCTTTACTTTTCTTTTCATTTGTGCCTGACCCCCCGGGTCCCCTTTGATCACAGAATGGGGGTCGTCAGGTCGGGTTCCGACTTGCTCGCGAACCCATTTTCGATCTTTAATCCTGACATTTCGTCCCCCATTCCTGTAGATTCGATTTGGCGAGGACGAAACAAACTCGGAGAGACGTCACTCAGTATCGGAAAGAGTTTGTTAACGCGATGGCTTCTGGTGGTGAAGTCCCTGAGGTTCGTACCGACCCTCTTGAAGTTGCCGCCCCAGACGTGCAAGAGCATTCTGCTTCCGCCCCTATGAGTGATAAGGCGGAGGATAATGTTGAGAGTGAAAGTTCTTCTCCTGCGACCGATGCTAATGAGCCGAATGACGATACTCCCGAAGATGCGGAGGAGGATTGCTTGGTTGATGTGATGGCTATTACTTCTGAGTCCGATGAGGAAATCCCAGTGGAGGAATCAGAGGATTCCGAGGTCGATCTTGGGACAGGGTCCGAGGTCGATCTTGGGTCGAGTTCCGAGTCTGATGATGAATCCGATAGAGAGGGTGTTGGAAAACAAGTCGAAGCTCGACCTTCAGCTGTTTCTCTGGATGGGTACTCTAGTACTGGTTGTGGGGACCTCGACGTACCGGTGCGAGAGGTCTCTCAGTATGATTGGGTTTCCAGAAATATTTTGGAGATCGAATCGCTATACCAGCACGGGTTTAATTTGGAGAGGGTCGGGAGGAAAGCATCGGGTCACTCGAAGCGGATTTGGAGAGTTGAGGGAATGAAAAAGGGAGAGCATGTGGCTTTGTGGCCAGGAGAGCTCAAGTTCACTTTGTATCATATGCTGATAAACGAGATGAATATCCGGCCTCCTTTCACTTGGTTCGAGCAGACGGTCTTGGCGACCTTGGATGTTGCGCCTTCTCAGTTGCATCCAAACGCGTGGGCTTTTGTTCGAGCCTACGAACTAATGTGTCTTCACCTGGAGAGGCCGGTCTCGCCGATGCTCTTTTTCCATTTGTTTGAGATCAATCGGAACAGTAGTGAAAATAAGTCCGGTCGCGAGCATGTCAGTCTTCGCTCGAGGCGAGGGGCCAAGATTTTTAAAGCTTATGCGGACTCGTTGAAGGGGAATTGGAAGGAGTTATTTTATTGGGTCGAACCGGTGACCGACGAAGCGATTGAGAGAGTGGGAAAGTTTTCAGAGGATGGTCGGACTTTGGTGTCCACCAAGTTTCCCATTGGTTGGAGTCAGGCCCATTTTGAACGATCCACCAATTCCTTTTCTGTTAGTCAGAATAGTTTAAACGCTGCCGATCTTCTTACCAAGAGGATCCTGATGTTTATTTCTGAGAACATTCCGTTTTCAAAACATAAGTATCGGGGTATCCCTGCGGCTAAGATAGTTCAGGCTGGGAAGCGAAGTCGAGTGCAACTTGTCTTAGGTAGTTTGTTTTTCTTGCTTTTGATTTTTGCACATCTTTGACTGTAGTTTTGTATGACCGATTTTATGTTTCTTTTCCAGATACCATGGCCCCAAAGAAACTCGCCGTAATGAAGGCGCTGGCGATGAGGAGTGTCGAGATATCTGGAGATGCTGAAGAGGTGGGTGTTCCGCTTCCGACGTCTCCCCAGGTCGAGACTGTTGTTGGGACGGTTACTGCTGCTTCCCCGATCAATACTGTTACCCAGGAGGATCTTGCCTATGAGGACGTCTGTATCGTCGTGTTTGATTGTTTTGAACGCTGTCATGGCTTCTCGATCGTCTCCTTGACGAGGTCGAGCCTTCAATTTGGCGAGCCGGAGGAGAACGGGAACCATTCCCTCGGTGGCGGCGTGGCGGAGAATGAGGATCATCAAGATCGTCGTATTGGCGAGCCGGAAGAGAATGGGAACCATTCCCTCGGTGGCGGCGTGGCGGGGAGCGATGAGTGAGCTTTCTCCGAGGGGGTGATCGATGAAAAAGTCTCCTTCGAGTTGGGCGCCGTCCTTCCGGTGAGCTCTGCCCGGATGATTGTTGATCCAGGACGTTTCGATTTTGCAGTCTCGCTACTTCGGATTCGAGGTTGGCGAAACGATTGTTTCTTTCTTCACTTACCGCTTCTTGCCGAGCCAATAGCTGAACGAGCTGTTGAACCGCGTCTGTCAAGGCCGGGAGTAATTGGGGGGGAGGTGGTAAGCTCGTCTCATCTGCGCCCGACTGTGCTCGGGAAGGTCCCGTGTTGGGACGTCGGCTTCGTGTTTGTGACGAATTCGTGAGTTCCTGGACGTGGCCTTCAGGGGTTCGCTGAGGGCCGAGGTCAGGTTCGGCCATGAGACGAGTCGGTATTGAGCGGCGCGTTGGTGCCATTCAATAAGTTCAAGGAGATGGTGAGAAAAATCGGGTACTGGTTTCTCCCACTGTGGTCGCCAATGTTCGGTACCGTGCTTCCGATCTTGAGGATCGATATTATGCAGTTGGTAGATATTTTGTCCTTGATTCTATCTTTGTCTTCAGGCTTTGAGAGGAAGGTTTTGTCCGACCTTCAGAGGCGATGTTGAGGTGTTCGATCTTGAGATGTTCGATCTTGAGGGGCGACGTTGTACCTGCAATGATACTCCGACGCTCAAGTCAGTATTTTGGAGAATGAGTGTTTTGTTAAAAAGTGCTTACCATTAATGAGCATTGAATGGGGTATTTATAGAGTTTGGATGTGTTTGTGTTGGTGTTTTTGGGCCGTCCGATCTTGCGGGCTGATCTTGGCCATTGAAGATTGGACTCTCTTGATTATGATTTGGGCTTCTCATCAATTGGGCTTTTGGAGAGGGGGTGTAAATAGAAAACAGTATAATCTCCATAACAGGATCGAAACCGAAAGAGATGAACTGAATCTGTAACAGAGTTCTGTTACAGTTAGAAGTAAGCGAATGATACCATGCTAAAGCTCTTAGAGCTTGAGAGATTTTGAGAGAATTAGAAAGAGCATTTTGAGAATTGTAAATTGTGATTTCATTGATTGATTTCATTGTACAAAATGAGTTTATATAGTACAAGTTTGCTAACTGAACTGAATAACCGTAAGTGCCAGCATGGCATAGTGTAACTAACTTGAATTGAGAGTTTTACTAATTGCACCGTTATTTTACTCTATTAACATTCAACCTTGATGTTGATGAACCATTCTTAAGAGCAGCCAAATCAATAATAGCAATATTAGCATAATTAGGTGCTAAATTTGGCGTATGCAAGCTTGGAATCACATAACTTTGAGGAATACAATCTCTTCAGCACTATCTAAAGTGTAGAATGAACTTGAGTCCATTTGGTTCTCCATTTGTGATTTTTCCTAGAAACAAGTTTGTAGCCAATACTTGAGGACTATCTAAAGTGTACAAATGAAAAATATATAACATGCATGCTTCCAATTGCTACATTATAAGGTTTTTATAGGACAAGTTTGTAGCCAATACTTGAGGACTAAGTTAGTTAATGCTTTGAATTGAGACCCCTTTATGATTATGATCATTATTTTTTTTTTGACAACTTGATTATGATCATTATTAAGAGTTAGAATACAAGAACATCCTTTTGTTGAATTGATTAGAATTTGGTCCCGTTTCTTGAATAACATTATTTTGAACTAGATATATATTTAGAATATATAAATGTTCCAAAACGATGGTATTAGAGTTCTTTAATGTTTTGTCAAAAACAAAGAGTTCTTTAATGTTCCCAAATTTCAGGTTATGGTAATAAAAGATGTATGACGTTAACACCCCAAGCTCATGCTTATCCATTAATCTTTTTGTCTCTACAAAGAGGAATTTTAAGTTTGTCTCATTACCTTTACGTTCATTAGGATGTGCATGTATGTGAAGTTAGAAGAAAAAAAAATGAAGAGATAAAATATAGCTATTTTCTATTGTTTGCGAAGGAAAAAAAAACAAATATATAGTCCGTGTTTTTTTGGGTAAACCTGGGTATCCTCCACGGCGACTGTGGAGACTAATCCCTCGAGGAGTTCATTTAAGGACTGACCTCTCCCAAGCGATGTCTCTCCATACACACCGGTCAGAGATCGAACCCCTGACTAAATGCTTAAAGGGGCCCAAGCAACTTACCACTTGTACCACACTCACATGGTATATATATAGTCCGTGTTTGATTGGAAATGAGATTAAAAAGAAATTTATGCCTTTATATTAAACTATTTATATTCTTTCGGTATACTAAAATTTTAAAATATTTTAGTATTGTTCAATCTCTCTCATTTATTCAGTTTATCTTATTATTAATGTATTTTTCCCTTTTCACTTTGAATTTAGCTCTACATTTTTATAAGCCAAAGTTTACACCAGAAGACTGAGTTACCCTCATTTAATAACTTGAAGCACTTCTCCTTAATGTGTCCAAAGGAGTCCAAAATGAGAGCTCCAATGGAGTTTAAAACACTAGAGAGATCTTCGCAATGGGATAAAAACAAATATATAAGTGGATTAGACACCACTTCTTTTACCTAAAACTTTAAAACATTAGTTGTATGGGTCTCTTCATTTATATATTATTCAACATCTCTATTTCTATTCAGTGTGAGACTTCTTACTCACAATTATACTTCAGCGTATAGTTGGGATTTGATCCCATCAATCAAGAAAGCTAAAACACAGTGATGCATATGGGTTGTCTTAATTATATACTGAGATCACATTTTAGCTGTAGGATGTGAGGTCCATTGTGTTCTTTGAATCATTCTTCAAGCTCCTTCCATTTGGCTGAAGCTGATGTGAAGTTTGCACTTGGATTATCCAAAGTGCTGATGAAAAATGGATTTCCAGTAGGAATCGAAAGAATCACCGAAGCTTTAAGAATAATACTGATACCATATCGAGAATGCTGAATCAAGGATATAGGTAATGTTGATTTTGGTGATGGATATTCTCTCTTGGTTTGTTTTTGAACTTCATTTAACAGATGCAATGTGCATTTTGCAGGTGCTGGTATGGACTTCATTAATGCAACAACATAAAATGTGTGTCAAAGATGTTTTGTATGATCACAATGATAAGAGCTTACCCCACAAAATGCTGTTTGCTATGAAGGACATATTCACAGGTTGATTTAGAATTTAATAGCTCATCACAATGCAATGAACAAATTTAGAATTTAATGCAATGTTATACATTGGATTGATACCCATTGAGTATTTTTTTGATTCATATTAGACTATTAGTTGTCGATTTTTTGATGGATTTGGATTCTCTACTATTCTGCCTTAATCTCAGCAATTCACCCAGCTGATTGCAAACCTGCAATAACCAAATTTATCAAACTCTTGATGAAAGAATGGCCTGAAAAACGAACATCCCAAATCTATATTTCGTTTTAAGACATGAAAATGTCCAAGCACAAATATTTTGCAGAACAGAGAAACTGATTATTACAAGAGATATATGGAAACTCCATATGGAAGGTTAAACATAAACCAAGTTCAAAATAATAAGGCAACAGCCACCAAAACCAATATGCTAGTCTAGAATCCACAAATCCACCTTATTGTTGCAAGTGTCTAAGATGAACTAGCCAGAGGCTGTCTTCTTTTGCTGGAAAATGACTGCATAGACAGGAACTCCAACACCAATGCTGAAAGCAGTGAACACGGCAAGGGACATTTTCAAACCCTGATACTTCATCTTGTCCAAGTTGTACATGTGATATGCGTGCATATACTCTGGATCGCCATGGCCGTGTCCACCCATCCTCTTCACACCAGTTGAATGAAAACCTCTGCTCACTGTTAAAACAAAATATCATCCTCCAGTTAAGAGAATGAAAATTGTGACCTTCCTAGGCATCTTAAGAGGGGGGTGTAACTTACTAATGAATGCAATCAACGACATTTACGATACCAGATACTGTGCTAATTAAACCCAGCGTACAAGCTTAATACATCTTGACGACAACAACAACAACAATGAAGTCTTAATCTAGGTAAGTGGATAACAACAATGAAACCTAAATGAAACTTAATCATGGAAATGAGATATGCATATGTTCGTGTTGAGTTGTGTAATTCAGGTTAGTTAGAAATTAGAATAGATAAGGGTAGTTATTTGTTAGTTGAAATTGTAAACAGCATTTGAGTTGGGATGTGTAACTAGTTTATGTAAGTGATGTATAACAAGTGGGGATACCCTATTGTGTATAAATATGTGATTCAATGAATAATAACAGCACAGTGTACATTATCGAGTCACCATTATTTGATTCTCCATAAAATAGATAAGAGGAGTTAGTGGTTAGTTGATGGAAGTGTAAACAGAATATCAGTTAATACGAGTAACTGATTTCTTATTGATGCGTAAGTGTAACACAAGTGGGGTTACCCAATTGTGTAATAATATATGATTCAATGAATAATAATAGTACAGTGTGCATTATCCAGTAAATCTTTGATTCTCCCTAAATTTTCATCTCTCTGGTGTGTGCCACAAAGACTATGTTCGGTGTATTCTGTGGTAACAATTCGATCATGAAACAGTGAAAGCAGAAAATGAAACTCGAATTGCAACCTTTTGAATATAGTAAATACGTAGACATCAAATGAACCAAGAAACAGTAGTCACCAAAAAACCTGACATATATTTTAAGGGTAAAGTTTAGGATAGAGTAGAAGGGCAATCGTCTGAGAACAAGGTGAAGGATTATTTCACTATCATGCAATCTTCCAAAACTTAACAAAGTGAAGAAAAACTATTATCTCCCCCTTGTTTTCTTTTTGATTCCTTCCCACACAAACACCCAAAAACACACTGAAATAAAACATCCTGTAAAGTCGGCTTTGATTTGGAACTAGAAACCTGAGCTAAACTGGATAAAAAATAAAAGCCGATCCTTAAAGGCAGTTGCAAAGAAATATAGCAATTCTCAAGAACCAAACCAAAACACTCATACCCTTTTCCTACATTAAAAACTACTGGTCTCTAGTTAACTCCACTCACAAAGATTTACTTTTTAGAGATATTTGCAACAGCATTGTGATCGAAATTGTAACTACATCAAACGCATTTATTTACCCACAATTGTCCATAATTTTGAGGACCCCAATAAAACCATAACCATAATCACAATTTCAATTTAAAACTTTGTTAGACATTATCAGATTCAAAGCTGCCCCTTCAAATAACAAAATCAAAGGCATTCCAACAGGCAACAGCCACCTCTGTAGTTTTTACTAACAACATTTCCACCACATACTGAAATCATAGATCATGAATAAGAATCCGAAACCTCTAACAACATCGTAATCACTGCCCGCAACAAGCTTATTTATTTTGGTTATTAAACAGACCACAAAAAATAAATAAAATCAAAAATATTAAAAAAAGATAAAATTTTCCCCTCACAGAACCTAACCAGATTGAACACAAAACAATCGATAAGAAAAGGGGGGCAGCGATTGACCTGACTTAGAGATGGAGGATTGAGAAGAAGCGATAAGCTTTGCAGCAGATCTGAGTCCAGTGTTGAAAGCCATGGATAACGGCAGATTCGATTCGAACGCGACGGTCGCCTTTCAAGAATTTGTATATCGTCTCTTCAACGAAGAAAACCCTTTTTTTTGTTTCGTTTCTATCCAAGCTAGTTTTACACTCCTTTATTTCTTTTTTTTTATTGGGCTGGTTTTGAGTAAATTAAATTTTAATATGAAAGTATTTTTTTTTTGACAACTAATATGAAAGTATTAAAAATACTAGTGCCGTGACCCGTGCGATGCACGGGGCCAAAGCTTTAGGGTCTACGGAAGTATTATAGGACCAAAATTAGATTAATAGTAATTGAAGTCAAATTTTAACAACTAAAAGTTATGTTTAAAAGATTCAAAAGGATAGTCAAATTTTAACAACTAAAAGTTATGTTTAAAAGATTCAAAAGGATGAAAGCGAAAGGAACGAAATCAGAAACAAAATCAAAACGAAATCAGAAAAGAAACGAAATCGAAATCAAAAAAAGAAAGGAAATCAGAAACGAAGATAAGAACAAAATCAGAAACGATTCAGAAATGAAATTAGAGACACAATCCAAATCGAAAAATAGAGAACGAATGCAGAAATTAAAGATGAAAATGGTGGAGCGGGATTGTAGATTGAAGATATGGGGGAGGGAGAGCGAGAGAGGAGAAAGATGATTTTTTGGGGTTTTTTAGTTTTGTAATTTTTAATTTAAAAATTAATTTATTTAAACTAAAATATATGAGTCAGCATGCCACGTGGACGCCACATCAATTAAAATGTCCATGTGGCGTGTCTAGTCATAATTTTTGTCAGCCCAACCAGCAATAATTAACGTGAGAGACTAATAATGAAAACAGTAAAATAAGATGGGGACCAAAACACCTATTTCGATAATGTAAGGACTGAACTTAGAAATGCCCAATTTTGTAGGGACTAAAAACATATTTTACCCTACATAATAATTGGGCTATAAGGGGTTAGACCATCCGCAAAAGATTTTAATATGTCAAATGATGGATTATAAGACACAAGCATTTCATCACACTTTATATATTTTGTTACAAAGTTATTTCTTTTCACAAAATTGGTAATGGAGGAACAACATTCGAATATTTGAATTACAAATTTTGTTGGACCTTAAAGTATCCTAAAACACACTGTCTAACGTCACATTTTACATAATTTGTAACAAAATTAATTTTTGGTTTTATTAATCTAATTATGAAGAAATAGACTTTGGCTATCTGAAAAACTAAAATTTTTACCGAACCATAAAATACCCTTAAAACATAAAAATATGGATTATGGAGGAACATTTTGTTGTATCATAAATTACTCTATATTAAAAAAAATATGAAGGAAAAAAAGAGGGATAAAAAGGGGAAAAAGAGAGAAGAATGTATTAACCTAATTATGAAGGTATAGACTTCGGCTATTTGAAAAGCTAAAATTTTTACTGAACAATAAAATACCCTTAAAACATAAAAATATAGATTATAGAGAAACAAATTTTCACATATTTGAACAATTACATTTTTTGTTGCATCAGAAATTACTCTACATTAAAAAAAATACGATGGAAAAAAAGAGTGATAAAAAGGGGGAAAAAGAGAAGGAGGCAGTTTTGGGGAAAGAAATAAAACAAAAAATAAGTGAATGATTTTTTTGGGGAATAAAACAAAAAAAAGGGGGAGGGGAAATGGCGCCAAAAAAAAGGGGGAGGGGAAATGGCGCAAAAAAAAAAGAGGGGGAGGGGAAATGGCGCCAAAAGAGAGGGAGGGGGGAAAATTTGGCGGGAGTATGACATCAGCGCCGATGTCATACTACCCCTGGATTTATATTTTAAGATATTGACTAAAATACATTTTTCGTCATTTATGTTTCACAGTTTTTTCGTTTTGTCGTTTATTTTTTTTTGACAAATACAAACTTATATCATTTCATTAATAAAAATAGTCTCAATACAAGTTGGAATAAAATCAAAAGGGTGGGAACTATCATATAATCTTGATGCCCGGGCTAGACTATGAGCGACAAGATTTGCTTGTCTCCTAATAAAGCTAACATCAAAACTTGAAAAATTAACAAGGAAATTCCTACAATTGGATATTATAGTACCAAACTCTGTATTCGATAAATGGTCTAACTTCAAGCCATTTACAACTGAAAGACAATCCAGTTCTATGGAAACAGAAGAAAACCCCAATGCCTCCAACCAAAGTAATTCGTCGTTTATTTTTTAAAATGTTGGTTAAATGGTTGTTAATTAGGGCTTACTTGGATAAGGTGACATGAATAGTTTACCACGTAAGCAGTTGATTCTATTATTAGACCATTAATTTTTTTTTCATTTCCGTCATTTATCTTTTATAAAATATTAGTTTACGTCTTTTATCTTTTTAAAAATGTTCATTTCTGTCCTTTAGCTTTTAAAATATTCTTTTACGTCTTTTATCTTTTAGTTAATTAAAATGGTTCTTCCATTTAGGGGTGTTCAGAACCGAACTAAACAAATAGAAAACTGCAAACCGAGTCCCTAAGGTAGTTGTAATAGTTTCTTTTGCTTAGATAAAAAAAAAGTAGCAATATTCGGATTTATGATTAAATTAGTTAATTTTAACTCTATTTTAAATTATGTTATGTCTCGCAAAAAACCGAGCCAACCGAACAAATCTAAACGGCATTGGTTTGGTTTGGATTTTCTTTAAGAAGCCAACCGAACCAAACCACACTACATGTATTTTTACCTTGCGGTTCATATGGTTTTTAGGCTCAAAATCGTATCAAACCGCACCACGAACAACCCTGCTTCCGTTAAGTGTAGTCTTAATTAAGGATTACATGGACAATGACATGGATAATTGGCCACATAAGCATGCTGACTGTGTCATTATAAAAATGATATTGAAAAAATGTTTTGTTGCACTAATATTTTATTTGCAGGTCTATTGCACTAATATAGAAAATGAAAAATGATAATCGAAAAACAAATTAAATAAACCCAAAATTAAAATAGAACAAACTGAGAATTAAAAAAGCTGATAATTAATAGAATGTAAAGAAATATATTTTTTAGATTGAAAACTGCAAATCGAGTCCCTAAGGTAGTTGTAATAGTTTCTTTTGCTTAGATAAAAAAAAGTAGCAATATTCGGATTTATGATTAAAATAGGTAATTTTAAGGATATTCGCAAAAAAACCGAGCCAACCGAACAAATCCAAACCGCATTGGTTTGGTTTGGATTTTCTTTAAGAAGCCAACCGAACCAAACCACACTGCATGTATTTTTACCTTGCGGTTCATATGGTTTTTAGGCTCAAATTAAATAAACCTAAAATTAAAATAGAACAAGCTGAGAATTAAAAAAGCCGATAATTAATAGAATGTAAAGAAATATATTTTTTAGGCGCGCGCGCACCCACACACACTAGGGGATGGCCTGGGAGAGTGGGTGAACTGCGAAAAGAACTTCGCATACCACATATATGCAGAGGCTGACCCACATAGTTGTGAGGGGGTTCAACTGAACCCCCTAAGTATATTTTTTTTGCTTACCACCCTATAAAAATATTTTTTTGACCCACCTGAATATTTTAAATTGCACCAATAGCCCAAATTTTGCGCCCATTTGCACCAAAGACCCAATTTCACTTACCTAAAACACAACACACTTTCACCGTTTTAGTTTTTCACGCTTAGCTCTCTCTCACGGTTCAGTTTCACGCACAGCTCTCACTCACAGCAGCAGCTCTCTCTCTCACCTGGCTTCTCTGTTCTCTCTCTCTGGCGCTCTTCTCTTCTCACGGTGGTGAGAAGCTTGCTTCTCTTCTCACAGTGGTGAGAAGCTCCCTCTCTCTCTCTCTCACGCATAGCTCTCTCTCACAAGTTAGATTTCTTCTCTTTGCTAGTCTAATCTAATGAAGTGATTGTTTGATTATTTGATTGAAAATCCTAATTGTTTAATTTTTGATTTGGGGGAAATTGAAAACCCTAATTGTTTAATTTCTGATTTGGGAAAAATTGGTAACCCTAATTGTTTAATTTCTGATTAGTATTGGTATATTGTTTAATTGAAATTGTTTTGGTAATTAGTTTAATTGCTTAATTTATGAATTCTGATTAGTATTAGTAACATGTTTAATTGAAATTGTTTTGGTAATTAGTTTATTTGGTATATTGTTACTAATTAAAATTAGTATACTAATTAGTTTTGGTATTAGCTTAATTGGTATATTGGTAATTTGTATTAGTCTCCAATTAGTATTAGCTTAATTCTAATTAGTATTAATAGCGTGTTTGAACAAGGTCATCAAATGGATAAATTTTTAGTAAAGAGACCAAGGTCATCAATTAATGAATGTTGTTGGGGGATCTTGCAAGTGAGTTGACATGCTTCGTGAAAAACAATTGGAACATGTTAGAGAGGCATTATGCATAGGAGAAATTTCTAGTGGGCAGGGTCTTAATCAAGAAACTACACTACAAGAAAAACACGTTTTTCCGGCGGAAAAAATTCGCCGGAAATGCACCAAATCCGCCGGAAAAGTGACGTTTCCGGCGGAAATGTTCCGGCGACATTTCCGGCGGTTTTTTTTTAAAAATAAAATAAAAAAAAATTATTATTTTTTAAAAAACCTTCGGAAATGTCACCGGAACATTTCCGGCGGATTTTTTTGAATTTCCGGCGGATTTATTTTTAAAAAAAATTAAGTTTTTTTAAATTTTAAAAAAATCCGCCGGAAATGTAAAATTCCGCCGGAAATTCAAATTTTTCCGCCGGAAATTTACCGACGGAAAAAATCCGCCGGAAATGCCAACTTTCCGCCGGAAACGTACCGGCGGAAAAAATCCGCCGGTAATACGCGATTTCCTTGTAGTGCTAGTCTTAAGCGACCTACTGATACTCGTTGGAGTTCTCATTATGCCACTTTGATTAATATAGTATTGATGTACTCTGCTATTATTGATGTTCTTAAGATTATGAAAGTAGACGGTAGCCCTCGACAGTTAAAAGGTGATGCATCTGGTCTTCTAATTATGTTACAAGCTTTTGATTTTGTATTCTACTTGCATTTGATGAGAGATGTATTGGCTATTTCAAATGAATTGTCACAAGCATTACAAAGGAAAGATCAAGACATTCTTAATGCTATGAACTTGGTTAACATTACAAAGGACAAGTTTGAAACACTCAGAAATGATGGATGAGACTCTTTATTGCAAGAAGTAAATTCATTTTGCAATAAGAATTCTATTACTGTTCCTGTTATGGAAGATGTGTTTGTTAAGGGGAAATCAATACGTAATCCAAGAGGCATTACAACGGAGCATGATTACCGTGTTGAGTTATTTTATACTGTGATAGACATGCAGCTTCAGGAACTTAATGACCATTTTGGTGAGATTAATACTCAATTGCTTCTTTGTTTGGCTTCTTTGGATCCATCTAAATTGTTCTCTGCTTTTGATAAGACAAAATTGTTGGAATTTGCAAGTTTTTATCCAAATGAGTTCTCTCCATTTAAGTTAGCGGTGCTTAATGATCAACTAGACTGTTACATCGTCGATATGCATAGGAATGTTTAATTTGCTTCTTTGAAAGGATTCCAACAACTTTTAGAGACGTTGGTTGAAAATGGAAGACATAATGTGTATCCAGAGGTTTATCTTCTTTTGAAGCTGGCACTAGTTTTGCCTGTTGCAACAGCAACTGTAGAAAGAGCGTTCTCTGCTATGAATATTGTGAAGAATAAGTTGTGTAACCGGATGAGGGATACATGGATGAACGACTGTCTAGTGACATACATTGAGAGTGATGTATTCAATAAAATTGACTCTGAGCTTATTATTCAAGGATTTCAGAATATGAAATCACGTAGAGGACAATTATGAAATGTATAATTTATTTATTTAAATATATTATAGTTGTTTTTAATTATATTTTTAGTAAATTGTGTATTTAAAAAATTTGACACCCCTGACTCCGGGGTCCTGGGTCCGCCGGTGCATATATGTCCCACAGCTCTACCAACTTAGTTGCTCGAGGGGACAATGTAAAGAAATATTTTGGTTTGATATAGTGTAGAACTGTTTCTTTTTTATATTTTTAATGACCGGTTCAAGTAATTATCACGTATTAACATTGATCATCAATGCAAATTTTTATGAATTTGAGTCTATTTTAATTCTAGGCTTTTTGAAAATTGAACTTATTGTAGTTCTATTTTTATTTGTTTCCCTTCCTTTCTTATCAACTTTTTACAATTTTTTTCAATTTTTTTTACTCCTTTTAGTCTCAAATATAAATAAAAAAAAGAACTATCTTACATCTTTGAAGAAAATTGTTAATCTCTTTTAATTTTCCTAATAGTGTAATTGGATTTCCCAAACTACTTCACAAAAATAGAGTAGTTATTGAAAATAAATCATAAATTAATTAAAACATATTTAGATCCACCACCTAAAAAAAAGAGTAGTAATTAGATAGAGCTAGCTACACACAACACACAGAGGCAAATAAGAGGAGAAAAGTCAGAAAAGAGAAAGGGAAGCCATTCACTACCACACAGTTAAGTTAACTGTTAACCAACAAATAACAGAGTAGAGAAATAAAAGAAGAGTGAGATTAGATTACTACCAAACAAAACCAATCCATAGAACTCCATTGAAGTTACTTCACAATCCATCCATCTATCCACACAACCCAATCCAAGCAAAGCAAAGCATAGATGGCCGCAGTGAACCTTCTTGCATTATTCCCTGTGGTGCACCCCACCATCCTCACCCAACGCCACCACCCCACTCTTCTCTCTCCAAATGGCTTCTCCTCCTCTTCCTCCTCACTCTCACTCCGCAACACCGCTGCTCGCTCCTCCTCCTTCACCAACGATTTCCTGGGGGATTTTGGTGCCAGAGACCCCTTCCCAGCTGAAATTGAGAGTCAGTTCGGTGAGAAAGTTTTGGGTAATGTTAACACTGAGCACAAAATCCTTATCCCCAATATCTCTTCTCTCTCTCTTTCCCAACAAGATTGCACCACCATTTCTCCACTACAGCCCCCCATGTCTCAACACGATGCTACCCAGCTTGCAAGAAAGGTAACAACAAACTAACACTTCATTATCAGAGAGTTTATAAATTAGACAATCTCAGTTAAAATAAGCACAAGATTCTTTGTAGGTTTATAAATATTTTATTACAAGAACTTGAATATTAGTTTCATTAGCTTTGGAGCATAACTAAGTTACTAACAGTCTAACAGAATATCAGTTAAGTAACTAAATCTAATACTATCATTATTTCATACATTTTAGCCTGTGAAAATGTAGAATGTTTATAGGGATTTCATATATTGTAACAGAGTTGGGGTGTACAAGTGTAAAACTAAATTGGGTTTTGATTTACTCTGAGGTTATGCTGCACATATATAATTACATACTACTACATGTTGGTACATAATATATAAGAGCTTAAAGCCAACTAGGTAGGTTCAGCTTATAAGGACTAATCACTTGGCTTATAACACTTAGGGTTAATTCTTGCTTTGAGTGATCCCCTTGATAACCTATACAAAACATGCCTCTGAATGTGTTTGGTTCTGCGGTTGGAGTTGTACACATCAAGCTTGAGTTTGCGAAGATGTTTGACTTGGATAGTTGGTAGGGCGCTCCTGCTGACGTCGTTCCTCCGAACTCAACCCGGGGTGGTACCTGCAATGACACCCCGACACCCAAGTCAAGAGCGGGAATGGAAAAAGTATACCTGGCGTCAGGGGTTGACTGTTATTTATAGGCCACAGGTGTGCATCGGGGATTGCTAGATGGCATACTGACCATAGGATCGGGCAAAGTGATCTCCGCCGTTGATGGTTATTGCGCATGGGTCGCCTAGAGTAAAGGAATTCTATCCCCAAAATGGATTTTAAGTTGAAGCTACCTTTTGATAAGATATTAGAATGTATCCAAACATAAATCACTTCACTTTCAATTCAGTTTTGATCAAAATCATTTTTTACCTACCGTACCTAACGTAATAGAACTTGAGGATGATGTGGATCAAACATTTACCGCTTGGTCAAAGAGATTTTAATACCTTGAAGATGATAAGATGTATAAATCATGTTCTGCCATTCTTTAGAGTAATATACACATAGTACAGATTACATGAGAAAAGCTGATACCAAGCCCCTATTGCCTTTGAATTTCTGGGGCTTATGATATAATCGTATTTTCATGTCATCCATTCATTAGTTGTTAATAAGTCTACTCTTCTTACTTGATTTGTTGCATACACACAGTACAGCTTACTTCACTTGATAGTCAAATCTGATACACACGTTTAAATCAAGCTTTAACCATAAGAGCTAGTTGTTTGTGCCCTTTATATATATAACTCACATATCATAGTTTGTTTGATTTGATGACAAATTCTTGACTCAGGCAATGAAGTAAATTTCTGAGAAAGGCAATTGTATTTTTCCAAGCTTCTTAAAACACACTATTCTCTACATTTATTTGTATAGGTTTTGGGATGGAGACTTGTGAATGAGGAAGGTGTACTTAAACTTCAATGCTTGTGGAAATTAAGAGATTTTAAAAGTGGAGTTGAGCTCATCAACAGGATCTCTAAGGTTGTAGAGGCTGCTGGAGGCCACTTCCCAAATATCCACTTGGAACAACCAAATCAAGTCAGAGCTGAACTTTGGACTGCTTCCATTGGAGGATTAAGTATGAATGATTTCATTATAGCTGCAAAGTTAGATGAAATAAAGACATCAGATCTTGCTCCAAGGAAAAGAGTTTGGGCATAATATATATACCATGAGGTTCACAAAACATTTTGCTATTGAATTTTCTTCAACACAAAATTATTACTAATTTGTGTTATGTTATGTGGATGAAATATACTATTTTTCTTTACCCTCATTTTTAAGTTTTCTGCCCTTGAAGCTTGTATACATGTGTCATGCCACCTTTTTTCTTTTGTTTGGTAAGTGTAATGAAAATGGCCTTTTTTTGTGTTTGGTGTAAGTGTAAAATATTGTATACCAGCCATTTATGTACCTGGCAAGGCAACACTTGGAGGATTCAACTAAACACTATTAAGCGTATGAGAATGGCCTGCAAACCTGCATGGAACTGATTGTTTGTATAAGATTAAATCTACCTCAATAGTCCTTATTTGTATTTTTTGTCCACCAACTTTCTTCGATCTATGAGTTTGGTCATTTTATTTTATTTTGACGATTTTGCTCCTCTAGTTTGAAAATTTTGGTTCTTGTGATTTTTTCATTGCACTTTTAGGCTCAAAAATTGTGGATTGAGTACGTTTGGTCCTCCATTTTTCCAAAACCTAAGATTTTTGGGGACTAAAAGTGTAAATAATCCATTATTTTGAGGATAAAAATGGTTAATTTAAGAAAATTGGTGACTAAAATTGTTAAAAGTAAATAGAGGGACTGAACTCACCAAGTTAACAAAAATCACCATATATGTTTGTGATAATAATAGACTAATGGACTTAAATTGATGGTCTTGTTCTTTTATCTCCTCAGACAAATAAACTTGGTTATGATAGCTAAATAATATATTATTGGGATAGCTGAATATAAAATATACCTACTTATTCAAATATATATATATATATATATATATATATATATATATATATATATATATATATTAGTTTTGAGGTAGCTAAGACTACCCCATTCTTTAACTACCCTCCGCCCCTGCTTGGAAGCTCCTCGTACTTCCTTGTGGAAGAATCTTTTTATTTTCTTCACCGGAATCTATTGCGAAGGAATCCTCTAATTTTTTTGTTGGGAATTTTCCCCTAACTTTCTCTCTCTCTCTCTCCTTTAACACATTCTCTCTCATCATGTTAATCGTAATGAAATAAAAGGTGACATTTCAAACTAAAACCAAATAACTAATGGACGGAAACAATTTTTGGTTATTTATTTTTATAATTTTTAAAACTTTATTCCTCTATTTAATTAATATCATCATTTTTTTATTTATACAAGGAGAAAACTTATGTAGGGTTAGTGCTGCTTTCCAATCATACTATTACACGTAGATTAATTATTTATTATTTTTTAGTTATTTTTAAAAAAACTAGTTTGGTGTGTTTTTCTTTTTTAAATTGTCTTGCTCATTTTGTCATGTTTTATTATTTAATTTTAAATTTAAACTTATTTATTTTTAATATTTAATTTTGTTTTGTAGTCTCTTAAAATTTTTATCATAAGATCTCCAGTAAACTTAAGGATATTACGTAAAATAAATTACAAATTATTGGTATAATTTCATAGTCTTGAACAAACTATACACGAATCCGGCAATATATTTATAATATTATTACTAGAGGTAGGTTAAAGTGCACATTTCTTCCTCCCATTTATTAAAATCTTTTTGGGAAAATTACTCTTAAAATCTAAATATTGTAACTAAAAATATGAGATGGTGTCATGAAATTAAAATAAGAAGCATAAGCAAATTGTGAAAAAATAATAAAAAGAGAGTACATGATGAGAAGGTGGAGTCGTAACCCAGAGCGAGGGGTTTAGCGGTTGAGGCTGATCCTCTCTTAATCGTTTGATCTCCATTTTGGAGCAGCGTTAAAACTATGGGCCAACTGAACTACCCTCGAGGCACCTACAATTCGGCGAGGGGATTAGTCACCGCGGTGGTTACGTGGGTGAGGTAAAACCAAAAAAAAATAAGGTGCCATTGCGTCGACATTTGTCTCTCTCACTCATTCAGGTTGATTATTATAAGAGCCTTTGTTTTTCAACTCACCTTCGTCACTTCACTTCACTTCACTTCGCTTCAAAACAGAGTCGAGTGGAAGAGATGAAATTGCTATCGCCATCCACAAACGCCACTACTTACCTATCACCTTCCGCTTTGCTTCCCTCCCACTCCAAATCCAATGGTATACTACTATGCTTCCACCCCTCTCTCTCTCTCTGATTATATGCTTCAATTAATAATTTGTTTCTTGTTTGGTTCGCAGGGTTCCATAATCTCGCCTCATCTTCTGCTACCTTCAAATTCTCCAACAACAAAAAGGTTTTTGCTTCTCAAACTCTTACATTTCATTTCAATTTCCACCCTATCTCTCAAACCTCATTTTTGCTGTCTATATGTCAAATGTGGATTTGGCACTAGTGTGGAATTCAACTTATCAACCAAACAAATTATGAAAAGGGATAATTCGGGAGAACGATGATGATTTGTTACTCCTTTGTACAACATCAGTCTCAAAGATCCTTCAAATCAACAATCTATGGCAGAACTTTGATCAAATTTTACAGCCCTTATAACTTTTTGAAGGATTACTACTACACTTTCTGAATTCCAATAACATACGTTACTTAAGGCACTTGTCACACCATATGATATTAGACCTTTCACTGTGTTTCACTGGCTGGAAATTTGTCTATTGAATATTGCAGGGAAGATGCATAAGGAAAGCTGGGCCTACTACAATCACTGCAAAGTTTGAGCTGAAGCCACCGCCATATCCACTTGTAAGATCTTATGTTTGTCCAATACTCCATTTATCTGCTAGAATTTTTTGACCTTCAAGTTAGCTAGCTTTTCATGGGAAGCTTTGCTTCTTACGGAACATGCCAATTACCAAATGCTAGATAGGGTCTGGCTTCATCATTTTCCCAAATTTGATTTTGGCAAAAGATTGGTATGTAATCATTCATCAATAGAAAACATTAAAGAATTGAAGAACTCAAGAACTTCAGTTAGAGTTATTGTGAGGGCACAGGCTTGTAACCTAACAAAATATGAATGAGGAAACTCAAAGTTTTATACAGTTAGACTATTTCCCGGAGCTTATTGTAGATGGGCAATTCTAGGGTCTACACTTCTCAAATATAATTTCAAACCTGTGTCGAACTTATCCCCATTTTTATTTTATACAACTAATACTGTACAGTCTTGATCTGTGTAGCTTTGAAGAGGTTTATCATTACATGAACTTGAATGCCTCACCGGAAATCTTACAACTATAACTCGATAGTTATTTCCATTTACTTTTCTTTTCTTTTTCGTATGATCGTCTTTTCTTTATTCTTCCTTCCATATATTTCAATATTGATTTTTATTTTTTTTTTCACATTTTTCTCTTATGCTGCTGCTGCATGTTAATGTACTCTGGTTATTATTAATTCAATATCACATTGTGTCGGTGAATTGAATATAGGGAAGACTTGAGTTTCAATTGTTAGGGAAGACCTGAGTTTCTATTGTTTGAGCGAGATGACTACCACCTGGTTTACCTCAATCATCAAATTACTCTGTTGGGCAGCTTTAAGTTTATTACAACTTGCCATTTAAATTTTTTCTATGCATCATGTCAACTAGACTGAACTGTGTAAACAATATGAGAGATTCATATAGTTCATGTACTGACCTAATCATATGTCATGCACATGCTGCGATTTTGATGTTTATGTTGAACTGATAATACGTACTTTACCCATACTTTCAAAATGTTAATGCTCAGAATGCTTTGGAGCCAATTATGAGCCAGGAGACATTTGAGTACCATTGGGGAAAGCATCACAGAGCCTATGTAGATAACCTGAACAAGCAAATCGAAGGAACCGATCTAGACGGGAAGTCACTAGAGGAAACTATAGTTATTACGTATAATAAGGGTGACATCCTTCCAGCTTTCAACAATGCAGCACAGGTATGCATATTTGTAACCACAAAGTCTAATTCAGGTCGCTAAACCACTGCTTGGTAATGTTGTGCAACTTATTTCAGGTATGGAACCATACCTTCTTCTGGGAATCCATGAAACCTGGCGGCGGTGGAAAGCCATCGGGGGAACTTCTAAAACTAATTGAAAGAGACTTTGGTTCATTTGAAAAATTCCTTGGTGAGTTCAAGACTGCGGCTGCAACACAATTTGGTTCAGGATGGGCTTGGCTTGCATGTGAGTAATTTACCCTTTCTATAGTCATTTTTTGAGTTAATAGCCAATTTGGTCCCTCAAATTTTAGAAAAGTTCAGTTTAGTCCGTGACACTGACAATATTTCTAATTAGTCCCTCACATTTTCCAACCTTTTTCAGTTTAGTCCCTCAAATTCTCGATGTCACGTTAGTCCCTGACTTTTACAACTTAGTATTAGTTTGGTCCTTGAAGAACCAAATATCAGGGACCGAATTTTTGATATTAAGTTGAAAAAGTCAGGGACTAAATGTGACATCAAGAATTTGAGGGGCAAAACTGAATAATGTATGGAAATGTCAGGGACTAATTAGGAATATTGTTAATGTTAAAGACTAAACTGAACTTTTCTAAAATTTGAGGGGCCAAACTAGCTATTTTGGCATTCATTTTTTCTTGGTATATCTAACTTAGGAATTGGTCTTTACCCATTTTTTCCTTTTATTGTTTATGTGATACAGATAAAGAAAGCAGGCTTGATGTTGGAAATGCAGTAAATCCTCTTGCATCAGACGACGACAAAAAACTAGTCGTGCTGAAAACTCCCAATGCTGTGAACCCCCTTGTTTGGACCCATCACCATGTAAGTAGTCAGGACTAGTTATAATATTCATCATTCTTCTTTTTTAGTGTTTCAAAATATGAATCATAGGGTAGGACAAGAGTGTCTAATGAGATTTCGTATTAACTTCTTGCAGCCACTCCTAACAATTGATGTCTGGGAGGTATTGACCAAACCTATTTTCTGTTAGTGATATGATGACTTTATAACTATTATTTCATTATTAAAAATTACTGACTTTGTGATATATATTTCACTTTTGTACAGCATGCTTACTACATTGACTATCGGGTAAGATGTAGTTCACAACATTGAACATTAATCAGTGTCTTTCAGAGTTAAAAAATATAACTATGACTATCCTGTTGTCTTTGCAGAACCGGCGCCCCGACTACATATCAGTGTTCATGGATAAGCTTGTATCTTGGGAAGCAGTCAGTTCAAGACTTGAGCAAGCTAAGGCTGTAATTGCAGAGAGGGAGAGAGAAGAGGAAAGGATAAGAAAAGAAGAAGAAGAGAGATCAGCAAGCGGCCAAGCTACCACTACTCCTGAGATATTTACTGATAGTGATTCTGACTAGAATGCAGAATGAGTGGGTTGTTTTCTTCAAGAAATAGTTCAAAATGGCCCTTTTGCACCAGTTAGGTGTCTCAATGGTTGATATTCTAAATTAGTTCTTCATGCATGAATGATATGAAGTCTTATTCTCTGGATTGTATCAGAAAAATATAGTTGTATTTCTTTTTGAAAGATAAAATATCTTACTTGAGCATTGACAGCATACCAAATAAAATGAGCACATCGCAACAGTCTTTTGATGCAATAGCAAACTTTTTTATGAAGCAACTTCACTGCAATGTTCGATTTAAAATGAAATCGAATACTTTGATGTGTGTTCTCTTCATAAAATTCTCGGGTAAATGTCAACTTTCGTCTTTCAAGTGTATAGTAAGATCCTCATAATATTTGTCATATTTATGTAATCAAATGAATGACGATAAGATCATAAGACTTCTTGCCGGTACTTGATACTCCGACACTCCTTTAGGCTGGTGGCACATTGTAGCAATATATGGATGCCAAACTATATTATGAGTGATATTTTAGCAAAGGAAAAGGGTGGACAAAGGGGAAAACAGAATCAATCAACACCCACCTAGATTGCTATTCAACCACAATAAACCTCTCATCAATGAAACAACGTGGTATCTAGTTTGAGTGAACTGACTCTCCATTTCAATATTCTTTGCCAGATTACAAATGTCAAATACAGGAACCCTTCTTCTTCACCACTACTATATACTTTTATCAGTAAATCATTTACAATATTAAATTCAAAAAATCACTCTTGTTATAAGATCAGTGTGAACAATACTATTTTACAACAAAAGAATACTGCACAAAGAGAACAAAATTGTCATGTTTCCATCATCTTATTGGGGATACCTTCAGAGACAAAAGGTTGTCCAGAGCCGAACTCTCTGAAGTACCAGTAACAGGTGGTCCAAAAACATCCCAAAAGCGAAGAGTCTCGTCTGCCCCAGCTGAAACCACGGTTAACCCATCTGGGCTCTGCAACACATAACAGTCTCATGTTTATATAATCCAAGTTGGAGTCATCATCAGCATTATATGAGATGTTCTTGCTAAATGCATGACTCACATTGCATGCTTTAAAAACTCAGTTTGGCTCATTTTGAAGGAATTTAAGTAATGACTTGCAGCATACCTGAGATAGATGGAGGAGTCTAGAAGCGTGACGGTCCAAGCCTCCCACTTTAGTCATGGATGGATACTCCCACAAACAAAGTTGGTTGTATTCTGCACTTGTACTAAAGCCATGGCCACTTAATATCTCTTTGTGATGTCTATTCCATTCTAATCCACAAACCTGCATAGGATACAATACAAGACTACTCAGATAATTGGGAGCACATATGAATCTGTCCAAAGGACAGTAAGGCAAATAAGACAATGGTGATTAGTTCTTTTTGGTAATGGAAATTCTTAGTTCTTAACAAACTAAATGATAAATAAGAAAGCTGCCAAGACAAGGAAAAAAATGTCTGTCTTGCCTGAGCTTTGGTATCTATGCTGCAAATGCAGGTTCCCTTCTGTACATTCCATAACTTAATACTTCTATCGTCTGTGCCGCCTCCAGAAGCAAGCACAGCTGAATCATAAGGGCACCAGGCAAGGGCTTTGACTGCAGCCCTATGGTCCTTAAAACAGTGCAAGAAATTCGATGAACTCATTTTAGACGAGTCCCATATATAAACATGATTTTCATTGCCACCACTTGCCAACATATTTCCCCTTCTTGACCATTTTAAACCACAAACTTCTGCTTTGTGTACTTTTACCTGGGAAACCACATTTCTTCTTGCTCTGACTATTTAAAAGAATATAATATAGCAAGATGTTAAATTACAGCATTTTACCAGTAGCTTGCTGTATTCACAATACATAAAAAAGGTTAAAGAGGCTAACTAATTACCATCATGGTTGATTATAGATCTGTCATGGCCTCCGGAAGTTAAAATATGATTATTCCATGCAATGCTTGCTATCCTTTTACTGTGACCTTCAAGCTTTCTTATCTGAAAATAAAAACTTTAGAATAAATCCACCTTGTCATTGTGTATAAGTATAACTACTTACTGATCATAGAGAAGCCAGATGAATAGAGAGATGCTTACTGGCTTGGAAGTCTCAGCATCCCAGAGTTGAAGTTTAGAGCGCATAAATCCAATCGCCACAATTTTGGCATCCTCTGACCAGGCAACACTAGCGGGATAGTTGCTGTCAGAGGATTTAAACAACTTAAATACATCACAGTTATTTGAATTCCAAAGGTACATTTCTGTGCCCAAAGCAACAGCTAGGAAGTTGTTCTTCCCCCAATCCATAATGTTTGTGTAGTAATCATTTCTAATATTTGGTGCATCCAAGATCCTTGCTTCCTTCTGCGAGCATAGTTATTCAATTTATCCAATCAGAGTGCAGCATATATGGTTTTATATATGAGGTACGCTAAATAGAGGAAAACACAACTCAGACATTCTTTTCCTTTTTGCTTTTATACAAATCGTTAACTATCCGCAATTATTCCTCTAACCAAGGAAGTAATTGAGAATTCTAGTTTTGGATCGGTAAACCTCAAGGCCGAGGAAGTATTTGAGGATCCTTGGTCCTGTATATGAAACGAGGTGTCTGATTGCGGCTTTATAAAGTTGATTTCAGTAATGGCATTTCCAATATATGAGAATCACCATGAATGAAAGGGTGAAGAACTTGGTGAATAAGGAATAGTCACTCTAAGATTGTGAGTAGCCACGTTGCTTCAAGAAGGTAGACAGTTATGAAAAAACCACAGGCGGCTGGACTGTTTTTGGCGATACAAAGACTTTGTTAGTTTACACGCAGTTCAGGACTACGGTAGAGATTCCGGGAGGTATTTTCATACAAACCTCTTCATCCAAAATTCCATGTAGAAAGATGTTATTGACATCAAACTACTGTAAAATCCCGTTATGAGATGATGCAATGGCCAATACAAGTCTAACAGTTGCCATTTTAGCAACCAGATTATTATTTAAATCAATGAGATTGGGGAGCTTGGTATGCAGTAACTCAAAAAGGGAGACTTCAAGTTTAAGGTATGGGAGGGTAATCTGTTGAATAAAAACACAGCATGACTGAAGCAAAGGACCATAAATTTGTGGAATTTGAGAGTGAAAGAGATAGGATCTAGTGACATTAAGGACGTGTCTATGCTTCCTCTCTAAGAAACAAACTAAGCTAACTAACTCTAGTTACCACGTTACACGTCAGCATAACTAACTTGCCAGAATAGCTAACTAACTCTAACTTAGCTTTAATTTACTAGATAATACAATCATCCAACAAAACAATAACTTTTTTAACAAATGGAAAAAAGAGCCACCATACTTAGAAAGCATATAATTATATTATTATGATAATAAAATTAACAGTAAACTGGAAAAGGTACATTGTTATCAACAAAACCTTAGGCAATCTTCGACAGTTATGTTGACTGTCATTGTGTTGCAAGGCCGCTGCTTCTTCTTCTCGCATCTCATCAATAAAACGAATAGATTTTCGACTAGATTTCGGACTTCCCCGAAAAACCAACATCCTAAATGGTTTACCTTCTGAATCCAAACTGAGTTTCTCATCCAATATCTGCCTGTACACTTCCTATCACCATAATAATAATACAAAATTAAAAACTTTAGTAAGAGTAAAAGGATATTCAATAATAATTCAAGAAAGGGGTTAGGTTAAAAACAAAAACATACATTGAATTGTTTATTGTGAAATTTCTTAGTTCTGTTAGTGAGTAAACTCTGGGCTTGATCAAGATCCATCAAACTTCTGTTGGGTATGAACCGATCACCCTTTACACGCAGAAAATGATAAAAGAAATGAGGATAATTTGGGGAAAATTGAAATTAGAGAAAGGGGGAAAATGGAAGTAGAGAAAGAGAAGTGTGTATTTACTGGAAAATCATAATGGTTGGGAGTGCTGAGGAGGCTTCTGGGAGAGTACCAATCACAATCAAGATTCCACATTGTTAAGAACACAATCAAGAAGATGAAGATGAAAAGTTGAGAAGAAGAAGAAGAGTAATGTGTTTGGCAATGTTGGATCCCCGCCAAATACAGTTGTTTTGTTTTTCGACCGTTGCAACTTTTCGCTCGTAAATCAAATCCATTAGGGACTTGGGGTTCGGTCCGGTTAGGGTTTCAATTCAAAAGAAAAATAATATGAAAGAATACACTTTTTACAACGATCTATTTTTGTGTGATTGAATGAAGATAAATAGTTACTTAAAAGAGTTTAATTTATTATGTACACATTAAGTGTATATACTTTTATAACCACAATCAATAACAATTCATTCGGATTTCGGAATGATTGACATATAAAGTAGTTACCAATTGACTAACTCCTTTTTAATGACGTGTCAACTTGTAATTAGTAGATAACGACACTTATATACCTATTGTGTATATAAATTAAATCATACTTCAAAACAATATTTGCATATCAGTTACATTGAAAGTCGGACTAGAAGGGTAGGAACAACATAAAATCTAGGCTTAAATATGTTTTAGGCCCCTGCAAATATATGGTGTTTTGGTTTAAGCCCCTGCAATTTTTTTTTGTTAAAAGCCCTTGCAAAATGACATATTTTGTTATAAGCCCTTATATGACTAAAATGTTAGCCTATAACATGGAATGCTATGATTGTTGGATATGTTGAGAAGGGCTTATAACAAAATATTTCATTTTGCAAGGGCTTTTAACAAAAAAAAAATTGCAGGGGCTTAAACCAAAACACCCTATATTTGCAGGGGCCTAAAACATATTTAAGCCTAAAATCTTCTCCAATTTGGCAAATATTTGCATATCATTTACATTGAAAGTCGGTCTAGAAGGGTAGGAAGAACATAAAATCTTCTGCAATATGGCAAATCCATCCACTAGTTAACTTCTCCGTAAGTGTGAGTCACCATTGCCTTCGAGAGGGAACCTAGGAGCCTTTGAATAGAATAAACTAGCTAAAACGAAGGATGTTGCGAAGAATATCCAGACAAAATCAAGTTAATAGTTGTCTTCGAATCGAACTCAATGGCCAAGAACATGTGATCTTTGAGCAAGGCAATTTGGACACCCATGTCACATTGAATAATTATGCTTTTTCTTCTAACTTCAACAAGTTGACATAGAGAGTATGACATGATTTATATCTGTTTCTTTTCATAACAATTTTTTGTACTTAGTAACATAATGGACGATCTTGTCAAAAAAAATAACATACTTAATGGATAAATAAATAATTTAACATTTGTTTAACCTTTTTATGATACAAAAAACATTTGGATGTTTTTTCGGTTATTGTTTATGTAACCAACAAAAAGTTTAACTGATATTGGTGTAAAGATTTTTTATACAGTCAACAAATAAAAATAAAAATTCTTAAAATGTGGAAAATTCAAGATAACTAGAAAAAAGTCAATTATTTGTATGATGTGTCAATTATTAATTGACTGTCAGTGTCAAAAAATTACATTGCCGGAGTGTGATAATTAAATCCATTTTTAGTAAGAATGTAATGTACCCATTAATGCGTCAACCCATTTTAAAAATTACTATACATTTTTTTCTTAATAAAGTGAATTCGAGTTCATAATAAGGGATATCGAAGGAGTGCACCAAAAAAGTGCAAGAAGGAGGTCCTGTGTTCAAACCCCGGAAACTAACATTCTCTCACCCCACTAACATTGCTTATAAAAAAAAACTGCTCTATAAGCATTTGCTTCATTTTAGTTGAGGTGCGCTCTCTCTTTTTATTTTGACACTCTCTCAAAGTTGTTGCTTCATATTGGTTCATTCTCACGTTGGCACTATTTTTTTCTCTTTTTGGTAATGTGTTTTTTCCACTTACAGAAGATTCTACTTCAGTTTGGTTTGATTCAATTAATATTGGTAAATTTTGTGATAACTCATTCAAAAATAAAATAAAATGTTGAGAAAGTAAATCAAAAGATTATTCCTCCTCATTTTATTAAAGTAAAATAAAAAAATGAAATACAAAAGAGGCCAAATGTAGGGGTGATCAGCAAAACTGAACCCGCCCAAACCCGCAGAAACCGCACCTGCAAAATCCGCACGAATCGGGTTCGGTCGGGTGCGCGGGTACGAACGGAAGCGAAAATGGTTGACACGATTGTGCACGGGCAGGTGCGGTGGCGCTCCAAACCTGCCCGCACAAGCCTCATTTAACCCTAGGTATATAATGCGCTCAACAGCGACACTGTCTCACAATTCACAAAATCTGAAAACCCTAGCGCAGCACAATTTTCTCTTCTCACTCAGTCATCGTTTTCTTCGTCTTCTTCGTCGCACTCGCACAACACAAAACCTGAAAACCCTAGCGCAGTGAGTTCCCTTCGTTCGTTCCCTTTCACAGTGAGTTCGTTCACTCCCTTTCACAGTGAGTTCTCACGTTCGTCTTCTTCGTTCGTTCGTCTCTTCGTTCGTTCCCTTTCACAGTGAGTTCTCACGTTCGCTCCCTTTCTCTCATCTCTATTCTCTGTTGAGACTGTTCGCTAATCGTTCCCTTTCTCTCGTTCTCATCATCAACATCAAGGATGACGAACTTGCAAATAGCTACTAGGTTCGTGGAAGAAGAATAATTCTGTGATGTCATCAAGGTATTCGTTATTTTGTTCTCATTTCCTTCGTTTCTGTTCTTTCCATTTCGTTTTGCTTTTTGTTCTGATTCTGTTTCTGTTAATCTGTTTCCATTTCGTTTTACTTTTTGTTCTGATTCTGTTTCTGTTAATCTGTTTCCACTTCTATTTGATATTTGTTAATCTGCTTCTATTTGATATTTGTTACTTCTGATCTGATATATTTGGTTAATCTGCTTCTATTTGTTAATCTATTTCTATGTTCTGGTTCTGCTTTTTGTTAATTTGATATTTGTTAATTTCGTTTTATGTTATGTTGTAGAGATACAAGCAAGGTATTGACTATTGAACATCATCAACATCAAGCTATTTTGCAGTATTGAACATCATCAACATCAAGGTATTCTCTCAAAATCAAAGGCTTAAGTCTTCTTAATTTCATTTGATTATTTCTTTTGTGTTTGTTTGCTGAATTTCAAGTGGTATAAGTCTGCTTAAGTCTGTATAAGTCTGCTTAAGATATATAACTGTAATTGATTATTTTATTTATATGGTCTAATACTCATTTGTGTTTGAATTTGAATGTATGTATAATAGTATAAGTCTGCTTAAGATATATAACTGGTTAAGATATATAACTGTAATTGCTTAATTTCATTTGTGTTTGAATGCATGTATGAATTTGTTTCTGGTGTAACTTTCAGTTATGGACCAGCCTCCTAATCTAAATGCTGCCCCACCTACTCCTGCTCCTACTCAAGAACAAATACCTCAAAATTTAACTGCTGCCCTACCACCAACTGAAACTGCTGCCCCTGCTGATCCTCCCAAAAAAAGGAAGAAAAATGCAAATGGTCCTCGTAAGACATCCATGGCTTGGGACCACTTCACTAAATTACCAGAAAGTGAAGCACCAGATCCAGCTGCTAAGTGTAACTATTGTGGGCAGAAGTATCTATGTGACACTAGGACTCATGGCACCACAAACATGAAAATTCACATAGAACGTTATTGTAAGAAATATCCCTATTCGGTAGCACATGACCCCACCCAAACCGTGCTTACTTTTACCCAAGGTAGTAATCAATTGGCAGCCACTAGCCAAAGGTTTAATGTTGAGTATTGTAGAAAAGCGTTGGCAGTTTTCATCATTGTGGATGAACAACCCTTTAAGGTAGTTGAAGGTGAGGGTTTTAAGTATTATACTAATGCTCTGCAACCCCAATTCACAATTCCTTCAAGGCACACAGTAGCTAGAGATTGTTTTCAGCTGTATGTGGAGGAAAAGGACAAGTTAGTTCGCTTCTTTAGGTCCGATTGTAGTCGTGTTGCTCTCACAACTGATTGTTGGACATCTATCCAAAACCTTAATTACCTCACACTCACTGCCCACTTCATTGACAATGAATGGAAGTATCAAAAGAGGATCATCAGTTTTAGTCTAGTACCCAATCATAAAGGTGAGACAATAGCTAAGCACATTGAGGAGATTTTAAGAAAATGGGGGCTTAAAGATTTATCTACAATTACAATGGACAATGCATCTTCAAATGATGTGACAGCTGGGATTTTAAAAAGGAGGTTTAAGTCATTGAATGGGGTGGTACAAGATGGTGATTTTTTCCATATGAGGTGTTGTGCTCATATTTTAAACCTCATAGTCAATGATGGTTTAAAAGAGATGAGCTCTTAAATTAACAAAATTAGGCATGCTGTTAGATTTGTGAGATTCTCCGCTCAACGACTTGCCAACGTAAAAAAGGCTTTTTTATAACTACTAAATTGAAAAAGGCTTTAAAAATAAAGAGGATTTTATTGGCCCAATTAGGCCCAACCCGCCCAAACCCGCCCGCACAACCCGAACCCGCAGCAACCCGATTGTAGAATTGGGCGGATTTGGGCCTAAACAAAGTCCTTTCGGTTTTACACATTTTGGGCCATTTGGGCCCGAACCCGCCCGAACCTGCCCATTGCACAGCCCTAGCCAAATGTGACTAGGTCAATAGCCATATTTTATCAAACAAATAAAATTTATAAATTTTATCTATTATGATTATAATATTTTATGAAGTTTTTATCAAAGAAATAAAATTTATAAAGTTAAAACAGTTTAACCTTGACCCAAGAGCACTTGGATGAGATGGTAGGAGTCTCTTCCAGCTTAACCAATGTCTTGAGTTCGAATCCAACCTTGGGCATGCAGCAGTGTTAAATCTCTTGAGAGAGAGCTTTGCCGGCCAATGTGGTCCTACCCGGCTCGGGGGATTAGTCTCTGCAGTTGTACGCAGAGGACCCGGTTTATAGCAAAAAAAAATTGACCTAGACGTAAGTCATTGGTTGAATTCACACATCGGGTAAATCATCATTGTAATCATTGTACATATGATCAGATGTCATATATAGTAAATTTGGTAAGAGAAGTGCTAACAACACTCTTTTTTACAACATTCTCTCAAATACTCACTCTATGATTGATTAAAATTCATGTGAGTCTTACTACTTTGAAAATGTGACCCATTAATTTAGTGGGACCACATGAATTTTAACAAATCATAGAGTAAGTGATGAATTCTTTTTGGTGGGATTCGGGTGGGGGTGCTCCTATTGGCTCTCTTGGGATAAATTGTCTAACCTGGATGCTTTGGTCTCAAAAATTTTGCCAAATATTTTTCGGATGGGGATTTTCTTAATGCTTCTTTGGGTGGAAACCCAAGCTATACATGGAAAAGTATTTACCAATCAAGGAAAATTTTGAAGAAGGGTACACGATGGATGCTAGGGACAGGGGACAAGGTTAATGCTTGGAAAATGAAAGTTGGCTTTTGGATAGAAAATGTGGAACTCCAAAGTCAAAAGCACAACCAGTGGCTTGAGATGTTGTAGTGATAGAGTTATGGCACAGGGACCGAAAGCAAGGGGATGTTGAGAAAGTAAAAAACTTGGTGGCAGATGAGCATGTAGATTTTGTTCTCAGTGTGATCCCTGGTTTGAACCAATTTCCAATGATACTTTAATGTGGTGGCCAAGTGAGGATGGAAACTACACAATTAAGTCAGGCTATAGACTATACATGGAAGATTTAATTGATACTTCTCATTTACTTGTGATTGGTGATTGGAACTGCCTCTGGAAATTGCAAATCCCACCTAAAGTGAAGAATTTTATTCGGAGATTGGCCCGAAACTGCATTGCAGTTAAGCAGAGACTCATCCAAAAAGGAATTCAATGTCAAACTCATTGTGAATTCTGCAAAAATCATACATAATCACTATGGCACTTGTTTGTAGATTGCATTCGAGTAAAAGATATTTGGGAGCAACTACACTTATATAACAAGATAGAAGAACAAGTGATGCAAGCAGAAGGATTTCAGGAGCTGTTATTCTTGATTATTGGCTCTTTTTCAATGGAAGAAGCACATGTTTGGTGTATGGTAGTGTGGAGTATTTGGTAAAGTAGGAATGCATTATTATGGGAGAAGAAGGAAGAGTTTAACAACTCAATTATAGGTCGTGCAACACAGTTTCTCCAGCAATGGCAGCATGTTAATATCATGACAGCAAGCTCTACAGATGCCCATCATCAAAACCAATTGCACAGTTGGGTGAAACCAGTAGCTGGCTTATTAAAATGTAATGTGGACGCTGCATTTTTGACTCAAGAAAAGGCTTGTGGTGTTGGCATGTGCTTGAGAAATGAAAGTGGAATATTCATCCAAGCAAGAGTAATGAGACACACACCACTACTGAATGTTCGTGAAGGTGAAGCAATTGGTCTACTAGAAGCTATCAAGTGGGTTTGTTCTCTTGGTCTGGACAATGTTATATTTGATAGTTCCAATTCTTCCAATAGTAGCTCATAGTAAGAATCTTTTTTGCTCTGGTCTTATAAACTCGAGGGTAGAGTTTGCTAGGAGACAAGTGAACAAGGTTGTCCACACTTTTGCTAAGGTGCCTTGAATAGTGTTTGTTCTCAAAACTTTCAAGTATTTCTCAGTTGGTGATTGATGAAATGAAGTAACTTTGTTTGAGTAAAAAAAAAGTAAACTAAAAAAAAAAACCAGCATTGAAGTCAATAATAATTTAAGTTAAAATAGAAAACCTAATGAGAAATTCCCCCACATAATCAAGGTATACATGCGAACCTTAAATGTCAAACATCTGGGAACATACAAGTAAACCGGCCAATCTCAATTTTCCAATCCATAAATCTAGAGCTGAAAATGGAAAGAGCATTAGCCAGGGTATATGCAAATAAAGTTACATGTTCTTTCCCCTGGCAATGGAAATTAAATGGAAAGTTAAGAATGAGTTTTCCTCATCTTTTCTCATAAATTTACTCGATCACCATTGAACTGTGGTTGACCATTAGTATGGTCTGTACCGTGCAGGTTGTCGAAACCTTGGAAACCTTCTGCAAATCAAAATGATTCAGTTATCACGGAACAGGAGTGAAGCACATGCTATCAGACCACAGAAAGAAAGACTAATCAGATTTACATATTCTTTTCATTTTGTTTTCTGATAATGTATTATGTTTTCATTTTGTTTTCACTTTTAATCAAAAAGATCTCTCACTTAATTTTCACATTATTTTCTCTTTTCAAATAATTGTAGAAGAAAGAAACATTAAAAAGTTTTTTTAGTGTTTTTCTTCTCACTATATAAATATTTGAAAACGGAAACAAAACGAAAATAATACCCTGCTTCTTGTAATTAAAAACAATCAAACAGATCCTAGATATCTTGGCATTTTTCACTACCGTTGTTGTAATGGAGCAGATAGTTTTTAAAAAAATTGAGCTTAAGTTGAGAACTTGAGCTATAAAAAGTTGAAGGTAAAGAGACTTATTATCATGAGTAGCATTTGTGTCACAGAAGCAAATCCATTTTTTACTTCCTAATTTCACTGGCTTGTAAAGTACCAAATCAAGCAAAAATG
The DNA here is from genome assembly GCA_039519185.1 of Astragalus membranaceus. Classification (NCBI taxonomy): domain Eukaryota; kingdom Viridiplantae; phylum Streptophyta; class Magnoliopsida; order Fabales; family Fabaceae; genus Astragalus; species Astragalus membranaceus. The sequence continues at coordinate 107,398,390 of CM076847.1, read as the reverse complement.
ATTTTTACTTTCCAAGACAACAAAATTCACACACCACATAACAGAGAATCAAAAGAAACAAGAAACCACTTTAGAACTCATCAAAATCCAAGGTAAGTCATTTTAGTTTCTTTAGTTTCTGGTAATTGCTTACCCATAACCAGGTGTAGTATTAAATGGAGGTGGTCCTCTTGAACCAAAAGGTCTTCTTCCGTACTGTCCAACTCCAGGAATGTTTGTGCGCTTCGGACAGACCTGAAGTGCAAACCAAAACCGGAATTTAAGTATTATTCAAATCGAAAAAACTAAGGGAAAGACTAATTACATCTACAGGGTGTCTGATAAAGACCTTCAATATTCGGCCATGTAGAACTGATTCATTCAATGATAGAGCATTGTTTACAGAATCAATCTCCATAAACTCCACATAGGCACATCCTTTTGGGTGACCAGAACTGTTAGTAAGAATTGTCACCCTGTTGACAACTCCGCAAGCTTGGAAATGTTGTCGAACTATTTCTGCCGTACAAGCATAGTCAACCTGAATCATAGTTTAGAACTGATAAGAAAACGTGAACAGTAAACGCGTGAACAGTAAACGGGTGAACAGTAAACGGATGAACAGTAAACACGTAAACAGTGTTTGATTGATGAAAATAACAATCCAAATAGAGTTTGGGTGAACAAAACACAAAGAAAGCCACAAAAGGGAGGCTGCCTCTCCACAGCGCAAAACCCTTCCTAAGTCCCAAGTCCAAATCAAAATAAAACCTAACCTATTATTCCAAAAACACTCCTTTAATACTAATTAGTGCTAATGACATTTTTGCCCCTCCTTGTGAAAACATTACCAAACCTGCGCCTCCCTCTCAGTGAAGCCGCATGCGCATCAATACTCCCCCCTAAAACATTCACCTTGTCCTTAAGGTGAAAATCTGGAAACTGGTTCTTCATATCCTCAAGGTCCTCTCAGGAGTTCTCAAAGTCGGGTAGATGCTTCCACTTCACTAGGACTTCAAGCACGTCGTCGTGAGCCTTCCTCACCGCTAGGATGTCTTCGGGCATGACCTGCAATTTAAGATTTTCAGCCAGGCACTTTGGTAGAGGTTGAACTGCCGCCGTAGGAGCAATGGCTTTCTTCAAAAGTGATGCATGAAACACTGGGTGAACTCTGCTCTCCGGTGGTAGTTTCAACTTGTAGGCAACTGTCCCAATTTTCTCCAATACCTCAAAAGGGCCATAGAACCGTGGGCTGAGTTTCTGATTCAGTCTCTTCGCTAGTTGTTTCAGCTTGTAGGGTTGGATCTTCAAGTAGACCATCTCTCCAACCTCATAGGTTACCTCCCTCCTATGCTTATCCGCTTGTTGTTTCATACGATTCTGGGCCTTGCTTAAGTGGTCTCTCAGATCACGGAGCAACTCATTCCTCTCTTGAGTTAGTTGTTGAACCTCATCCACAAAACTACTGTTTTCATCCCCCCTCACTAACACGGGGGGTTTCCGTCCATACAAAGCTTCAAACGGGGACATTTGAATGGAAGAGTGATAGTTGGTATTGTACCAATACTCAGCCCAGGGTAGCCACTTAACCCACTGCTTGGGTTTGCTACCGGTCAAACACCTCAAATAGGTCTCAACACACCTATTGACTACTTCCGTTTGGCCGTCTGTCTGAGGATGGTAGGCTGAGCTATATTTTAGCTTGGACCCTGCAGCTGCAAACAACTCGGACCAGAATGCACTCGTGAAGACTCTATCTCTGTCAGACACAATGGAGCTTGGGAACCCATGTAACTTCACTATCTCCTTCATAAACACAAGAGCCACATCCTTGGCATTGTACGGATGAGCCAGGGCTACGAAATGAGCGTATTTGGTGAGTCGATCAGGATGGTATCCATCCCTGCTGATTTGGGTAAGCCCCCAACGAAGTCCATAGACACATCACTCCAAACCTGAGTCGGTATTGGAAGCGGTTGGAGCAATCCCACGGGGGTCAGGGCCTGATACTTGTTCTGCAAGCATATGGCACAGGCCTGAACGTACTGTTGAATCCTCTTCCTCATTCCCTCCCAATACACTACACTTGCTATTCTCTTGTAAGTTTGCAGAATCCCGGAGTGTCCACCCATAGCTGAATCATGGAACTCCTCCAGAATCTTCCCAATCCGCGGGGAGTCTTTGGGAAGGACCAAGCGACCGTGATAGTATAGTCGTCCATTCCTCAATGTATAACCCACATGAGTGTTCACCTTCGCAACTAGGTCTTGCACAATAAGTTTCAACTGTTCATCAGCTTGTACCTCATCCTCTAGACCGTCCCACTCCGGGCATTGCACCATGGAGATGGCACTGTAATTGTGCTGCCTTGATAAGGCGTCAGCTGCTTTATTCTCGATTCCAGGCTTATATTTGATCTCAAAATCGAAGCCCAATAGTTTGGTTATCCACTTCTGTTGCTCCTCCCCCATTACCCTCTGCTCCGTCAGAAACCTCAAACTCCTTTGGTCGGTGTGTACCACAAAACGCCTTCCCAAAAGGTAATGTCTCCATTTCTGAACTGCTATCACAATAGCCATCAACTCTCTCTCATACACCGACTTGTTCTGAGCTCGATTGGACAAGGTTTGGCTCATGTATGCCACCGGCCTCCCCTCTTGCATAAGAACTGCCCCCAACCCCTTCCCAAATGCATCGGTCTCCACAATGAACTCTTTGGAGAAGTCAGGTACGGCAAGAACTGGTAGTGTTGTCATGGCTACTTTCAGCTTCTCAAAAGCTAACTGAGCACTCTCATCCCAACAGAAACTATCTTTCTTGAGTTGTTGCGTAAGAGGCCACGCAATTTTTCCATAGTCCTTCACAAACCTTTTGTAATACCCAGTCAACCCAAGGAAACCCCTAAGGCTCTTCACATCCCTTGGGGCAGGCCAATTTACCATAGCTTCAACCTTGGAGGGGTCGGCTGCCACCCCCTCTTCCGAAATGACGTGACCGAGGTATTCGATCTGACTCTGAGCAAAAGTGCATTTCTTTTGGTTAGCAACCAACTGATTACTTCTCAGAATGTCCAACACACTCTTCAGGTGCTCCACATGACAATCCAAGTCCCTACTATAAACCAGTATATCGTCAAAAAACACCAAGACATACTTCCTCAAGATCGGTTTCAGAATACGGTTCATCAAGGCTTGGAAAGTAGATGGGGCATTAGTCAATCCGAACGGCATCACTAAGTATTCGTAATGTCCCTCATGGGTTCTAAAAGCGGTCTTGGGAATGTCTTCGCTCCTCATTCTAATCTGATGATACCCCGACTTCAAATCAAGTTTAGAGAATATTCTCGCATTACCAATCTCATCTAATAGCTCATCGATGATGGGTATGGGGAACTTATCGGGCACAGTATACTTGTTCAAGACCCTGTAGTCTATGCAAAACCTCCACCCACCATCCTTTTTCTTAACCAGCAGCACGGGGCTAGAGAAAGGACTGACACTAGGTCTAATGATCCCTGCAGACAACATTTTGCTCACAAACTTCTCTATCTCATCATTTTGATAATGGGGGTACCTGTATGGCCTGATGTTGGGAGTTGGTGCTCCGGGCTTGAGCACAATGGCATGATCTTGCTCCCTCATAGGAGGCAACTCTGTGGGTGCTTGGAATACATCTGAGAACTCTTCCAGCACTCCCTTCACCTCGGGCAGCAGCTTAGTTTCAGTCCCCACGCCCTGCATTTCATACAATTGAAGTAGATACCTCTCCTCTTCCCTTAGTAGAGCCTTCCTCATGGATTTGAGCGAAGCTTGTTGTCTACTAAGAGACTGTTCTCCTCTAATCTTGAATGTCTGTCCTTCCCCTTTCCACTTGATGACCATGTTTTGAAAATTAGCTTTGATGTCACCTAAGCTAGTCAACCAGTCCAAACCAAGTACCAATTCAGTCCCTGCCAGAGTCATTAAATGAAATTTCTGAGTAAAGTTGATCCCCTGCACTTGCACCTGCAGTCCCCTGCAGACTCCCTTGTGAGTGATCTTCTCACCATTCCCCACCTCGACAGTATACTCCGGAGTGTCCTCCAAGTCCAAATTCAATTCCTCTACTAACTTGTAGGATATGAAACTGCTAGAAGCTCCACAATCAATCAGTATCAACACCTTCCTCCCATTAATAATCCCCCACACCTTGAAGGATTGGTTTGAAGTCAAACCCACTTTGCTCTTGAGTGACAGCAATAGAGTCTTTAGTTCACCGTCTACCTCCCCTATCTCCTCCTCGCCCCCCTTGATCTCCCTCTCCCTCACTCTCTTCATCATCAATCAACTCCACTCTAAAGTGTTTCATCTTACAAATGTGATCTTTCCCCCACCTTTCCCCACATTTGAAGCAAAGCCCCTTCCTACTAAGGTCTCTCAGCTCCTCCTGAGTGAGTTTCCTCCCTATCCCCTGTTTCTTCTCCCCTTCACCCCCTTGACTTTTCAATTCTTGAGAGTTGCTGCCACTACCTCCCCCAAACTCAAACTTGGGTTTGGTAATAACAGTTCTATGCTTCCCCGGTCACTTCCCGAACCCCACCCCCCACTTTTCCACTTAGTCCCTTCACCTCTCCTTCCTCCTTCCTCCCTTAACGCCTTGTTCATTTCCTCTATGAGTAACGCTCGATCCATCAAAGCATTCAATCCCCGAGTGCTATGGAGTTTCAATTCAGTTTGTATTTCCTCACGTAAACCGTTGAGAAAAATGCTTTCCAACATACCTCTGTCACGTCTCTTCAATGGAGCCATTAACATTTCAAACTGCTCACGGTATTCCATCACCGTCCCTGTTTGTTTAACGCTCAAAATCGGTCCCAAAGGGTTGCTGACCAGATTGGGCTGGAACCGCCGTATTACGGCCTGCTTAAATTCATCCCACGTTGGCTCCGGGTGTTGTTCTTCCCACCATTGAAACCAGTTGAGGGCTCTTCCATCCAAAGCAATCATCACTGCTTCCAACATCTCCTCTTCTTCAACCCCATTAATCTTAAAATACCGTTCCACCTTGACGAGCCACCCATACGCTTCGCCCCCTTCAAAAACAGGGATTTCTAGTTTCCGTCCCCGATACCGGCGTCGCGCGCGGGGGCTGTTCCCCCCGGAGTTCTCGGATTCGGTGGAGGTGCCACCACCGCCGTCCTCCTCTGCGCTTGGCGTCGCCGCTTCGCTGCCTCTTCGCCGGCGGCGTCGCGTTCCTTTCAAACGGAGCTCATTCGATCCATCCACTCGCGCATGGCCTCCCCTTGCGTGCGCATCTCTAGCACCAACCCTTCGAACTCCTGCTCGAGTCGTTCTTGGCGTTCTTCCATGGCGGTCTTCTTCACCATCGTTCAAGCTCCGTTGGACAAGAGCTTTGATACCAATGATAAGAAAACGTGAACAGTAAACGCGTGAACAGTAAACGGATGAACAGTAAACACGTGAACAGTACGCGTGAACAGTGTTTGATTGATGAAAATAACAATTCAAATAGAGTTTGGGTGAACAAAACACAAAGAAAGCCACAAAAGGGAGGCTGCCTCTCCACAACGCAAAACCCTTCCCAAGTCCCAAGTCCAAATCAAAATAAAACCTAACCTATTATTCCAAAAACACTCCTTTAATACTAATTAGTGCTAATGACATTTTTGCCCCTCCTTGTGAAAACATTACCAAACCTGCGCCTCCCTCTCAGTGAAGCCGCGTGCGCATCAAGAACCTATGTTATATTTTGAGAAATCATAATATTCAGTTGAAGATTTATAAAACTATACTTAAATAACAATTGCTGAGAAAAAAATTCAACACGCATCAGAAATGTAATAGTAAGATGCACTAAAGCCTGTCACTGGCAAGTTATCAAATGCATGTGTGTGGTCCACTGCAAGCAACAATACGATCATGCAAAGCTTAAAATGAATATAAGCATTGAATTCTGGTTATAGCAGCCTATACGCCTTCACTTCAATGATTTCCTAGTAAGGCGAAATTCCTGAGGACATGAATGATCAATGTATATTATTACAAATCAATGGAGATAAAACTTATTTCAGCAGCCAAGAAACTCATTTTCCTACAGGCCAGCAATTAATTCCATTAGCCAAAGGAGTACTTTGCTCAACCAGGTATCTTTATTCCATTCGAGGTAAAAAAAAAGCATGTGCAAAATTTTAAGGACATGCTTTCTGGTTCAGTCAAGGCAAGCACACCATTAGCATATTCAAGAGGCGTGTGGCTCAGTGCAAAACTGTGTTAATGACACAAGAATCAAAACAGAGACAAAAAGGGTGCATAAGCTTCGTTTTATTAAAATGGATTGAAGTGTAATATATGTTTACTTCTCAAGGGAGGGGACTCTAAACTTGAACATAAGATGGGAGTGTAATTCAAACTTATATGGGGGTAGAGGAGTGTAATTTTCTCTTTAAAAAAATATCAGGTTTCATCAATAGGATGTGAGTCAAAAAACTTAACAAAAAAGATAAAGATACAAAGGAAATGAACAGGGACAGAATAAAGATATTAGCAACTTACATTTCCAACATAGACAGACCTAGAATCCACTTCCTCTCTTGCAGCCTGACTTGCAGATGAACCTTCAAGTCAAATAAAAATGCAATAAAATTTAACAGAAAGAAATATTTTTTTCTTTAAACGTCTGAAACGAAAAATAATATTTAACAACCAGCATTAGAAATGTAAGTATCTTACTAATCATACATACCATATAATGCTAAAATGATGACAGATATCTTCCACCATTCAAAATGGACAAGCGAGCCATTTCTTTAATTTGACAACAGTACAAGATTTATGAATAGAGAAATCATTTAAATTAAGTAGAAAAGTATCTAAACTACTGTGTAAACCCATTTATCGTATGATTCGTATCATCCCTTCACACATACCCTTCTAATGCTCTCTCTACAATCTCCACTACTGCCATCTGCTAATAGAACTTGTTGTCTGCCCAAATGATTGTTTCATTTCATCTTCCTTTCACACCCCTCATGATATAGTATTTTTGTCAACAAAATAAACACTAAACAATGATATTCTTTCCTACCAAAAAAATTACATTTCTATGATGGAAGCCTTGGCATAAACATCTGATAATTGCTTCTTGTTCCATATCAGGTTGCATCCAAAAACAACAAAAAATAATGGAAAAAAAAACATCTGAACTATAGGAGCATATCTCTCGATTAAAATATGGCTAGTAGTACAGAAACAGCAGCACCATGAGGGAGTTCAATAGTTGTCATGTAAGATAGAGAGATAGAGGTGGACAGATAGAGAGAGCAAACAGAGAACAGAAGGTAGAAATGACAAAGTAACTTTGATAACACATCACTTCATTATCCTTAAACGTCTGTTATTCATAAATTAAATAAATGTGTTTTTGCCACAATTTCAAGTTGTGCAGAATGCTAACCTCTACACAGATGAAGGAAGGTTAACACCATCCTGTGTGTGTAGAAATGCATTGTCTTACAATTGCAAAAATCATCAAATCTCAAAGTTATAAGAACTTATGTATCCATTAGGGATGTTCAACAGAGTTACTAAACAACAACTATTTGGCTATAGGGTACCAATTTTGAAGGCTTTCACGACTGTAGGGGTATCATATCATATGCTTTATTGGCTTAAAAATGCTTTTCGTTCTTGCAAATATAGAGATTTTTATGTTTCGGCTTTGCAAAAATAGTTTTTGTTTTTCATCCCTGTAATTTCCTCAATTTTGTTTTTCACCCCTGCAAAATTATTTTTTTGCTTGTCGTCTCTATAATAAATATATGTTTCTGAAGCTAGTTCTTATATTAGTCCCTATAAGTTCAATAAACATTATTAACCAAATCTAATCAATAAGTTCAATAAACATTAAAATGTATGCAAATATGCTATATGCCTTGTAAAGTTTCTTGAATGTATACCCATATAATACAACAAAAAGAAATCACATGGATACATATGTATGCACACTTATGCATACACATAGATATACATAACTTTATGTATGTCTAGACATGATTATCTGAATGCATCATTCTCTTTCCTACTTCCCCAGATCGGCAACATGCTGTTTTTTTCTTTCTTATGCTCAGCTCTAATCACGATCAACAAAGAAAGGTGGCCCAACGGACAATGCTCCAACCATTATGGCAAACGTCAAATGCAAGCATCTTGCACACACACATAAAACCGAAGCATGAGCTGTGCAACAGTCATGTCAGCTTTTCTCCATCTCTTATTTTTAAGCCATATTAACAATATCTAACCATACTTAGCTTCTATTTCGCTCATGTCGGGCCCATCATTGTTTTGGACAAGGTATAACTTCATTTTCCTTTTTTGCAGACCTCATTTTTTATCAATGGCAACATACTAATGCAAGTGAGATTTAGTATACCTTATTAGCTACGAAGATATACTAAACCTAATGAATTCATAAAGACCAGTAATGTAAATATTTTCTTAATTTGATTTAGTAAGTTTGTAAACATTGGATATGTAATTCCATTCCCAACATGCTACCTTTAACTTTTCTTAAACCCAAAACCTTTGACATGAGTTTTTTTCTATTCACGATGTGAAACATCTAAGCTTTTGGATACACAGACATAACATTGGATCTTATAAGAAAAAGCTTAGGAAGCTCTTGAACAGGTAAAAGCTATTATTTTTTGTGCATATAAACTATGCCTTTTTTACATGCTACATCTCATTAATTTATTGTTTTGTGCTTCAATTACACAAATTTTACAAGTGGGTGCCATGTCACGGTGTAATTATTTACCATATCTATTTTGATTCCAGACCAAGATTCTAAAAACACAACATAACATTCCTGAGAAGCAATAATAAAGGGATATGTGGAGGTCCTAATATAAAAGAACGACCTCAATGATCTATGATAGTCTGCATTCCCAATCCCTAGACAAAAGTCACCTTGACGCTATACGGCAGCTTAAGTCTCTTTGAGACTGTGGGTGTGATGATGACTTTAGAGGTTTGATTGTCCACTGAGCCACTTATTCTTCTCTCATACAAAAGTTCACGCACCACCAATACACCAAACAAAGTGCAACTTTAAGACCACATTTAAACCCCAAATTTAAGAGGAATTATTTCCTATCGCTGAACTCGATTCACACAAGTCCATTTCATAAAAATTCAATCTTTATTTGCAATTATGAAGAGTTAATTCACGCAAGATTTTGTTTTCAACAACAATCACTCGAGGCCCATAATTACACAATTCATTAAAAGAAAACCCTAAATTTTCCTTATCAAACAAGTAAATTGGAAGGGATATAGAATCAGATTACAGCCACAGTGGCATAGCTCAAAATTCAAGTAGTACCTTTGAATACAGATGCGCCTCTCGCGAATTGCATAATGATCTTTTTTCCCCCTAACCAAACCACGATCGTCGGTGATCTTGGCTTCTGAAACTAGTCTTGGTATGTAAAGAGAGCAAAGCACAAGCAATCTGAACTTCCCAAAAATCAATGCAACGACAAGATATACATTTAATTAGAGTCCGGAATTTCACAAGATAAAACATACCAACAAAGATACACACATGAACAAAAAGAACTTAACATGCACAAGATGAAGGCCAAAACGAAAAAAGAGAGATTACCAACACACGGGATCCGAGAGAAAGGAAAATGAAGAACAACTCCTGTTGAAAGAGTAAAACTGACATAAGGGGTTTTATAGAGATTCAAAGCATGGTCCATTCAATTAAGATAGGATCGACTTTATTTTATTGTCAAGGTAGTAAAATTGCATGCCAGATTGCACGATCCTATACGTCCGGCAGACGTCTGCAATCTCAGAGTCTCTCTCCTTTATTTGGTACCTTATTTTTCTTATGAAGTAAAACGTACAACTGATTTAAATTTAGAATTTAGATAAATGGCATAATCTATTGCAATGATTTTTAGGGATATAATATAAAACCACTTGTGTGCCTTCATCTAACAGCTTAAACTTTTGAGATAATGATAGGAACCAACTAGTATATTGAACGAAAAGGATGATTACAATGTATCCCTAGAGTATTCGAGAGACTCTAGAACTCTCCATAGTGCCATAAGGCCCAATTCTTTACAAATGATTACATGCCCTCCTCCCTAATCCCTCTTCTCTAATTATAGGCTATATGCCTTATTGATATTCACTAACTAATTAACTCAACCCAGTAACTAACTGCTAACTAATATAACAAACATTAACTAATTGTAACTACTACAACCGACCTATCAATACTCCCCCCGGGGACATTCGCCTTGTCCTCAAGGTGACTAAGAAAGAGAGAAAAAATATACAACAAGAGCAACAATTCTAAAACAAAATTCTGGCTGATATGCTGCTTTAATTGCTCCTCCTCGTGTGGTATCAGAGCCAGGATGACGAATACGATGACATTACTCCAATAAGCCCATGTGAAGAATTAATCTCATCATCCCAATATTGAAGAACAGATGAGGCAGCCTTCAAGTTAGGAATCAAGACAACTTCCTTACCAATAGAAATCATGAGTGGCCTTGTAGAATCTCCATCAACAGCCAATTCATGCTTTACTTGCAATTGAGGAACTCTAGGAATCACAGAAGGACAGTTTGCTTCTTTGGGCAGCTTTTGCTTCAAAACATGAGGAACCACTCCACCCATACATAGTTCTTCAGTCACCGTTGCAACACGTTCCCCACGAATTCTGAAATTTGGTTCCAAACCTCTGGGCCCCAAGACAGCTATCAAGCCTGCATCAGAGTGTGTCCACCCACTTGAGCCTACTACCAACAATTGAATCACCCTTGTACATACCTCCCAGCTACATTTGGATAGCAACTTGCTGTTAGCATCTTCATAGTACATAGGGGTTGACATGTTACGAAGCCACTGACAATCACTGTATGCACCAACAATTTGTCCTTTTCAAACAAACTCTAACTCCATGGCAAGCCCAACAAGCTCGTTCTCGGTATACCCCCTTACCATGATGTCCTTATCAGTGAAATCCCTCACATGCATTGTAACAAACAGGAACTGTGCAGCTTTAATGTCCATAAGAACATTCTTCAAGAACTCATTCAACGTTTTACTTTTTTTCCAATGTACACCAAGTGAATCTAAACTTGCACTTTTAGACGAATCTCTTTTTGAGAATAAAGATAAGTGCAAATAACCATTCATAGAGTCGCACCCATACCTTGAATTTTCCCCAAGTGCTTGAAGGCTTCCACGTACATCCTCAGTTGCACAACCTCACCTGATTACGGGATCCCAAGTTGCTGCCATCATTAGCATCCTTTCACTCAACAATCCTCTATACAGCTGGTGCTTCACCTTAAGTTCCACATCCCTCTTGTTGAGCATTTTAAGAGAAGTGGTGAGAATATGTTTCAAACCACCACAATACCCCGTGATGAAAATCCCTGGGTCAAACATCATCCCAATTAAAATGTTTCCCTTATGTGGAAACCTATGCCTTGGTTCGCTTAGCCCAAACTGTCGCGCCTTGTGATAGGCACTTGTATGTGCGAAACCTTGTTTGTGAACAGATCCTAATGATCTTGCAACCACTGCTTGGCTAAGGGAAGGGCTAAAGGGTCTTGCAAGAAGAACCAAGCACGTACCTGAGGCAACCAAAATCTGAGATACCACCTGAACCAAGCAAGGAGCGCGACTCAGTAACGGAGACAACAGTGACGACGATGTGCATACCAAGAACGGCGGCGACGAAGTGCTTCCTCCTTGCGCGTTCTGATCTTTCTCGCACTGTTTTCTGGTCGGGTTCAATAAGACCCATTGTCTGTTTTCCTTCTCCCACTTATCAGAAACATTCTGGGCTTGACCCACCGGGTTTAGAATAAGACCCAAGTCCCAATTATCCACATTTCCTTGGATCTGACCCATTACGTGTAATTCCTATTTTACCCTTCTGGCTTCATCTTGCAAATCGTGTGTTTCCCCCTTCGTGAACGACAACGCACTCACGCCCAACCAGCCCCTGTTAGTTGCGACGGCGGCCGGCCACTGTGACGGTGGTGGTAGTTGAACCAACGACCCTTCTTCCTTCCCACAATTTTCTTTATTCACGTTCATGTCTCCCTTTCCTCCGCCTTCGCATCTACCATCTCGTACCAGCGACAACGATTGCCAGTTTGGTCACTCCCCGGTGGTCGCGACAACCAGACCTGGACGTGGACGGCGGCGTCCAAGACACTTTAACCTTCCATCTTTTCTTGTGGTCTGCATCTCCGTTCCCTTCTCCGGCCACACTCTGGTCTAGTGGTTCTGGTGGCGGCGATGGCTCGTTCCCCACTCCTTGCCTTCTTTCTCTATGCTTCGTTCTTGATCTTGAGCGAGCAGTTTCGCTCACACGAGCACTGGTCACCGGCAACGCACCAAGAGGTACTGGTGGTGACGGTTCAGCCTTGGTTCGTTCTGGTATGACAAGCTGTTTCGACTTCGATAGTACCAACAATAGTCCAAGGCCCGTTGAAACAATCATGGACTCCGAACTAGCCATTTCGTCACTGCAATTCCGCATTCCCTTCTGGTGTGTCGTTTTCTTGGAAGTGATTCTTGAACCTTTGGTTGCTCGACTTTTTCTCCACCTTGTCGTGATGCCTCTCATCTTAAGTGCCAAACTAACATTCTGCTTGGACCATATTTGGACCTTGCAGTATTCAGTTTCCACCTCTGATTTCTTGCTTCCCGTTGACGATGTAGTTGCGCCTTGTTTCTTGGAATTCTGACTTAAAGACTCTTCTTTTTCAAGAACAGTTTCTTCAATTCTGTCCTCCACAAGATTGGATTGATCAGGAGCCTGTTTTGAGTCAATGAAATGCTCCATCTTGGGGACTCCACCACTGTTGTTGGGGAACACCACTAGCTCAATCGCAGCGATGAGTTGCTCAATGCGAGCGGCGTTCTCATTGAGGCGATCGAAGCGACACTGATTGCGAACCTCTAATTCTTGAAACCGTCGTTCCAATTCGTCGAAACGTGAATCTATCGTGGTTGAATCGTTCTTCTTGCGCACCATGAATTTTACGCGGGATCGTACGTGCTTTGATACCAGTTGATACTTGATAGGAACCAACTAGTATATCGAATGAAAAGGATGATTACAATGTATCCCTAGAGTATTCAAGAGACTCTAGAACTCTCCATAGTGCCATAAGGCCCAATTCTTTACAAATGGTTACATGCCCTCCTCCCTAATCCCTCTTCTCTATTTATAGGCTATATGCCTTATTGATATTCACTAACTAACCAACTCAACCCACCAACTAACTGCTAACTAATATAACAAACATTAACTAATTGTAACTACTACAACCGACCTATCAGATAAATGGTTTATGACATGGTATCAATGTCTCTATGACCAAGTAGCCTAGATTTCAATCCTTGCTGTCCCCAATTTCTAAAAAAAGGAGAATTTTAGAACAAGGTAGATGGGCTTGTACATTGTCCGCACTTCAAGCCCAACAAACTTTTGCATGAGAGGACATCTTAGAGATTTTTTTTTTGACAAGGAGGACATCTTAGCGATATAATTATATAACATAAAAATCATATAGACAGAGTATAATATAAAAATGCATATTTGCAAACATTGTGAATTATTATTTGACAATAAGCCATTAAGATGAAATCAAACTTGCAACTAATCCAAGTACTTGGAAACCTAAAGATGAAGACACGGTTGCTTTTGGTCACACTAAATTTCCTTTGGAAGAGGAACCTACAAAAAGGAAGCTATACTATCACATTGATTTAACTGAGGCTATTCAAACAGACATAGGTAAACTAAAGAGTATTCTTACAGCGATCAGTGTTATTAGAATTTGGGTTGTGACCTAACTCAATCCCAAAAGTTAGCTCCAGAGGTGAGGTTAATAAATTGGTATTCGGTATTCGGTGAATGTCTTTCGCCATATCCCTATTCTTATAGCGATCAATTGGTATCAATTTCGGGAGGTGGCTATGAGATCTATACACTGCAGTGGGTGAGAAAATCACAATTCGCCAAATATTTCAGCTCTTATTATTCTAGTATGTGCGTCATAAGGAGGGTGTATACTGTATACAAGAAGGAAGTCTGAGTTTGAGTTTAGTGGGTCTGTGTTATCCACACTTCAACCCAAAGGACATGAGAGAGCATGTTAGAAATATAATATGACAACCATTCTTATGTCTCCACCAAACAACTTAAATTTTGGGGATAGCCCCTTCCCGATAATTATAGTTGCTCTTGTTAAGATTTATTAATTTTTTCAGCTAAAACCATGAAATCAATCACAAAGACATGCACAAATTTCCAACACAATTCCAATATAAAGAAAGCCAAAAACAAACACACATGGCGGTATCTATCCCATATCTAGAAGGCATTATTTCAAAGCCTTCAAATGAATAATGTGGCATAAGACATTCACCGAATACCAACTTATATTAACACCGGCCAACTAGTTAATATATGCAAACACAATTGAGTTAAAATTCGTAAAAGTGTATAGACTGCAATTGAGATCACCGAGTGAGGCACATATTCAAGCCAAACAAACAGATACCACAATCCAAAAAGAATTAATGAGTCTTCGTGATTCAAGAAAACCTTTTTGTTTTCATACCCCGCCTTAAGATCATTGGTATTTCCATCTTTTCCTTGTTTGTAAATATTTGTACAGGATGTGAAAATAAGTTCTTAATATTTTCACTATCTATATATAGATCTATAAAAAACAAGGAACAAGGTGAACAAAAGATGAGACTTAAGTACATACTAGTGAAAATAGAAAAATGAAAACTAGATAGCGTTTGCTCAAACCAAACATGTTAACAACCCATCTCAGGTTCGCTCAAGAAACAAATCAAAATTCAGAAGCAAAACAATAAAGGGCAGAAATTGAAAACAAAAACATTGATGAGTAACATAGTGTTGATAGTTTAGATAGAAAAACCTTGAACATTGGCCTGCATTTGGTGAAGTATCCTAGCTTCTTCTTCTTCATGTCCTCCAAGTCCTGTGAATTCAATGATGAATGAGAGTCACAAATAGACAAATCAAAACAAACAGAAACAGAAATTGAGGAATGCTGAAATCAACCTTGTTGTTGTGGTGCTCATGCTCCATCTTCCTTCCTTTGCGTTGTGGCCAAGAGAGCGGCGAATATGGCCAAGAGAAGAGAAGAGGACAACCGTGTTGGTTATGTGGAAATTACAAACTTGTCCTTTCTCATCCACCATCGTTATCCGTATGCAAACACCGCTTGAGATAACCAATCTCCGGAACCACCGTGCAATGCCATCAGAGTCACCGTATTATGCTTCTTTCCTTTCTTACCTGATTTGCTTCCACTCACCGTTCTTCCGTTTTCTTCTTCATCACAATTACCCATCAGATTCCCATTCCCATCATCGCCAAAGAATTGGAATCAATTTGAATTACAAATTTAACAAACGCTTGCGTACAAGTTAGATTAGAATACCATAAAAAGAAACTTGAAATTAGCTCGAGATTTCGCTACCTTACCTAAGGGCTATGATTTAACACTCTAAAACTACTTTCTTTTTTTGTTAAAAAAACATTTAGGTGAGAGGATGGCGGACGTGACCTAAGAACATCCACAAGGTAGAAACTCTCGTTTGAGTATTTAATAATAGTTTTTAATAAGAACACATCACTTTTTTAAGAACTATCATTTGAGTACAGATCACTTTTTACAGTAGTATTTAATAAGAATTTCATCTCTCCAATCTAAAATCCCAACAAAATTTACTAAATAGGTCTCACTAATAACTTTACATCAATCTTTTGTTAGTTTTTTAATCAAAAGTAATGGTAGGATCCACGTGTGAGAAGAGAGAAGATTTCCTATATAAGAGTCTCATCTCAATAGGTCCTCACTTTTTATTCTCCAGAATGAGGTATCTATTAAATTTCAACTTAAGAGATAATAAATTAAAATTGTGTATGCTCCAAGGACTTTGGGTTCTTTAAGAGCTTTTGTTCGGACCTTTTTCTTCAAGTGATTTTAAGTTTTTTTTACCACTTTTGATTTATTTTTCTTCAAGTGATTTTAAGTTTTTTTACCACTTAGGTCCTTTTTTAAGTTACGTATACACTATTAGCCTTTTTTCATTTTGTTACGTAATATGTCCAATGATGGTATACTTGCGCAAGTTCACAACCCGCATCTTATAGTTCAAAAAGCTTTGGCCAACGATTTTTGTACTCCCTCTGTTAGTCCACATACCTCTTATTTTACCCAATCTTCCAATTTTACACTTGAAATGTGTTCAAATTTTTATTCTTCCCGAAAACATGTCAAAAGAGACATATCCAGAAGTTTATTTGGTTTTCGGGCTTATAAAAAAAATAGGCTTTCGAATTTATCTTTTTAGCGATGTTTCCGAACCCCAAATAAGCTTTCGGATGGATGCTTAAATGATAAATCCTAAACTGATTCAGATCCAGATTTATCATTTAGGGATACATCCGGAACAAACTTTTTTTTAATTATTATTTATGAATCAAAATCTACAAAATATTATATTATAAATATAAATCTACAAAATATAGTGTTTAATGTCTATAACATCATCTTAAGTCTATAATATCAATGGGGAAGAGAGCTACAGTAGACCATTGATGGAGACGTCCAGCATATGGCTATAACCAGAGTTTTCCACACGAATTTGCCCCCAAATCTTCCCGCCCTAAATTCGAGCTTCTACCTTTAGGGTTCTTTTAGCAATATTCTGATTCTCAACCTGAAACTCAAGCTCCAATTGGGACTGGCAAAGAGGTTTATTCGATCATGACAAAATGTTTTAATGAGGATAGAGAAGAAATTTAAGAAAAATACTAAGGATATGTTTGGGAGGGTTTTGGAGGGTCTGGTCTATATTTTAATATCTATTTTAGATTTTAAAAAATTGAAAGAATAACATGATAGATAATGATAAAACATTGTTAATCACACTTCACTTTTGTTTAGAAACATTTTATAGCTTCCTCAATTTAGAATTGAAAATGAAGCCCTCCCCTCCCCTCCTAAACCCTCCATCCAAACATACCCTAAGAGTAAAACTGAAAAAATAGTGAGACGATATACGCTATTTGCTAGCGTTTGAAAAATGCTATTTGAAGTAGCATTTGAAAAAACAATAAACACTGCCCAAAAACGATAAATGCTAATGCTTACCAAACACGCATACTTGTCATTCGTAGTCAAATTATTATGTTAGCAGATGAGACTCGCCAAATAGAACCTAAATAAATATTGTTTTTGGCGTATTTTCATTAAATAAGATTTAAAAAGTCAATTTTTGCTTATATTTTACTACACGTTTTTTTTGACAAAAAAATTTTGTTACAAGTTTAAGGCTCCAAATTTGCTTATATTGTGTTACGGTAAAAGTATAATGTACTTATTTGATTTAGAATCGTTATTGCGTAATCACCCAATATGTATTTTATCTCTTGTATACCATGTTAGTAACAAGTACCTTAGGGGAGGGAATTCTAGTTCCACATTTACCACCATTCATATCTAATAAACGGAATGAGATTCTCTACGGCCAACATCCACTATATTCACTGCATTTGCACTATCATAAAGGATAATTTAGTCTTTTCATAATGTTAAGTATCTCTCTTTATTCTCTCTCTTACCCACATTTGTACTAAATGTAAGACTCTCCGGTTAACTGCAGAGAATCGTGGTCCCTAATAAACCCACGTAAAAAATAATCCAATAAACAAGTGCCACGTAGTTAAGATAATTTTTTTTGTGAAATAGTTAAGATAATAATTCAAACCCAGAAACACCATGGGCTTCTATTGGTGGTGACACAGATCCCCAACACCCGCATGTAATTTTAATTTTTAAAGAAGACGAAAATCCAAAAAGGACAAGAGTGCATCGTGTTCGTGCCTGAATATGTGAATCGTGATTTTGATTTCTCTCTCTAAATACACGCAATCATTCTCTCACTAAAACCCCCCAAATCACCGAACCCTTAGCTTACCTTTCACTCTTACACGGTTACACCTCAACAAGATCTAACCCCTGGTACTCTACTCTTTCTCACTCTCTTTTTTTTTTAATATTGTTCTTTTCTTTTTATGAGTTTTAAAGGTTGAATCTTCCTTCTGTTTTCTTTTCTTGGTTTTCTGCAAAATCGTTCTTTTCGTGATGTGTGTGTTTGCCGTAGATGAATCAGTGCTGTTTTTTCATGTCGGTTTTTTTCGTTTTGTGAAATTGCCGTAGAGTGAAATTAGGGATTTAATTGTGTTTATTGAATGTTTGAAGTTTTAATTTTTGTTAGATACAATCTATATGGAGGAACCAGAGAAGGGTTTGTCTACTAGTGGAACTTCAGAATTGGCTGGTAATGAGAAAGTAGGTAGTGAAACCCTAGAAGTGTCTGTTGAGTGTGGTGGTCAGGTTCAGATAGAGGAGTTGGTTGGGGAAGATGGGGATTGTAATGGGAAGGATGTAACTTTGGAGGTTATGGGTTCAGATGTGTGCTCAGATGGTGTTTGTACTAATGGTCGTGGTGCTGGGACAAATGCTGAAGTGGGTCGTCGTGATTCCGTTGATGGTGGGGAGGATTTGGGTAAGGATGTGAAGTCTGGAGGGGTAAGTAGTGGCACTGAGGTTCGGTTTGAGGACTCTAGGCCTGTCGAATCTGGAGAAACTAAGAGTGAGAATGTGGAAGTTAAGTTGGATGGCGCAGTTTTGGAAAGGGAAGTGAGAGATCAAGCAGTAGTTGGTAGTGATGAATGTGATGTTGCATCTTTAAAGGATGGGGCTGTTTTGGATGATAGAGTTCAGAAAGAAGTGGGAACTGGAGTTAGTGACTCCTCCGGCAATATTGAAGTTCCTGTTATGGAAGATCTTGGGGTTGATTGCATAAAAGCAGCTGATGCTGAAGTCGCAGATAATAAGTTGACAAATACTAGATGTGATAATGCTTTAGGATGTTCATTAACAGGTAGTTCTGTAGGGGGAGAAAATGTACAGTGCATAAGGGATGAAAATGATAATCAAAAAGATGGGATTGTGATTGATCATGGAACACCAAAAGATGGTGTAACTGAAGTTGCAATAGACAATGCCATTTCAAATTCCGATGAGAAAAAGTGCATTGAAAAGGAGCGGATGAATGATTGCTCACAGCTTAGTTCAGATACAGGGAAAATAATAGCTGACGTTGATATGGGCGGTTCTTCTACTTCGGATGTTTCTTGTTCAGTGAAAAAAGGGGAATCAAACACGGATGCTGAAAATCAACCAGAAACTGAAAAAAATAAAGTGGCGAATGACTCTGAAGAGATTAAAGGTAAGACATCTGTTGATCTCATAACTGCTTATTTACCAGTTCAACTAGTGGTTGAAAATGAAATTGTTATTTAAGTTCCAGATAATGATACTGTCAGTTCTGTTCTGTTGGTGCAGGTACATCAGTATCTTTTGGGAGCAAGAAAAATGTTGATTCTAATGCAGCTGAAACAAAAAATACTCAAATAACTGATGAAGGGCGCCTCATGGCGTCGGGTGATGAAAAGGAAAAAATCAATGATGAGTCAAATACAAGGCAAGATGTTGACGAACAAGCTGGCATTTCTAAGCAGGTTGATTCAAATGAAGGTCAGGAAATTGAAGAATTTAATAAAGCTGTACAGAGAAAATCATCAGATAGAAAAGCCCTAAAGCGTGGACTCATGAAGCCTGGGAGTTCAGAAGTATTTGTTCAGACAAGATATTCGCTGCGAACAGAAAAGAAATATGAATTTTCCATATCTGATATGGTTTGGGGCAAGGTGAGAAGCCACCCATGGTGGCCTGGACAGATATTTGATCCCGCAGATGCATCTGAGAAGGCAATGAAGCATCGTAAAAAAGATAGCCATTTGGTAGCATATTTTGGGGATAGAACATTTGCTTGGAATGAAGCATCTCAGCTCAAACCTTTTAGGACACATTTCTCGTCAATTGAAAAGCAGAGCACTTCAGAGTCATTCCATAATGCTGTAGATTGTGCTTTAGAGGAAGTCGCAAGACGAGTAGAGTATGGGCTAGCATGTTTTTGTATACCTAAAGTTACCTATGACGCGATTAAATTCCAGACTGTAGAGAACACTGGGATTCGAGAAGAACTAAGGTTCAGAGATGGGGTGGATAAATCTCTAGATGCTAGTTCCTTTTCACCTACTAAACTTGTAGAATACCTGAAAACACTGCCTGAGTTGACAACTGGCAGCTTTGATCGCTTGGAGCTTGTGACTGCTAAGGCTCAGCTGCTTGCATTCTACCGATTTAAGGGTTTCTCTTACTTGCCGGAAATACAAGATTGTGGAGACTTGGTCAATGACAAAGACATCTCGTTTCACGATGATGAAAAAAAATCGAATGAAGATGAGCATGCAACTCCTGTAGTTAAAAATGATGGTCAAGATGGTGTTGGAAATTTAACAAAAGAAGGCAACTCGTGTCACAAACGTAAATTTAATGTGATGGATACTATTTATTCAACAAAGAAAAAAAGATTGTCAGAACTAATGGGCGGGACTCCAGATTCCCCAGATATTGATTCTTTGTCTGATGAGAAGGTAACTGACATGGTTTCGACTAGACGTTCCAAGAAAAGGAAGGCTGTTGATCCCTATGCTGATGACTCTGGAATGCAAGATGGGAGAAAAACAATTTCCCTAGCAAAAGTTTCTAATACCACAAAGTCGTCATTTAAAATTGGGGACTGTATTCGTAGGGCTGCAAGTGAACTTACTGGGTCACCCTCTATTTTGAAGTGTTCTAGTGACCGATCTCAGAAGACAGATGGAGATTTTGATGATTTTCTGTCACCCTCTATGTTGAAGGATTCTAGTGACCAGGTCTCAGAAGACGGATGGAGACATTGATGGTTTTCGGTCACCCTCTATTTTGAAGTGTTCCAGTGACCGATCTCAGAAGACAGATGGGGACATTGATGGTTTTACTGGAAACGGATCAGATGTTTCCCTTCCGACTTTTGAGGACGAGGCTCAAAGGTCAAGTATGACTGCTCCAACAGAATATTCATCTCTAGATGATTTGCTGTCTTCACTTCATTGGGTAGCACAAGAACCCCTTGGAGAATATAGTTTTCTGAAAGCCACTGTTAGCTTCTTCTCCGATTTCAGGAATTCGATAATTGTGACTATTGATTCTGCAAAAGAGATTAGGGATAAAATTAGTACTATGGATAGAGTTGGTACTAAGAGGACGAGACCACCCTTTACTGGATCACCTGTTGGTACTATGGCTAATGTTGGTACCAAGAGGAAGAGACCACCCACTGCTGGATCACCCGAAACATTTGAATTCGAAGATATGAAGGACACATATTGGACTGACAGGGTCATCGACAATGGCAATGAAGAAGAACCGGTTGAAGTTGTGCAACAAGCGCAACCATCACTGAGAAACCGGATAGAAGACGATCAATTTTCCCCTGCTGAGCAAGGGAAGCCTGTTAAAGTTAAACGTAGGTCCTATACCAAGAAACAATATTCGGACAGCAATCATTCTGAAATTCCTGAAAAACCTCCTGGTTATATAGACGAGAATGCCCCTGCTGAACTTGTTATGAACTTTGCTGAGCTGGATTCTGTTCCTTCAGTAACAAACCTTAACAAAACGTTTAGGCGTTTTGGACCGCTAAAGGAATCTGAAACAGAAGTCGATACCGTTAGCAGCCGGGCAAGAGTGGTGTTTAAGAAGTGTATGGATGCAGAGGTTGCTTACAGTAGTGTTAAAAAGTTCAACATATTTGGATCAGTACCTGTAAATTACCAGCTGAACTATACTCCAAGTGCATTGTTCAAAGCTTCATCTGTTGCCACAACACAGGACGAGGAAATGCATCTTGATCTCTCCAATTTCGAAATTAATATGGTCTAAATTGTTTGGTAAGTAATTTTAAATTACTATTTCACACACTATTTTAATTAGTTCGTTTTGACAGGTGCACTTTTATGCTATTATGAATTTGTTATGGGTTATGAACTAGCTTCAAGGAAAAAGATGCTTCTATGCTTAAAAAATCTAATTAACATGGAAAGGCTACTTTAGTTTAAATAAATTGAGCTTGTTTGTAAAATGAGTAAGTAATGGCGTGTCCACCTTTGGTTTGATCTAAAGATGCTTCTGATCTTAATCCACTAAATTATTTGGAGGGTCTATACTCCTATGCATGTTTTTTCTTTTTGAATGAAAGAGCAGTACTAGTAGCACACTCTGTAACACCCTCTCATATCGGTTGAAATTAAGTGGGGAGGGGGGACCCATAAGATCTGGTGGGACCTATTCCCAGTAATAATGGGATCCACTTGAATTTCAACAATAATAAAGTGTGTATTCAAAAGAGTGTAGAGTATGTTGTTAGCATTTTCTCTTGGACGAAAATATTAAGGGGCAGTAGAATCTTTTCAAGAAACATGCCAGGTGCAGAGCAATATAGGAGACACTCTAGAAGAGGAAGTTCTGGAACATGAAATTTTACATCCTGAAACTTTAAGGAAAGAAATGATTTTTCTGCAACAATGTGTCTAATTTTTGACTGCAAAGAGTTGAAACATCATAAATATAGGATAAAATCTTATTGTGTTTTTTTATTTGCACCTGCACCATACATCTTGAGTTTGGCCTGATACAGTTTTTACATCAAGTTCAAATTGACGTCTAATTCAAATGCAATAAACTATATACAATAACTAATATTTGTGATTCTCATTTTAGGGAATGTTGGTGGCATAAATTTGACTGAGTGGATGGCTGAAGAAAGTTGTACCAAGTGGCTGCTGAAGAAAATAACTAGAATCTTAATTCATCCATTTTTCTATTGAGACATATTTTTGGTTCTAGGATTTTTTTGTTAGTTTGTAATCCATTTCCTAGTTTTCTGTATAGTATCGTCAACTGACCCTCATCTGTAGTTTCCATCAATCTTGTCAGATTTGTTTTCAATTCTGTAGTTTGATTACTGGTTCTGTATCAACATCAATGCAATGCTACACATAATAGTCATCACTGATTATACTTCCCCTTTGGAGGGATAGAAGTTGATGCTACTCATTTTACAGGCACATCTTTAGTTTTTAAATGCAGTAGTATGCTCATTGTTAACTTATCCTTGACAAAATCTTCATATGTCACTGCATGTGTTTCATAAGATATTTTCAGACACTGATGTAGATTGGACCAAATTAAGTACTCATTATAGTGAAATTTTTACCCTAAACCTAAGACAACAAGGAGATTAGAAGATTAATTGTTATGTTATGGTTTGTAAGTAACTTGTAGTAGGCCTGGACAACCGGCGGGTTCGGGTCTAAAATGCCAATCCAACTGAAACCGAAATAAGCTTAAGGGAGGCCCACCACCACCCGTTTGACAACTCGGGTAAGACGGGTTCGGTTTGGTCGGTATGCGGGTCACATGGGTCGGTTTTAACGGGTTGGGCAAACATAAAAATAACTGTTTGTAAGGAGACAACCAGGATGAGAAAAATGAGGGAGAATAAAAATGGTGAGTGAGATGAGGAAGAAGAAGACTACAAGTTTGAAAGGCTCTTAAAATAATAATATAATGAAACCTTGAGCCTTGGGTAAATAATAAAATAAATAATAAAAAAAACAAATAAAAAGGTTGCAGGTGGCAAGTACTTTGGTAAGTGGGGTTGAAAATATTGAAAAGTTTTGTGTGTATTGCAATGTTGTGCATGAGTAGCTCTGCGCAGTAGCTGTGCGTGCAGTGTCGGTGAAAGAGAAGGATGGGATGGGTTTAGCGCTGCAGTACACTTACACTACCCCTATCAGTATTATATTTTACTTTTGACAGAATGCTTCGGTCGGGATTGGGTTTTGACGGGTGAGATTTTGGGAACCACACCCACCCAAATCAACTCGTACTAAACCGTCTTTTACACCCGCAGAACCGACCAGTCCATACCAAACCGACCGATGCAAACCTATTAGCTTCTGTTTTTCGGGTTTTCGGGCGGGTTGCACTTTCTTGTCCAGGCCTACTTTTTGCTTGTATAATGTGTTGACAATGTGATTAGAAAATTAGTATGCAAAAATACGAGGATCTATACACAAAATGCCAATCAAATGCTATAATATTCAAAAGTAGCTAGCACAACAGGTTGGTGGTGTAACATGACAACGGCTTTTATTTTAGGCGTTGTTGAATAGCCATAATGTTTTGAAATTGAGGAGAGTGCCCATTTTCCATAGAATGGATTTGGTAAGAAATTTGACTATTAGTACCTCTCTACAGAGTTTAATGTGTCTTATGGTGAGTTTGGATCTATTCGTGCTCCTATTTCTATTCATATGCAACAAGATAGTGGTAAAGCCATTATCTTGCAAATTGACAATACATCTTCAATCGGCTAGAGTAGAGAAAAATTGAATTAGTTGATTATGTGTTTCACTTTATATATGCAAGTAGTTGATTATGTGTTCCACTTTATATTAGCTCCCCACATATTGCAGAACGAAATTTAATTGACTGGGACTGTCATCATTAGCTTGATGTTGCTGATATGTGAATTTAAACACTTACATGCATTACTTCATTGTTATATGAACCACCGAGTGCATACTTTTTCAAATCCATGCCCGGGTTACCCATTCAAATAGTTACTTCTAGGGAGTGATGCATGAAATTTACTTTTAGACAGTTTTAATTCAATGTTTTATGAACTAACTCTTTTTCTCCTCAAATCTAAAATATAAAATCCACACTTTCTCTTTTTGATTTATATTTGTAATAAAGTGCAACTACAAAACCAGAATTACTTCTGCATATGATAGGACCAACTTCTGCGGACTTTTTCAATGCCCAAATCAACCAAAAAGCATATACAAGCATGCTCATTAGTCATTACTTTTTATTTGATGGCGCCTTTTTTATTTGGTTAGGGCTTTACTAGCATCTATTACTGCTTATAATTATCACACTACAAAAAAAAGCAGTATAGGCGACGGAAAATCCGCCGCTAATGACCAAAAATCCGTCGTTAATGTGCCTTAGCGAGGGAATTAGCGTCGGAAAAAATCCCTCGCTAAAAATGGCTTCGCTAATGGTTAGCGACGGAAGTTAGCGACGGAATTTAACGAGGGAATTTAGCGAGGGAAATTCCGTCACTAATCACCTCGTAATCCGTGTTTTTTTGTTAAAAAAAAGCGCGCCTTCGTCATTAAAGTATATTATAAAATTATTATTATAATAATTATTATAATATTATAATATTATTAATATTCGGTATATTATAAAATTATTGTTATAATATTGTTATAAAATTATTGTGAAATATGGTGGTGGTGAAATATGGGAATGAGTTTGTGTAGAGAGAGAGAGACGGTTAGAGAGAGAGACGGTTACAGAGAGAGAGGGAGAGGGGTATGGTTAGAGAGAGGAGTGAGGTTGGAAGTTAATTTTGTGGTGGTAGTGGTGGTGGTGGTGGTCGTGGTGGTGAAATATGGGAAGAAGTTTGTGTATAGAGAGAGAGAGAGGGGTATGGTTAGAGAGAGGAGTGAGGGTGGAAGTTAATTTTGTGGTGGTATTGGTGGTGGTGGTGGAGGTGAAATATGGGAAGAGGGTTTGTGTGTAGAGAGAGAGAGAGAGAGAGAGAGAGAGAGAGAGAGAGAGAGAGAGAGAGAGAGAGAGAGAGAGAAGTGTGAGGATGAGAGGAGCTATGATGTGGTGGTGGTGGTGGTGGTGGTGGTGGTGGTGTGGTGGTGTAGGGTGGGTTTGGGTAGAGAGAGAGGAGAGCAAGGGAGAAAGAGAGTGAAGTGTGAGAAAAGAAAAGAAGAAGAGAAGAGAGAAGAAGTGAGGAGGATTCGGTTTAATAAAAAAAATTAGAATTAGCGACGGAAATTTAGCGACGGAAATTCAAATTAGCGACGAATTTTAAAATGGTGTAATTTCCAAGGAATTAGCGACGGATTTTTTGCGAAGGAAATTCAAATTAGCGACGGATTCAGAATTTTACGCATTCCAAGGTCTGCGCAATGGTCACGTCAGCATTAGCGACGGATTTTTTGCGACGGATTTTAAATTTAGCGACGAAATTAAAAATTTTTGTTAAAAAACGCGCCTTCGTCATTATTAGTGACGAATTTTGGTTCCCTCGCTAAAATCCCTCGCTACTTAAACATTAGCGACAGATTTTGGTTCCCTCGCTAATTTTCCGTCGCCAATAAGGCATTTTTTTGTAGTGTCGTTTGTAGCATTCTTATGAGTTTTCAAGTATGCACTCGGTGGTTCAAGTAAATGCTCATGGTCTTTGAATTACCAGGTTGCTATCCAATTTGTCCGGTTATGATCAACATGCCATATGGTGTTATGATTCTAAATTGATACTAAGTTGGTCCCGTGGTAATACAAAATTCGTCGATTATACTTAGGTTTACTACTTACTCATTTATTGAGTTAACTTGAGATCGTCAATGTTATGTTTGTGATTATGAGAAAAGAAAGGATGATATGTTTGCCTTTAACAAATCAATTTTTGCAAATAGATTGCGTAGGTTTCTGGATCAAACTGTTGCGGATGTATGAATTTAGTCGCTTAAATGCATTCCTTCATTGTTCATTAATTATTATATTTGGCTCATGTGTGATGGATCTTTTTTGTTATAAAATCTAATTATTGACATTAACATTTTGTATCCTGCTTATTGATTTTACGATTGTTGTTTTTCCTGCTAGACATTTTTTTGTCTAAATTGGGTTCTGCTGTTTATATTTTGCTTCCTTCTTACTATACTACTTTAATATTTTTATTAAATAAAACTCATTATTTTTTATTCAAAAATATGACTAATTTGTAACATTGCAGCCATTTTTTTCATATAATTACTTTACTGATTAACGAAATTGTAATTATTTGTTAAATTCGAGTAACTCAATCTGCATATGTAAAATCTATTATTTTTCCTGAAATTACTAATACATCATACTTATTGGGAACAACCCAAGTCCCGCATTGATTAGAGATGTGGTCTCAAAAGAGTTTATAAGTGGGAGACAACCCTCACCTTACAAGCCGGTTTTGTGGGGTTGAGTTAGGCCTAAACCACATTCTAAGATGGTATCAAAGTCTATCCTAGATCCTCCGGGCCACCCACCATTATTATCCACACACCAAGCCCAATAGTGCTGGGCGTGAGGGGGTGTGTACACTACAAAAAAATTGGTTATTAGCGACGGAAATTTCCCTCGCAAAATGACGAAATTCCGTCGCTAATGACCGTTAGCGAGGGAATTAGCGAGGGACAAGTTGTGTCGCTAAACTGCTCCTCGCTAATGGGATTAGCGAGGGAATCTGAGTCCGTCGCTAATTAGCGACGGTACATTCTGTCGCTAATTCCCTCACTAATGGCAGCCACGTGGGAAAATTCAGACAGCCACGCGTCCACTTTCCCTCGCTAATTCCCTCGCTAATGCCTAGCCACGCGTCCACTTTCCCTCGCTAATTCCCTCGCCTATCCACGCGTCCAATTTCCCTCGCTAATTCCCTCGCTAATGCTTAGCCACACGTCCAGTTTCCCTCACTAATTCCCTCGCTAAAGCCCATCTGATTGTATTTTTTTTAATAATCTGCTTTTATACCTGTTTATTTTATTAATAAATAATAAAATCTAAACTATATAAAACAGTTAAATTTTGAAATGTTATAACAAAAACGTTAATCAACAACACTTCAATAAATAAAAATTACGAGAATGAAATTTTAATCCACAACACTTAATCTGAAATGTTATAACAAAAACGTTAATCAACAACACTAAAAGCTGCCACCATCAGACTCCTCAGCTTGCTCCTCATCTTGCTCATCATCTTCCTCCTCATCTTCCTCCTCATCTTGCTGCTGATTTTGCTGCATGTTCTTAAAATACTTTAACATCATCGCCTGCCTACGGCTCACTTTCTCAAAGTTTTGCTGCATCTTTTTCACCGCCTCAGAAGAAGTCCTGACCTCCTGTCGAGTATCGTGCAGCTCATGTCGAGTATCGTGCAGCTCCTGTCAAGTATCGTGCAGCTCCTGTCGAGTAGACTGCAGCTCCTGCTCCATCTGCCTCACATGCTCTGTATCTGCAGGAGCAGAAGCTGGTCGACTGCGTCTTCTGCTGCTCCCGGCCCCAGACTGGCCCATACATGGAGCCAAGGGCCCCGTACCATACAGGCGACCCTTAGACCAACCAACTGTCTTCTCCCAATGTTGATTTGCCAGATCTATCATCTCAGGAGTAAGTTGGCTAAGTGCTTCAGGGTCCCAGCTCCCCTGAGTTAGCTGAGTCATGAACTCATTTACTTGCTCCTGTTTTGAATAACCACAAATTAGCGCTCCATTCTGACAAAGCAACATTATATATAATACAAATCAATTTGTATATTTACCTGAGTCATATTGGAGCGCTCATCAACATACTCGCCAGTGCCTTTCCTCACATGGGTGGCTCTATGCAGCT
This sequence comes from Astragalus membranaceus, assembly GCA_039519185.1. Classification (NCBI taxonomy): domain Eukaryota; kingdom Viridiplantae; phylum Streptophyta; class Magnoliopsida; order Fabales; family Fabaceae; genus Astragalus; species Astragalus membranaceus. The sequence goes on along the minus strand of CM076847.1, from coordinate 107,369,833 downwards.
CAGGAGCAGTGATAGGACGTCCTGCCTTTTTACTCTGTAAAATGAAACACATTGTCAAAAATTGCTAACTAATTAAATAATGTAAATGATACACACAGATTTGTAAAATAATTTACCAATCTAGCAGCATGCTGAGCCTGGTTGATGGACCCGTCGCAGTGAAGCGAGCCACCCTTTTCTGAGTTTCTATTGTTTTTGGCGCTTGCAGCATTTTTCTTGAAAGTCTCAGTAGCCCAATGGCTCTTGAAGGCATTCCAAATATCATCACCCATGAAGTCAGGCTTTTTATCTTTACATCGGAGCTTATAAAGCAAATCTGAAATTTGAGCGCCCATCCTTTTGAAAAAAAGTCTCCACACATTGTCATCTTCTTCTATGTCCCAAGTTACCATGGTCTGTATTAAGTAAAATGAAAATATCTATTAGTAATGACAAAATAATTGACACTTACCCTAAAGAAGTCAAGCAGATCCTTCTTGTCATCTTCTTCGACTTTGCTCCACTTTTTATGGAACTTTTGAAAATATTTTTTCCGGATGACATAGGTGATGCTTGATGAAGCTACCTTTGCAGGAAGAAGCCTGCATAATGAAAGATATATCGAACAATCAAATATATATAAGTCGTTGCATAATTAACTTTAAAAAAACAAACAATATAATACTTACGCGTTACCACGGCTATAAATGACTTTGAGTCTAATACCATTAATAACAACCACCTCCACTCTCTCGTCATCGGTGGATGAATCACCTTCAACATTACCAACACCAACATCATGCTGAATATCATCCTGGGGCTCTGGTGTAGGCATAGATAACCCAGCTGAGGGGCCCATATGTCCAGCTGATGGGCCCATATGTCCAGATGATGTGCCTATATGCCCAACTGGTGTGCCATACCCAGCTGGTGTGCCATACCCAGCTGGTGGGCCCATATGTCCAGCTGATGGGCCCATATGTCCAGCTGGTGTGCCATACCCAGCTGGTGGGCCATACCCTGCATACGCATCTGCTGGGCCCATATAATGCCCATGTGATGGTAAATGATACCATCCGGGGCTAGATGGAGGCGGAGGTTGTGGGGCGGTAGCTGGTGGGCCCATAAAGTTTATACCTCTCATATTCCCAATATTAAGTTCCACCTCACGAGTACGCCTTCTCCTAGGAGGTTCATCGGTCATAGTCTTCTTCCCTTTATTATTACGTCTCGGTGGGTCAGAACCTCCTCCTGGATCCATATCTATGAAAAAATAGAAACGAAATGTGATACTAACAACATTAATTATATATATTTATAAATAATTTAAATAAAGTAAATTAACAAGAACAATATTGATATATTAATGATTCTAATAAATTTAAAGACAACATAAGGAGTCAACATAAGTAGACAATATATATAAGATTAATCAAATACAACATTCTGTTCTTCATCTTCATTCTGTTCTTCATCTTCATTCTCTTCTTCATCTTCATTGTGTTCTTAATCTTCATCAACTTCTTCAACTAGTCGTCGATCATCACATAATGAGTCAATCGGTTCAAATTCAATGACCTCATCTACTCCTGAAATTTCATCCACCTGATAAGGAACCTCATCCTCCGCATCAATGGCTTCAATGCGACCCCGTGGTTTTGTCCAATGTGGAAAACTTTCTCTAGTCTTAAACCAGGATGGAAAACTTTCATGTATACGAATAGAAGATTCTTCAGCGCCTATACCCTCAATTCGTAAGAATGCACTGAAAAAGATTGAAAGTTGATCAAAATCTGATTTAACATCATACAGTATAGATTAACAACTGAATTGGAGCATACTTACTCAAGATATGGTTTAACTTCAGTGCAATTGATCAAGACATGAATATGTGCTGATTTATGCTCTTTATCTGATAAGTAGTTGGTTGACTTCTTTCCCGAAGGGCGACCAGGTTTGATAAACACAGATAAAGTGAGCGGGTGTCTTTCTTCTTCAATCTCCATTTCATTTCTATTATTTGTTGACAACATAAAGTTGTTGAAATAATGTGAACAAAAATAAATTGTTTCACGGTGTAGATAAGCTGTGCAGATCGATCCTTCAACTCTAGCTTTATTTTTCACCGATCGTTTATAATCACCCATTAATTTATTTGTTGAACGAAAAATACTTCATTAAACTAATAATCATACTAATTAAGATATTTTTAATAAAATGTTGAAATAGATAGTTACCTCTCAAATGGATACATCCACCTATAATGAACTGGTCCACCAAGCCTTGCTTCATACGCAAGGTGAACCGGTAGATGCTCCATGGAATCAAAGAAACCGGGAGGAAATATTCTCTCCAACTTACAAATAATGAAAGGAATATTCTGCTCCATCTTAATAAGATCATCCATTCTCAATGTTGAAGAGCACATATTTTTAAAATATTGACTCACTTCAATAAGTGGTTCCAAAACACACTTTGGTAATGAATTAAAAGCAATTGGAAGCAAACACTCCATGAATACATGACAATCATGACTTTTCATCGCATACATCTTCACGGTGTTCACATCAGCACATCTTGCAAGGTTAGAAGAATAACCATCTGGCATCCTCAATTCTTTCAACCATCGACAAACATCTTTCGCTTCATCTGGTGTTAGGCAGTATTTGGCTTTGGGTTTTAACATCTTCCCATTAGGCATTTCCACCAAATTCAAATCAAATCGATGTTTGCTACAATAAAGAGCAGAATTCAATCTAGCCTTATTATTGTCTTTGGTTTTATCTTTCACATTCATCACAGTGAAAAATATGTTGTCAAAGAAATTCTTCTCGATGTGCATAACATCAAGATTGTGCCTCAACAAATTATCTTTCCAATATGGGAGATTCCAAAATATGCTTTTTTTTGTCCAATTGTGCACCTGTCCATAACCATCCAGGCGGGTGAGCTCCCCTACCTCTGTGGCTTGTGGAAAATCGATAACTCTGCTCCAGATTTCACCTGATGTCAACAAAGGCGGTGGTCCATCTGTTTCAACTGCCCCTTTCTTGAAGGCCTTCTTGTTCTTTCTAAATTTATGATCTTGCGGTAAGAATCTGCGATGCGAGTCAAACCAAGAACTCTTGCCCCCGTACTTTAGCGTAAACGCCTTTGTGTGTTCCATACAGTGGGGACATGCCAATTTACCGTGAGTCCCCCAACCAGACAACATACCATAAGCAGGAAAGTCGTTAATTGTCCACATCAATGCCGCTCTCATCATAAAATTTTTCTTTCGTGCTGCATCGTATGTCAAAACACCCCCCCACAATCTCTTAAGATCATCAATCAGAGGTTCCAAAAAGATATCAATGTTAGCTTTTGGATTGGATGGACCAGGTATCAGACAAGTCAAAAACATATACGGTTTAGTCATGCACATCTCAGGAGGAAGATTGTAAGGGGTAACAATGACTGGCCAACAAGAGTAGGGTGACGCCGATGCTTGGATATATGGAGTAAACCCATCAGAGCACAAGCCAAGCCGAACATTCTGTGGGTCTGAGGCAAAATCTGAATGCACTTGATCAAAGTGCTTCCACGCTTCACCGTCGGATGGGTGGCGTAAAGAGTCATCTGAGGTACGCCTATTGTCATAATGCCAAGTCATTTTCTGCGCAATTTCGGTCGATGCAAACATTCTTTGCAACCTTGGAACTATAGGCAAATAGAACATCAACTTTACAGGGATAGGTTTATAATTACGTTTTGCCCCTTTACGATCATGATACCTTGGCTTTCCACAGAATTTGCATTCAAGTAGCTCACCATCATTTTTACCAAATTCGTTGTTGTAAAACAACATGTGCCCTTTCTCACAACAATCAATCTTCTTAAATTTCAATCCCAGCTTCTAAACTAACTTCTTTGCTTCATAATAACTTTTTGGCAAATTATCCTTATTAGGTGTCGCTTCCAACATCATTTCAGTCACATAGTCTAAACCCACCTCAGAAATATTACTCATGGACTTGAGAGCTAAAAGTTTCACACACATAGATAATTTTGACTGTGGCGAGCCTTCAAACAACGGTTTGTTTGAATCTCTTAACAAATTATAAAATTTTTGTGCTTCTTCATTTGGAAGTTCATCATGATCGTCATATTGAGGCTCATCAAATGGCACATTCACTCTGAGACCATCACAAATCATGTTTTCCATCGACTCAAAAATTTCATTACGTGGAACACCAACACCAGAACTGCTTGAAGCCCCTACCTCAAAATTTTGACGTCGTTGTTCTCCATGGTCCACCCAAATCCAATAATTAGGCCTAAACCCCCATTGATACAAGTGCTCCCTGATTTCATTATCGGTCCTAATAGGTACACCGTCGCATTTTAAGTATGGACATCTAACCCCCTTTTCCCGTTTAGCCAATTCATGTCGCCACGCTACCACAAGAAACTGTTCAACCCCAATTACAAAAGATTCCTTCAAACCCGCTCTTCTCGGATATAACCGATCATACACCCATTCACAATTAAATTCATACAAATTCATCTACACACATTTAAAAAAACGTGTTAACATTCCCAATAATCTATCAAGTTAGTGGCATCGATATGATCTCAGTGGAGATGATTCCGAGCCGAGTATGGGGGTCAAGGACAGCACAAAACCCTTTTCCATCCAAGTAGTGAAGGAAGTTATTTCGTATAACTCCCAACCTTACTGTTGTTAGTATCGCCTCGCAATTATCTCAATGGAGATGATTTCGAGCAAAATATGGGGGTGAGGGATGGCATCACCTCACCCTTTTCTATCAACAACACACAGTCATCTAACCCAGGGTTCATGAAAACAACAATTAATTTATTTTGGAAACTAACCGTTATGAGATTGAGGTCCGGTGCGGTACGTGGTTCGGTGACGGTGCGCACTCCGGTGCGGTTGTGAGACTTCAAACACCAACAATTTCAATCCTAAACAATTTCAACTTCAATTTCAATAACTAACTTCAATTTCGACTATTAATTTCAACAACAACTTCAATATCAACTTCAATTTCAACTATTAATTTCAATTTCAAGCAAAAAACATAAATCAATTCACTATTAATTTCAGTTTCAATAAAACAACTTCTTCAATTTCAACAAACAATTTTTATCCTACACAATTTCTATAAATCCTAAACTTAATCCTAAAACCTAAAACACAATTTCAATTTCTACCCAATTTCAATTTCTAATCCTAAACACAATTTCACTAAAACAATATCAAAAATTAATTTTACAATATCACAAAACTAAATTCACTAAAATTACCAAACAACAATATCACAAAATTAATTTTACAAATCCTAACAAAACAATATCAAATAAAATCAGTTGGTAAAAAAAATAAATTAAAATCAGTAAAAAAAAACCTCAAAAGTAGAGCTCCGGTGGTGAGGAGGGCGAGCTCCGGTGGTGGTGGGGAGGGCGAGCTCCGGTGGTGGCGAAAACGGAGAGCTCCGGTGAGAGAAGTGTTCGCGTAGGAGAGAGAGAGAGAGAGAGAGGAGCGACGGTTGAGCGGCGGTGTGGTGGCGGTGGTGCGGTGGTCGTGGGGTGGTGGTGCTGCAAAGGGTGTGGTGGGGTTGGGGGGTCGTGAGAGAAGAGTGAGGGAGTGAGAGGAAACAGAAGAGGAAAGGAAACAGAAGAGGAAACAGAGAGAGGAAAAGGGATCTGATTCTAATTTTAATTGGGGTTAGCGACGGAATTTGCGAGGGACTATTCCGTCGCTAATCCCTTCACGCTAACCAAGGTGCAACGGTCAAAAAACATTAGCGAGGGACTACTAATTCCGTCGCTAATCGCTTCGGTTTCCGTGCGGTTCAGATTTCAGTTTCCCTCCAAACAATTAGCGACGGACAGTTCCGTCGCTAATGCACTAACTTCCGTCGCTAATTTTCAAAAATCCGAAGACCCTTATTCCCTCGCAAATTACGTCGCTAATGTCAATTTTAGCGAGGGAAACACATTCTGTCGCTTATTGATTTTACGATTGTTGTTTTTCCTGCTAGACATTTTTTTGTCTAAATTGGGTTCTGCTGTTTATATTTTGCTTCCTTCTTAATATACTACTTTAATATTTTTATTAAATAAAACTCATTATTTTTTATTCAAAAATATGACTAATTTGTAACATTGCAGCCATTTTTTTCATATAATTACTTTACTGATTAACGAAATTGTAATTATTTGTTAAATTCGAGTAACTCAATCTGCATATGTAAAATCTATTATTTTTCCTGAAATTACTAATACATCATACTTATTGGGAACAACCCAAGTCCCGCATTGATTAGAGATGTGGTCTCAAAAGAGTTTATAAGTGGGAGACAACCCTCACCTTATAAGCCGGTTTTGTGGGGTTGAGTTAGGCCTAAACCACATTCTAAGATGGTATCAAAGTCTATCCTAGATCCTTCGGGCCACCCACCATTATTATCCACACACCAAGCCCAATAGTGCTGGTCGTGAGGGGGTGTGTATTGGGAAAAACCCAAGTCCCACATTGACTAGAGATATGGTCTCAAAAGAGTTTATAAGTGGGAGGCAACTCTCACCTTACAAGCCGGTTTTGTGGGGTTGAGTTAGGCCTAAACCACATTCTAAAAATACTTAATGAAAACTAGAGAGAATTTTATTAATAGAGTACTTAAGATGAAGTTTTTAAAAAGAGGATGTATACCCGTGCAGTGCACAGATCATACATACTAGTATCGTTTATCTATCTAATCTTATCTATAAAGCTTGGATAGTCTCCAAGTTCAAATTGGAGGGAGTCTCTATTTTTTCTTGATGGTGGTATGGAACGGTGCAACGGCATGTACGTCTTGATGGTGAGGAGCGGCGCGATGGCACGTCACGGTGGTGAGGAGCGGCACCGTATAGTGGTGGGCGCTTATCTATAAAGCTTGGATAGTCTCCAAGTTCAAATTGGAGGGAGTCTCTATTTTTTCTTGATGGTGGTATGGAACGGTGCAACGGCAAGTACGTCTTGATGGTGAGGAGCGGCGCGATGGCACGTCACGGTGGTGAGGAACGGCACCGTGTAGTGGTGGGCGCTGCAACTAAAGCAAGAAGAGGAAGGGAAGAACTGGATTGATTTGGGATATTTTTTTATCAAAATTAAATCTGAGCCATTGAATAAGTCTTATGCCACGTGTCAGTCAAATATAAAAGAAAATTGAAGCATTCTTATTCTTATACTAAGATATATTTTCATAGAGGTGGCTCAATTGGTAAAAGAAAAATGTTAAAGTGGATAGGCTATTATTGTTAGTTATAAATTATTTTTCCTACTAATATGTCATCCCTAGAGTGGAAAGGATGGATAGTGAGACGCATAGATCATTCATCTTAAGTCTACTCGTCTCATATAATGTGTAAATTTCAATTAGGAAAACACTTTGATTATACAAAATGTGTAGCATTGGCAATATTAAATAATTACGACATTTCTTTTTAATGTTAACGTTTGTAATCTTTGCATGCAATAAAGACACCAAGTGCACCTTTCCCAACATAGCTTTTTTTTTTGGTAAAATTTCCCAACATAGTTTGAATGCCACATACTTTCGACTCTCATAAGTTTCATTTCAGTAAACTAACAAAAAGAATCACAATATTTTTAGGCTTAAAGGTCATTTTGGCCTCTGCGAAATACACATTAATCCATATTGGCCCCTGTAAAATAAAAAACTTTAAATAAGCCCCTGCAAAATAGTTAGTTGTTCAGTTAAGCCCTCGCTGTTAGTGGTCCACTAACGCTGTTATTTTTAACCCTCATTTTGGCCCCTGCAAAATACACACTAATCCATTTTGGCCCCTGCAAAATACACATTAATCCATTTTGGCTCCTGCAAAATACCTTTAAAACTAATAACGTTAGTGGACCACTAACAGCGAGGGCTTAACTGAACAACTAACTATTTTGCAGGGGCTTATTTAAAGTTTTTTATTTTGCAAGGGCCAAAATGGATTAATGTTTATTTTACAGGGGCCAAAATGACCTTTAAGCCATATTTTTAAATAATTTTTTGATGAAAATAATTACAAGATTTAGCCATCACCTGTCACACGGGAACATGCACTAGTACGGCTAAACAACACAAATACACAATAGTACTACTAACGAACTATAGTAAAAAGTAAAAACACGAGTGTTACATTGTAGGCGGAGCGGAACTTTGGCCATTGCTTTCCCCACACCCCCTCCTACTCCTCGCACACCCCCCAACTTATTTTTCCCCAAAATGACCTCGCGTGGGACGCTCGTGTAACACGGGTTAAGTGACTGTTCGAACGAGGTTATGCGAACCAGTTCGAACGACATTGTGCGTGTTAAGGAATTGGTACTGTTCGCATGACATCGTTCGAACCTGTTCGAATAATGTCATCCGTGTTAAGGAATATTGTTAACTGATGGTGTGAGGGTGTGTTTTGGCTGCCTCGAATGGCTTTATTCGAACGTGTTCGAATGGGTGCGTTCGAACAGGCGTTCGAATGGCCACATGCGAACCACTGTTATGCAGAAACAGAAACTAAATAAATCAGCACACAGTTTTGGTGATTTCAAAATATAAACCTAACTTTAACATTATGTACCAAAATTATACAACATTGTGTACCAAAATTATAAACCTAACTTAACATTGACTACCATCACTATCTTTACTTAAATCTACACAAGGAAGGGGATGGGGGGGGTTGTGATTGTATGAGCAAATTCTTCCACTTTTGTATCCGGCCAACAAAAAGCGAGTCCCAACCCTTTGCTATGGGTGCCCTATTAGTATTCCATATCAAATCCGGCAAGGGCATTGGACTTCCAGGCTTCATAAAGACCTTCAAAAATACAACAAAAAACAGAATGTTATGTAATGTTTTGGAATTACTACATTGAATCTAAATAGAAGACAGTTTACCTGTACAAAGTGTTTGTGTTCTGGTACCAAAAGGATGTTGAACTGTCGGGCAGTTCTGAATGGTGCAACATTGAATGGAAAAATTGTGTAACAACAATTAGGTGACCAACAAGTCAGGACGACTTTGTACTTGTTACTGATTAGATACCCCATATCTGGTGTAGTCATCCAATTATCTTCAACATTATGTCCATGATGTGCCCTCAACAATGCCCTCATCAAAAATGTGACCTTACCAATACCACCATACAGTCTAGTGTAGAAGTCATTGTATTGGTTAAGCTCCTCCATCAGATCAGTTCTGACTGACTGCCAAGCCTCCTCACCCCTACCAAGAAATGCAGCAATACACCGGAAGCCACAATTTCCATCACCTACCACATTAACAATTTTTTGAACATAGGAACGCATGTATTCTGGCATCCCTATTATGTAAGTATTAAAAACATCAATGTGTGCAGCATCCATAGGTGTGGGTTTTGGATGAGGAGCTGGTGTCAAAGTAAGTGTTGGTGTCAAAATAAGAGCTGTTGAAACAGTAGTAGCAGCAGCTTCTGTAACAATAGGTGTGGGTGTTGGTTTCTTATGTAGTGGAGGAGTAGGGATTGTAGTAGCACTGTCAGCTTGAGTTCTCTTTTTGCTTTCTGATGGATTAGGTGCTGGACATGTTGACAAAGTAGGAGTGGAACCCGAACTGCGTGGGTTTGTAGGCGTTCCACTCCTACTTTGGGGAGGAGTAGGGCGTTTACGAGACTGAGCAAAACATCCACTAGATGAACCATCGGGGGAGTCAAATTTGTCATCTACATGCTCCCAAAAAGACTTGTCTCGCTTTGTTGAGTAATCAACTTTCCCTTTCTTATCTTTTTTTGGTGCTCCCTTTGTAATGATCGTATCCGGAGGTGGACACATGGAAGTCGTGTCTGGGAATGCCAATTCACGTGCTTTTGCTTTAATCATAACTCTACCGGCGTGATCAGAGGCCTCAAACCTTCTTTTGATAGCTTCAAGTTCAATGTCTACACTCAACTCATCATCCATTACCTCTGTCTGTATTTTGAAATTCAACCTCTGCCAATGTTGGTGAATCATGCTCAAGGGAATTGGAGTGCAGTCCATCATAACCCTACAAAAAATGCGACATTGATTTAGTGACAACCCAATTGACATAAACAAGTTTTTTTTGTAGACACAATATAATTATGAGTTTGTACATCATACCTTGAAAGCTCACATGCACATGGTAGCCCGTGTGTGGTCCGGAGCGTGTGTTGACATAATGATGGGTTAAGTGAAACGGATCCAGTGTGTTGCATCTCATCCAAAATATGGTCTATAGCATTAGATGAAACTAAACCCTTAATTTCATCAAAAATCTTCTTCTTCAAGTGGTGTACTTTCACTCTACTCAAACTATGCTCAAAGTGCATTTTAAGGTCAGAATGTTGTATCCTAAGCATGGTCTGCATTCCATCCCAGCACTTACACAAATCTCCCCTACTGTCTCGTAATATTTGCTTCAAGTGAGAGTGTGCAGACTCAACTCTGTTGGTGGTAGTGTTGCCAAGGTGCATATGGTTATTTATCCATGCATCAATGAATTTTTCCTTGAAGGGGTCTAGCCAGGTGGTCCTGACATACTCTATGAAACTGGGATAAGGTCCTGCCAAGTCGTTAAACAGACCCAACTCATAATCATACTCTTCTGTGGTCTTCGCATGCACAACAGATTGAAATGCACCCATAATGTCATTAACAACAGACTGGTCTTTCACAATGAGCCTTGCTTTGGCCCTCACATTTTTCTTAATGTGAAATTGGCACAACAAGTTTGCAGATGTTGGAAATATTCCTGCCAGAGCATTCATCATACCCGTGTCTCTGTCCGTAAGTATGACTTGTGGTACTTCATCCTGTCTCCTAAATAAACCCCTCAATTTCTCAAGAACCCATGCAAAGTTATCCATCCTCTCCCAATTGACATAAGCAAATGCAGCAGAGTAAGTCTTCTCTGTTGATGTTACACCAACGATCTCAACCAACGGATACCTGTACCGGTTGGTTTTATAGGTGGAATCAATCAACAAAACAACCGGGAAGGTGTTTAGAAGCTCAATGGAATCTGGATGTGCCCAAAAGATGTCCTTCACAACGGTAGTTCCCTCTGCAAGTCGAGTCCAGTAAACATAATTATCGCGTTGCAAATAAAACATCAGTTGTTGGAGCTCAGTCCTACCCTCACGCATAGCCGACCTTTGCCTTTGACGACAGTTGTAAATTTGTTTCACAACCGTATAGTTATCATCAGGCTTCATCAATTTCAGCTCATTCAGTATCAATTTTGGCCGAGTATGGTTCCTAGTCATTCTAGCCACTAGATCCTTCTCTTCTGAAGATAACCTACCAATGTACGGACGTCCTTCATGATAAGTAGCCATACCATGGTTATGAGTTCCATTCATAACCCTCAAAATCCATCCTCCAAGCTTCTTAATAAATTTCCCTTTCAGTCTGAACTGACAACAACATTTTCTAGTGTTCGTGCCTTCCTCAACATTTGTCTTGTAAGATCCAGCTTTATCACAAATCAACATGCAGTATTGTTTACCTGATCGTCGTCCGGTGTCAGATCTTCCTATAACAATCACCATCCCAAGAGATCTTCCAACCGCACGCACCCACGTCAGCAGCTCCTCACGACTAGGGAATAACTGAAATTCAATTACTAAGTGTCAGTTAAATAAATTGAATAGTTCGCTAAAATTAAAACAACTAATTCATTATTACCGTATCCGTTTTGAACGAACTAGTAAAATCTTGGGATTCTACGATGTCGGTTGTCATCTCATCTGCTACTGTTCGAACGGCCTTATGCGAACGCTGTTCGAACGCCCTTATGCGAACACGTTCGAATGATGGTGTTCGAACCTAGCAAAGTCACACCCCATTAAACACTTGTTCGAACACGATCATTCGAACATGTTCGAACGACCATGTTCGAACTGAGCGCGAATACAGAAAAAAAAAATGGCGTGAAAAACTGAAAACAGAACCAAAATGAAAAAAGTTTGGTAGGGTTATTACCTTGAGCTAGTTGCCAATGTTGGGTAGTTGAATAGGAGTGAATGATGAAGGTGAGGATGGGTGGGTTTGGAGTGGAGAGGGGGGGGAGGTTTGGGATTTTAGAGGGGTGTGTTGTGTTGAAGGAGAAGAAGAGGGAGAGGGGTAAAGGGGGAAAATCAATTTTAAGTGGGGTTAGTTTAGTAAATGTGTAGGGTGAAGGGGTGTGTTTTGAGTAGGAGGGGGTGTGGGGAAAGTAAAACCCGGAACTTTTTAATTGCTAGCCCAAAAATATCTAGGCTACATTTTCCCATCTCGACTGGCCCACTTAGCTATAATGGGCCCTTTTGTATGCATTGACATAGAAAATTACATATTGGGCATTTCACCCCGCTTATTTCCCTTATACCCTTCAACCTCATTAATTTATTGGAAAAACCCAAAATACTTTTACCTATTCCTAACTCACACACCCTCCTCTTTCCCAAACACACTCAAACACCCAAGCAACCCACCCCCACCCCACCTTAAACCATTGATGCCCACTCCACTCATGGAGTCAACGTCGCCCCGCAGCCGCACCACCATCTCTCCACTTCACAATCAACGTGAATCCACCACGAGTCTATCAGAGCTCCAAATAATAGGTACAACACTTTCCGAAAACTAAGTTTTTGGATCACGTGTTCGCGAAATGTTGGGTTTTCATTCTGCATTAGTCATTTATAATATACACATTCGGAAACTAAGTTTCTAGAAGTGTATTTTAGTTACACATTCAGAAACTAAATTGGACATACCAAAATTAGGACTCTGGAAACTAAATTTTCGGATGTGTAACTGAATTAGATTTCCAGAATCTTAATTTCCAAACATTAAAACGGAGGAAAAATCAAGCAAGTCTAAGGTATTCTGGATATTAGTTTCTAAAAAGTGCAGTGTTGGGGTAGGCTGTGCATTGTTCCTTGCTCTTGTGGTGGTTGTCGCGGTGGAGGTGGGGTTCTGTCGTGACTGGTTTTTTTTGGGGAGGGGAGGTGGGTGCTTGATGGTGAAGTGTGGTGTGAGAAGTTGTGTGAGATTTGGATAAGGGTAGTTTTGGTATTTTAGGTGATTTAATGAGGTTGAGGGGTGTGGGGGGTAATGAAGTGTGGTGGGAGGTGAATCACTCTTAAATATTTTACTTGCATTTCGAAAAAAATTGCTTCCAAAAAACCTGGTTTGGCTCAAATGGCCCAACTTGGTGTTTTTAGACTTGGCTAGGATACAAAATATGTGGCCTAATGAAACTATGGCACGATCCAACTCTCTTTTCATTTTGGCCTGACGCGCTAGATTGGGTCGGGTAACCCAATTCGATAACTCTAGAAATGTTTTACATGGTTAGTGCTTCATGTGTGATGTGTGTGACTAAATGTTTTTTTTGGTTTTAAATGGAGTGGCGGGTGCCACTTGAAACTCACACAGACACACACAACCGGGAGGTCCCGGATTCGAACCCAAGACATGATATAACAACTTCAGCATTTGCCACTTGAGCTAAATGTGATGTAATGGACTTGTCTGTCTTTTATGACCATTTTAGTAAGATTTTTTTTTGGTTAAATGCTTTAAATTTGATATAAACGACTTGTGTTTTATTGAAATTCTAGTAGTTTATTAATGTATAAAGCATGTGTTATTTGAGAAACTTATGCTTATAGCCCGAGTGCCAAGAAACTTATGCTATTACCCAAGGAGTTGACCTAGGAGTATGATATGATTTGTATTTGAGATGTCTCGAGTTCAAATCTCATTAGTTCTTTTAAGGTGTGGTAAATGTAATTCCTTTGGTAAGTGTTTAAAGATTCCAAAAGTTTTCTCTACTTTAGAGCCATTTCCTCACCCTAATTTTTTTTATATATAAAGAAGCAACTTATGCTATTGTATGTGGGTGTGTGGCTAAATGTTTTAAATGTAAAAGTAAATGGCTTGTCTTTTATGAGAATTCAAGTAACTTATTGTGCTATTAATATGGTGATTGTGTGCTATTTGGTGATCCATATTTGAAAGGATGAATGGGCTGATATTATATGCTCATCTCGATTTTTTTTGTTGCCGTGTTTTTGGTGCGCAGTTTCCACCGGCTTTGACGGTGACTAATCTACGCGGGGAACCTGGCTGGCCACGTCTAAACCCGACTTTGCCGGTCCGTGTGGTTCTCCCCTCCCAACGGAGTTTTTGCCACACCCAAGATTCGAACCCGAGACCTTGGGGCGGGATCCGAGCTCAGTTACCACTTGGACCAACCATTGTTGGTATGCTCATCTGGACTCAATTATAAGCAAAAAAGTGTCTAGTTTTGGTGGTTTTAAATATAAGCAAATCTCAACTAATTTACTTATATCTAATGCTATTTTTTCACAACTACCCTTAAATTAACTCATCAATGTTGTGAGAAGATAATTATTAATTAGGAATAATTTAATAAATCCATTTATTTTTTCCATTAATTCAAAAAATTAAATGCACAAAACTACTTAATATACGCAAAAATAGTTATTTTTACTTATAATTAAGTTTGCAGAGAGTACATGCCAATACCAATATTCTTAAACTTGAGAAATTATTACATACCAATTATTATATTCCAATAAATAAATAAATAATTATAATATATTTTTATTATACCACTAGACATTAATTATTACGTAATATTTAAAATAATATACAAAACATAAGAACTTATTAAGCCTAAAAAAACAAACAATCAATTTTTTATAAACAAGTGGTTGTATACTTTAAAAACCAATCAATCAAAAATAAGACAGCGCACTTTTAAAAAAGTGGTTGTGCTCTTTTATTAAAAGGTGGTTGTATTTCTTTCTATAAAACAATCAACAAAAAGTGTGGTTGTACCAATGTCGTAACCGGACGGTTGAACCGGCAATCGGGCTGTTCGGCGGTTGGTTCAACCTCATTTGAACTACAGTCTAATTGAACTGTTCAGAAACGGATTGGACCGGGTCGCTTCAACCGCTTTGAACCGTCATATAGACCCGGGTTGAACCGCCCGAAATGCAATTTTTGCTTTTTTAATTTACTTTTTTCTCTAAAATTTATTACTTTTTTATTTTTTATTTAATAATTTCCCATCCAATTCAGCCGTGGTTGAACCGAGTGAACCATGACCCGAAGGTCTTTCCGGTTCAATCTCCAGTCTGGTTTTAAAACATTGGGTTGTACTCTCTTAAAAAATGTATCCTACAAAAAGTAATTATTTTTAATATTGTTCTCGTATATAAAGTGCGGGTAGCGCAACCCTTAAGGATATAGTCTTACTTCCAAAATACATGAATCAAGAGTCCTTAATACAATAGTGGAGTGAACTATTTATAATACAAATCGTAGGGAATCAGCCTCTCCTGCTTGCTCTGCGCGTGCTGCCGAGGTGGTGGAGCAACCACTAGTTCACTACGAGCCAATGTGTAGCTGCCACGTTCTCTTTGTTTGTCTGCTACGCAGACGCGTCCTGGTCTGCGTATGGTTCGTACGGCGACGCATGTAATGTTGGTTCTCCTCTAGTACGATTCTGACTTCCTCGACCGACGATTGCACTACTCGGCTTTCCCCTCCCTACTCGGTAAGGGTCTTCGATCTTCGCAAGGAATGAGAGCCATTCTCATTTTCTGGAGCCCTCCTCATTCTTCTGAAGCCCTCATGGATTGTAGTACCATATAATAGGTGGGATGACCGAATCAGACAAGTATTTTATTAACCTTATATATAAGTCTATTTGTATGTGTTTGTAAAGGGAAAATTTTCCATATTGCTTGAACTTGGTATGGCTGTAAATTTCTTACTATTCAAATTTAATTTTTTTGTATTATGTACCATGTGAATGACTTTTATAAGGTGAATATTATGATAGAGTTTTGTTGGGTATGATAGTAATGATACCTAGGGAGGGGAGAGGAGGAGGGCAGACATGGCCGTACCCCTCCCTCCCAACCATTAGTTATACTAATACTAGTATATACTCCTATATTATATGTTATATGTATAAAAATATTATAATATATAAATATATTATAATATATTATATATACTTTAGTTGTATTTATACTAATTAGTATTTTAAGAGTTTTTACAACACATTCTTTTTTATAGTCCAAACCTCTATTCATGATTCCAACAAGCTAACAAGTACCAAATGATCAAACAAGTAACCAGAACAAAAGTCCTCACCAAACACTAAGTGTTTACGCTCAAGAAATGTATCACTCGTGTATATCACTCAATTATGGCTTTTTCTATGATATTTACTATAGCCTTTTTCCACCAATTGTGGAAAACCTCTACACAATTGTGACAAAACATACATGAAAGTTATCATTCAAGAGGCCAAAAAAGACAAGAGAAACTTCAAAGACAAAACTAAGGAATTTAAAAGACACGAAAGAAAACAAAAGGCAAAGGAAGACACACTCAATTAGATAAACAAGGAGACGACCACTACAAAAAAAAACGTCATTTGCGACGGACATTAGCGACAGAATGTTTTCCCTCGCTAAAACTGACATTAGCGACGGAATTTGCGAGGGAATAAGGGTCTTCAGTTTTTTGAAAATTAGCGACGGAAGTTAGTGCATTAGCGACGGAACTGTCCGTCGCTAATTGTTTGGAGGGAAACTGAAATCTGAACCGCACGGAAACCGAAGTGATTAGCGACGGAATTAGTAGTCCCTCGCTAATGTTTTTTGACCGTTCCACCTTGGTTAGCGTGAAGGGATTAGCGACGGAATAGTCCCTCGCAAATTCCGTCGCTAACCCCAATTAAAATTAGAATCAGATCCCTTTTCCTCTCTCTGTTTCCTCTTCTGTTTCCTCTCACTCCCTCACTCTTCTCTCACGACCCCATTGAAATAATTGCGAGGCGATACTAACAACAGTAAGGTTGGGAGTTATACGAAATAACTTCCTTCACTACTTGGATGGAAAAGGGTTTTGTGCTGTCCTTGACCCCCATACTCGGCTCGGAATCATCTCCACTGAGATCATATCGATGCCACTAACTTGATAGATTATTGGGAATGTTAACACGTTTTTTTAAATGTGTGTAGATGAATTTGTATGAATTTAATCGTGAATGGGTGTATGATCAGTTATATCCGAGAAGAGCGGGTTTGAAGGAATCTTTTGTAATTGTGTAAATAACTCCTTATGTTGTCTTTAAATTTATTAGAATCATTAATATATCAATATTGTTAGTATCACATTTCGTTTCTATTTTTTCATAGATATGGATCCAGGAGGAGGTTTTGACCCACCGAGACGTAATAATAAAGGGAAGAAGACTATGACCGATGAACTTCCTAGGAGAAGGCGTACTCGTGAGGTGGAACTTAATATTGGGAATATGAGGGGTATAAACTTTATGGGCCCACCAGCTACCGCCCCACAACCTCCGCCTCCATCTGGCCCCGGATGGTATCATTTACCATCACATGGGCATTATATGGGCCCAGCAGATGCGTATGCAGGGTATGGCCCACCAGCTGAGTATGGCCCACCAGCTGGGTATGGCACACCAGCTGGGTATGGCCCACCAGCTGGGTATGGCACACCAGCTGGGTATGGCACACCAGTTGGGCATATAGGCTCATCATCTGGACATATGGGCCCATCAGCTGGACATATGGGCCCATCAGCTGGACATATGGGCTCATCAGCTGGGTTATCTATGCCTACACCAGAGCCCCAGGATGATATTCAGCATGATGTTGGTGTTGGTAATGTTGAAGGTGATTCATCCACCGATGACGAGAGAGTGGAGGTGGTTGTTATTAATGGTATTAGACTCAAAGTCATTTATAGCCGTGGTAACGCGTAAGTATTATATTGTTTGTTTTTTTAAAGTTAATTATGCAACGACTTATATATATTTGATTGTTCGATATATCTTTCATTATGCAGGCTTCTTCCTGCAAAGGTAGCTTCATCAAGCAACACCTATGTCATCCGGAAAAAATATTTTCAAAAGTTCCATAAAAAGTGGAGCAAAGTCGAAGAAGATGACAGGAAGGATCTGCTTGACTTCTTTAGGGTAAGTGTCAATTATTTTGTCATTACTTATATTGTTTGTTTAAATTTTATGTTTAATAACGTTTAATATAATTACTAATAGATATTTTCATTTTACTTAATACAGACCAAGGTAACTTGGGACATAGAAGAAGATGACAATGTGCGGAGACTTTTTTTCAAAAGGATGGGCGCTCAAATTTCAGATTTGCTTTATAAGCTCCGATGTAAAGATAAAAAGCCTGACTTCATGGGTGATGATATTTGGAATGCCTTCAAGAGCCATTGGGCTACTGAGACTTTCAAGAAAAATGCTGCAAGCGCCAAAAACAATAGAAACTCAGAAAAGGGTGGCTCGCTTCACTGCGACAGGTCCATCAACCAGGCTCAGCATGCTGCTAGATTGGTAAATTATTTTACAAATCTGTGTGTATCATTTACATTATTTAATTAGTTAGCAATTTTTGAAAATGTGTTTCATTTTACAGAGTAAAAAGGCAGGACGCTCTATCACTGCTCCTGAGCTGCATAGAGCCACCCATGTGAGGAAAGGCACTGGCGAGTATGTTGATGAGCGCTCCAAGATGACTCAGATAAATATACAAATTGATTTGTATTATATATAATGTTGCTTTGTCAGAATGGAGCGCTAATTTGTGGTTATTCAAAACAGGAGCAAGTAAATGAGTTCATGACTCAGCTAACTCAGGGGAGCTGGGACCCTGAAGCACTTGGCCAACTTACTCCTGAGATGATAGATCTGGCAAATCAACATTGGGAGAAGACAGTTGGTCGGTCTAAGGGTCGCCTGTATGGTACGGGGCCCTTGGCTCCATGTATGGGCCAGTCTGGGGCCAGAAGCAGCAGAAGACGCAGTCGACCAGCTTCTGCTCCTGCAAATATAGAGCATGTGAGGCAGATGGAGCAGGAGCTGCAGTCTACTCGACAGGAGCTGCACGATACTCGACAGGAGCTGCACGATACTCGACATGAGCTGCACGATACTCGACAGGAGGTCAGGTCCTCTTCTGAGGCGGTGAAAAAGATGCAGCAAAACTTTGAGAAGGTGAGCCGTAGGCAGGCGATGATGTTAAAGTATTTTAAGAACATGCAGCAAAATCAGCAGCAAGATGAGGAGGAAGATGAGGAGGAAGATGATGAGCAAGATGAGGAGCAAGATGAGGAGCAAGCTGAGGAGTCTGATGGTGGCAGCTTTTAGTGTTGTTGATTAACGTTTTTGTTATAACATTTCAGATTAAGTGTTGTGGATTAAAATTTCATTCTCGTAATTTTTATTTATTGAAGTGTTGTTGATTAACGTTTTTGTTATAACATTTCAAAATTAAGCTGTTTTATATAGTTTAGATTTTAATATTTATTAATAAAATAAACAGGTATAAAACAGATTATTAAAAAAAAATACAATCAGATGGGCTTTAGCGAGGGAATTAGCGAGGGAAATTGGACGCGTGGCTAAGCATTAGCGAGGGACTTAGCGAGGGAAAGTGGACGCGTGGCTAGGCATTAGCGAGGGAAAGTGGACGCGTGGCTAGGCATTAGCGAGGGAACGTGGACGCGTGGCTGTCTGAATTTTCCCACGTGGCTGCCATTAGTGAGGGAATTAGCGACGGAATGTACTGTCGCTAATTAGCGACGGACTCAGATTCCCTCGCTAATCCCATTAGCGAGGAGCAGTTTAGCGACGGAACTTGTCCCTCGCTAATTCCCTCGCTAACGGTCATTAGCGACGGAATTTCGTCATTTTGCGAGGGAAATTTCCGTCGCTAATAACCAATTTTTTTTGTAGTGGACTCAAAAAAAAGAATAAAACTAAATGACTAAGTGGTTCAAATATGTGGAAGGTAATATACTAAAATCAACTCGCAATGTTTAATAGAAGAAACAAAGATGCAAAAATGATTGATGTATCAAAATGAACAATTCTGGATTTTTTTTGTATATCCTTTTTTGTATAAGTGATTTGGTATAGAATCAGTTTTTTTGCAGCACTTCTTTTCAGTTTTTTTTCTGCATATTTGAACTCCTTTTTTTAATCAATTTGGACTTTTGAATTTTCAGAATCGGACATGTATAAATTAAATAACATCAAAAACAAATTTACTATTAAAATTTCGGATCAAACTATTGCAACTGAAGTTTCCCCAAAGAAAACCAACGCTAGCTACTTCTCAGATTAAAGAGTTGAACTCAAATTATTCATCAAGGACACAATCAGGTCAACCAATTCAAAAACAACAACAAAAAAGGTAAAATGCTTCCTAATGCAACGAATTGAATCTCAGGATATTGAATTCATTTCCCAGCAAGTTGAATTCAAGTTGAGCATGAATTGAAGCTAAGATCCAAAACTAGGGTACTACTGACAACCGTAAAGACAAACCAAAGGACAAGTTAAAAAAAAAGGAACAAAACGAAACAGTAAGGAAAGTAAAAGGAAGAATACCAATGTGTTGAAGAACAAAATCCTTGCCGTAACAAAAATAAATAGATTTCTCTAGCAGATTTTTTTTTTATTTTTTTTCTTGATTCAAGAACACAATAACAATTGGTAATGGCTCTGAATACCACTTGATGAGAATCTAATTGATTTCATAAAAATAAATGATCTAACCAAGTGATTTCTTGAATCAAATATATCAACTAAGACTAAAAGATAAAAAGGAAAAGAAACATACGAATGGAATTAGGCAAGAAGATGGAGAAATTGCCACATCCAAGAGGATGATAATATCATGAGGAATCACCACAAGAGTAAGAGGCTCTTGATAAGATTCAAGTTTGGTTCTAGAAAGAACCCTAGAGCAGCATATTCTCTAAACTCACACCAATGTGTTTTCTATTTCATCCTAGTTATGAAATTAGGTTACAAAAGTTCCTTAAATACCTAGGGTTGTGCCTAAGCTACACACCTTACACACCATGGTGCCTATGCCAAAGGTGCATACACACAAACACCAAAAATCCTTTAATGCCAATATAAACTAAAATAAAATCCTTTTAAAATAAAATAAACTTCATTCTAATTTAAATAAATCAAATTCTCTTCCCCATTTGAATGAGAAAGGAGACAAATCTATGTGGTTGATTACACATTTGCAGCAGATGTGAACAGCGCGTCCTCCTTCCTCGCGAGCAAAATCAGTCTTCTCCACCTTCGCGCTTCACGTCGCGCGTTACATTTCTCTTTGAGAAGTTTGCAAATTTTGTGCCCTAATTTAGGAGGAACATGCCAAATTATGCCCACCTCCACATGGAAGGTACCACGTAAGCTGATTACAAATAGACGTTAACAAATTTTAACGTTAGGACCGAAGTGAATATTGTTCTCATTTTGCAATGATGGAATCTAAATCACTACAAGAAAATCGACGATTTCCGACGACAAAATCCGTCGGAAACGCACTGATTTTCGTCGGAAATTGACGTTTCCGACGAATTTTCCGACGGACAAAAAGTCGTCTCAAAATCGCTCGTCGCAAATCGTTTCCGACGAATTTTTTCGTCGCAAAGTCGTCGGAAAGTCGTCGGAAAATTGCTCGTCGGAACTAATAAGAGAGTGGCGGTGAACTGATGAGAGAGATGGTGGAGGAAGTTGGAGGATGGCGGAGGAGGGTTGATGTTGAGGGAAGGTGAGAGTGAGAGCGGCAGAGAGCGAGAGTGAGAGTGAAAGTGAGGTAAGTGAAAGCGAGGTCGTGTTTTGCTTTTGTTTAGGTTTAACTGACAACTGTTTGCGACGAAAATTTTAGCATTTCCGACGAAAATGTCCGTCGGAACGTAGCGACCATTTCAAATTTCGTCGCAAATGTGAGCGGGAAATAGCCTAAACATGTAGCAACGGCCGATTTCGTCGGAAATGTCAGCACATTAGCGACGAAAATAAATTCCGTCGGAAACAGTCGTAGCTAAATAAGGTTATTCTTGTAGTGAATTTCCATTTTTACAATAGCTAAAAAAACAAATATATTTTACTGTTTAAAAAAAACAACGGTTACGGATTGAGCCTTTATGCAGTTTTCACTAAGGCCCAATACCAAAAGGCAGATCTATTAACCAATGGTGGAGATCAAAGACCTAGATCCAAGGGTTCGCATTGATCCCCAAAACCTATAAATAAGTATTCATTGCAAGCATTAAAGGCACACATTCTCCAATTCTCTTACTTGCAACTGACTCACTTGCTGACTTGAGCGTCAGAGTGTCATTGCAGGTACCATCCCACCTCGGATCAGAGTATAAACTCGGATTGACCAAGAACATTTCTACCAACTATCTCGGATCGGACTTGGTATCCAAGATCGGATACAAGGAAGTAGATACGGTACAGATCATTGGCGACCACAGTAGGAGGATCTTGCACTCTAGTCCCTCTCCCATCTCCTTGGTCAACGATGGCTCTAGTGTTAAGTCAAAGGAACGTCTCAAGTGCAATAGTGAGACCAGATTCACAACAGGAAACCCCTGAAGGCGTGGCAATCACTCTACCCCCTAGCTCGGCACACGGTCGTAACTCGTCCAAGGCCATTGTTCCCAGGAGTTCGGCCCGGAATCAACATCCACCTCCTCCCCAGACTGTCCAAGTACCGGTTGATGCTGTTCAACAGCTCGTCTAGTTGCTGACTAGGCAGGCCGAGGCTGATCAGCAGAGGAGCCAACGCTACACCCAGTTGGAGGCTGAAATTGCCGAGATCCGGGCTCGCAACATCCCGGACCGGTCTTCTCCTCAACTCCATCCTTCTAGCAGAAGGACTTCAAGTCGTAGGCGTCACCGATCTCCGGCCTAGAGGAGACACCACCACCTCTCTCCACCTCGTCGATCAGGAGGGCGAGGATCTGGAACTCCCCCAAGCCGGACCCTTGATGATACTTATAATCCTGAAGGTTCCCCACGCCAAAGCTCGTCTTTGGCATCCTCATCTCCGAGGCGACGTTCTATAAGCCGGGAAAGATCCCCGAGGCATGAACGTCGACAACCTCACTCTCGAAGGTCCCTTGTTAGACACCGGAACAAACGATCTCCCCCGTGGGAGAAATCAGCAGCCCGGAAAGGACCTTTCACAACTGAGATCGACTACTTTCCGGTGCCAAAACATCTTGAGAAATCCCGGGAAGGTTTGAAGATGCATGATGGGACTGGCGATCCTGATCGCCACCTCGATTACTTCGATACGGTGATGCAGCACCGTAACGACCCGGACGAAATTAAATGTCAAATTTTCCCTCTCACTCTTGAGAAGATGGCTTTGGATTGGTTCAGAGCTCTCAAGCCAAACTCAGTATCCTCTCGGGACCAACTAGCCAAGTTATTCTCTACTCATTTCGCCCACTCCAAAATGAAGCCAAAATCTCGGAAGGTCTTACAGGCAATTCGGCAAGGGGAAAATGAGTCACTCCGGGACTATATAGAGAGATTCAATAAGGAGGCCGCTCAGGTCCGGAACCTCGATAACTCTTTCCGATTTTACTTCATGGAGGCCGGTCTCCGTGAGGGAAGTCTGTTCCAAATTGATGTCGAAGTTAATCAAACTGAGTTGCTTGCTGAGTTCCTCCAGCGATCTCAGAAATACATTGACCACGAAGAAGGAGCAATTGCAAGGAGGTCGGACGCCCAGCCCGGAGGATCTAAACCTCGGAGTGAGAAGAAAACTCAGAATGATAATAAACCTAGGTCTCGCAACCGTCACCAGCATTATTCCGATCTCAATGAGACCAGAGCTAGAATCTTTGCAGAATGTATGAATGCAGAATTCAAGGAAGTTAAGTTCCCTGATCCACTCCCGCACAGACCGGGGCCGCGGTCTAACAAGTACTGTCGGTATCACCGAAATAAAGAACATGACACCAATCGCTGCAATGCTCTGAAAGATGACATTAAAGATCTGATCAAGAAGGGGAATTGAGCCAGTACATGATTAAGACACCTCGGCATGAAGGAGAGGTTAAAGAAGAAAAGGATGACCCCAAAAAGAAGGGTAAGGCTCGTCAAGAAAAGGAGGAAAGCTCGGAGGACGAGTGTGATTTTCGAAAGTCTAAAGGTCGGCCGGTAATGATGGTCATCTCAGGAGGATACCCCGATGAAGCATCGGGTAAGACTATGAAGAGAAAGTGGAAGGATATCATGAGTGCTGCTTCCACCTCGGCGGTAACCTCATTTCCGGTCCGACCTCCTTTAGCATTTGGCGATCAGAATTTGCTAGATGGCAAGCCCAACAAGCATGTGCCTTTTTTGATTACGGCTGTGATGGCCAACCATGAAATAAGAAGAATCCTTGTTGATCAAGGAAGCTCGGCAGATATCATCTTTATCGATCTCGTGACAAAGCTGCAAATTTTTGAAGAAGACTTCACCCCCTACAGGGGATCGGACCTTTCGGGTTTCAACGGGTCCCGGACCAAACCACTCGGCTATTTGGAAATGATGGTCACCTATGG
This sequence comes from Astragalus membranaceus, assembly GCA_039519185.1. Taxonomy (NCBI): domain Eukaryota; kingdom Viridiplantae; phylum Streptophyta; class Magnoliopsida; order Fabales; family Fabaceae; genus Astragalus; species Astragalus membranaceus. The sequence goes on along the minus strand of CM076847.1, from coordinate 107,345,327 downwards.
CGAAGGGCCATTGGAGAGGACAGTCAAGACTAAATTCCTGGTTTTATCGTGCCCTTCTGTCTACAACTGTATCATTGGAAGACCGACCCTAGGAAGGCTCAGTGGTAACTTCAACAGTTCATCTGAAGATGAAATTCTACTCTATGTGCAACAGAGTTATTACCCTCGATGCCGACCTCGAGTCCGCCCAGAGATGTTTTTATCTGCACGTGAAAGCAGATAAGAAGGCCACGGAGGAGGGGGTTCCCCCAAAGAAGAAGAAGCCCGCAAAGACTCCGAGAAGAGAAGAAAGAGCAGAGCTGCTGATGTCAATGTGACTGACCTTGATGCGAGGTACGACCTTGACAGCTCCAAAGAAGTAAGTGTCATACCCCAATTTTGTCCGGCTTAGGTCCAAACCCTAATTTTCCACGCAAAAATAAATTATGCATTTTGGATCCTAGAAACCGCTCCAAAGTTTTTGAAATCATTTTTAGGGTTAGAATGCACTTTTTAAGAAATTAGGGTTTTGAAAAATACGTTATGCATGCATGGCAAGCTTTGGAAAATATTTTATGCATGCATGGCAAAGACCTAAAAGCATTTTTGTGGAAAGCAAGAATCAATTTCTATTTTGTTCTTATGGCCAAGAATCGATTTATACCTTCTTCCTAAGCCATGAAAATCGATTCTTTATCTCACCTATAGGCCGATAATCGATTTCCCTTGCCTATGTTTAAAGCATGAAATCAATTTCTACACATACTCATGCAAAAGCTAAGAATCGATTTCCTTAAATTTTAAAAGACTATGAAATCGATTTTCAGGATCTCCAAATGTCCTGAAAATCGATTCCTACCTTTTTCCATAGGCCATATAATCGATTCTTATCATTTCCAAAAATAAAGAATCGATTCCTACATATTTCCAAAGGCCACATAATCGATTTTCAGGATCTCCAAATGTCCTGAAAATCGATTCCTACCTTTTTCCATAGGCCATATAATCGATTCTTATCATTTCCAAAAATAAAGAATCGATTCCTACATATTTCCAAAGGCCACATAATCGATTTCCAGGATCTCCTGAAGGCCATGAATCGATTCCTCCCTATTTCAACTAAGCAAACAATCGATTCTTTTAATTTCTAAAGGCAATGAATCGATTATACACTTGTTACACTTCATACAATAATCGATTCTTCACTTACATTAATTGTCTTTTTCAAAAATTCTACTGTTGCCTAAGCCTATAAATACGTAGGTGTGATTTTCATTTTTCACACACACACATCTCACAAGATCAGAGAAGAATTGCTCCAGAGACACATTTCACGAGATCTGAGAAGACAACTCTCGCAAATCTCATTTTCCAGTTCTACGCTTCATTTTTGCTCTATTCGCGCCGTTGGTCCGTCTGAGCTGATCTCCTGCAAGGGTTAGTCAGGGTTTGCGTTCTTCAGAGTTGTAATATCTGTCTTCATCAGAGGTATTTCAGTCTTTTCATTTGTTAATATTTAGTTATTGTGATCCAAGTGATTTAACTTAGCTATAGCGTTTATCTACTCGTTCTTGTACATTATCGTCCATTGTTGATGACGAACCATATGATTCCCACTTATGCCTAGTGCATCATGTTCTAAGTGGTGAAGATGGTCTCGGATGATTCAACCTTCCCCTTTCAAACCCTTTCAAAAACACTTTTCATTAGAACTACGTCGCTTTGATTCCCGTTTGGGATACGTAAGAGCGAGTCACGTTCTCGTCAAGCGCAACAAATAAAAATTCTTTTCACCCCCCTAAACCAATCATTTTCATAAAACAAACAAAAATCATTTTCAAACCCATTGTTGCTAGTAGCTCATCAGAGCCTCTGTTCGTTTAGCTATTAGTGACAATGTCCTTTTCTCCTAAAAATAATAAATGATGATCCATCATAACCTTTGTTAGTTTGATCACCGTGCGAATCAATCTCTTTCGAAAATCACTTTCAAAAAAGATAATAAAAAACGAGTTGTTATCAATAGTCCATCAGAACCTTCGTTCGTTTGACTAACGGTACAACTCTCTCTTTTGAGTATTTAGTAAGTGATTCATCATAGCCTCTGCTAGTTTAATCATTCACTAATGCTCGTCCTATTTCAAAAACTCGCTAAAAAAAGATAAAAAACAAAAACTTTTCAGAAAGACAACCAAGAACTACGTAGCTTTGAATTCTCCATCGCACCGGGAGATACGTAGGAGCGGGCCATGTCCTGTCAAGCACTTTTTCTAAAAACTTTCTTTTCCCCCTTTCTCATCAAAAAATAAAATTTTCATTAACTTTTCCCGTTCATCTTCGAACAAGAAATAAATAGGCAAATCTAGGTATTTCTCAAATCGAATGTTAAAACCACACATTTAATTAAAGGTTCCCTTTCGGTAGAAAGGACGTGCGCGGTGCTAACACCTTCCTCGCACGTAATCGACCCCCGAACCTATATCTCTAGTTTCAAAAGACCATCCGCCTTGTCCAAAAGACTTTTTTTCAATGTTTTGGTCTTAAAATTAAAATATTGGTGGCGGCTCCAAAATTTTTCCACGTTGTACATTGAAAAACCCGAAAGGGGATTTTTCGGGGTGCAACAGCTGGCGACTCCACTGGGGACACTTTTTTTTTTAGACGAGGGTCAAACCTAACTAATTTAAATGTGTGGTTTAATGTATTGTTGATTTGATTAAAACCTTGTTTGCCTTTCTTGCTTATCATTGATGGTAGGCATACACGTTTGTCTTCTTTGTTGTTCCCTATCTCTTCTTTTAATCCTTTTCTTTTTATATGCTTATGCCCATGCGTTCTTCCAATCCCCATGATCCCCTCTTCTTGGCTCCTCTTCCTAAGGTGAGCAATATCCTTGTTTGTAGATATTCTAGGTATGGAACGCTAGGGTAGATAACTTGTTATTGCTTGCTTTTGTCTGGACTGCTCTGGTTTTCATTTCAGGTGGGGGTAGTACTAGGGAAAATGCCCTTGACACACACTACACTTATACCCTGTGACTATGTGTTTTGAGTGGGACCATAACCCAGGTCTGCAAAAACTTAGGAGAGTGGATTCGAGTAGTGAGAGCCCATCAGGACCTTTGTCCGTTTGGCTACTTGCGAAAGTTTCAACCAGAGTTGTGCTCTTTCATGATGCCTCACACCTAGCAGTTTGCTGCATTTGTGGGGAATTTTGTGAAAGGGACTGTAGCTCTGGTGGCCTTGTGAGGGAGTGAATAGAGCTACATGGAAGGATTACCCTTTAAATTGCCCTAGATCATAGGTCTCACCTCTTTTTAGGTCACAAGGGCTTTTCCAAAATTGTGTGTTGCATTATTACATCTAGTTTAGTTCATTTCCGCCAACATTTTTTTTTGAAAAAAAACAACGAAAAAGAATATGTTTTTCCTTCTCTTTCATAAATACCTATATGGGGTGGCATATAGGGTATACTGCCCTAAATTTTCAAAACCCCACCTGTAAATATCTGTCTTTATAACAGGCATCCTCATCATCCGCATTTCGCATCATAACATCATGCATTACATAAGCAAAATTCTGAAAAAATTCATGCAGCATTCCTCATGCATCTAATTTGTTTGCCGGTAATCGTGGAGTAATTTGGGATCTTGTCGTAGGCGTGAAAAACAAAGACAACATGGGATCAAGAAGCGAGGGTACGCTAAATTCGAGATTTCCAGTAGTAAAGAAAGCAGATGTGGCCAGTTTGATAGAGTGCGCCTCTCTAATGGGACTGGATGAGTGTGGGTTATTTGAAAAGGCTTATGGGAATATTCTTCGGTTGCTGCAGTTGAATCTCCAAGAAAATGTTGTGAAAGCCCTCAGTCAGTTCTATGATCCGGATATCCGCTGTTTCATCTTCAAGGATTTCCAGCTCTCACCAACTTTAGAAGAGTATGAGCAAATTCTAGGTTTCTTTAAGTCAGAGGTGACGCCTTATCAGTGCCAGGGGAATCAATATTCAGATCAGAGATTCTCTTTGTTGTTGCAAGTCAGTGTGAAGGAATTAGAGCTTCATAAGGAAAAGAAGAACCGTATCAAGGGTTTCCCGCTAAGTTATTTCGAAGGTTTGTTGAAGTTTTATGCCCAGAATCAGAAGCGGGGTCCTTTCAAACAGCTGTTAGCCCTAACTATTTTTGGGATCGTCCTCTTCCCACAAGTTGAAAGGTTCATTGATGAGGTTGCCATTGGGGTGTTCTTAGCCTTCATAAGCAAGGATAAACCAATTAACCCAGTACCAGCCATACTCGCGGACACTTACTACTCTTTTACACATCATCGAGTGCTGGGGAAAAAGAAGATTGCCTGCTCCCTTCATGTACTATATGCTTGGCTCCTTAACCACGTCATCGCTCATAAGAATCCAGCTACAGATCTGTTGTCTTATGCCTAGAATTGTGAGGTAGAGGTCAAAAGTGCCCAGGAGTGGGTGCATACCTTAGGGAGTCTTAATGCCCTCAAGGTCCGCTGGTACACTCTTTCATGTTGGAAGAACATGCCCTCCGTTGTGTTTCAGTGTGGAGACTTTCAGAACGTGCCCCTAATAGGTACTCAAGGCTGCATCAACTATAATCCTTCCTTGATTATCCGACAGCTTGGGTACCCTATGAGGAATATGCCTACCGAAGACATGCTGACTCATATCTTCCTTGACAAAGGAGATCCGAAGAACAAGGGTTTACTTCAGAAAATCTCAAAGGCATGGGAAATTGTGGTCCGTAAAAATAGAGATGAGCTCATGAAAAAGGTCGGCGAGGTCACTTTTTACCAATGGTTGTATGAAAGAATCCAAAGTACTCGTTCACCTCCCCAAGAGGCACTGCCAGTCGAGAAAGGGATGCCGAAACCTCGCCTTCCTACCCCTGCGGAGTTGAATGAGGTTAAATCTGCCTTAGCAAAGGCAGAGGAAGAGAAAAAGGCATTGCAAGCAAAGTTGGAGAAAATAACCCTACAAAAGGAGGAGTTAGAGGAAGAGAACAAGATCAAGGTGATAGCTGTTGAGGAGGGTGTCAAGCGATTCAAAGCGGAAAAGGAGAGTAAACTAGAAGCTCAGAAATACCTGAACGGGGCTAGGGATGAACTCCAAAGGTACAAGCAGAAGACAAGAAAGGCCCTTGAAGAAGCCAAAGAATGGAAGGTTGTGGCGACTGAGCCCAGACAAGAACCTCACTTGGTAGTGGAGTTGAAAAGGCAGCTGAAGAATCTTGAACAAGAAAGAAATTCCATTGGGAATGTTCTCAGAGAATATCAAGAAATGCTGAGGTATGAGCAAGAAAGATCTGATGAACTGACAAGGAATCTCCGGTACCTAGGGGAGTCTTATAGGCAGGTACAAGAGGAGAGCAAGTACTGGGAGCAGCGCTTCCTAGCACTAATTGGCAAGATAGAAGAGCAAGAGATCGTTAAAGAGCTAAGAGATGAGATCCGACTTTGGAGGGGAAAATTTTCGAAGTTGGCATGGCAAGCTAATCAAGCTGTAAGGGATGTCCCCAGAAAGCTAAGGAGGGCTGAGGCTGAGATGCTTCCCTTCAATACCCCAGTCCGTGTGTATGAGTTTGTGAATTTCTGCAAGGCCCTGACTGAGGAGCTCATGGAAAAGGCTGAAGGAGCCGCTGCTGCAAGCAAAGAAAGAGAAAAGAAAAAGAAGTTGAAGGCCATATGCTACTAGATTTCAGTGCATTGTAATTTTCCTTTTAGAATGTTCTCTAAGGAGTTATAATTTTTCTTTAGAATTTCCTAAGAGCATTGTATTTTTCTTTGGGAGATATTGTATTGCACTCTTAATAGTATTGTACTCTTTTTCTTTCCTATATTTGGCTTAAAGCTCGAAGGAAATGTGCCCTATCGCTTGTTGATCCCAATGTTCGTCACGCTTTTAAAATGTTTCGAAGTTCGCTTATGACAAGAGCAAGTTATCTCACGATTCCTGGCGCTAAACACAAAAATAATATAAGGCCATGTGCATATGCATTGCATTCATTTACACATTCATACTTGTACTTATAAAAATGTTCTACCAACAGAAACGAAAGGCAAGCTGGTTCGCCAACACCGATACTCCACCCGTCTACAAGCAAGATTGATGGCTAGCAATCAACATCTCGAGAATGAGGACCCCCTGGGTCAAGATGAGTCGGTTGTGGAGATTCTTAATCCCGAGCAGCTGGCTCAAGAGAATCAAGCTTTGAAGACTAAAGTGGAGGCTATGGAAGCACAGATGGTCGAAGTAATGAGTATGCTACAGAATTTGAGGGGTGGGGCCACTGCTGGGGCCGCTGCTGTTGTAAATCCCGAAGGGGTTGTTACCTTCGTTTCTCCTCCGGTGTCCGCTGAAGTTACAACTACTCACACTTCTTATGGACAGGGGGTCAGTCACTTTGCCCATCCTCCAGGGGCGAGCGGACAGAGTCATCTGAATGCACCGATATATCCTTGGGGGATGCCAATGGGTTATATGCCGCCTGCTGCTGAAACTATTCCTGTGGGGTCGAGTCAACCTGTCACGACTATGCCTGGTGGAGTTGCTATGGGACCACAAATTCATACTCCTAGTCCTGATACTGTACTGCCAAGAGGTTCAGCTAGTCCTACTCTGGGAGTTACTGTGAACCCTCAGAACGCTGTCCATCATATGGGAAACCCTGCTCAGTATGGGGGTTATTATCACGGTCCGGGGAACTATCCACAAGGTCATTTGTTTGGGAGCACTCAGCATGGGGATCGGTATCACTCGCTTGAAGAGCGCTTAAGAGCTGTGGAAGGATCAGGAACTAGAGCCAGGGAGGCCCGAGATTTGTGCCTTGTCCCAGATGTTGTTATACCCCCTAAATTCAAAGCACCTGACTTTGATAAATATCGCGGCACCGGGTGTCCATCTAGCCATTTGACGATGTATGTTAGAAAAATGGCCGCTTATGCTCATGATGACAAGGTGCTCATTCATTATTTCCAGAACAGTCTGACTGGGGCATCACTAGATTGGTACATGCAGCTGCAATCCTCCGAAGTTCACAGTTGGAAGGATCTCTCTGAAGCCTTTCTAAAACAATACCAGTATAACATGGACCTTGCTCCAGACCGGTCTCAATTGCAGCACATGAGCAAAGGAGGTAGAGAATCATTCAAAGAATACGCTCAAAAATGGAGGAGCATAGCTGCTCAGGTGAAGCCGCCATTGACTGAAAAAGAGATGGTGTACATGTTTATGGAGACCCTTCCGGGGCTGTATTATGATAGGTTGGTGGGGAGCGTTTCGTCCAATTTCTCAGATATGGTTGTCATTGGGGAACGATTAGAGCACGGATTGCATAGCGGAAAGATTGCAGGAGGTTTTGGCAATTCTAGTGGACAAAAGAAACCCTTTCCCAACTTCCCCAAGAAGAAAGAAGGGGAAACCAATGTTATTTCCGCAGGGGGAGGCCCATCTTTCAGCTCTCCACAGCAGGCGGTGCCATTATCTTTCAACTCTCCGCAGCAAACTAATTCAGGCTACAGAGCCCAGAACTATCAAGAGAAGAGGCGTGCTAATTTTGATCCGATCCCGATGACCTATACTGAATTGTTCAATCATCTTGTCTCAAAGAATTTGGTCAATACTCGCCCCATGAAGCCTATACAACCTCCCTTTCCTAGGGGGTACAATGCTGATGCTACCTGTAGCTTTCATAGTGGAGGGGTCGGTCACACGGTGGAAGACTGCAAGGCTTTCAAATATGTAGTCCAGGATTTGATTGACGCCAACTGGATCTCTTTCAAGCCGAACAGTCCCAGTACAACTACAAACCCCCTACCGGGACATGGGACACCATCCGCTAATGCAGTAGAGGATTCTATGGGGCAGACAATGATAAAAGATGTTAAGTATATCCAGACTCCTCTGGAAAATATACATGCTGAGTTGTGTCGTCGTGGTGTTATCAAGAAGGGCTGTGTATGCGCCGATCCTTTATGTGTGGGTGCCTGTGAAGTTTTCAAGTCAGTTCTGCAAGACTTGATGGATCGTTATGTGGTTCAAGTGGGAGTAGTTGAAAAGGAAGAAAGTGTACTGATGTTGCAGTTCAATGGTGGTAAATAGGCCAGGAAGCCAATTGAGATATGGTACGATCCAAAACCAGCCCAAGTCAAGCCTCAGCCAGTGGTTATTGGGATTTCTGCTCCATTCCCATATGAGAAGGACAGTGCAGTGCCATGGATATACAGTACTCTGCCTCCAGTAGAAAGTTCTCCAAGCACTTCTGTCGTTACCAATATAACTGGGGCAAGTGGAATGACAAGGAGCGACCGTATGTATACCCCCAATTTCGTTCAGGGTGAATCATCCAAGGAGGCTGAAGATAGGGCTCGCAAAGGGAAGGATAAAGAAGTGGAAAATGCTCAGAAAAAGAAAGGGGCAGAATAAGAAACTGACGAGTTCATAAAGATTGTAAGGCAAAGCGACTATAAGGTGGTTGACCAGATGAATCAGACCCCAGCAAAGATCTCAATGCTGTCATTGTTGCTAAGTTCAGAAGCGCATCGAGCTGCCCTAATGAAAGTACTGAATGGGGCTCATGTTGCTCAAAATATTTCCGTGGGCCAATTTGATGAAATAGTTGGGAATGTTGTGGCCGCCAATCATGTGACTTTTTCCGATGACGAGCTTCCCCCAGAAGGAAGGAAACACAACCAAGCCCTCCACATCTCTGTTAAATGTGGGGATTTCGTGCTGGCTCGTGTTCTGATTGACAATGGTTCTTCTCTGAATGTGATGCCAAAATCCACTGTAAGCAAGTTGGATGTGGATTGTTCTTTCATGAAGCCTAGCTCGACATTGGTGAGGGCGTTTGATGGGTCAAGGAAAGAGGTAATAGGGGAAATGGAGTTCCCTATTCAGATAGGTCCTGAGACATTCTGTGTTAACTTTCAAATCATGGACATCTCCTCGTCCTACAGCTGTCTGCTTGGAAGGCCATGGATCCATATGGCGGGAGCCATCCCTTCCTCACTGCATCAGAGAGTCAAGTTTGTGGTCGATGATAAAATTGTGGTGGTGTTCGGAGAGGAGGAAATGTTAGTCAACAAGCCTTCCCCCTTTCGTTATGTGGAAGCAGCTGAGGAATCCCTGGAAACCTCCTTTCAATCTCTCGAGATTGCCCATGCTGAGTTTGGGGGAAGTGAGTTACCGTCGCCTGTGATAAAGTTGTCAAAAGATGAAGAGATGGTTGCAAGGATCATGATGGATCAAGGATACCAGCTGGGGCGTGGTTTGGGAAAAACGGGACAAGGAATTCTTGCTCCTGTACAACTGAAAGGAAACAAAGATCGTTGTGGGTTGGGATATTACCCAAGTGAGGCTGAAAGGAGGAAGTTGGCTGAGGAGAGAAGAGGTGAATGGTTGGCCAAGTTGAGAGGCCAGGATCCATGGTCAAAGAGGATCCCCATCGGTGATATCAGTCAAAGCTTCAAGAGTGCAGGGTTGCTAGATCCAGACCAGATCACTGCTATTGAGAATGGTTCAGAGGATGAAGAAGGTGGTACCAGCCTAGTCCGTCGTTGCCTTGCTGAAGAAGAGCTCAAGAATTGGGAAGCTGTAGACTTGCCCATCACTTCTAGTTCAAAGTAATGATTGTAATGCATTCCTTTGGCTCTGCCCAAGGCCTCAGGATAGTTTGTTAGGGCATGCATGTTTTATTTTCAGTAACCCCATCATCAATAAAAACGCTTGTTTCGAATTCCATCAATAAAATCTCTTTTTCTTCATTTATATTTCCTTTCTTTTAGTTTTATTTGTTTGTTTCGCTTTTCATTCTACTTTCTGCTTCTACGAATGCAGATCAAAAGTAATTGTCTCTGAAAATAACAGTGCTAATGATTCCTATTATGGCTTTGATCATCCAATCAACCAAACTGAAGGAGGTGTTGAGGAAAACTGGGAAACTCCTCCGGAATTGACGAGACTAATAGAGCAGGAAGAGAAGATCATTCAGCCTCATGGAGAGTCGATTGAGATCATCAACTTGGGTACAGAAGAGGATAAAAGGGAGGTTAAGGTCGGTACTGCCATGGAAGAAAGTGAACGCAAAAGGCTAATCCAACTCTTGCGTGATTACGCCGATGTCTTTGCGTGGTCGTATAAGGATATGCCAGGGTTAGATACTGATATTGTTGAGCATAGGTTGCCCGTGAACGTGAAGCCAGAGTATCCACCGGTCAAGCAGAAATTGAGAAGAATGAAACCTGAGATGTCATTGAAAATCCGGGATGAGGTAAAAAAGCAGTTTGATGCGGAGTTTCTAGCAGTGGCCAAGTATCCACAATGGGTAGCAAATATCGTCCCTGTTCCGAAAAAGGATGGCAAGGTCAGGATGTGTGTCGATTACAGGGATCTGAACAGAGCTAGCCCCAAAGACGACTTCCCTCTGCCTCATATTGATGTTCTGGTAGACAGTACAGCCCAACATTCTTTATTCTCCTTTATGGATGGGTATTCAGGGTACAATCAGATAAAAATGGCTCCAGAAGATATGGAGAAAACCACCTTCATAACTCTTTGGGGCACATTCTGCTATAAAGTGATGCCTTTTGGACTCAAGAATGCCGGTGCGACTTATCAAAGGGCAATGGTGACATTATTCCACGATATGATGCACAAAGAAATTGAGGTGTATGTAGATGATATGATTGCAAAGTCCAAGACTGATGAAGGACACATTGTTAATCTGCGCAAACTCTTCGAACGTCTACGGAAGTTCAAGCTCAGACTAAACCCAGCAAAATGCACCTTCGGTGTAAGATCCGGAAAATTACTGGGATTTATCGTCAGTCAGAAGGGGATAGAAGTTGATCCAGACAAAGTTAAAGCAATCCTCGAAATGCCAGTGCCAAAGACTGAAAAAGAGGTCTGTGGGTTCCTTGGGAGGTTGAACTACATCTCAAGATTCATATCCCAATTGACCGCCACTTGCGAGCCTCTCTTCAAGCTGTTGTGCAAGAACCAGAAAGCAAAGTGGAATGATGATTGTCAAAGAGCCTTTGAAAGAATTAAGGACTATCTGCAGAATCCGCCAATTTTGATGCCGCTGGTGCCCGGAAGACCGCTCATCCTGTATCTAACCGTGTTGGACAATTCGATGGGGTGTGTGCTGGGACAGCATGATGAATCAGGAAAAAAAGAGCATGCCATATACTACTTGAGTAAAAAGTTCACTGACTGTGAGACGAGATATTCAGTGCTAGAAAAGACTTGTTGTGCCTTAGCATGGGCTGCTCATCGTCTAAGGCAGTACATGCTAAGTCATACAACCTGGTTGGTATCTAAAATGGATCCAATCAAGTATATTTTTGAAAAGCCAGCACTCACAGGACGGATCGCTCGTTGGCAAATGTTATTATCAGAGTACGATATCCTGCATGTCACGCAGAAAGCGGTCAAGGGCAGTGCACTCGCCGAGTACTTAGCATGTCAGCCAATTCAAGACTACCAATCAATGCAGTATGATTTTCCCGATGAAGACATCATGGCACTGTTTGAGGAAGGAAAGTCTCAAGAAGAGGAGAGGTGGAGGATGATATTCGATGGCGCATCCAATGTGTGGGGGCACGGAGCTGGGGCTGTGCTAATCTCCCCAGATAACCGTTTCGTCCCGGTCACTGCCAGATTAAGCTTTTATGTCACCAACAACATCGCAGAATATGAAGCATGCATCTTGGGGATTCAGGCAGCCCTTGAATGGAAGGTTAAAAGACTCGATGTGTATGGTGATTCGGCTTTGGTCATTCATCAGGTGAGAGGAGATTGGGAGACCAGAGATCCTAAATTGATCCCTTATTGTAATTATGTCCAGGAATTGATGGAGTCTTTCGACGAAATTACTTTCCAGCATATCCCTCGAGGTGAAAATCAGTTGGCCGATGCTCTGGCAACTCTGTCGTCAATGTTCAACATCAATTGCGACAAAAATCTAACTCGTATCAGAATCCAACATCGGGGTCTCCCTGCACATCATTGCTGCACTGCAATTGAGGAAGAGCCTGATAGCAAGCCATGGTATTATGATATCAAGCAGTACGTCATCAATAGAGAATATCCCCCTGGGGCATCAGAGAATGACAAAAGAACGCTCAGAAGATTGTCGAGGAATTTCTTTTTGAATGGCGAAGTTCTCTACAAAAGGAATTATGATATGGTCCTCCTGAGGTGTGTGACAGAGGAAGAGGCAGCAAAAATTATGAAAGAGGTCCATGAAGGGTCATTCGGGGTTCATTCCAGTGGGCACACCATGGCAAGAAAAATCTTGAGAGCCGGCTATTACTGGTTGCAGATGGAAGGTGACTGCTACAGCTTCGTCCGAAAGTGCCACAAGTGCCAAATCTACGCTGATCACATTCATGTGCCACCTGCCTCTCTAAATGTCATGACTGCATCTTGGCCGTTCTCAATGTGGGGCATGGACGTCATTGGCCCTATAGAGCCTAAAGCATCAAATGGACATCGTTTCATTCTGGTTGCAATCGATTATTTCACTAAGTGGGTCGAAGCTGCTTCCTACTCCAGTGTAACCAGTTCAGTGGTCGCCAAGTTTGTGAAGAAAGATTTGATTTGCCGTTATGGCCTTCCTAACAAGATCATCACTGATAACGGCAGCAACCTGAACAGCAAAATGATGAAGGACTTGTGCGCAGAGTTCAAAATCCAGCATCATAATTCTTCACCCTATCGGCCCAAGATGAATGGGGCAGTCGAAGCGGCTAACAAAAACATCAAGAAGATAGTGCAGAAAATGGTGGTCACGTACAAAGATTGGCACGAGATGCTTCCTTTCGCTCTACACGGCTATCGTACTTCAGTACGTACATCGACCGGGGCAACCCCTTTCTCTCTGGTATACGGGTCAGAGGCAGTCCTCCCTATCGAGGTCGAAATACCCTCCCTGCGGGTACTAATGGAAACTAAGCTGGAAGAAGCTGAATGGGTACAAGCTCGCCTAGATCAGCTAAATCTCATTGAGGAGAAGAGAATCACAGCCTTGTGTCATGGGCAGTTATACCAGCAAAGGATGAAAACTGCTTTTGACAAGAAAGTTCGTCCCCGAGGATTCAATGAGGGAGACCTAGTGCTCAAGAAGATCCTGCCTATTCAAAGTGATCCCCGCGGAAAATGGACTCCCACCTATGAGGGCCCGTATATAGTCAAGAAAGCCTTCTCCGGAGGAGCACTGATACTCACGAACATGGACGGAGAAGATTTAAGGAACCCTGTCAATTCCGATCAAGTGAAGAAGTATTATGCCTGAAAGAAATAGACGAAAAAAAGAGAAAGACAAGCCAAGTAAGAATTAGCTCGCTAGGTTGAAAACCCGCAAAGGGCGGCCTAGGCAAAATCAGAGCGACCCGGTGGATTGAAAACCCGCAAAGGGCGATCCAGGCAAAAATTAGGGTCGGAAAGCTTGGGCATGAAAAGTAAAGGCATACAAACTCCCCGGAAACTTGGATGAGGAGGTGATCAAGGTCAGGGACATAAATGTTTAGCACTGTTCCACAGAGACGGACAGTCAGAAATCAGCTTCTCTCTTTTTCGTGTCTTTTTGTAGTTTAAATTTTCAAATGTATTGAATAGTCGGTGTAACCTTCTGTACAATCGGCTTCTGAGTACAATAAAGTCCAACCTTTTCATATCTCTTTGCCTTCTATTTTTGCTTTTTCTGCTCAAAATAAACGTTTTATGATGATGGTAACACTGATCTGTAAAACATGTGCATAAATCATAGGGCATCACAATCATTGCGAAATTTTTAAAAGTTATGGGAAGGAAGCAACTTCTCAGGGCAAATTAAGCTTACAAGGAAATAATTGCACTCATAGGCCATTTCAGATGGCAAATCACAAGTCAATCAGCACTTGGCTTATACGCCACCACAAGTCTAATGGGTTCCTCAGTCTCGTCATGGGTTGGTCGAACCAGCAAAAGAAAATAAGCCAAAAGAGCAAAAGAGCAAGCAAAAACAAACGATCAGAAAAAAGAAAGCTGATCAAAGAATGAAAAAGCAAAAGAAAAAACAAACAGTCAGAAAAAAGAAAGCTGACCAAAGAAAAATCACAGAGATGAAGAATCAGAAATAGCATTTCACCACATCCAGCATCGCACCAAAATCATAGCATTGCATGCACATGCATAACATGCCTTTGCATAACGTGCACTCATAACATGCACTCATAACATGCACTCATACTCCATGCACCATTCCTTGCATTAACCGACGTATGCAGGTACCTCAATTCAGTGCGGCAGCATTGAACATTTCAATCAATCAATCAACAGGATTCGTGAATCCCTTCAGGACCCAAGTGTCCCTTCAAAAGCAGACTTCACCTCGCATTCGAGCTGCGGGTAAATCCTTCAGACCCCGAGTGGTCCTTCAGACTAGTTGTGTCAGCCTAAGACACAGTGCACGTCCTTCATGGTCAACATATCAGTTCCGAATCTGATCTTGACCCATCATGGCTGCTCGGAAAAGGCCACCCCCCAAGCAGACCGTTTTACTAGTACCGTTGCTAGTTTGCGCTCCATCAGACCCATTGGTCCATCAGGCTTAGGCATGCCCTTCAGACCTCGTCGGTCCTTCAGTTTAACTCTAATCAATGCGCCAAGCATCGACTGCGAATTAGACCTTCAGAGCCTTAGTGCTCCTTCAGACCTTGAGCGGTCCTTCAGAGCCTTAGTGCTCCTTCAGACCCTGAGTGGTCCTTCAGAGCCTTAGTGCTCCTTCAGATCCCGAGTGGTCCGTCATTTTCCCTCTCGGTTAATGCGCCAGGTGTTAACCATTCCCCGTTTGTTCTCAAGCCCATCTATTCAAAAAAAAAAACATAGAAAAAGAAAAGAGGAAAATTCGGGTTTCCCCAAATGGAAAAAATCGGTATAATTTCTGAATTCTTTATCTTCATTTTGCCTTGGAATATGTTTCGGCCAATTCATATTCCTCGTTAAAATTCAGATAAAGAGGGGCAGCTGTCATACCCCAATTTTGTCCGGCTTAGGTCCAAACCCTAATTTTCCACGCAAAAATAAATTATGCATTTTGGATCCTAGAAACCGCTCCAAAGTTTTTGAAATCATTTTTAGGGTTAGAATGCACTTTTTAAGAAATTAGGGTTTTGAAAAATACGTTATGCATGCATGGCAAGCTTTGGAAAATATTTTATGCATGCATGGCAAAGACCTAAAAGCATTTTTGTGGAAAGCAAGAATCAATTTCTATTTTGTTCTTATGGCCAAGAATCGATTTATACCTTCTTCCTAAGCCATGAAAATCGATTCTTTATCTCACCTATAGGCCGATAATCGATTTCCCTTGCCTATGTTTAAAGCATGAAATCAATTTCTACACATACTCATGCAAAAGCTAAGAATCGATTTCCTTAAATTTTAAAAGACTATGAAATCGATTTTCAGGATCTCCAAATGTCCTGAAAATCGATTCCTACCTTTTTCCATAGGCCATATAATCGATTCTTATCATTTCCAAAAATAAAGAATCGATTCCTACATATTTCCAAAGGCCACATAATCGATTTTCAGGATCTCCAAATGTCCTGAAAATCGATTCCTACCTTTTTCCATAGGCCATATAATCGATTCTTATCATTTCCAAAAATAAAGAATCGATTCCTACATATTTCCAAAGGCGACATAATCGATTTCCAGGATCTCCTGAAGGCCATGAATCGATTCCTCCCTATTTCAACTAAGCAAACAATCGATTCTTTTAATTTCTAAAGGCAATGAATCAATTATACACTTGTTACACTTCATACAATAATCGATTCTTCACTTACATTAATTGTCTTTTCAAAAATTCTACTGTTGCCTAAGCCTATAAATACGCAGGTGTGATTTTCATTTTTCACACACACACATCTCACAAGATAAGAGAAAAATTGCTCCAGAGACACATTTCACGAGATCTGAGAAGACAACTCTCGCAAATCTCATTTTCCAGTTCTACGCTTCATTTTTGCTCTATTCGCGCCGTTGGTCCGTCTGAGCTGATCTCCTGCAAGGGTTAGTCAGGGTTTGCGTTCTTCAGAGTTGTAATATCTGTCTTCATCAGAGGTATTTCAGTCTTTTCATTTGTTAATATTTAGTTATTGTGATCCAAGTGATTTAACTTAGCTATAGCGTTTATCTACTCGTTCTTGTACATTATCGTCCATTGTTGATGACGAACCATATGATTCCCACTTATGCCTAGTGCATCATGTTCTAAGTGGTGAAGATGGTCTCGGATGATTCAACCTTCCCCTTTCAAACCCTTTCAAAAACACTTTTCATTAGAACTACGTCGCTTTGATTCCCGTTTGGGATACGTAGGAGCGAGTCACGTTCTCGTCAAGCGCAACAAATAAAAATTCTTTTCACCCCCCTAAACCAATCATTTTCATAAAACAAACAAAAATCATTTTCAAACCCATTGTTGCTAGTAGCTCATCAGAGCCTCTGTTCGTTTAGCTATTAGTGACAATGTCCTTTTCTCCTAAAAATAATAAATGATGATCCATCATAACCTTTGTTAGTTTGATCACCGTGCGAATCAATCTCTTTCGAAAATCACTTTCAAAAAAGATAATAAAAAACGAGTTGTTATCAATAGTCCATCAGAACCTTCGTTCGTTTGACTAACGGTACAACTCTCTCTTTTGAGTATTTAGTAAGTGATTCATCATAGCCTCTGCTAGTTTAATCATTCACTAATGCTCGTCCTATTTCAAAAACTCACCAAAAAAAGATAAAAAACAAAAACTTTTCAAAAAGACAACCAAGAACTACGTAGCTTTGAATTCTCCATCGCACCGGGAGATACGTAGGAGCGGGCCATGTCCCGTCAAGCACTTTTTCTAAAAACCTTCTTTTCCCCCTTTCTCATCAAAAAATAAAATTTTCATTAACTTTTCCCGTTCATCTTCGAACAAGAAATAAATAGGCAAATCTAGGTATTTCTCAAATCGAATGTTAAAACCACACATTTAATTAAAGGTTCCCTTTCGGTAGAAAGGACGTGCGCGGTGCTAACACCTTCCTCGCACGTAATCGACCCCCGAACCTATATCTCTAGTTTCAAAAGACCATCCGCCTTGTCCAAAAGACTTTTTTTCAATGTTTTGGTCTTAAAATTAAAATATTGGTGGCGGCTCCAAAATTTTTCCACGTTGTACATTGAAAAACCCGAAAGGGGATTTTTCGGGGTGCAACAGTAAGCGACGACGGTCTTGCCCGAGAACTGAAGAAGAAATTCAGGCGACCTCAGCCCGATGGAGAATTCGTGGAAATCCAAATGGGAGATGACTGATAACTCTATTTTATATAGAGATATTCATACAAATAAACTTGAGTTATTGCTTATTTTCAAGAACATTTATATATATTTATAGCTTATTTATCAAGGAACAACATTTTAAATATTCAAATGGATAAAGGGCAATGATCTAGGCAAAATGCACAAATCTTGTTAGGTTTGATGTTTTTGTTCAGTGCAGCTACTACAGGAGTGGAAACACTGCCAACACCAGGAGTAGAAACACTAGGAGTGGAAACACTGCCAACACCTGCTAAAATTCTGCAGTTTATACCAAAACATCCAAAGATCATTTCAATGCTTCCACACTTGATTTGTGACGTCATACCTAGTCACTTAGAGCTGAGCCACTTGCAGAAGTCGGCGATACACAGAAAAATCAAGTTGCAAGACTCAAACTTATCTAAAAGACATATGGCACTTCTCCAATGGACCTCATCTTTTGTTATGCATGCAAGCGACCAAACCTGTGCAGCTTGCTTGATTGGTTGTCAACAAATTAACCATGTTCGGTCTCCTCAGCTGATCTTTCACGCCAAAGGAAACCCCTTGCAAGAGGAAAGCTTTCAAGCCTATAAATAGATATCATATCTTCACAAGAAAATCATCCTATCTTTTATCATCTTTCATATCTTTAAATCCTTTATCTTTTCGCTTAGTTTAGGTTTAGTTTATTTTCATTTCAAGTTTCTAAGGAGAGGAAGGTGAGGAAGTGCTTGACAACCATTCCCTTCACTTCTACTTTGAAGAAATTCGTGTAAGAAATCTTTATTGTACTTCAACTTGGGAACTTAATGCAAAAGATCTTCTATTCAAGTAATCTCTACTCTTTTAAGTTCTTTTGCTTTATTATTCATTTACTTATGTTCTTTGCATATTCTTTGCTTTATAACATGAGTAACATGAGCTAAATTTCTTTTAAGTTGAGATGTTCTAACCTTGTAATGAACTTCTAAATATGTTATTATGGTTTATGTAGTGTAAACACTTTAAACTCTTGCATAACACTTCTTTCAACTTATTCTGGAATTGATCACTTTAGAATAGGTAAAACTTGTAGCAGCAGACATGGGCTACATTTATGAACTCAAGAGTTAATAGGGACAAGTATTTAATAAAGGAAACTTTGTTAAATACATGCTAAAACCTAGACATAGGATAGCATAGTCCTTAGGATAATAAAATTACAAGAGTGAACCTATTTAGCAACTTGGATCATTGTTAGGAGGCAAGGGAGGAATTGACAACCCTTTCTTTACTGTAAAAAACAAATATCACAAGAGCTTGTAATGAAACTCTAAAGAGAAGTGCTGAAAGGCACAAACTGATGCACCTACATCCAGTGTTCCCACACTACATACTCCATTAAAACATTTAGAAGTAAAGTACTTGGTGAAAACATCTCAACTACTTTTTCCACTGATTTCTCACACATTTTATTGCTTATTACTATTCTTACTTACTTTGAAAACT
Organism: Astragalus membranaceus; assembly: GCA_039519185.1. Classification (NCBI taxonomy): domain Eukaryota; kingdom Viridiplantae; phylum Streptophyta; class Magnoliopsida; order Fabales; family Fabaceae; genus Astragalus; species Astragalus membranaceus. The sequence continues at coordinate 107,326,507 of CM076847.1, read as the reverse complement.
CCAAACCAAAAATACTGAATAGTGTAGACACACTAAGTGTACACTTTGAATTGAACTACAAAAATTTACAATACATAATCCCTGTGGGTTCGACCTTTCTTATCACTTTATTACTTGTGTGACTATGTATACTTGCATATAATAAACCACACCAATGACCCAGCCAAAACTGTCAAGATTGGCTCCGATCTTTCTGATTAAGTTAAGGCGAAGCTCGCCCTATGCTCGGGTTTCCCCCAGAAGTCGCCTGACACTAGTTAGCTGTTAACCCCGGTGCTAAGTGGACCGCCCAGCGCAAGAGAGCTCAAAAGAAGGAGAAAGCGGCTGCTGCAGCTAAGGCCGTTGACGATTTAATTAATGTCGATTTTGTAAAGGAAGTCAAGTATACAACTTGGCTCTCCAACCCTGTACTTGTCAAGAAAAGTAACGGAAAATGGTGCATGTGCATTGATTACACCGATCTTAATAAGGCCTGTCCAAAAGACGCCTTCCCTGTTCCTAGCATTGATCGCCTCGTCGATAATGCTTCAGGTTTCCGTTTACTGTCTTTTTGTTTACCGTGATTTTTGGTAAACACCGCTAGTTACACGTGTGTGTTGCTTGCGAGATCAACTAGAAACATCTCAGAACATTTGTGAATTAAAGTTTTACTAAAATTATTGATGTTTATGATGATAACTGTTTTAATGGAGTAAAACAAAGAAGAAACGCATGTGTTTAAGAAGAAATGCAGAAATGTAGTGAAGTGCAGGAAAGTGCAGGAAATGTAGATAAAGAAAAGAAGATTGAAAACAGTAAAACGCAGGAATTCGTAAAGGAAAGAAAAACAAACTGCAGAAATCTTTAAAGGAATAATAAACACATTACTGAATTTAAAGGTTGGTACGCAGATTCATACATTGAATTCCTTTGACTCTGTTTTCTCTGATGCGGAAGTAAGAGTTTAGCGGAAGTTTATGTCGAAATGAAAAGTGCGACCCTTTTTCTCTACAAGAAAACTCCTATTTATAATGAAAGAAAAACAATAATCGCTCAACGGTTTTTCTAAATAAAACAATTGCTATTTCGACTAGATAAGATTAGACAACCGCTCCATCTTTCGACCACATCACTGCTATCCTTTTCTACCAGCAATCTTTGATTTAACCTGTTATCTGAATGTTGTTCAACCTTTTGTCGAAACTACTAGCTTCGGCTTTCCATTTTCCCTAAGTTATGTGTTACGCTGATTTTCCCTATACACAGTTTTTGGTTGTCGAAATATCAAATCTTCTTCCTGAATACACCAAGTCAAACCTTGTTGACACATAAATGCCTATGTTTTCGACAACAACACTGCTCTGCCTTCGACTGAACTCTTTGACGTCTTTCTTGTCGAAATCTTTGTCTTTAAACTCTCAATTTCATTAAGCCTTAGACATAGTCGAAATTACTCTTCACAACACCTTTCTCAATGCCAAATATTAGCATCTCTTCTTTAAAATGACAAGTCATCAATATTGACTGCATTTAATTGAGCCTGTCGAAAATGTAGGCTAACAAATTGCCCCCCAAAAAGACGTTTTCGACTGAATTCTTGAATGAAGATAGAAAATGGCTTTTTGAAACTTCTTTCGACTATCCCATGAAATCTTATGTTATCATTTCATATCTTTTTTCAGAATATGAGGGGACATTTCTGGGCAAAAGCAGAGCTTGCTGGCGCCTTCTTCCAACGAGAGTGCGCCACGTATGCACAGTTAACTGTTTAGATTTTCCACCATCTCACGTTTCCCACTAAAGCCACGATTACCAACGTATTTTATTATTATTTTTTATTCAAACGTGGTAAAACGGCTATAAAAAGGGAGTTGTACCCTTTCATTTCTTTTTTCAGAACCTTCAACTTCTTCTTCTCTGCGAAAACTCCATTAAAGCTTCTTCTGAGTACTGCGTTTCTTTCTCCTTCTTCACCTTACGAAGCAACACAGACACTACGAAGTACTTCTATTTCTTCACTAGCTTTCTGTTTCTAACAAGGGCATCTTCTTCCACCATAAAATCTCATACTGTAACCCTTGGGAAGAAAACCCTTGTTTCTGAACCTGCTCTCACTTTGGAGGAAACACAAATTTACCGGTCTCAGGTACTTATCCCCTTCTCTAAACCTTCAAAGCATGCATTTTTAGGCCCCCTTCCTCTCGCTGATGATGATTCCTCTAAGATTAGGGACATTTTCCCTAGCTACCATAGACTCAGCCCTAGGGTTTTCAGCGAAGGTCCACACGTAATGGATTTCATGAGTAACCCGAATAGGGTTTTTCGATCTTCGCCACCAACTGAGAAAAACACGCCCTACATCGACTGGCTCAACAAAATTGAGTCGAAGAAAGAAGATATTTGGAAGAGTCAAGGAATTTTCGACCTGATCCAAATCTCAAGGTATGGGCCTAAGTATCAAAGCCCAATGCTTCTTTCTGCTCTACATTACCAGGTCGAAGGATGTTTCTGATGAAGAGCATATTGCTTTTCTCACTTTCTGGTTATCCTTCTATGTCTTCTGTTCTTCGTCACTTCAAGTGGCTAAGATGTATATCCCCCTGGCCATTCAATTACATCAACGTCGAAAAATCAACTTGGCCACCCTTATTTTAGGGTCTCTTTTCGACAACTTGAAACAAGGGGCTATTGATTTGAAAGGACTCAAACCAGAAGGGAAATATTTGGTCTCTGGACCAATTTGGCTGTTTCAATTGTGGCTTATTGCCACTTTCAACTCGAAATTGATAATGTACACTCCTGATGAATATCTTGATGTAATTTCTAACAGAGGGGTCGAAGGTGTACGACTTGCTTTGTTGAAACCTAAACAAATAGGAGTATCTGTCGAAGATCTCTTTTCACAAGCTTTCAACATGTTTCTGAATTATACAGAATTTTCTCCTTCCATGGCCCCTTTTGCTGGAAGAAATTATGGACCACATTGGTTCACTAGGGAATTCCCTGCTAACAACTCTAATGAGGAGCAAGAAACTAATCAAATTTGGAAAGCATTTTTAACTCCTCAACTGTTATCGTCCCGAATTTCTCCTGGGAAGTCATCAAACCAATTTGGTTTATTCTCATATCATCCAAGTTTATATGCACGGAAATTTGGGTTGTGTCAACTTCGACCCAGCCCCTTTTTCCGGTCTAAAAAGGAACTGTTAGTTCCTGAGAATGAGGAGGAATGGATAAATCGTCTCAATGATTTTCCTGCTGATTCTTTTCGTCTCACCCCGATCCCCTTTGAGCCAACTTTCTCTTGTACCCACAAATTTTCTCAGTGGTGGACAGAGTATTTCACCAGGAAGTTCGCTGGTGTCGAAGAGGCTACTCTGTTAGTCAAACTAATATCTGCTTTTCCTTCTTCGCAGAAAAAGAAGACCAAGTCGAAAGGTATGCATATTCAAGAGATTCAGGCATTCCAAATTTTTTTTGAAACTGTGTATGATCCGAACAAACTTAGTCGAACTGTTTCTCAAGCTGCAAAAGTTTTAAAAGATAAGTATATCGAAAGAATTCCAACAATGGTTTTTCCCCCTTTTGTGACTGATAAGTATTTTTTTGCTGTAACACAAAACAAACTCAAATTTCCGCCTTTGCCAACTTGTGATTTGGCTTTGGCATTTCGACCACCACTCCCACCATGGTTTATCTGCCGTTCGATTGGGGCACTTTATAATTTTCTTTCGAATAAAACAGCTAAGAAAATAGTTCCGACTAAGTATACTTTATACACATTTGAAGGTCATCTTCATTTGGATATTCGACATGTTCAAGTCACATCCATTATCAGAGAAGGTGATATATCAAACTCTTAGAAGAATTTATTTTCTCTTGTGCATATTTTGTTTTAATATTTGTTTGTCGAATATTTGTAGCTGTTCCTATCACATCGTCTTCGACAGATGGTGCGACAACCAAGAAGAAGAGAAAAGATGTCGAAGCTTCATCGACAAGAAAACAACCTCTCCAAGAAGAAAAACAAAAAGTGAGTATCTCTTTATTTACTCTTTGTATCATCATGTCCTTTAACTGATCAGCTCTCTATTTTGCAGAGTCAAAAAAGAACAAGCAGCTCCCTAACCTCTAATCCAAAGAAGGCTAAACTACTAGTTACTAGTGATTCAGAGGTCGAAACTCTCGAATTCTTGCCTATTTATGATTATTTTCTTTTTCTGCTTATGCTTACATGAGCGTTGCACTTTCAGCCCGAGGAGGAACCACTAAACAGGCCTAAACCTATTAAGGTTCAAGCTCCTGAAGTAGAGAGAGAGAAAAACAAAAAACTCTCAAGATGTCTCTAAAACTGTTTCTCAGCAAGCTTCTGTCGAAAGACAGCAAAAAGAAGAAAAAGCTCCAAAAAGGCTTATCAAGAAAATCAAGAGTGCACACTCTTTAGTTGAGAACATCAGAGCTAAGGTGATTGATTGAAGCTTATATCTTTTTCGAAAATCCGAAAATTTTATTTATGTGATAATACTCACTTTGTTTCATTTTTTAGGGAACTGAAGCTGTTAATCCTGAAGTCCCAACAAAACAGGCTACGCCTTCCTCCACTCAATCCCTTTCAAAAATAAATGTTTCTGGAGAAGGTGTTGAAGAAAAAGATTTGAACCAATACACACCTGTTGTCGAAGATCCACTGCTGGTTAAAACAAATCCTCTTGCTGAAACTATAAAGGAAATTTCTGATCATGGCTTAGAGCATGCTGCTATGGACGTTGATGAAAACCCTAATGCTGGCCAAAGTGGAGCTGAGATCAGCATATCTTCTTCTCCAAACATGGAAGAACAAGAGTACAATGAGGAGGAAAGTGAAGACGACGGTAGCAATGAAGGGAAAAGTGAATCCCTTGAGGCAGCCAATCCTCCACGTTTTGTGCCTTCGACACGTGACACCACTCTGAGCCCTCAAGAGCAAGAACTTTTGGATTTAAAACGTAAAGACCCTCTTGAGGCTTTCAAGAGAATGGTGAGTGGTTTATCCTCAACAGAAAGTAAGCCAAGTGATTCGACTGCCTCTGTTGGCAATTCCTCTGGAGGTCCTAAAGAAAACCTGATTCGAGAACTTCAAGCATCCCTCTTTGAGAAATATCTGTTCAAAGCTATCGAAGCAGATCATATGCTCTATTACAAACTCAAATCTTTGCTCAACAAACTTAATAACTCTGGCTCCAGTGACTCTCTTTTATGCTTCATTGTCGAATTTGAGCCTTTATTGGAGCAAATTTCCAGAGATATACAGAAAAAGAAGAGCACTGTTGTGAACAAGGAGCGTGAGCTTGAGCTTTTGAGAGAGGAAAGTGCCGCTGTCGAAGCCTCAGAAAGCAAGATTTCGACCCTGGAAATTCAAGCAGCAACTAATTCCAAGGAAATAGCTGACTGTGATGCGAACATTTCGACATACCAGGCTCAAACCAAGGAGTTGCAGTCGAAGATTGAAGCGGAAGAAAAGAAGAAAATTTCTGCTCAACAGAGGTCTTCAATTCCTGTAGAGGATGCACTTCGATCTGAGGCAACCTTGGCTATCGAACACTTGGAGAGGGTTCAGAAACATGATGAAGCGGTCAAGAGGCTAACTGAGGAAAAATCCCTCTTAAATACTAGATTGAGGCATGCCAGAGCAGCCTTTGAGAGGCTTAAAGTTTCTTTTGTAATTTAATTTTCCATTTGTATTCTGACAGCATTTGCTCAATCTGTATTTTGACAATATTCTTTGGCATGAGTGCCATGTTTATATTCTCTTGTTCTCTTAATTTTGTGTTATTTTAATTTCTTGCAACACTGGCTTATATCTTTTTAAATACTTTCCATTTATACGCAAAATTCGATTATCAGCGCTTAACTCTTCGACTTCATAAGCACTGTTTGAGAAAACTCGTAAAATTTTAAATGGCCCTTCCCAATTTGGCGATCATTTACCTAAGGCTCTATCTTTTTTGTCTATAGGTAGGATAACTTTCCACACAAAGTCCCCAATGACAAAAGTTTTTGATCTAACCTTTTTGTTATAGGCTTTAGCTATTCTTTCTTTCTGCCTTGTAAGGATATCTAATGCAAATAACCTTTCTTCGTCCAAATCAACCAATTCGTCTAAAATCATGTCCCAATAATGATCTGATGGGATCTCAAATTGCCTTTGAATTCTGGTTGACTGTAGATATATTTCGACAGGTAATACTGCATCATGCCCAAATGTAAGTTTAAATGGAGTAGTGTTAATTGATTCTCTAGGAGAATTTCGACAAGCCCATAATGCTTGATCAAGAGTTTTGTGCCAATTTTTAGGCTTTTGCCCAATATGTTTTTTAATCAAGTTAATGATAATTTTATTGGATGCTTCGACTTGACCATTTGCTTGAGCATAATATGGTGTCGAACTTAATAACTTAAATCCATTTTCAGAGGCAAAATTCACTACTTTTCGACCAGTAAAAACTGAGCCTTGATCTGTGGTAATGGTTTCTGGTATCCCAAACCTATATAAAATATGGTTTTGAATAAAGTCCATTACTGCCTCTTGGTCTACCTTAGCTAAGGGAATAGCTTCGACCCATTTAGTGAAGTAATCAATACCCACTAATATATAACGGTGGCCTCTCGACGACGTTGGTTTAATTTCACCAATTATGTCTAATGCCCAACCTCTAAACGGCCAAGGCTTTACTATTGAATGTAATTCGCTTGCAGGTACGTGTTGTATTCCTGCGTGTTTTTGACACTCTTGGCATCCTTTAGCAAAATCTATGCAATCTTTTAGCATAGTTGGCCAATATACTCCTTGTCGAAATAAGAGCCATTTCATTTTGTGGCCTACTTGGTGAGACCCACAAGCTCCACCATGAGTATTGGATGTTGCTAAGTACGCCTCATTTTCACTAAGGCATTTGAGCAAAACCCCTTCAGGAGTTTTCTTGAACAACTCGTTTCCAATAATTACGTAGCTTAATGCCCTATACTTGGTTTTTCGATTTGTTGTTCCTGTTGGGTTTTCCAAATATTCGACAATTGGTTTTCGCCAATCATCATTCGACATATTGTCAATGGCAAAAATTTCGCCATTTTCACTTGGAGGAAATAGTAATTCTGACTTGTCTGCCCCCCCAAGTTTTGGCATTGACAATTCATCTTCAGAACAATCCGTCGAAATTAATTTCTCCTTGATTTCTATTAATTCACCAAGTTTTGTTGGAGAAATTCTATAACCTGAAGCAATTTGTGCTAAGTCATTTGCTTCGTGATTTTCAATTCGAGGTATATGCTCAATGTTCACATAATCGAAGCGTTTCAACAAAGCATTGGCAGTGACGAAGTATATGATTAAATTTTCTTTAATGCATTTGTACTCCTTAGTTAATTGCTTCACCACTAATTCAGAGTCACCTCTAATTTCGACGAACTTTGCCCCCAGCTCTAGCAAAACTTCTAAACCTGTTATTAAGGCTTCATACTGAGCCTCATTATTAGAGCAAAGTTCTTTAATTTTAAATCGATATTTCGTTGGTATTTTTGTTGGCGAAATAATTAATATTCCAATTCCAGAACCATTTGTATGGCTTGACCCATCGAAATATAGTGTCCAAGGTCGAATATTCATATGATTAATTGTTACTTCGACCAATGAATGGTCAACAATAAAGTCTGCAACAATTTGCCCTTTGATAGCTTTCAAAGGTTGATACGTTAATGAATATTCAGAAAGAGCTAAAGCCCATTTACCAATTCGACTGTGCAATATAGATTTCGACAGCATATGTTTAATAATATCAAAATGTGAATAAACACATACATCAACTGGCTTTATATATTGCTTTAATTTAGTACAAGAGAAATACAAACAAAGGCACAATTTCTCCGTTGGATGATATCTAGTTTCAGCATCATTTAGAACTCTACTAAGGTAATATATGGCTCTTTCGACACCATTATCATCCTATTGTGCCAACATACTACCTATTGTTAGCTCTGATGCTGCTATATACAATTTCATCACCTTATTTCTGATAGGTGGTAACAAAATAGGTGGTTTAACTAGATAAGCTTTAATCCCGTCGAAGGCCTTTTGGTGTTCTGGATCCCATTTGAACACGTCTTCTTTCTTCAGTCGAAGCAATGGCGAGAAAACTTGAGTTTTGCCACTTAGGTTTGAGATGAACCTTCTTAGGAAATTGATCTTTCCTAATAATGACTGGAGCTCTTTTTTGGTCGAAGGAGCCTTCGTTTCCATAATTGCTTTCGTCTTGTTTTGATTTATTTCAATGCCTTTTTTGTGGACCACAAATCCCAAGAAGTCACCTGCACGTACACAGAAGGCACATTTTATTGGATTCATTTTCAATCCATATTTTCTCATCCTTTCGAATGACTGTCGAAGATGGTCTATATGACCATTTTCTGTCGAAGATTTAACAACAATATCATCTATGTATACTTGCATAAAATTTTCAATAAAATCATGAAACATAGAATTCATTGCTCTTTGGTATGTTGCACCAGCATTTTTTAACCCAAAAGGCATTACTACCCATTCATAAACACCTAAAGCTCCTGGGCATCGAAATGTTGTTTTCGACACATCTTCTTCGGCAATAAAAATTTGATTGTACCCTGAGTATCCATCTAACATACTGAGGTATTCAAATCCTGCTGCCGAATCAATTAGCATTTCTGCCACAGACATAGGGTATTGATCTTTGGGTGTAGCATTATTTAGATCTCTAAAATCTATACAGACTCTTAATGTTCCGTTTTTCTTAATAACAGGAACAATGTTAGCTAACCAATCAACATACCTGGCAGTTCTGATGAAGTTGCTTTTGAGTAGTCTTTCGATTTCCTCTTTTATCTTCGACAGAATCTGCGGTGCAAATCTTCTTGGTGTTTGCTTCACTGGTTTTCTATCTGGTCGAATGGGCAGCTTCAATTCCACCACTTCTCGACGCAGTCCAGGCATTTCATTATAGTCCCAGGCGAAGCAATCCTTGTATTCTTTTAAAAGTTCAATGGTCTGATCTCTCAATCCTTTGTCAATTTTGGCATTGATGAATGTTGGCCTTTTTGTGAAGCCATCTCCCAAATCAACTTCCTCTAAAGGGTCTTGAGCCTGAATCCTCTTGGTCGAACCCATTGGGTCTTTTTCAAAACCTAAAGGCTCATCATCATAGACGCAGTCAAGCCTTTGGCCTTCGACCATATTATCTTCCAGGTTAACTTCATTGTTAACTTCAGTGGTTTGATTAACCATCATTGGTTCTTTTGTGGTTTGTTTAACCATCATTTGTTCCATTTCGGCTTCTAACGCCGCATTTTGTTTATTTTCGGCCACATAGGCCGTAATTCTATCCCATATGTTGGGTGTAGACATCATCAACATCTATGGACCGTCCCATCCTGTAGGCTTACAGAAGCCTCTTGGACGAGTTGATTCTTCAATCACTTCCCTCTCCCAAATAAAGCCGTGAGTAGGGTGTAGATCAAGTGAAGCATATATATTGTCCTGAGGGACATATGCTGTGTCAGAGGGAGTACATGGCGCTATGTTCGCCAACTGTTTGTCAAAAGTATGTTTGGTGTAACGCCCCAAAAATAATTGATTAATTTATTTAATTAATTTAATAGGGTTCATGTGGTAGAAATAATAATATGGTGTTTTAATTAATTGGGGAATAAGTGTAGAAAATAATAATTAGGTGTTTCATGTTAATTAGGAGGTGGCGCCCAATAATTAAGTGAGTGGTTAATGGAGGCCCGTGATCCAAGTGATCCATGGGTTAGGCACATTTGATGAGGGTTAGGGTTTTGGCTTGCTCATTAGCGCAAAACCCTAAGAAAAAGAAAGAAAGAATTAGCGAATAGAGAGGAGAGAAGGAGAGGAGGGTTCGGCCATATCAAGAGAGGAAAGAAGAGGGAGTTTTGCGAATTCAAGGAGGAGGGGAAGGCGCCATAGTTGCTGAATTTTGTTGGTGTCTTGATCAAGAAGTTTTGGGTGTTCATCTAATTTAAGGTAAGAGTGGGATTCTTCTCTATAATTGGGTGAATAATGGGGCATATGTAGGAATTGGCACTATGTTTCCACTTAGGTGATTTTCATGATAATGAGTATGGTGATCTCGAATTTTTACATGTATTCCATGGTGATTTTGATATGTGATTAGAAATTCCCATGTTGATTTCGTATGAATGATGTTTTGATTTTGCTAAGATGAATTGCATGCCATGTGTTTGAGTATGTGATCTATTGATGTTTGTTTGGTGAAAAGTGATGACCATAATGATAATTAAAACATATATTGATGATTGAATGTTTGGTGGATTGAATTTGGTGTTTGGATTAGCAAAATTATGATTTTGGGGGTCCCTAGGCGCCTTGGGCGCCATAATTCATGTTGCTGTTTTTCTGTGTCTAAGTCATGGGCGCCAGGCGCCCAGCCACTGTCTCTGCGCCAGTTTTTTGTGTGTGCAGAATTGGGCGCCCGGTGCATGGGCGCCATGCTCCTAGGAGATGTAGAGCTCCAATATTTCTGAAATTTGTTCCCCTTGATTCTCTTGGTATGCCTAGCTTGTCCATGTGTTTAGTTTTGCATTTCAGGTGGTCTGGAAGTGGGCGCCTAGGCGCCCTTGTGCTGTTTGGTTGTGTTGCAGGAAACGGATCCCTGCTCATGGGCGCCATGTGCGCGCCTTGGTTCTGTGTCCGACGAGGCGCCCTTCGACCGTGCGCCGTGCCCTGAGTTAATGAGATGATCCAACGTGGCTCCACTTGTTTCCAGTGTGTGTAGCCTGAAAAGTGTTGGCGCCCTGCTCCTGGGCGCCAGTTTCTGGTTGTGCCAGTTCTGTCTCTATGTTGCTGTGTGTTGGGCGCCCGGATCCCCTGTGGGCGCCAGATTCTGATTTTTGTTGCGTTTTTCCCAATTTTGTTTTGATCGTATCTTTTGACTCGGGTGTCCGTTTTGAACGTTTCAAAAAGCGTCGTGAAGCTTATTCAGGTGCCCACCTGGATATTCTAATTTATGGGCAGTATGAACTATTTTTCTGACATTGGTCTCAGGCGTCGTTTTTGGTGTCATTTAGGCGTTTCGGTGTCTCAAGAGTTTTTAGAAAATTGTTATTTTGGAAATGGTCGTTGTCCTCAATATTTTGGAAAATGTCAGTTGTCCCGGTGTTGGAAAATCTTCGGTGTCTTGGTGAATTTTCGGTGTGACTGGTGAAAAGTCCGCCACTTGGTGAAAAATATGACATGGTGAAAATGTCTATTTTATTTGGGGATATCTTATTGGTGATGGGTCGTTGGCCCCTTTGGTGATTTTTTGGTGTGTCATTATTATGACTATCTTTGGTGTTTGTCTGTGGTGCATTCATGGTGTCGCATAACTCATATGCATTTATTTGGTGGAGACTTCGGTCTTATTGGTGAGCAGAAGACTTCGGTCTTATTGGTGATGTGCCCTCAAGGCAAATTATTGGTGATGATGGATCCACATGCATCATGCCCATTGGTGGGGCTGCATTCATGCATCTCATGACATTTGACTGTTTTACCCTTGATGTGGATATTGACTGTTTTACCTTTGATGTGGATATTGACTGTTTTACCCTTGATGTTGATATTGACTGTTTTATCCTTGCTGTGGATATTGACTGTTTTACCCTTGGTGTTGTAGTTGTAACTGGATGAGTGTAACGGAGTGGTAGATATAGCTGTTAAATTCTAACCTATTCCTTATTATTTACGCTATTATATTGAAGATATCTCACTCTCTTCTGTTTGAATGTTACTCCTACGTTGGGTAACGTGCAGGTGATTCCGAGTGAAGGCCTAGGTACCTTCACTAGTGTCGAGTCGGTGTCTGCTTTCTGATACGTAACACTCAGGGGGCACTAGTTGATTAGTCTTCATTATTTTTATGTTGCTAAGACTTTACCCCGGTTGTTTTGGTTAACTGATGTCGAACCTTTCTTTATGTTTTTCCGCTGCATGGTGAATTATTTCTATATATTCGATTTGATGTTTTATTTTACGAGGCATGTGTGACAACCCCTTTTTGGGATGTGTTAAAGAAATTTTTAAACTCTGATTTACTATTTACCGTTATATTTACCGGGTAGAAAGGGGGTGTTACAGAGGGAGATGAGGAGGAAACAATTGCTGTTATGAAAGAAATGGAGAAAGATACTGATGAAGAGTCATCTGGTGAGGAAACAGAAAGTACAGAGGAAGAGGAAATAGAGGAAATACATTATGACCCAAGCCCTAGCCCAAGAAACCAAAATCCCCTCCCAGCAAAGTCAATCCACCATCAATCCCCACCCCCATTCCTGAACCACCACAAAAATCACCACCAAAACCAACACAAAAATCACCACCAAAACAAACACAAAAACCACCCACAAAAGCTAGCCCACAAAAGGAAGCTGACCAGCAACAACCCAAACAACAAGAAAAAGAACCTGACACTCAAAATCCCAAGAAAACTTTTCAACAGCAGCACAAGGCCAGAAGAAGCACTGGTATCAAGTTGGCACAATACCCAGAAGAAGGTGTTGTGCCAGTAGACGCTGCAGCGACTAATGCTGCAGCCTCTAAAGCCCCAAGTCCAGTGGTGGCCACTGATGAAGGTGAAGATACTGAGAAGACTATGGAAGACGTGGCTGCTGAAGAGTTGGTACAAATGAAGCAGCAAAAGTAAGGAGGAGAGCAGAAAGAGAAGGGAGAAGAAGCATCAAGCGCTACAGCGTCAACCGCTGTAGCGGCAGAAAAGGCAAACCTCCCTTCCCCAAAGAAGATAAAGGCAGCCAAAGCAGCCCCAGCCCCTTCAAGAGCCAGTAAGAGGCTCAAGAAGGCCTAAAAAGGCAAGATTTGTTGGCTGTCCAAGCCTGATGTGGTCTTTCCTATTTTGTTTTGTTTAAGACCTCTCCCTTTTATCATACATCAAACAGTGAGGACACTGCTAAATTTTAAAACCTGGGGGAGGACCTTATGGTCATCAAATGATGTTTTGTTAAGTACAATTGTGTGTTGTTAATTATAATTAATTAAAGTTATGCCATGTTTTGTGTGTTTAATTAGAAAATATGAGTAGCTGCATGTTTGAAATTTTTTAGTAAACAAAAAACTGAAATTATGTAGCTAAATCAAATGATAATTAAGAAATTTTTGAGTAGGTCAGCCTTGTGTAAACAATAAAATAGTTGTATTGCTGCTTTTTACACAATCTCAAAGCTTAGTGAAGAACCTAGTTAGCTAAGGATAAATCTAAGGCTAAAGTTAGTCTTGGGTAACGAAGGAATAGTCAAGTTTTCATTAAAAATTGAGAGTTGTTTTTGAAGCTAAGTTTGGGGGTGCATCGGTTATGTTAATGCTAGGAACAAAGATGATAGTTTGGTCAATACAAAATAAAACAAAAGTATGCAAAATATCTGAAATAAATTACTGAGCTGTTCCAAAAATGCATGAAAAGAAAAAGAAAATAAATGCAAATAATGAGCTCAGTATTAAAGGGCAGCAAATAGTTTTGTTCATTAAATTACCAGCGCTGCAGTGTCTAAACGCTACAGCGTCTGAGAAGTCACTAAATCAAAACCTTTTGCACTGACCAATAATCTGAAAATGCATAATCAAAGCCCTTTGCTGTGCTTTGAAGCCCCCCAATGCTTGTGTGAATTTGTTATTCCACTCACCTTTTTGAAAAAATTCTTTGGCTAAACCAAAAGAAAGCCACTATATCCAAAGCCTTAGAGAAATTCTGAAATTGGCTAGGAATTTAGCTAAGCTTTGAAGACACACACTCACAAATGAGCAGTAATGATTCTATTTGTTGTGATGCACAATGTGTATGAATTTGTTAAGTATGGTCTTAAAATATTGGCTTTACATAAGAACAAGTTTTTGTGAAATTCTGTTTGATTTAAAAGATGCAGCTAGTTATGTTTTGTTGCTTACTTGCCATTTCATTCAAGCGTCATTGCTTGGGGACAAGCAATGGTTTAAGTTTGGGGGTGTGATAACTCATATTTATATGTGTTATTGATGCTCTTAATACATAAATCAAAGAGTGTTCCCAATTAATTTTGGTACTTTAATATGTAATTATGTGATTTAAGGTGCAAATATAAGTTTAGACTTGATTTCCTAAATATTGGGCATAATAGGTGCCTTTGTGAATATATTGATGTTCTGCCTTAGTGCTGCAGCGGTATGCCATCAATGAAACGCTACAGCGTTATGAGGCGGCTGGCCATTGGGATATTTGTGTAACCACTTGCTGAAACGATGAGTCATCACCCTTATCTCTTATCCTCAGCATGACATTGAAGCCCAAGTGGAGTCAACAAGACACTTGGCGTCTCCCAATTGATTCCCACTTGATAGTTGGTAATGATTTTAATCATTACCACTTTTTGTAAAGTAGCTTTATGGATAATTAGGATATTATCTAATGAGGATATTATCTATTAGGGATATATCTAATCAATCATCCTCATAAGTTACACATTCCTACGTAGACAGTTTTAACTTGGAGAAGAGCTAACTTAACAATTTGGTTTTCCTCCATTGTTATTCCAATCTTGAAGCTTTTATTTGTAGTATAGTTTTTAGATTCCTTTAAAGGTTTGTTCACGCCATAGCTTCATCCAACGTATATGACTTGGGATTCTTGGAGTGCATTTTTGCAACCATTCTCCTCTTCTCTACATACGGTAATATAAGCTTGTTTGTTTGTATTGCGATGATGAAGCTTGTCATGAGCTAAATCACTTTGTAGTTGGATTATTCTTAGTGTGTAATGAACCTTGAGTAGCTTTTATGTAATATTATGATGTTTGCGTTTCATTCCTTGTGCCATAATGCTTTCAACTTTGTTTTGGGACTGATCAACTAAAATAAGGGGGCTTTGTGGGTACAGACATGGTTCACAAAGAGAACTCAAGGAATGATATGAATGAAAAACCCTTTAAAGACATTTAAAGGAAGTACTACTTAACCCTAGACATAGGGGAGTAATAGTTCATAAGGTATATGATGTAAGGTCTTAATATACAAGGGTAAAACTTATTTAGAGCCTAGACATAGGAGTCTTGTAACATAGCCCTGACGATAGTGACTGAAAGGCACGACACCATGACGCTACAACGTCTGTTGATTCTGTAGCGCTACAGCGTCTAATATTATAGAACACTACTCTTGGGAATTTATATACAAATGAGCTATCCAACTCACTCTTAAATACTCTCAATTCAATATTGTTTTATCACAAACTATTATGATTACAACTCCACACTTTTATTTGTCACCGTACTTGTTTTACTAAGTTGCCAACCACCTAAACTTCTTAGATTAATTCCAATCCCTGTGGGAACGAACTTTACTTATCATTATATTACTTGTTGCGATTGTGTATACTTGCACATCTACTTTTCGCACAACACAGGGGTACATGAAGTCAGTAATATATCAGCCCTCTCTGCTCAGTTAGCCTCTCTGGCAAACTTGTTCAAAAACTTCACTTCAACCAGTGCATCTGCACCTAGTGCAGCTGCACCAACTGAAAACACTGCAGCAGCCATAGAACAAACCCCCCAGGAGACACAAGTTGTGTGTATTGTGGAGGGGGCCATCTGTATGAAGAATTTCCCAGCAACCCTGTCTCTGTCAATTTTGTAGGATATAATAGGAATAACAACCCCTACTCTAACACCTATAACCCTAACTGGAAGAACCGCCTAAATTTCAGATGGAACAATATTGGTGCATTTGCACCTAGTGCTTCTGCACCAGTCACACCACCAGAATTCCATTCTCAGAACAACCAAAGACAACAACCACCTGCCACTGATAACTCCTTAGAAGTCTTGCTCAAATCTTTCATTAGTGAAACCAGAACAGCTAGGCAAGCACAAGATGCATCTATAAAAAATTTAGAGAATCAGGTGGGACAGTTAGCAACAGCTGTGTATCAAAGACCAACAGGTACATTACCATCAAATACAGAAGCTACCACATCCCACAGGCCAGGAAAGGAGCAGGTAAAGGCCATTGCTCTAAGAAGTGGAAAAGATCTTGCAGATCCAGGTGAGAATCAAGGTGAAGGTAAGGGAGAAAAAAATAAAAATGAAAAAAATACTCAAGATGCAGGAGCACCAGATGCATCTGCATCTCATGAAGTTCCAATTCCAAGGTTAGTTCCTGAATACCCCCCTCCTCCTTATCCTCAAAGATTAAAAAAAGCACATGAGGAGAAGTAATTCAGTAAGTTTCTTGAAATTCTAAAACAGATACACATCAATGTTCCCTTAGTTGAAGCACTTCATCAAATGCGTAATTATGCTAAATTTATGAAAGATGTGCTTTCAAAAAGAAGAAGATTAGGGGATTTTGAAACAGTTGCTATGCCTAAGGAATGCAGTCTAATTTTACAAAGCAAAATTCCAAGAAAACTAAAGGATCCTGGTAGCTTTACAGTCCCATTCTCAATAGGAAAATCTTATACATGTCGTGCATTATGTGATTTAGGTGCAAGTATCAACTTAATGCCTAAATCCATATTTACACAACTAGGGATTGGAAATGCTAGGCCTACCACAGTAACACTTCAACTTGCTGATAGATCAATAGCTTATCCAGAGGGAATCATTGAAGATATTCTGGTTAAGGTTGACAAATTTGTATTTCCTGCAGATTTTGTTATTCTTGATTTTGATGCAGATAAAGAAGTCCCAGTTATTCTTGGGAGACCATTCTTAGCAACTGGGAAAGCACTAATTGATGTGCAAAAAGGAGAACTAACCATGAGAGTAAATGATCAAGAGGTGAAATTCAATGTGATGAATGCTCTGAAGTATCCTACTGAGGAGAGTGAAGAATGTTCAGCAATCACTACTCTTGACCATTTGGTGCAGAAGCAATTCCAGAAGCAGTATGATTATCTCTCCAGTGCACTAGCACCAGATGCTTCTGCACCACCTAAAGAAGAAATCTTGGAAAAAGACATTTTTTCAAGAAAAGCACCAGCACAAAATGTATGGTCTAGAACTTTTGAATCTCTTAATTTAGAAGACCCTAACCTTAAAAAGAATTTACCCTCAACTGAACAACCTCCTAAGTTAGAATTGAAAGAACTGCCCAAACATTTGAAGTATTCTTTCTTAGGGGAAGATGATGCACTTCCTTTGACAGTTGTTGGAGGTGGCAGTTTTTCAATGATCTCATTTGTACTTTAAGAAAGCATACAAAAGCTACAGGCTGGCAAATGGCAGACATAAAAGGAATTAGCCCTTCTATATGCATGCATAGGATAAATTTAGAAGATAATTCTAAAAATTATATAGAAGGGAAAAGAAGGCTAAATCCTCTAATGAAAGAGGTTGTAAAGAAGTACATCATTAAGTGGCTAGATGCTGGAATCATATACCCCATATCTGATAGTGCATGGGTAAGCCCTATACAATGTGTTCCAAAGAAAGGGGGTATGACAGTAATAGCCAATGAAAGAAATGAATTGATACCAACAAGAACTGTTACAGGTTGGAGGATTTGTATGGATTATACAAAACTCAATAAAGCCACAAAGAAAGATCACTTCTCTTTACCATTCATTGACCAAATGTTAGATAGGTTAGCAGGTAATAAATTTTATTGTTTCTTAGATGGTTATTCAGGGTACAATCAAATTGCAATAGAACCTGAAGACCAACAAAAAACTACCTTTACATGCCCCTATGGAACATTTGCATTTAGAAGAATGCCTTTTGGACTCTGCAATGCACCTGCAACATTCCAAAGGTGCATGATGTCCATCTTTTCTGACTACATTGAGCAATCAATGGAAGTATTCATGGATGATTTCTCAGTCTTTGGAAACACATTTCAAACATGTTTATCAAATTTAGAGAAAATTCTCCAAAGATGTGAGGAAACAAACTTAGTGCTTAATTGGGAGAAATTCCATTTCATGGTACAAGAAGGCATTGTGTTAGGTCATAAAGTATCAAAGAAAGGTCTGGAAGTGGATCAAGCCAAAACTGAGGTCATTGAAAAACTACCACCTCCAACAACTGTCAAAGGAATCAGAAGCTTCTTAGGCCATGCAGACTTCTATAGAAGATTTATCAAAAAAATTTCAAGGACATCAAAGCCATTATGCACACTCTTGCAAATTGATGCACCTTTTAACTTTGATGAACCATGTATGGAAGCATTCCAAAAACTTAAAAAAGCATTGGTGACTGCACCAGTGATTGTTACACCAGATTGGAGCAGACCCTTTGAATTAATGTGTGATGCTAGTGACTTTGCTGTAGGAGCTGTCTTAGGGCAAAGGTATGATAAAATCTTTCATTCTATTTATTATGCTAGCAAGACATTAATTGAAGCACAAATGAATTATACTGTAACAGAAAAAGAATTGTTAGCAGTTGTTTTTGCATTTGATAAATTTAGATCTTACTTGGTTTGCACCAAAATTATTGTGTATACTGATCATGCTGCCATCAAGTACTTAATTTCCAAGAAAGATGCAAAACCAAGGTTAATAAGATGGATTCTCCTCCTTCAAGAATTTGATCTTGAAATCAGAGACAAAAAAGGGGTGGAGAATCAGGTTGCTGACCATTTATCTAGACTTGAAGGTGAAAGAACAGGTACACAAAATGGAGAGATAAAGGAAAGTTTTCCTGATGAAAAACTGTTAGCAATAACTGTGACAGCATCCAATGCTTCTGCACTTGGTGCAGAAGCACCTAGTGCAGCTGCACCTTGGTTTGCTGACATTGTTAACTTTCTTGTGAGCAAGGTGGTGCCAGTGGATATGACTTACCAACAAAGAAGGAGATTTTTTCACATAATCAATGATTATCACTGGGATGAGCCATTTCTCTACAAAATGTGTCCAGATCAATTAATGAGGAAATGCATCCCCCAAGAAGAACAGCAAGCAGTGCTTCTGCACTGCCATGCTGCACCATATGGAGGTCACTTTGGATGCAACAGAACAGCAGCTAAGGTACTACAGTCTGGTTATTATTGGCCAACTTTATTTAAAGATGCATATTCAATGGTCAAAACTTGTGACAAATGTCAAAGAGCAGGTAATATCTCTGAAAAATATGAAATGCCTAGAACCAATATATTAGAAATTGAACTTTTTGATGTATGGGGCATGGATTTCATGGGTCCATTTCCACCTTCTTTTGACAAACAATATATCTTGGTAGCTGTTGATTATGTATTCAAATGGGTAGAGGCAGTAGCATTGCCTAATAATGATGTCAAATCTGTTAGCAAATTCATTTTGAAAAACATTTTTTCAAGGTTTGGCACCCCAAGGGCAATTATCAATGATGAAGGATCACATTTTTGCAATAAACTCATTGAAAATCTTCATGCAAAGTATGGGATTAAGCATAAAATTGCTACAGCCTACCACCCACAAACAAGTGGACAAGCTGAGCTATCAAATAGGGAAATTAAAAGAATGTTTGAAAAAATGGTTGGACCATCAAGAAAAGATTGGTCCTTACATTTAGATGAGGCATTATGGGCATACAGAACAGCATTTAAAACACCATTAGTTATGTCCCCCTATAGATTAGTCTATGGCAAAGCATGCCATCTGCTTGTTGAGTTGGAAAACAAATCTTATTGGGCTATGAAAAAGCTAAATTATGATCCCAACAAAGCAGGAGCACAAAGGTTTTTAGAGTTGAATGAATTAGATGAATTTAGGCAATTCTCTTATGAGAATGCAGAAATTTACAAAACAAAAACCAAAACTTGGCAGGACATGAAAATCCAAAGAAGAGAGCATAGAGAAAGAGGAATGGTCTTGCTATACAATTCCAGGTTGAAGTTATTTCCTGGAAAACTGAGATCAAGATGGTCAGGGCCATTCAAGCTAATCAAAATTTACCCCCATGGTGCTGTTAATTTATATGATGCAACCACAAACACCACTTTCAAGGTAAATGGGCAGAGAGTCAAAATGTACTATGGTGAACATGTGGTGAGGGATAAACTCACCACCCATTTTCAAAATCTCTAAGAAAAGGAGATAGTCAGGCTGAAAGACTCTTAAAACAATCGCTTATGGGAGGCAACCCATGTTATTAAATATTTAGTTATGCAATTTTTGTTCAAATTAATGTTTTTCAAGTGTTTTGTAGGAACACGGGTTTTTAGTGCTTCTGCACTAAGGTGCATCTACACCTAGCAGTTCCTCAGTGCTACTGCACCAGAATTTCAAATTCAAAAATACACTTGGGTGAAAAAAATTTCAAAAACTGCCAGCACAACAAAATAGCAGTTGTGATCTGTGACATAGACTTCATGTGGTGTCACCTAGCCCCCCACTTGTCCTCACGCATGCAATTACACTCACACCCTAACGGCTACTACCAAGCATTAATCACACGCAACTTCCCCAAGGTTACCGTTTTTCTTCACCACTAATCACTCTATCACTCACAGAAACCGCAAATCACCAAATCCCCTTCTGTCAAGAAAATCCCCAATTTCTGAGAATACCAAGTTCCATCTTCTTGCGAAAATTCCAAAGTTCCTTGCCAACAATCAACAATGGTCCGCAAACAAAGCGCAAACAAGACCTCAGGCAAGAGCAAGGCCAGCACAGTAACCTCATCACAACAACATCCAAAGAAGCAACCCAGTGCTACTGCACCTGTTTCAAGCACTGTGGACCCTAAATTTGCACATTTCTGGGAAAGAAAATTTCTCCCTGAACGAGGCTACAGTCTGATGAAGGCTCGCCCTAATTTCATGGCAACAGTCTCAAGTCTCAACTGGGATCTGTTCATACAACACAGAGCCTTCTATCTGGAACAGGTGGTCAGAGAGTTCTACTCTGGGATTCAAGGCAACAAAAAAGGTAACATGCATGATCATTCTGTGATAAGAGGTAGAAAACTTTATTTTAGTGCTGATAGAATCAATTCTCACTATAACTTAGTCTATTCTGGGTCTGATTTCAAATAAAAAGTAGAAAACTATGGAAAGAAAGAGATGGAAAGAGTCAAGTCTAGGATTGCTGTGAAAAACTCCAAATGGGATAGGATTTCCAATACTGAATTCAAACTAAAAAATAGATATTTAGTCCCTGAGTTAGGCAATTGGTATCTGTTTATTGATTGTTCCATTTTCCCTACTTCCCACACATACACACTGTCAAAAGATAGATTGATCCTATTGGATGCAATCTTAGCAAACAAAAATGTGGATATAGGGAAGATTATCAATAAACAAATTCTAGATTGTGCAGCAAGGAAGGAAGGATTTCTATTTTTTTTCATGCTTGATCACTGAGCTCTGTATGAAGCAAGGGGTAGATATTAGTCCAGAAGAACATAAATAGAGAAAATATCCTCCAGGCCTACTATCTGCTGAAATGAAAGAAAGAACAAAAATTAAAACTGTAGAAACTAACCTGGTGCAGGAGCACTTAGTGCAGAAGCACCAGGCAGTTTGGAAGTTTCAGCAGGAACAGCATGAGTGGCTACAACTCAGGTTGATGGAGATATCTCAGGTACCAACTCAGATAGAAACCCCAGTGTTTCCAACATGGGTCTTTCAGAATCCAGAAGAGAAAGAAGAAGAAAAGGAAGAAGAGAGGGAAGAGAGTGAAGAGAAAAAGAAAAAAGTAATGAAGAGAAAGAGGGAGACTAATAGGAAGCAGAAAGGGAAGAAGAAAAAGAATGAAGAAGAAGAGGAAGAACTGCTAAGTGAGGAGCTAGCTGAGACTGATGAGGATGAAACATTAACAAGAATGGCGAAGGAAATGGAGAAAAATGAAGATGAGGAGGAGGAGGATACCACTGAGAGTGAAGACAAAAGTGGGGAGGAAGAGGAACAGAATATGAGCATGGAGGAAATTGTAAGAAAAAAATATGAGGCTGGAGCCCAAACAGAACCACTCCTAACCCAAGTTACTCCACCAACCCACCCACAACCAGAAAACATATCAACATCACCATCCACTGGAAAAACACCTACTCCACCAAATTCTAAATCACCATAGAAGAAGAAGCCAGCTCTGAAGAAGAAAATGCCAACCCAGATACACCAGCAACAGATGCAACTGCACCTAGTGCAGATGCATCTCTAGGTGTTTCAGTTGTGACAGTCATACCCAAGAACAAAGAAGATACTGTCAAACTGGTGCTGGAAGAGTTGGCACAGAAGAAAAGAGAAGAGCTGGGCAACACCCAGAAATTCTTCAAGAAAGCTGTTGAAACCAGTGTGAAGGAAAGTCAAGGACTAGAAGGTGCAGAACATAGCAAGGCACAAGGAGAAGAAGCAGAAAAGGAGGACCCACAAAAGGAGAAAGACCAACCAAAAGAAGCTGAGGCTACATTTGAGCAACCACCAGAACAGCAAACAGAAGACAGAACTACTGCTGAACAAATCAGTGCAGAATCACCTGGTGCATCTGCACCTACAGAACCAGCAACAGAGGAGGTTGGTGCAGCTGCACCTAGTGCAGATGCACCAAAGACTGAAGAGGCAAAGAAGAAAAAACAGAAGGTCAAGCATGTTCCTGTGAGAGCCAGCTCCAGAATCAAAAGTGGTGCCAAGAAAGAGTAAACTCTTTCCTGTTATTTTATAAGTACTTTTATGTTCTATGGTTATCCCACATGTATTAACCCCCCGTCCCCATTTTTGGAACAAAAATTACTTTTTCTAACTCAACTTAGAGCAGTGGGGACACTGCTCAACTTTAAGGTGGGGGGGTGTGTGTGGGAGAAAAACACTTTTAATTACTATATGCATGTGCTGATATATATGCATTTTGTTGTTTACCATATATGCATAATATAGTATAGTTAAATTTCAAATTTTGTGATGCAATCAACAAAATTTCTTTGGAAAATTTTCAGAAAATTGTTTTACAAAAACATCAGTTACACAAACTTTTGTTGAGGTGCATCAAATGGTTTCTAAAATTCAAAAATAAGATTTGAGAATTTTTGAAGCATGATCAGCTTGAAATCTTTTTACAAAACTTAGCTAAATGCATTCTTTGAACTAAGTTTTAATGATGAAAGAAAGAAAAAGAAAAGAAAGCCTTGTTTTCCTCAAAATGACCAATTTTTATTATTACCTTGACACATCAAAACTGAGTTTTGAAAAGAACCTTGCTATATGAAAAACTATCTGATACAAGAAGAATTTTTAGAAAATCAAGGTCAAAAACAATTTTTTACTAAAAATATAGAAGAGCATAAAGAAATAAGTTTGGGGGAATTTCCATGAATACTAAGGCTGAGTATAAGAAGCTTAGAGGAGTCAATGCAAAAGGTTACCAAAATAGACTACAAAAGAGCCAAAATGTTATGAGCTAGCCATATTGACCCAAATCATTAAACTGAACCTATTCTAGTAGTGCATTTGGTTTGAAAGAAAAGAAATGCAAAAGAAAAGAAAAGAAGTAAGGAAAAACAAAAAAACCAAAGAAAAAAGTATGCATAAGGAGGTCAGTGAGGAGGGCAATACATGCTACAAGCCTTGAAAAATAGTGTCAAGTGCAGCTGCACTCAAGTGCTTCTACACCGTTACAAAAAGTCAGTGCTTCTGCACTTCACAAACATATTCGGTGCATCTGCACTAAAAGTGCTTCTGCACCAACAAAAAGAACCACCAAAAATAAAGCATAGTGCATAGACTCAAAACCGTTTTGAAAATGTTCAAACAAAGTCCTTAATTGTACTTAAAGCCCCCCAAGTCTTGAAGACGTTGTTAGTCTAGTCTATATCTTGAAACATATTTGTTTTGACCAAACGTGATCTAAAATTTTTCAAAAGTTAAAGAGAAACTTTTCACTTAGTTTTGGAACTAATTGGATCTCAGTGGGGCACACACTCACACCAATGATTTTTAATAAACTTTGGATGTTTAAGGAATTCAAAGGCACAAGGATAAAATGTTCTGAAAAATGAAGTTCATCAAATGCAAAATCATTCTTTGAAAAGATATAAGCTGATCTGTTCTTCTTTAAATTGAAAATCCTACTTGTATTTTCTTTTTGTCATTACTTGAGGACAAGCAATGGTTTAAGTTTGGGGGTGTGATAACTCTAATTTATATAGAGTTATTTATACATCTAAACGTAACAAATTGCTTGAAACCCAAGTATAAAGTATGTTAAATATAGTGGTATTAGTAAAATAACAACATTCTAGGAATTCTGTGATGAATAAAGAATTTTGTATATATATATTGGTATGTTTGATGTGTTTGTTAAGTTTACCTACAGATGATGCTTCTGCACCACAATGCTTCGGCACCATGATGCTTCTGCACCATGATGCTTCTGCACTTAGTGCTTCTGCACCATCCTGCGCTGAAGATTTATAACCCCACAATGGAAGCACCTCAATTCATACCTCTGCTCCAAAACTTCTATGACATCATGCTTTGTCACAATTCACATGGAGCACATGCCCACATGCATAAGGAGGCGCCCACCATAAACATCATCATGAAAGGCTACTCACCTAAAGACATATGGCCTTACACAATTGGACCTCTCCTTATAGAAATGTGCTGAACTCAATCTCCTTATCCAAAGATCAGATAAGCAACCATGGTTAAGCCTCCTTAGGTTAACTTGGTTTTCAAGCAAACCCTCAAGCAAAGGAAATCTCCAAGGCTATAAAAAGGGCTCCCACTTCTCACTTGAAGAGCATCGCATATCTCACTTGATAATATGTAGATCATACACTTTACTTATATTTTAGTAGTTTCATTTATTATAGTTTTTATAGTAGATAGTTGGCAAGAAGGTGAGGAAGGAATCGACAACTTCTTCCTTCACTTCTTCATCAACTTAGTTAGGTGCAACTGCACCAGGAAGTCAGTGCTTCTGCACTGCAGGGCAATTTTATGCAAGAGTGCTTCAATCAGTGTAATCTCTACCTTATTGATATCTCTTGTATTTTCATCTATATTAATATGTTTCATTTCATCCATCTTTGCCTTGCAATGCATATTATGAGCTAAACCGTTTTGGTTGAGATGTTCTAACTTTATAATGAACTTTTGAGTAAGTTATTGTGCTTTTTAGTGTTGCAAGCATTTTGGGTCTTGTGTTATACTACATCCATCTTATTTTAAGGTTGATCACTTAGAATAAGTAGAGTTATATTCACAGACATGGTTTATAATTAGAAATCAAGACTAATAAGGGTGAGTGTTTTAATGAAGGCTTTGTTAACTTGTGTAATAAAGAAAACTTTATTAAAACCATGTTAAGTCCTAGACATAGGATAACATAGTCCTTAGGGTGAAACAGTGGGTACTTCAAAGGCAGAAGTGAACTTATTTAGCAAGCCCAGACATGGGAAGCTTAACGAAACTCTGAAGAAAGTAGCTGAAAAGCACACACTCATGCAACTGCACTCAATGCAACTGCACCTTGGTGCTTCTGCATCACTAAAAGCATAGAAACTCTCAAAAGAACATTATTTAGTGAAAACATCTCTACCATCTTTCTCAACTGATTTCCTTCATATTCTTTTACATATTTGCATTCTATTTTCACTTAACTTAAAAACCCCAAAATTTGTGAGTAGAATAGTGGTACTAATTTATATGCTTTCTAAACATACATAAATTTAATCCAATCCCTGTGGGTTCGACCTTTCTTATCACTGTATTACTTGTTTGTGACTGTGTATACTTGCACATCTTTTCACACACCAACAGGCTACGCATCGGACGGGCGAGGGTAAACAATGATACGCTCCTTGGTGACGGAGTCGATCTTGACGATCTCGTCTCCCTCCACATCATGATCCACGTGCAGTATCTTTTTATCAAGAGGTAATGAAGGGTGAACCACGGTGACTTGAGCAAGAGCTTTTTCAAAGCCTTCCCCCGGCCATCCCGAGAGCCATCTCTGCTATATCGGCAGTTTCAAGCTCCGCTTTTTGAGTCTTCTCCTCAGCTTGTCTTATAGCTTCTCTTCAAGCTCAGCAACCCGACCTGGATCCGAGCTCTCTTCCCTGGCCTCAAGCTAGGAAATTCGACTCCTCAGGGAGGTAACCAACTCAGTAGCCTGTTTCTCTTTGCTCCAGGTCGGCAATCTGGAGTTCGAGCTCTTTGGTTTTGTTGCAAGCAGAGTCCCTCTCTTTCTCAAGTTCGCCTCTCTCCTTTTGGAGATCGGAGAGGTCTTTCTGAGCTTTTGTCAGAATGGAAGAAAGCGACTTGTACTTCTTCCGTTCTTCTTCCCTCAGTGCTCGTTCCCCATCCCTCTCTTTCTGAGCCCCTGCAATAAAAAAAGTAAAATAATGCTAAGCTAAGAGCATAACCAACCAAGGCAAAAGAATGAGACTTCAATTTCCCATGTTACCTCTAACTCGGGCCTCAGCCTCTTCCTTCTGCACCTTCGAGACATCAGCTAGATGCCTGAAAAGCTTCGCCGCTGCTTCCACCGGGTCGAGTCGGTACTCCTCGAGGTTCTTTTTTAAGAAATCACCATCTATTGAAATGCTTGAAGATCGGCGTTTCTTTGACCCATCCCTTTCATGGCGACCTTTCTTCGAAGCCTTTGGGGAACCGTCCTGACCAGATCGCACCCGTTTTCCCGGGGCTTGAGAAGGCAAAGCTTGGTGCGCCAAACTTTGCTGACGTCTCTGATGCTAGAGGTCGCCAAGCTGGTCTTCAACACTCGCAACAGTGACAGTGTTAAGAGGAACAACTTGTAATGGCTCGTCCCGCCGAGGGTTTCTCTAGGGGGTCGGTGGGGCATCGAAACTGCCTTGGTGATGACCGGCTCTCCTTTCTGCCGCTGCCCTCAGAATGGCGAACTTATCAGGAGCCATGCTATCTGCAAAACAAACAAATTAAAGAAGGATTAAAGAAAGCGCTCTTAAACAACGCTAAAAGCATATTATCAGTATCCGACCCTACCAAGTGCTTCTATCACTTTTTTCTTGGAACCCGCCTCGACCAACCTCGCGGTGTCAATTCCAAACTTCTTTGGATATCTGTAGGGGATCAGGTCGGCAAAGTTGACTAAGATCGCCAGGGATTCTTGGTCCACTTCGCTTAATCTACTCAAGCTAACAGTGTAAGCATGGGGCGGGTGATTGTAGTGAGAAAAGGGACCACCCAATGGGAAATTTCGTGGACTCTAGAGATCATCCATCATCACTGTCTTTGCCGATGTACCTGATGGCTTCGTCGTTCACAGGTTCGACAAAAAAGAATTTGTCTTTCCAGTTTCCTTTCAGGGAGTCGGTATAGGGCATGAAGACCTTGACGTTTCTACTAGCTCGGAAGCTCACATGTTCCCACCGATCTTTAGTCCCATCCTGATGCCTCCTGTTTATCTCGAAGAGATAGAATAACAGATCGGCAGAGATCGGTCTTTCCAAATGAATGCACATCAACTCGAAAGCCCGCATGAAGGCCCACGCGTTGGGATGAATATGTGAGGGGGCGAGGTTCAAGCTTGCCAATACCTCCTGCTGAAGGGCGGTGAATGGGGGGCTGATCTTCATGTTGAAGATCGTCACCTCGTACATGACGAACTTGAGAACTTGTTCCCAAAAAGCAACGTGTTGGTCTGCTCCCATACCCTCCACGTTCCATATTTTCCCCCTTCTCCAAGAAATCTGATTGACAACATGGCTCATATCATCTCCGGCTTTATACAAAGACCGGATCTCCCTCAACGTCTCTGATACCCAGGAATACTCTCTGGGGATATTTAAAGGCGGCAACAAGGGGACGTCGACTGGCCCGACTCCGGTGCTGGAGTACTCATCAGAATCATCTTCATTGTTTTCGGGACCCCCATTGTTCCCGCAATCACCTGCATTGTTTCGACTTTCAGCAAAGCCCTCCACATCAACCTCGGCTTCAGTCTCTCTATCCTCGGAGCTCCAACTAGTCCTCCCCCTGCTCTTCTGCGTCCCTATCAACATCAGACGTATCCGACTCAATGACCACCTCCACATCCTCAGACCGGTGCCAACTTTCTTGACCTTCCTCCAGCAATTCATTGCTTGGGACCTCAGGGGAGCGATCCTCCGCTTGGAAGCTGTTGGGAGCAGAAGTGAGACCCTCTTGAACTTCGGGTATTGCCGATCCGGTGCTACCAGCACGAACGCCTTCTGGGTTTCTAGGATCGGAAGCTATTAGTTTGGCTATGTTAGGACGATCTGTATTAACGACCATGTGGGTTTGTTTCGTTCTAGCCAGATCGGACCTGCAGAAATGGGGGCATGCCAAGTCAAGTTTAAGTGCTAAACAGTGGGTCCACAACCAATTCGGAACCCGACCTGACGACCCCCACTCTGTGTAAATGAAAACGGGCTAGGGGAAGGCCCGACTGAAGCATAAGGCAAAACATCAAATCAAATAAAAAAGCACTAACCTCGAAAATCGGAATCTGGGAGAGGCTGAACTTATTTGCGCGCTTTGACGATCTCACAGAATGACGATGTTAAGGTCGGTGCTCAAAAAAATTCGCAAAAAACCAGTAGAAATGAATGAGGGTTGCTCACATATTTATAGTGGACCAAGGGCTACGAATTGGGCCTGGGCCTGGGCCTAGGCGACTGGTGGCTGAAAAAGTGTGCAAGTATACACAGTCACAAACAAGTAGTATAAAAGTTCGAACCCACAGGGATTGGATTAACTCTTGTAGCTTACAAGTGTATAAATTAGTGTGAATTATACTACTCACAAATTGAGATGATTGTGATAAGTAAACAGAATGCAAATAAGTAATAGAATGTAGAGGAAATCAGTTGAGAATGAGAGTTAAGATGTCTTTACCAAATAAGTCACTTTCAAGAATTTTGTGCATTTAAGTGGTGCAGGTGCACTGGATGCAGCTGCATCAGTATGTGCTTTTCAGTCACTTTCTCCAGAGTTTCATTACAAGCTTCCTATGTCTAGGCATGCTAAATAAGTTCACTCCTGCCTCTTAAGTACCCACTGAATCACCCTAAGGACTATGTTATCCTATGTCTAGGACTTAACATGGAATTAACAAAGGTTTCTTTATTAAAACAAGTTAACAAAGACTTTATTAAAACACTCACCCTTATTAGTTCTTGAGTTCTTAATTGTAAACCATGTCTGCTTTTACAAATCTACTTATTTCAAGCGATCAACCTTAAAACAAGTGTTGAAAGAAGTATTACACAAGAACTAAAACGCATACATCATATAAAAGCACAACAACTTCCTTAAAAGATCATTATAAGGTTAGAACATCCCAACTAAAGAAATTTAGCTCATGTTAGACATTGCAAGACATATATAAACTGGGCTAAATAGCACTTTTGGTCCTTTATGTTTGCTCCAGATTTCACTTTGGTCCTTTATCTTTTTTTTGGTCCGTTTTGGTCCCTCACGTTTCATTTTTGTTTCACTTTGCTCCCTGACGTTAGTTTTTTTTAACAGACGCCACGGTGGCAATTAACTGCTGACGTGGCATCCATTAAATGTTTTATTTAATTGTAAATCAAATTACACATAATCAATTAAGTTTTTTAAATTATAAAAACTAATAACAAATAAACAAAAAAAACTAATAACATTAAAACAAAACTAATAACAATTAAATCATCATCTTCAACCTCATCACGTTTACAGAAATAATAGGCCATGAACAATTGGAATCACGTTTGCAGCAACAATACAAACCGAACAACACCAACAATTTTGTTTCCGTCGTTTCGATTTCCAAGAACAACAACACCATTTTGATTTCCAGCAACAATAGTAAATGGGTTTCGAGTTTCATTCCCAGCCACTTCGTTTTTGATTCCTTTTCCACCGATTTCATTTCGTTTTCCAGCAATTTCATTTTCGTTTTCCATTGTTCTGATTGCATTTCTGGATTTGTACCTGCAAACGTGATGAGGATGAAGATTCTGATTGTTTAGCTTTTTCAGATCTGAAAGGGACCAAAATGAAACAACACAAACAATGAGAGGGACCAAAATGAAACCAAGTTAATGAAACAAATGAGCATCAACAGAGAACACAAACAATGAGACATCCCAGATCCGTTTTGATTCAGTTCCGTTTCGTTTTGATTCAGATCTGGAAAAATCATTCCTCTTCTCTCCTGTTTTGTGGGTGTTTTGTTCTTCTGATTTGTGGGTGTTTTGTTCTTTGTTTTGTGGGTGTTTTGTTGTTCAGATTTGTTGTTGTTGTTGTTCAGATTTGTTGTTGTTGTTGTTGATGAATCGGTAGTTTTTCTAGAGATGTTCTTGTTGTTGAAGAATTGTTGTTATTGTTGAAGAATTGTTGTTATTGTTGAAGAATTGTTGCTTTTGTTATTGTTTTTTTGTTGAAGAATTATTGTTGTTGAAGAAGTAGATCTGAACCAGAGGAGATGTTGTTGTTGTTTTTTTGAAGAATTATGTTTTGTTTTAAGTTTTATTATATTTAATGTTTTTAGTTTTATTATATTTTGTTAATTTCATTTTTCAATTTTGTTTTAAGTTAAAAATCTGAATTTAAAATTAAAAAATAATTTATTTGCCACGTCATTTAATGAATTTGAGACGCCACGTCAGCAGTTAACTGCCAACGTGGCGTCCGTTAACCAAAACTAACGTGAGGGACCAAAATGAAACGAAAATGAAACATGAGGGACCAAAACGGACCAAAAAAAGGATAAAGGACCAAAGTGAAATCTGGAGCAAACATAAAGGACCAAAAGTGCTATTTAGCCTATAAACTGAATAGAACATGTTTATAGAAAAGAAATCATAAAAGAAAGCAACAAGGTAAAGGTTACACAAGTTGGAGTTCCTTTGCATGAATTCCCAAGCAACGCAGGTGCACTGATTCCCTGTACTTAGCTAGTACTACGTGGAAGTGAAGAAAGAAGTTGTCGATTCCTTCATTACCTTCCTGAAATTTAAAAACTATCTAAAACTAATTCTAAGGATATCTTGTTGATATCTTGAGGTGTGTTTACAAATGAGAAGTGAGGGTCCTTTTATAGCCTTCAAAAAGTGAGACTTCCTTGGAGATTTAGTTAACTTGAGAAGTTAACTATGGTTAAGTTTCTGAACTTCAGACAGCAGATTGCATCGCACACTCAAACACAAATGGAGGTCCACTAATGGATGACCAAGTGTCCCTAAGTGAGTGACTCTTCAAAGCTAACTTCTATGGTAGGCGCCGAAATTTGCAAGTTTGCATGTGCCCCATGTGATCCATGACTAAGCATGATGTCATCAATGAAGTGCTGGTGCATTGGTATGGTTTTATGGTGCTTGTTGCATTTGAAATCTGTTTTCAGTGCAGGAGCATTAAGTGCAGGTGCACTGTCTTAATCTGGTGCAGCTGCATCAGGTGTAGGTGCACTGTTGTTTCCTGGTGCAGGTGCCTCAACTGCAGGTGCACTGAACAAACACATCAAACATACCAATATATATACAAAATGCTTAAATCATTACATAACCCTCTTTGAAACTTAGAATGTTGTTATTTTATTTATAGACTTATATTTAACACTTAAGTTACTTGAATTTGAGCAATTTATTTTGGTTTAGATGTATAAATAACTCTATATAAAATAGAGTTATCAGCGACGCATCAAATCACTAGCATCTATGACACACGAGCGGAACGAGACGCCATCATTACTCCAGCCACCATCGAACGACGCGCCCCATCAACGACATTGTTGGCAAGTGCTGGAATC
Organism: Astragalus membranaceus; assembly: GCA_039519185.1. Taxonomy (NCBI): domain Eukaryota; kingdom Viridiplantae; phylum Streptophyta; class Magnoliopsida; order Fabales; family Fabaceae; genus Astragalus; species Astragalus membranaceus. Next base: position 107,294,798 of record CM076847.1, on the reverse strand, counting down.
GAAGCGCCATTTCGGAAGGGGCACCTCGAGTTACCCGGTGCTCCTTCAATGAACATTCCGAGGTTGAGGGCAGACACTCAAGTGAGTACAAGCCCGACGTCGGAAAGTCGCCACATTTGGCAAAGCAACCAAATTCAAGCTCGCGTAGAGCATCGTAACCTTGTTTCCCCGAACTTACGCGAGACCGGAATTTCAATCACTCCAAGGCTGGGGGCAAAATACTCACAAGAGTACAAGCCCGGCCTCAGAGGGTATTTCAAACCCAGATAACGAGAGCACAAGCCCGACCTCTGAGGCAACCCGACTTGGGGGGGCAACTGTTACGGATTGGGCCTTTATGCAGTTTTCACTAAGGTCCAATACCAAAAGGCAGATCCATTAACCAATGGTGGAGATCAAAGACCTAGATCCAAGGGTTCGCATTGATCCCCAAAACCTATAAATAAGCATTCAATGCTAGCATTAAAGGTACACATTCTCCAATTCTCCTACTTGCAACTGACTCACTTGCTGACTTGAGCGTCGGAGTGTCATTGCAGGTACCACCCCACCTCAGATCGGAGCATAAACTCGGATTGACGAAGAACATTTCTACCAACTATCTCGGATCAGACCTAGTATCCAAGATCGGATATAAGGCAGTAGATATGGTACAGATTAACAACGAGTATGACTTACGGTACTAAACTATTGTTTAGCAACTATTACTAAATGGGCAAAATTGTCATATACTCCATTCAATATAAAAAACGGGCGAGGATCATGCACCCCATTAATCGTGCATTCATCAATTCAACACATTAAATGCTTAAAATCATGGAATTCAATTTTTTCAAATTAAAAAACTCCCAAAAATATTTTCAATCATGGAATTCAATTTTTTCAAATTAAAAAACTGCCAAAAATCATTGATTTTCACTCACAAAAAAAAAACTCCGTTCATTAACCACAAATGTGCATAGCAATGGTTAGTGGCCACTAACCACAAATGTGCATAGCAATGGTTAGTGGTCACTAACCACAGATATGCATAACTGTGGTTAGATGTCAGTGGTTAGATGTCACTAACCACAAATGTGCATAGCAATGGTTAGTGACCACTAACCACAGATATGCATAACTGTGGTTAGATGCCTCTAACCACAATTTTGCATAATAATGGTTAATTGCAGCAAAACCAGCCTGAAAAGAAGCCAACCTGCAGAACACTAAATGAAGAGAACATAAAGATAGAAAATGCAAAAAACAGAAAGAAAGAAAGAAAGAAAGAAGAAAGAAAGAGAAGAGAACGAAAAATAAAAAATAGTGCAAAAAAGAAACGTGAAAAAAGAAAGAAGAACGAGAAAGAAGAAATGTGGAAAAAAAAGGCTTAAATTAGTTTTGTAACCGCCCCAAAAAAATAGGATCTAATTTAATGGTCAATTAAATTTAATTAAAACCAATAACATTTAAGATTACAACAATGCCCTTATTCAATAATAACCATTAGATTAAATTTTATTAAAAAGGTGAGCATTCAATGACTATTATTTCTTTAGTAAATGCTAAGGAAAATGCTTAGTAACATAAGCCAAAGCCATATATATCTATATATATATATATATATATATATATATATATATATATATATATATATATAGTGATTGTTTATATCACATGTTTGTTGAATATTGTGTTACCATATTTCATCTTTTAATCATATACTTTTTTAATCTTCATAAATACCTAAAAAAATAAAAAATATATATAAATCATAATATATTAAAAAGAGTTTTGACAGAATGAAAAATCTAGGGAGAAGATACACCTTTTGAGCAAAAAAGCTACCTCATATGTATGTATGGACAAAAGATGAAGCCAAATAACTATGGTGATAGCCCACTCCACCAATTTTGTTGTGATATTGCATGCGCTATAATTAGATGCAATATATCATATTGGGCAAATATGTGATTCATATGAGTTGAGTCTTTTGGGTAAGATATTGTGGATGAGAAATAAAAGGAGCAATAAATTAAATTAGGGCATGTGGTCCCATTTGCATTATTATTGGCTTTTGGCTTTCCTGAAAAGGCACTTCAACTAAATACCATAAATTAAACACGTGCTTTCATTCCTCATCTGTCATAACTCTTTAGCTAACCTGACTTGTCAGTCAGGCGCAACATTATATTTATCCTCCTAAATGAATTGAGTTTGGTCATATGAAGGTTTAGGATGTCATTATCTATATTTTTTTTTAAGAAAGTCTTTTGTTAATGTTTAATCAATGTTTTGAAAAATGAACCGAACATTAAATTAGCGAGACTTTCTAATCATAGTTTGACTGTTTTAAATCATTTGAATCAAATAAAATTGCGGCCAAATTGCTGAAATAACTAAACAATCAAATTAGACTATTAGAGCTCAATCAGTTGAGTCGTTCAGCTAGTTCAACTTTTAACACACTGAGTTTAATCCTTTTACTATTAAATATCATTATATGATATTTTTTAAAATTTAACATTAAATTTATTTATTTGATTCAAATTTATCTTTTATTTAATCGCTTTAGTCTGATGGGAAATAAATATAATAATATTTTAAAAATTCATCTAATAATAATATTTTAAGAAATTTTTTCTTGCTTTAGAGATATTCAATACTCTCCCGTGTCTAGGGAAAAGAGGTCTCGACTAATCTCGAGTTTGGCCGTGAGTTAAGTAAAATCTGATTCTAAATTGTTCCGTCATTAGGATATGGAACTTGAGTACTAGTTAAGTCTTTCCTTTAGATGAAACACATTAACCACCGACACCAAACCTTAAACTTTTTGTAAGAAACTACTATGAAGATATGTTAATATTTTAAAATTCTAAATTAAGGATTTGTTTGTCTTTTACAAAAAAAAATGAATTTACTCCTCTTTTCTTTGTGATTGAATTCTCGATGTATTCTATTCTTTTTATTTCTGGTACGTGGTTGAACACCGTCTCAAATTTTTCTTGAAAGTGATAGGGGAGTGTGCGTCAATAATGCTAAGCTACTTGGCAATTAATAATATAATCTAAAACAAAATCTCTATCTTCTCAATCTCCTATAATTTTTCCCTCTCTTTATTTTACTTTCTTTTTCGCTTCCGAAATTATTTTCTTTCTTTCTCTCGTTTATGCACGCAAGAGAGGATATAAGGTACTTTTCTTCTCTGTCTTTTCTGTTGTCGTTTTCTATCCCCATGACAACTACAAAATACTATATTATATATACAGAAAACAATATTTGGTTGTTTTTGTTTTATGTATTTATTTGGTAAATTTTCAGAACCACGTGATATGGCGACGCTGGGTCGAATCAATTTAAGAAAGAGTGGGACAAATGTCCCCACTATCATTTGAATTATTTTTTGGTATCATTATTTGTAATCTAAGAGTGTTTTAACGCTTTCAATAAAATACTAATATCCACTCTAGCTACCTATGAACTATGAAGTGTTCTAATGCTATTTATCAAAAAAAAAATGGAGTGTTCTATAACGCTTTCAATAAAAGACTAATATCCACTCGTGTTTGGAATTAAATTTCGCACCAGTCAATACCAAATTTGTCCACTACGAGAATCGAACCTAAGAGCACTGGATTGACCCCGTGTCCCAAGGTAGATTAAGCGTTATCATTTGAATTATTTGTGTACTAATTGTAGTATCTTTGATAAAAGGAAGATAATTTATTTTGCTCGATTAATTCTTCACAATTTTTTTCCTATTAAACTTATGGTATTGAGCAGACAACTTGAAAATTATTTCATAGATGTATATCTTGACAATGGCTTTTTAGGATTAAGTGGGTTAGTGAAACTCATATAAAGTTTGTGAAGACAACGAAATACAGTATACATTCGTTGATCTATTTTAATACTATCAAAAATAATAATTAATATGAAATGACAAAAAATAGCCTTAAAATAACTCTAAATACAGGTGACTGTAGTTAATTTAACTGCAGTGGATTACATTTCCAACAACCTATGTCACCTCTAGAAGTAGAAGCTCAAGGTCTTTCATGTCCTCATGGTTTGACTTTGAGGTAATGATCTCATTAGCGACACTTCGATAGAAACAATGAAAAACAAGTGAGCGTCTCAAAATTCAACTTATATCAAATAAATATATATATGAATTTCCCCTATTATTCATGACTTCATGTAGTCTTTTCAGTAGTCACTTTCCATATCATTTTGACAGCTGTACTATACTATGCTATAATATATGAAGTAGTAACCTACATCATTTGGTTGTTTTTGTTTTTTAATGTATTTGTTTGGTTGATTTCATAACCACGTAGCCCAAATTTGGAACACCCTTAAAAAACACACACACATACACAAATAAGATAGGAGAAATATATATTGTAAGAAAAATTAGTACAAAATTTATATTTATTTTAAAATATTTAAATATATAAAAATTAAGTATTGTTGAGTAATTAAATGTTTAATATTATACTCCACAAAACTCAATGACTATAAGAGTGCTCACCAAATATATAAACATCAAAGTGCAATAAAAATGAGTAGTGCTCGTGTTTCTTTTTTCGATAATTGAGAGTAATATTAATAGTCAAGTAGCTCAATATCATTGATGCACACTCCTCCCACATTCTATGAAGGGTTTGAGAGGCGCGTCCTAGACTATTGTTGGTTACACACAGAGTGTCAAAACGCTTTTAACATGTCAGGTTTGGCTATTGTCTTTTACAATTTAATATCAATTAGTTTCCTTTAAGTTATGACCAAACCGGATATCGAGAATTTGGAGAACTAAATTGAATAACGTTTGATAATGTCAGAGAGTAATTACAAAATCTGTTAATATCAAAGATTAACCAAACACTTTTAAAATTGGAAAGACCAAACTGACTATTAACACTATAATAAAATTATGGAATTATAATATAACAAGAGTGAACTATTAATTTACTCAAGTAGCTATAAATTTTGGCAGTTTTTTTTTTGCCCCCATTGTACCACATACCCCCAAATTGACCAAGCGGACCAAAATACCCCTAAAAAAATGTTAAAAAACGAATTCGTTCCTCATTCCATCATATTTTCGGAAGCCAGAAATATGAGTTTTCCGAAAATACCTCAAAAAGAGGTATTTCCGGAAGCCAAAATATTTTTTAGGGGTATTTTGGGGATTTATGATAAAATGGGGGTATGGGTTCTAATGAGGGGGGTAAAAAAAGAGTTTTTTTTGTACCCCCATCACATAACAATCTACCCCATCGACCCTGTGAAAAGACGCAATTGCCCTTCACAAAATTTAAAAAACCCGAACGTATCCTGATTTCAATTTTTTTTTTTTGGAAATCGGATTTATGTATCTGTGAGGTAAATCCGATTTCCAAATCGGATTTATGTATCTATGAGGTAAATCCGATTTCCACCGAAAATTTTAAAAATTTAAAAGCGGATTTATTTAAGATGGGGTAAATCCGCTTTTAAAAATAACAAAGCGGATTTACCTTAAGTGAGGGTAAATCCGATTTTGTTATTTTTAAAAGCGGATTTACCTTCTATGGAGGTATATCCGCTTTTAAATAACAAAAGCGGATTTACCTTATGTGGGGGTAAATCCGCTTTGTTAACCTACTTAATAAATAAATCCGGATTTACTTAATAAATAAATAAATAAATCAGTTAAAAAATTAGATCCGAATTTCGACCGTCTTTTGGTTCTGTTTAGTGTGTAGTTCATTAACGCGTGACGATGTTGTACGTCGAGCGAATAATTTAGGCTAAAAAATCGGTTCTCGGGAAATCTGCTCAAATTGTAATGAAACCGCAGCAATTAAATCCTAAAAAAATCAACGATCAAGACTCCTAAAGAAGAGACATCTTTTAGGACAAGAGGACCTTAGAATCCCAAATTCTATCGTTTACTATTTTTTATTAATTTTTTTAATTTTTCATAATTTCCAAAAAATCTAAAAAAATTTGCATAAACTTATTTTGGTTTTATTAGATTTTTAGCGGTGTTTTGATAATTTTTGGATTAGTTTTGACTCTTTAACGGATTTTTAGTAGCATTTTTATAGCCTTTTTTAAAAATTTAAATAAAAAACAATTATTTTTAATAACAAAATCGGATTTACCTTAGGTGGGGTAAATCTAAATTCCTTTTTTTAGGGAAATCGGATTTATCTACCCACTAGGTAAATCTGATTTGAAAAATAACAAAGCGGATGTATCCCCATCTGAGGTAAATCTGCTTTGTTATTTTTAAAGTCGAATTTACTTATTAGGTACCCCCATTTGAGGTAAATCCGCTTTGTTATTTGGGCAAGAGTATTTTCGAGTATATAGGATGTGATGGGGGTACATGGGATGTGATGGAAAAAAAAAAACCCTAAAAAAAGTGCCATAAATTTTTTAGAAAATGGTATAGAAAATGTTGAAAGGATGCCAATATTATGTTACCTTACCTTACCCCTATCTAAAGACAAAGGGCAGCAGGCTATTCAATATCTCTGTCTGTCCTTCAAGTCAAAATAAAAAAATTGTCTGTCCTCACAGCTACCACTTCATAATATCCTTCCATTGCTTTTCAAGCCTATCATCACCACTCTCATCTCATTCATTCATTCTCCACCAGAAAACAACTTCCTATTCTACTCACCTCTCTCTCCACTCTTTTTTCCTCTTACAGATATTTTTACCTTTACTAACTCAGTCTATCTATAAAGAGATCATTTTCAAAACTGTTCCTTTTTTTGTACATAAGATTGATTCAAAAAGGTTATGATTGAAGATCATAAGGTGATAAAAGAGAGTAATAGTATGTCTATATTGGATCTCAATGTTGACTCAACTTGTGTTGAGAAGATGTTGCAATCAGATTCTAAGACTTCAAATAACTCTTCTTCTGTTTTGAATCCTATAGATGAAGATTCTTCAACAAACAATTCTTCTAATTCACCTTTCACTTTTGATTTGTTGAAGAAAGAAAAGAGTGATTTAGAAATAGTTACAAAGACACTTTTTCCTGTGATTGCTGATAGAGGAGGTAGAGTTTTTACTGATTTGAAGAAGACTTTTACTGAGATTGATGAAGAAAATGGAGTTAGAAACTTGCAGCAGAAGCAAAGTAAGGTTAGGAAAAGTAGAAGAGGACCAAGGTCTCGTAGCTCTCAGTTTAGAGGTGTTACTTTTTACCGCAGAACTGGTAGATGGGAATCACATATATGGTATGTTATATGATTCTCAATTTCTAATCTTTATGGTAACGTTTGAGGAATTCGATTAGATGCAGTCGAATTTGTATGTAGTCATGCAGTTGGCAAGCTAGCGACCGTCTGATTAAGATCCAACAATACAGATTCTAATAATTTCAGATTCAAGTCTCGACTGTCCAATTAACTTCGGACGGCTCCGAGTCGTTGACTGTGCGATTGTTTGCATTTTGTGAGTTCACACAAACCGGATCCAACATTTGATGCATAGACAGAATAGAGACAAGAACAAATTTGTCTCACTATTGTTGTTGGAACCAAAATGTATCATTGTCGAGATCTCTGAGTCATGGTTCAATTAGTGTAAACCCCTCTAAATGGAATAAATTGGAGGTCGAATTTCCCAAACAACCGACCTAGACGTAGACAGACATGAACGGTTCCCAGTTTAACCTAACCGATTGAATCCATCGCTTCAGTTCTTAAAACATTTATTTTTACTATGTTAACAAAATCTGAATGTTATTTTATAAATTAATGTAGTACCTATATATTAATGGTCTTGCTGTTATAAATTGTTTGTTGGTGTGTGTCATTTCATTGACTTTTTGCATTTCTGTGACTTTTCTGAATGCAGGGATTGTGGGAAGCAAGTTTATTTGGGTAAGTTGATATATTTGACTTGATTGTTATAGTATTTTTTTAATTAAATTAAATCATTGGTTGGAAACTACTTCTTAGTTGTTCTTTATCTTTTTTATTTATGGTTGACCTTATTGTTTTAATTTTATTTTTCTTAGGTGGATTTGACACTGCTCATACTGCTGCAAGGTCAGAGGACTATTCTTTTAAGTGCATTTTTTTAATGTGTTTTTTTTATGTAACACTTGTTTATAAACTCTATATTATTCTATGTACAGAGCATATGATAGAGCTGCTATTAAATTTCGTGGAGTTGATGCTGATATAAATTTTAATTTGAGTGATTATGAGGAGGATTTAAAGCAGGTATTCAACAAAATTAAAAGCTTGTATGCCTATGATAATTTTGTTTGAGAATCAATTTGTGTTTGGATTAATTAAATTTATATTAATTTGATTGAAATGTAGATGAGAGATTTGAGTAAAGAAGAATTTGTGCTTGTACTTCGTAGACATAACAATGGAATCTCAAAGAGAAGCTCAACATATAAAGGTGCATTGGCTCTTCATAAATATGGTCAAGGAGAATCAAGAATTGGACCATTTATTGGCAAAACGTGAGAACTAAATTTTAAAGCAATATAAGAGTCTATATGCATTGTTTCAAGTAATTGTGAAGTTTGCATACATTATTTATAGTAACTTGTTAGCTAGATAATTATGTTGATATCTTATTTAATAGGGCATTACATTTTCGTCTAACATGATCCTTTCTTTTAGATTTGTGTGCCCCCATAGGCTTATCTAATGGGGAAATCTCCAAATAGTCCTTCCTAGCTAGCTAAGGATCATAAATTTATGGGTTTTTTTTCTTCGAATATTCATCAAAATGGCTTCCGGAATTATCCTTCTATGAGATAATTCTAGAAGCTATTTTGATGAAAATTTCCGGAATTATCTCATTGGAGGATAATTCCGGAAGCCAAATTCATCAAAATGGCTTCCGGAATTATTCTCCTATGAGATAATTCCGGAAAACTTCATCAAAATGGCTTCCGGAATTATCTCATAGGAGGATAATTTCGGAAGCCATTTTTTTGGAGTGGGGGTAAAATGGTCAGTTTGGTCAAAGTAAGGGGTACAAGGGGGGAGAGGGGGGTACGGCAAAAAAACCCCTAAATTTATATATCATTACATACTTCTTAAAACTATAGTAGGATTTTGGGTCTGACTCATCCTTAGAAAGTCGATTTGTAAGGTGTGGGATGCCACTTGTTTGCAAATTCTGCTTGGATGTTTTTCCTCAATATAGAGCCTTTTGGTTTCGTGGCCCTTGCCGTGGCCCCTTGATAGCGCCTTTTTGACCTAGTTATGAAACTAATTCTTCCATCTATATCTAGAATATTCCCTGGCTTCGACTCTTTGATTTGGCTATGAGATTTATCAATGATACCAATATCAATCACAATTAAAATTTCTCGCCCCCTTCCCAAGTGTTTTGTAGAGATCGAATATTAGTCCTCTCACCCTCAAACAGAAATTGACATATGTATATTTGTAAAGCCTAGCTCAACTGACAAATGTTGAGATTGTTAGACTGGATATCATGTTTCGAGCTCGAACCCGGGACTTCACAGTTGTGTGTGAGTTTTAAGTGACATTTGTCATTCTGTCTACTGACAGACTAAGTTGACATATGTATATGGTTATAAATTATGCAATAGAGATTAACATCTTACACTTTCTCTATGCAGATTTTGTCACAAGCAACCTATCAAGTTTTATGATGTAGAAACCAGTTTTATACCCACAACTACCTATAGGGGAACCATAGTTGCAAATTCCAATAGACCAGGTATGAAGAGACATGTATATTTTACAACTTATTCTCTTTTTTGATGCAATATATGAATTTTTTTATCAAATAGCATTATTCTTTAAGTTTAGTAAATTATACATCTTTTATCATCCCAAATATTTTGAAATATTAAAAAAAAACCATGCACTATATGAAATACTTACTAATTATTATATTAATGAACCTCCTGTTTTAATTGATACAGGCACTTTACATAATCTTGATTTGAGCCTAGGGATTTCACCATCTTCTAAACAATCAAATAACAGTGATCTTGGAGGTGGATTTTCTTTTGGATATTCAGCTTGTATAATATCCAAAGATAGGGGACCAATGGTACTACTCTTTACCTTTCTTTCATCCTTGTTGCATTATTATTTGATAATATATGCATTTTCCTTGGAAGTTATATTTATATCATTTGATTATTTTATTTTTTTATAAACATTATATTTTATCCATCCAACCTAATCTTTTATCATACAAGCTTTCTACACAACTTTATTTAAATGTAAATTTAATTTTTTGAAAATGTCTAATTATTTTGTGACCAACAGGGAGCAAAAAACAAACAACTACTAAAAAATCCACTGAGAAATTAGTTCTAGTGTAGTCTTTTTTTTGTTATAAAAATTTAGGCGAATTGGATTCCTGGGGCTCACAACTTTAGGGACAGTCTAAAGACTCTTTGAGACATTCTTGGAAGATGTGAGCTGAATTCTTACCAATTAGACCAGCCTTCGTTGGTAATTCCAGTGCAGCCTACTCTAAAGACATTTTGAAAATATAAATGTTGACTATCATAATTATAAACCTGAGAAGTTGGGTACCTAACCCGCATCGACCAGGCCGAAAAACCTAAATAAAATGTGAGCTCCAAATTTATTGTCTAAACCTAGCCCATTGCAGGATGTGGGCTTTTCGAGCTTTTAAAAAAAAATATACATAATTGTTCAAAGTTCTTTAGATAAACAAGCCAGCCTAATGCTACTTCCAAATTGATGTTTATCTTAAGAACTTTGAACAATTATGATGCATGTCATCATAAACATTTCTGATGTTAGATCATGAATATATATCACTTTACAGGAGAATAGCTTGGTAAACATAAAAAATGAAGTTCCCTTGCAAAGATTTTCCAACGTGGCGTGGCAACTATGCAGCAGCAATGGTAGCATTGGTTAATTAGGACACTTGCAGCCGAGAGCAGCATCATCAGGATTCGTTTCTTCTACTAGTAACCATACTTCCAAATCCAATCATCACACATGATATATATATATATATATATATATTAATAATTGTGCTGTGCCTACAATTTTAGCATTGACTCAACCTCAATAATTCTGGAAGGTTATGTTATGTGAGCAGAGCAGGAGTTGATAACTATGTATGTATATAATTTCATTATGAGTGACTGTATCTAATAATGATGCCAAGCACAATGTATTGATCACATACCTATTGATTTAATTGAAGTATGACTGTGTTTGATAATAATGTCAAGCACACTCTATTGGTGATATACTTATTGATTCAATACCTAGAGTGATTTGTTGTTTTTCTTATTTCAAAACTTGTCTATTATATCCTCACTTTTGGGTGCATCGACAATTTCAACGATATGAAGATACTGACTTTTGAGTTCAAACCCGAGTATGAGTAGTGGTAGTGTGTGTATCAATATGGAGAGGCTCCTCTAGGAGAGGCTCTTCTAATCTAATTCAACTTTGAAAAAAAAAACTAAATTATATTATGTTTATCAAGCCCGTTTTGTAAAAAGATCTTGAAAACTCCGATTGTCATTTTTTTAAGGTAAAAACACCAATTTAAACTCTCATTTCTTGTGTTTTTCTCACATTCAATTAAATCTAATCAATCATTCTCAATCGACATGTAGACTAATCGCAACATTTATTACAGTGATCATTAACTAATCATGTTATCAGTCGCACAAGACAAATAAGTCTTCAATCTTAGAGTTATCAATATCCATAACAGTCAACTCAAACAATTTTTCTATCCAAGGCATGTTCTCAAACGCCCTTGAATAATTCATAAAGTGATCATATGGTTGATATTATGACAAGTGTCCTCAGCTATAACATGCCATAACTCCTCTTCTAAGGTGTTTTTGGTATCAACCCCTTGTCATGGTTAAGGTTTCTTATGCTGGCTAAAAATAGTAAAATACTATCCAACTACAAACTTTATTTGTATATGGAATTTAATCCTCCGTACTTGCACTCCTAGTTGGGGCTATTAACCGCCATTCACATCTCATTTTTTTTCTTTCTGCACCCTAACCGACCAACTACTACTCAAACCATGACAAAAAATATGTACCCGTGGATAGGGGTGGACAAACTCTCGGGTATACTGGATTCGGGCCCAATAATGCCAATCCATCACAAACCAAAGACACATTTACAAGGCCCAATTTCGACCATATTGGGCTTCGGTTTGGGAAACTTGGTTTCATCGGTTTACGGGTGAGTTATAGTGGTTTTAAACGGTTTGAACCATTTTGGGCCAGAGACGTTTTTGGCCCAATTTTAGATAAAATAAGTTGTAAATAACTAACACCAAAAAACATTTTCTTTACAAACAATTGCTATTATAAACAAAAACACTTGTATGTAAAATTTATGCTTTCTAAATAGAATACATACTACACTGTTTTAAGCTATTTCAAGCTGCAAAATATTACTTTAAAATCCAAACACATTGGACCCTGCCAATTATATTTATAAACTAAATACAAACAACTTTGTACCTGCAAATCTGATAATTTTACTTAACCATTTACTGCACAGGTATATTAACATTGACTGCAGTAAGCTAAATTAACACTGCAGCTAAATTATCAAGGCAGTTCGACTACAGCTAAATTAACATAACAGCCAGTACCAAGTTATAATCAAAGGAAGCACAACCAAGCATCATCTACCTACAAATGCTACTTAATAATTAACTAATTGTGTTCCAAATTGTTTGGTTACAGTGCAAATGCACATACACCCATGCAAGGGGATCAGCTTTTTGAAGAAGAAGCTCAAGAACTCAGCTCCATATCCATGTGAATCTGCATAACAAAAAAAATCATCTTCTCAATATCAATAACACTAATTCATTAAAAAACATACTAGATAGACTAGTGAGTAATCAAGCACTAACCTTTTAAGATTCAATTCAGTAGCCTACTGCACAACATATTACTTGACATTCCAACTAATCTTTATATTCTTGTATCAAGAGATACATTTAGGCAAAATCTGAAACATGTTTTATTAAGGTTATCAATTCACAAACTAGACTAAAACAGTACTATTAATAAACCATATAAGTAATGACACTCTTACCACTTCATTTCTAACAACATGTATGAAGAGATGGAATGGTTTGGAAGAATTTACGTGTATGCAAAGCAAGGACTAGCAACAACAAAAACTCAGAATTAAAAACATAATAACAGTAAGCAATAATAAGCAAAAACAGAATTATTAAAACTAACAGACCACAACAGATATGTCTAGAACTTGTTTCCGATCTTGAGCAAGGATTCCAACATAAATTGCAAACTTCTGAAAAAGAATAGAGTACAATAATCACTTAAACAAAAAACGAAAGAAATTTAATTCTATATCAGATATTTCTCAATACAAGAATTATTAAAACACTTACTTTCATTTAAATTCATAATAGCAATCCCCTCACATGCAATTGGACTTGGACCATATTGAGTCATTAATGACTCCAAAAGGACATTGTGTAAAAACAGATGCATTAGGTGGCATGCCTTACAACAAGAGTTGTAGCAATGTGACTCCAAAATATCAAAATGTTCAAAACTGTCGAAATAAAGTCCGTTAATACCAAAAATAAAACGAAGACAGATTTAATCAAGTCAATAAACCAGATACCTACAACTTCTGTAATCACTAACAGCCAGTATTCACTGGCTGTGATTGGGACGCACAACCAGCAGATCCGGATCCTGAAGCTCCTCCATTCCCAGCAGCTGTAGCAGTTTGGGCTCCAACAGTTCCAACAGTCTCAGTTGATATGTTTTGAAACTCTATTTAAAATACAAAGAAAAATGTGTTAAGAGACTAAATAAAAGGAAACAATATATTGAATAATATATAAAGACAAAAGTACAAGAACACAACCCAAGATGACATGTTCAGATATCTCGAACTCTTCATTGTGGTCATTGAATTGAACAATAGAGGGCCTCAGCCAATTCTGAGCACAGATTAATGCTTCTGCCATTTGTGGGTTAAGGGAACTTCGAAAGTGGTCTAAAACCCTCCCCCCGGTGCTGAATACACTCTCAGAAGCAACAGAGGAAATTGGTGTCGCAAGGATTTCTCTAACCATGCCCGAAACTATGGGGTAGCGAGAAGCATTTTGTTTCCACCAAAGTAGAATCTCAAATTTGTCACCCTCATCTATGCAAGGTTCACTTAGGTATCTCTCTAGCTCATTTTTCTTATCAATGGAATCTTTCTCTCTCAAATGTTGTTTGAAAGCATCTGATCTTGCCAAGGTTGAAGGAATCTCAACATTTACAGAGTTTTCAGCTTGGGTGGCACCCTCTAAAGAACTAGTAGAGGACTGCCCCACCCCATTATGACCCTCAAATTTTGATTTGTACCAACTATACACTTCAAAGAGATTTTTTTTCAAGGTATCAAACAATTTTTGTGCAAAATCAGCTTCATTACTATACATATCCAGAAAAGACCATTCTACAAACCTCAACTTGTACCGGGAATCAAATATTACACCAAAGTAAATAAGCTGGTTAATGTTAGTAATATTACCCCAATACTTATCATACTTCAGTTTCATTTCATACCCCATTGTGGCTAAAATAGTATTTAGATTCATGGAAGATTGTTTTAGCTCACAATAAATGTTGGCTAGTTGATGGAAAACAGAATGCAAAGTGACTTGTTGGGAAGATGAAAAAACTTTGGTTGCATCATAGAAAATTTTGAGAAACTTTACAAAAGTCCTTACATTTTCCCAATCAATTGCACTAGGTGGACTACTATCAGTCCCAAAGTACTCAATATAGCTTAAATCTTCCCCTTCAAGCTTGTCAAATGCTGCCTGAAACTTTTCAGCAACATCTAACATCAAGTATGTTGAGTTCCACCTAGTTGGAACATCTAGACACAAAGACTTTTTACATGTGATCCCAGAAAACTCAATACATTCTTTAAATTTGAGAGACCTTTGGGCAGAACTCCTAACAAATCTAACAGCATTCCTAACACTAGAAATAGAACCTTTAATGTCTTGCAAACCATCCTTTACAACCAAATTAAGGATATGGGCAGCACACCTCATATGAAAGAAACCCCCATTATACATCAACCCATTCATATTTTGAACCATCTTTTTCAAATAAGCTACTCCAACATCATTACTGGATGCATTATCAACAGTAATAGTGGACACATTTCTGATTCCCCACTCCCTTAAAATTTCTTCAATTTTCCTACCTATAGTGTCCCCTTTGCTGTTAGGAACAACTGAAAAGGACAATATTCTCTTCTGATACTTCCAATCACTATCTATGAAATGAGCTGTTAAAGTCATATAATGAAAAGGACAATATTCTCTTCTGATACTTCCAATCACTCTAAAGGGTTGTTCGTCTATTATAACAAAAGCTGCTAAAGCTTTTTTACAAGCTTCAAAATTAA
Organism: Astragalus membranaceus; assembly: GCA_039519185.1. Lineage (NCBI taxonomy): Eukaryota > Viridiplantae > Streptophyta > Magnoliopsida > Fabales > Fabaceae > Astragalus > Astragalus membranaceus. The sequence continues at coordinate 107,279,370 of CM076847.1, read as the reverse complement.
ATCTGGTGCTTGTAGGGACTAAGCTACCACCCTCCCCACTCTTAAAGGTAAGTGTTGGCTGACTTGGGTCTCTATTTATATTGTCTGGGTTGTTAGGACAGACCTTTTTATGAGCATTGAGGTTAGTGGTACCATGCTGTTTCGAGTCAGATCTATATTTCTTGTTGCAATAGTTGCAAACAGCTATTGGTTCATTATCCTCATTTACAGTCCTAGTAAAATGCTCCCATGCAAAAGATGTGCGACGCTTACCATTAGCATTTGCTTTCCTTTTCTTAGGAAGAGGAGGTTTGGCGGCAATTGCTGCAGTAGCAGCTTCCCCTACTGTTGGGACAACATTGGCGACGTTCTCAGTCCCTTGAATGATAGTCGGTGTTTGACTACGGCTGCTCCATTACTGAAGAATGAAGAAACTAAGTGAATACAGAACAAACTAACTGAAGAATGATAGTTGCCAACAACACTTAAAGAAGTTACAAGTAAACAAACTAAGTGAATACAGAACAATAATAAAAGCAATTCAGGACAGCCTATTTATTAACCATTTCTTGTAATGATCACAATAATAAAAAAATAATAAATAAATACAGAAGATAGCATCTAAAAAAGATAGCACACTTCAATCTTTATAAGAATCACTTTGTCAATCAATTTACTAGGGGATATGAAAATAAAACAAGAGAAGTTCCTATAATAAGCAAAAACTACATCCACATTCCATGAAAGCTTCCCAACCATTACTACTTCTCATTCACTCCAAAAGGACAAATTAGTTTTCTCTCCTTTTCATTTAGTATTACTGATCCTACGCGGAAGCAACAAAATAATTTTTCATGCCGTATTAGCAATCCACCAAGTCGTGCATTTTATATACTAGTTGGACAAAGAGAAGAGCAAGAAAATATTCTGTGTATTCAATAGATTATTCTGTACTTCATGTTTCTTCTATGGCTTTCCAATTATTTTCCTAAATGAGAAATGAGGAAAAACTTACATAGTATAGGGATCCAATATAGGGTAAAAATGAATAGAGGAAAAGTAAGAAGCAAGTTCAGTTGTAAACAAACAAGGGATAGGCCCTAAAAGAATCAAAATAAGGAACTGTTTAATTGAAGAGACATGTATACACATTAAACTGAATATAAACAATAAAATTCTAATAACAGTTACCTGAGTATGCTCCAAAATCCAAATCCAGTCCTGAATACAAAATGCTTTTTGCTAACTGTAGAATCCAAATATCAAGTAAACAAGTCATTAGAAAATAATGTTAGTAAAAACACTAAATAAAAAAAAACACTGAACATAAAACAGATTCACGAATAGTTACCAAATCTTTAGCTAGACCAAAGGTTGCTTCTTTTATCCTTCTTCACTTAGATCTGAGGCTCAACTCAACAAAACAAATAGAAAGAACTAATGTTAGTCAAAAACCCTAAGCAACAGATTCACGAAAACGAAAAGAGGGGTAGCGATTCACGAAAACGAAAACAGGGGTAGCGATTCACAAAAACGAAAACAGGGGTAGCGATTCACAAAAACGAAAACAAGGGTAGCGATTCACAAAAATGAAAACAGGGGTAGCGATTCACAAAAACGAAAACAGGGGTAGCGATTCACGAAAACGAAAATAGGGGTAGCGATTCATGAAAAAACAAAGTAAACGAAAACAGATTAAAAGATAGATGGAGAAAAAGTTGGCTTCCTTACCGAAAAGAGATTAAACGAAAGTAGCAATGGTGTGAAGAAGATGGAAACAACGATCAAAGAAGTGTAGCGAAAGCGAATGAAGGAGAGGAATCGATCATGGTTAGCGAAAGCGAATGATGGTGCGACTGCGACCAAATCTCCATCGTTGCTCTTCACTTTTCAGAAGCGGATATGAATGAAAATGAAACCCTAAGTTTGTGAAATGTTGAAAAATGTATTTATATGGTTACCGAAAATGACTTAAATGCCCTTCCCTAGCCAGCGCCCACAACCCCAGCTGTTTCCAACTTCACCAATCAGCTTCTTATAATATTATATACCTATCACTTATTCACTTAGCAGCAAACGGTCGGTTTCGGTTCTAGATGGATTGGCCTTCTACCATCCAATTCTAACCAATATAAACCAGCAAAACCCATTTTCATAACCCGTGAAACCGAATATCCATACGGACCCGATAATCGGTTACAACAATTTCGGGTAGGACGGGTTGGCGGTCGGGTTCGCAGATTTGTCCACCCCTACCTGTGGATATGCTACACACCCAAATATTCTGAAAAAAAATGCACTGAGGGCTTCTTATCGTTCTATGTTTCTTGTGGGGTGTTGTCTTTCACAACATTGCTAGACACAATTACCTTTAGAGCTTTCTCCTCTTCTCCTTTATACTCCTTCATTCTCTGTTCGTGTACCAATAGGCTACTTTTTGTAGTTCATCTTTGGTAAGAGTGGTTGCATTGTTTGACTCCTCAATGGAGCAAACAACATAGTTGAAATTGATGAGCATAGAACAAAGTATTTTCTCCACCACTACTATTTCTTCCATTCTTTCTCCATGGGCTTCCATATTGTTTGCGATGGCTAGGGTTCTTGCGAAGTATTCATTCACACTCTTCTCTTCCTTGATCCCTAGAAGCTCAAATTCTCTTCGTAGCGCTTGCAGTGCCCCCTCTTAACCTTCGTGGATCCTTGGTATTTCATCTTCAAGGAATCCCAAATATCTTTCCCCGTTTCCTTTTTCAGCATCGTGGCTATAACATTTCGGTAAATTCGTTGAAAAAGATATTTCTTTACCTTTAAATATTTCAGTTTCACATCTTCAACCACTTTGATCTATTCTTGAGTGGCACCAACTGGTAGCGATGGAATTCCAACCTGAACGAGACTCCAATACTCCTCCTTCGACCTTAGGAGGTTCTTCATAAGCATTGCCCAATGGTCGTAGTGACCATCAACTTCGAAATTGCAGGTTGCACGAATGTCTTCTCCTTCATCGTTGTCACGATTCATGCTTCTTCGCTTCTTGAGAAAGAACAAACTACAATTTTAAAAACTCAAAACCCCGTTCTCAAAACATACAACTCCCTTTCTACTGGTATGTTGTCAAAAATAATTTTAAAAAGAGAAATCAAAGATACCTATATACACCGTTGGTGTGAGAGAACTTTTACTGTGTCAACCAATCATGAAATGACACATCGTAAAAATTGTTTGACTCCATCCCAACTAATTTAAAAGTCACCCATACAGTAATTTTTTTTGATTAACCGAGAGTGTACTATCAATTAAAATCTTTTATATTCTAGAAAAATAAGCCAAATTTATTTTGAGTTTTATTGGTATGCACTATAAGCATAAACTGTTTTTACAGAGTCAACAATCAAAAATTTTGTTATATATAATTTTCAATATCATTAACATAAATGTCTAATATTTCTGATTTGTTTGTTCAGTTGTTGTTGTAAAAAGTTGAGCAAATAAATAATAAAAAATGATAAAAAAGGGTTGGTAGTTTTTTTTTAGGATGCAAGGAATCCCAATTTTGGCTTCCGGAAATACCACTTTTTGAGGTATTTCCGGAATTCCCTGGAATTTAACCTTCCGGAAATACCTCAAAAAATGGTATTTCCGGAATGTTTTTTTTTTTTTGAAATTTCGTTTTAATTAATTTTTTTTTTTACCTTTTCAGTGGCAACCAGAACAGGAAACATAGAGCGAGGCGAGCATTCAGGAGCGGGAGGAGATGAGCAGAGTCCTTCTGGTAGTAGGAGTAGGTTCTGATTGAGGACTAGACGGCCGGACACGCGTCTGAGCGTCAGAGACGTGTCCGAGAGCGAGAGCAGCAGCAGGAGGCTGAGCCAGACGCGTTGCATGTAGATGACCAGGCTGAGGCTGGGGTTGCTCAGCATGATGATGAGGCTGCTGAGCAGGTTTTGTTACACCGGTTGCATGTCCACTGCGTCCAGAGACTACTACAGACGGGACAGGTGATACTTTTAATAATTTGTTTATTTTTTAACAATTAATTACTTTTAATAATTTATTAATTACTTTTATTTTTTTACAGGACCGTGGTAAGATTAAAGTTGCTTCTCATGGGGGGAAGATACTGAAGATGAGACCTCAGCAACACCACCCACATATTGCAGGATGGTTGCAGCAGGCCCATCTGTTTGAGCTGGACATCACACCTCTCGGCAACATCAACCACGAGCTCATATCAGCTTTTGTGGAGAGGTGACATTTTGAGACCAGCTCATTCCACATGTCGTGGGGGGAGATGACAGTGACGTTGGACGACGTGTCCGCGTTGCTCCACTTGCCGCTCACCGGCCGTTGGCGCATCAACCACATTTTGACACTGCCGATGCTATTCGGGCTGGAGTTGACCTGCTGGGCATTGACCACACAGCCTGTTGGGCAGAGTGTCAATTCAACAGGGGACCGGCATTCTGATTTTCTTTCTTGATGGCCGCATACACACAGAATATGGAGCGCGTCCATCTTGATCAGGCGGCACAGTGCTATCTGCTACACTTGTTAGGAAGCACCAGTTTTGCCGAAAAGAGTCACACATCTGTCCCTGTCAAGTGGGTGACTCTTATTTCGGACTTTGCCCTGTGTGGCCAGTGGGCTTGGGGTCCAGCTGCTCTAGCTATTCTCTACGAGTAGCTGAATGATGCTTGTTACTGGGAGACGTCGCAGATTGGCGGATACGCTTCTCTGCTGCAGGTAACTAATTAATTAATTATTTTTATTTATTTTTAATTACTTTTATTTAGATAATTACTTATTTATTTTTATTATTATTTTAGTGCTGGATATATGAGTATTTCCCCACCATCGTGGTGCGGAAAGACTTCGGTGCCAGTCAACTTCCACGTTGCAGCAGGTGGGCGAACAAGAAGTGCGATAGTATCAAGCTTCTGGAGTTTCGACAGCTGCTGGATGACTTGCAGAGGGAGCGGGTCATATGGAGCCCTTGGGACGACCACAGACAGTACCTCCGGTTTCACAACATTTCATTATTCAGAGGTTGGCTGCTGTGGGGGGATGAGGCGGTGCCTTATATGCCAGACAGGGTCCGTTGGCAGTTTGGATATGTCCAGCAGATTCCTGATCCACCTATTTCGGGCCCACGTCCATCTCCGGAGGTCATAGTACAGCAGTTGATGTTCTATCAGTCCCCAACGCGGGCTTTCAGGGACATCGGTCGACGGACACCCGTCCAGGGTGCTTGTGATGACTAGTACCTACCATGGTACTTCCAGGTGTCCATTCCCCGCCTGACTCCGGCTCCGCCTTCACCTCCAGCTCCGCCTTCGCCTCCAGAGGATGTTGGTCCACTTCCCTATGAGTCCAGGGAGAGAGTATCTAGGCATGTCCATGATGCCTATGATAGTCTTTTGGCAGTCAACGGTATTCCTGGGGATGTCTATGATAGTCTGTTGGCTGCTTTACAGCTTTTGGACATTTAGTTGTATTATTTTTTGTATTTTTATTGTATTAATACTGATTATTATTGTTTATTTGTTTTACGGAGCTTCGTTACATTTAATTATTTCGCATAATTTGATTTGTAAAATTTTTTATTTGAAGGGTATTTTGGGGATTTACCGTAAAAAGGGGGTATGGGGTTACGGGGGGGTGGGGGGTGGGGGGGGGGGGGGGTTTAAAAAAAAAACACCCAAAAGGGTTTAGTGATAGTTGAAGTAGTTTGTTGTTCATCGTTGTTCTTACCACGCTTCTGGTGCGACTGAAAACGAAGAAAAGATGTGGCGTACCTTAGACACCACCCATCACCTCACCCTCAAAACCTTCCGTTTTCGTTCCTTCCTCTTCTCTCCTTCTCCTTCTCCTTCTTCACCTTCCAACATTTCTTTCCCTTCTAGAACAATCATCACTCTCTCACAATCTCATTCTCAATCTCACTCTCTTCTCCCATTTTCCCCAACAAAATTAACTCATCAGCATCTTCCCTTCACCACCACTCGCAATTTCGGCTCTAATTTCGGTTCCTTCATTATACGCTGCGTTTCCTCATTTCCTACTCTCGACTGGAACGACGCCGTTTCTTGCTCCGAAGTTGATGCTGACGTCAGCAATGAAGATGGAACCCTTGACCAAGATTCTAAACCCGCCATTCCAGTTAGAGCCTTCTTCTTCTCTACTAGGTACTAATCTAATTATTCACAATTTTATTTTATTTATTTGTTTAATTAATAATTATATTTATGATGGGAATGTTAATATGAAATTGAAAACAAGAGAAATGAGGTTTAGGAGAAGGCGAGGGATGGTGATTTAGTTAACTTGTTTAGAAAGGTTTCAATTTTGGGGTTTAAGAATGAGGTTTTGAAGTGTTTTTATTGTGTTTTTGCTGTCGTTGTATTTTGTGAAATAATTATTCAGAAGTGGAACAATAAAAAATAATTGTTTGGATCCTATTGAGCTGAAAGAACACCTGAGCTGAAAAGAACGACAAAATAAATATTTTAATGTGCGAATGGAGGTGGGTATATGTTACATAATAAACATATGTTTTAAAAATGATTTGGGGATAATTTTCTATGTACTTTAATCATGTTGCTTCAAATGTATTGTAGTGTCTTTTGGTCATATTCACATACTCGTCAATACATAATTTAGTAAATGGTGAGCTATGAAGCATTCTTATCATATGTTGAGCCTGTATTACTGCCAGTGCTACTGCTTGGCAAGATAAAGCTTCTTCATGAATCAAATTTTAGCGTCGGGGGTTTAGGTAGCTGGCCATAAGAGTGTGCAGGTGCGGCATAGCCATTATCTGACCACTGTGTAAGTTAAAACTATTATTAGCGTCTTAGGTTTTACACCACAGGTTGCTATTGGAGACTCTAATAGTGTGTCTCTCCATCCTTGTTTACAAACATAATTATGAATTTTGCACTATGCATTAACTCCATGTTACTGCATTGTAGACTTATAATTTCACATTAATTTTCAAAATTTGAAAACTTGCCTTCACTTCAGTGCTTCAGTAAATACGACGCTCATTGTTTTTTATTTTTATTTTTGTGAATTATGCTAGTTATTATTTAGATAAACACCCCAGGATATTGGGTTGTAGACCACCAAAGGTGTGATATCTTGAGTTTGATATTTGAATCCTGTTGTCATGCAAAAGCAGTCTTATTTTGTGAAATAAAATTATTGGTCTATACCTCAAAATGGGGTACGAAAATGGTGGAGCTAAGAGAGAAATAGAAAGGGAAGATATAAGTCAGAGTGTGCAACTTAAAGTAGTGAGAGGGAAAGGGGTGGAGAAAATCATAATCTTTGTGATCAGAAGACAACAAAGAATGTCTTCTTCAGGTATTAAGGATATATTTGGATGGTGGATTTTGGAAGGAATGAGAAGAAAGGGTAAATTTTTATTTTTGGATTAAGAGAGAGATATATGTTTACAATTTATAAAAGTAAAAAGCACCAGGATATTAAGTTTCACAATAATTTATCATTTTATTTCTTTTAATTGAAAAATATATTAAATCAGTGAACGTTTATTTGAAATAAAAATTTTACTCTCTCTTCCATTTCCCTCGAAAATCCTCCATCCAAACAACTTTGGAAAATTCAAGAAGTGATTGGGCACGTAATGCAGATATTTCAGAACCAAACAATTAAATTTTGCTACCTATGTGATTGCTTGCTGTTTCATATATAATATATCTCACTTTCATTTTGGATGTAGTGTTGATTTAAAAAGCTTGGTGGAGCAGAACAAACCAAACTTTGTTCTACCCTCATCACGAATGACTAATTATGTAGTTCTAAAGTTTGGCAACATTTGCGATTCCAAGGTGTGTCTCTTTTAGTCTATGCTTGTGTTTATCCCCATCACTATAGACGATGTTACCCTGTTTTCCCTATTGTATAATTTTTTGTTATCAATATCATGAACATGCTATCTAGGCAGTCACATATCCTGTATGGTGATCAGCAAGTTACATTGCCACTTTGTTTTTGTTAAATATCTTTTATCCTCCAATGCTACATTAAGAAAGATGTGTATGTTTTTAGGGATAGTTCATAACCTATGAATCCTGGATATGTAGCACAGCATGAGTACGATACTGCATGGATACAGGGGAAGGGAAATTTTATTAAATTTAGGATACGATATACAACCAAGATACGTTAACAGAATTTTGTAGAAAAACTTATCTAGATGCTAAATTCTTGTAAAAATAGAGATATTGATCATTCCTCATTAATATATAAGTATGATGATCACATTTTACAAAAAGATATTTGCGATCCGATAGTAAACCTTGATACTACGATATCAAGCACTATCTCACAAGTAGGGAATATCCTCTCTGGGCCATAGGAAATGATAAGAGGACGCTAAGGAGATTATCAATGGGGTTCTTCTTAAACGGATAGGTGCTCTATAAGATCCACTTCTGGAGCTTGTGTGTTTCTAGGCAACAACCTCATCTCTTGGTGGGCAAAGAAGCAACCTGTGGTATCCAGGTCCAGCACTGAAGCAGAATACAGGGCTCTAGCTCTAGCAACCACTGAGTTACTATGGCTGTAATCCCTACTCAGTGAACTTGGAGTACCCTTCACTACATGCACAGATCACTGTGACAATCTAAGCACCATCTCTCTTGTTCATAACCCCGTGTTACTTGCCAGAACGAAGCATATGGAACTCGACCTCTTCTTCCTTAGAGAAAAGGTCCTTCAAAAGCACCTCAATGTCCAATTCATCCCTGGAGCCTCACAATGTGCTGACATTATGACCAAGCCTCTACCACCTACTAAGTTTGAGGAGTTTTGTTCCAAGCTAACTATGTGCACTCACCCCAGTTAGGCTTGCGAGGGAGTATTAGAGACCCTACATCTATATGGTGCACTACAGTGCACGGTGCACCTCCCCACATATGATCCCCCTAATGTAACTAACTGACTGAGCCAAAAGCTCAAGTCAGTTAGCATTCCCTTAGTCTGTTAAACTAACAGTTAGAAGAGCAACCAATATATAAGTTGGTGCTCAGTTGTAGTGATCGATTTGATCAAGAATCAGAAACGAAAAAGTAGTTAGATTAAAGAATAGAATACTGAGTTTCTAACACTGCCTATATCCTAATAATATATTCCGACCCCTTTGTTAGGATATCAACAAAAGCTTTTTGAGAATTGGTCAATAAAATCAAATACCTTCTTTTCAAAGTGAGAGATCTTTGCTCTCTCACATTATAAGCTATAACTGTTTCTTCTTTCATTTTCTTTTCCTTCATCTGGCTATTATGTCTGTGGAGAGGTTTTTACGCAGCAGATGATTAAATGTATTGTTTGTCTCCTGCCTTCTCATTCTCAGCTGTTTTATAAATATTTGAAGTCATAGGGCCAGTGATAGTAATGACAAACTTCTTTTTGTTTCAGGGTCTGGGCACTTGTTTCTCGAATGGAAGCAATGGGTGTTACATGGTGGTTTTCCAGTATGGCTCCATTGTATTATTTAATGTCCACGAGCATGAGGTTGATGGCTATCTTAAAATTGTTAAGAAGTATGCATCTGGTTTACTCCCTGAAATGAGAAAGGATGGTGAGTTCTTATATCCAATTTGAAATTGAGATATAATGGATAGTTTTTTAAGTTACTAATTCATCAAGTCCTGTAAACAGCAACATTCTTAACAATACTAATTTGTCAAGGTTATCATCTTAAATGGTTTTCAATTTTTTTTTAGTAAAACAAAATTTATGGATCTTGAATCACTGAATTGACGTTAGCATTACATGATTTAAAGGGAAATTTGGGGCTAGAATTGCCACTTTAGTGGGATTCAGGACAAGGTCCGATCCATTGTAAAATTAGTTGTAGGCAGCCTGTTAGGAATCCGGAAATTAAATTGAAAAGAATGAACCATTTTAATGAAAAATTAGAAAGAATAGGAGAGTGATCTCTCCTAGAAGGGTTTCCCCTTCTACAACAGAGCCACTGCTCTATTCACCAATTGTTTACAAATCTGAAGAGTTGAATTCCCTCTATGCTTGTATCCTCCAATTATACATGATAGTCTTCTAACCAATTAACTAATAGCTTTCATTAACTAACTTCTCCTTATCCTATATCCTAACAATACACCACAAAACAACCTTGTCCTTAAGATCGCAATTTACTAGATTTCTTCACGTTCAATAGTTGTTGAAAACAATTTCGTTTTCCCTAGGATCCCGCTATTGGGAGCTCAAATAACTAGCTTCAGGTGCAGGATAAAAATTGCTCTCCAGATGGCATTGTTCTGCACATTCCTGCAGCACTTGACAATCTGGTCAGCAAGTAAAGTGGTTACGAAAACATGAGCAATGGCACCTGAATTTTGAATTGGGTTAGATGTGCTTGGGTTAGGCCCAAAAAATTTTGGCCTTGGATTAGACTCTCTGAAACCTTCTCTTCATAAACCCAGAAGATACTAACATGAAATGGGGCCTGGCATGTATAAGATACTAATATCAATTTAAAATGTTTATTCTGTTTTAAGTGAAAAGTTGATTCCCTTCTATGCTTGTATCCTCCTATTTATACATTTTAGCTCTATAACTAACCGATTAACTAATTACTATCATTAGCTAGCTTCTCCTTAATCCTTATCATGTATCCTAACACAGCCTTACCTTACATTTGTAAGAGAATTATTTCACGACAACTTGAACTTGTGACATTGTAATTACACACAGTAGCAATTCCTAATGTAATTTTTTTTCCTTCAAATATGGAATAGTTTTGGTTGATGTCAAAAACAGATTATAAAACATTAGCGACATTGTCCATCGAGCTTCAATGGGTTGGGCTGGGCTTTGCGACTATCCATTTTCATGTTGATTGGTCACATTTGAGTACAACTGCAGTCTGCACATTAACAGTGCATGAACTAATGGTGTTGTTGGAGTAAAATTTTCCAATCTGATATTTACAGTTTGCATGTATTCCTTTGGAATATGCGGTTTAGTGCTTATGAATCTGCTGTAGGTAGTTCTTGATGGACAGATATTTTGGTATATAGAAATGTAAAATATGGGCGTTGGATTGAAAAGGTTATGCAAATCCTTTTTTCCCATTCATAACTCATTCATTGAATAGAGTTGGTTTCCATCTTGATAAACTCCTTTCGTAGTTCAAAGCAGCAGCGTCAAGTCTTTTATTTGGATGTGGGTCACTTAAGACTCTTTCCCCTGATATGTGTCTTTTGTCATGTTTGTTCAATCTTTTCACTTGTTCTTAGGTTGGTCTGCTGCTGTTTCTTTATGGACACTGTTGTGATTTTGAATGTACTGTGTGGTGTGTACCTATGTCCTTGGACCAATTTAGTGTTTTTTTGTAGAAATAAGGAGGCTAAAATTTTAGGGAAATGTGCAATCCATGTTACTATTTGATGCATATGATTGGTTTAACACTTGCAAATAAGGAGATTTATTTGGCCTAGCAATTTATTTGGGAATAGGGATCAGTTTAATTGAATAGCTTTTGTTTGGTAGAAGCACATGGTCTTTTAACTTGATATTCCTGACAGATATGCTGAGGGATTGGGAAGCTTTTTGTTTATGTTTTCACTTTTATTTTTCAAAATATTATTTTATTTATTGTTTTTGTTCTTATGGAGGATTCTTGCCTTTCAATTTCTTTGCAATTGTTTTTGTCGTTACTTATGAATTTCTTCTTTCATGCAGAAAAAGTGTTGGAAAGGTTGGATTTCTTTGATGAGGATAATTGTAAAGTATCTAGTTTTATAAAATGTTCGAGTTCAATTATCGTGAAGAAATGCTACATAGCTTTACTATAAAAAAGACCTTTCAGTTTGTTGAAAAAGTGTTCCAAACTAAAGTTTTTTGTGGTTCTTAGTTTTAGTCTTTTGACTTATCTATTTTAGATGATAAGATGGCTTTTCATTTAGAAATCTCATTTTGACAGTAACAGTTAATACACTGGAACTGCTGTCCTATTGCCCTTTGCTAAATTATTGTGTTACTATCTCTTGTAGAAAGGGCTCAAGGTTTTGCATTTTATGATTCCTTTTTTCAAACCATAAGCCAAGTATCCACATCTGTGTGTTTCAACTTTCAATGGCATTTTGGTTCTGTCGGAGGATGTGTCTCAAAAATGTCGGAACATGCTTTTTCTTGTCTTGTCTGGACGGGTTTATTTTCCTTCATGTCTGGGGAGATGCTTTTTCCAGATACTTGTGTAGGTTTGATTTTGCGTGATTGTTTTTTGGTTATCTTGGAACATAGCAAGACCTAGTGGGGTCCTTTTTGGAGTGTCCTACACTCTTCCTTTTCCTGTATTCTCACTTTTTGCTAGTAGAGTCTCGTTGGGATTTTCTTTACTCTCATTTGTCTTCTCACCTGGATAAAAGAATTTAGTCCTTTATCCTCCTGGGGTGTTTCCATGTACATCTCTCCCTGCAAATCCCTCGTTCATTCTTTGAATAGTAATAGTTCTCTTATTATTTAATAAACCTTGTGGAAACTCTGTTCCTGCTAAGCTCAAGTGTTTTTATTGGACTGTGGTAGTACTTAGTAGACTTTATACTATTACGTGTTGCAGGTCTATAAGCTTGCTAAGGCTGTTTTATGTAATACATCTGTAATGTGTTGTGCTTGCTCGGATTATGTTCGTCACCTTTTCTTGTAGGTTTACGGGAACCCCTTGGGTGAATGTTGGGTTTGTCGTATCGTATGTCATTGAACCATGTCTAGATGATTAGATTTTATAGTTTTCGTAAAACTGTAAGGTTAAATTTTTGTGGCAACATGCTTTCTATGCTACAATTTAGCATATATGGTTGGAGTTGTAATATAGTATTTGTAATGAGGCGTGTTTGGCACATCAGTTGATTTTGGATAAGAATTGGTGCTTGGTATGGTATCCATTTGGTGCTAAAACATGGCCTCTTTAGTGTGTTATGGTTAACAGACATTTAAGGGATTTGAAATTTGTGCTTGAGTAGTTTTCTCTGTTTTCTTGGACTGTGGTAGTAGTACTCAATGGTATTGCACACTTACAAGTGCATCAGCACAATGGCCCCCTTTCCTGACATGCATCGTAAATGCTTGTAGACTCAATCTACATTCTTCATTATTTTCATTTTGATTTGGGGCACAAGCAGTATTTATTTATTTTGATTTTTTTTGTGTGTGCAGATGTGTGACAGAATCAAATATTTTCATTTTTCCTTTAAATTCTTGCGTTCTTGAACTTTTAGTGATATGTCAGTACCATCTCTTGTAGGAAATCTTCTTGAACTTTTAGGAAATCTTCTCTATGCTCATGAGATATGTCATTACCATCTTATTGTGATCGCCTTTATTTATTGATTACAAGTTAAGTTTCCCCTGTCTCTGAATGTTTAAAACATGTTTTTGCACAATTTGATTTTACTCTGTTTTGTGACTTTAGAGTATGAAGTTAGAGAAAAACCAGCTTTAAGCACATGGATGCAAGGCGGATTAGATTACATAATGTTACAATACCTGGATGTTGATGGAATTCGAACTATTGGCAGTGTTCTAGGTCAAAGTATTGCTCTTGATTACTATGGTCGGCAGGTATGCTCTGATGTTTGGATATACCATATACCGGTGATATGCTCTCTATGGCTCTAACAGCACCCTTTCACTTCTACTCTAGGTTGATGGAATGGTTGCAGAATTTACAGACATAAACCGTGAAATGGAAGCAACTGGAAAATTCAAGATGCAAAGGAAAAAACTTTTCCAGTTGGTGGGCAAGGCAAATTCAAATCTTGCTGATGTGATTCTAAAGCTTGGACTATTTGAAAGGTAATAATTCTGTTCGTGGTAACAAATTATGTCCGTTGTCTTTTAGTGTTTGAAGTTGGAAAGAGAAATTATACTTGTTCCGGTAGTTATGTTACTTTTGCAGACTCGTCGTGTAGTTAGAATTTTCCAAATTTATCTTTAATAAAGAATAAATATTTAATTTAGGGTAATATATATATAAATATTATATATATCCTCCATTATTGGACATGGGAAGGTGACCCTTAAGGAACGTTCAACGATGAGGCTGCCTGTCGTCTACAACTACTAATGCCCTCCCCCCCACCCCCAACATTTGAAGACCCATCTACGAACACTTCCCATCTTCTCTCTGCTGTTGGTGATAGTTTTTGACATTTCCAATAGGAAATCTGCTAATACCCAAGCTTTGATTGGCTGGCAAGGTTTGTAAGAGACGCCGTCCTCTAACAACTTGAGTGACAAAGTGATAATCAGGCCTATACGGTCTGGCTTATGCAAACATTGGCATGAGCCTAAAAGCATTGGCGAAGCCTCAGAGACAAAAATACGATGGCGAGCGGCGCCTTTTTGATTTTTTGGTATTTCGTCTCTGGTCCTTGCAGCATTTTGTTGGCAAAATACCAGTCTAACCTTTGGGAGTTTCTTTTACCAACAGTGCTAATGGCTTCCTCGCAAATGGATAGATATATGTATATAGTATCCCTGGGATCGGGGTTGCACAAGATTGGTGGTGTCACCTGGTACTTTGAGGTTTTGGAATGCCACCTCATTCTAGAGTCCATTCTAAGCTCTTTCCTTAACAAGCCATACAAAGGAATGGTCGTGTGCCGATTGAAACATAAACCTGCTCAAAGCCGCCATCCTCCATGTGAGCCGGATCCCCGCAGCTCTGAAGCCTGTTCTCCGGTATGCGATTCATCTACTCTGACATCATTCTCTTTTCTTGGATGACCCACGGCTCCCTTTGGCACTACAAATTGTGAAACTCGTATTTTTTCTAACTATTGTTTGCCGCTTCTTTGGTGTTTGTCATGCCTTCTCCCACAAGTGAATCGTATTAGTGACTTTTCTTCCACTGACGATAATTCTGTGTTAGGACCCCAAATGAGAAATGTGGGTCCAAATGGGTTGTTAGCACTACAGAAACCCAAAGCCTAGTATCTAGCGGGTTTATGCTCGAAGGAAGAGGACAGGGCAGATTGGGGTTTTCCATGTAGCAGGGAGTGAGGTAGAAAGACAGTGTAGTGGGATTCTGTTATTGGGGCAGAATGGGGTTTTCAAAAAATATATCTTCCGATACACAATACATACATATCTCGTTTTGTGAACCATGGGATAGATGGTAAAGAATAATTTGGATTTGAATATCTGCTCCTATACATGCTCGCTCCTATACATGCTCAAGGTTATCAAATTACAATTCAAGTTGCGAATTGTCAAGCTAATTTTCGAATCCTGAATTGTAAATCTTAATGCATAGTGAGTCTATAATTTGAAGTTTGAAATTGATAAACCGACTTGGTCATCAATGTCACAAATCAAAATTCACAAGTCACCTGAGTCTTACTACCAGCTGATGCCATGTTTAGTTTGTAGTTGCAAACATACGTTTGAGTTGTTTGCCTGGAGGAATAGTTCCTGTGGTCTAAACGTACATTTGCAGCTTTTCAACTGCAATTCAAGCATAGACTGGTGTAGAAGCTTACAAACAAATAACTCATAAGTCATACTTTTTTGGTGTTTCTACGAAGTGGTAAGTCCTAAGTGTACTTCCTCATATTGTTTTGTAGACATTGGGGAATAAGTAATAACTACACTCTACATAATAAATTATCAAGAATAGTACAACGCTATTGAGTAAACTTAATCTTCTCATTCCTCTCGACCTTTGTCACGTAAATTGACTGCATGAAGCCTATGTTTTAGAGGATGGAAAACAGAGCATTGATTTAAATAGGATGTGTACTGTAGACGACAAAATGAACCAATGACTGAAACTTTTGCTACAAAAGAATGAAAACATAACAATAGAACAGTCAAACAAGGTGCAGAGTGAGTGATATAATCGAATATGGTCAGAAAAACGAATAACAGAGCCATGGAACAATCGTATATGGTCAGTAGTAGGTGAAATAAAAGCCATTTCTTTTTTTAATGAGATACTGAATCGGGTGTTTTGTATTAGTGACAGAGTCACATAATTCATGCATGTATGACAGGACCATATATTAATTGTGTGATTTTAACAGTTTTGGACATGACACGATATATCACAGGACGTTATAGTATGATAGAATCGGTTGATCTGTTAACTCATTTCACTTAATGAGAGAAGGCTTTAGTTGTTATTATCTAGTGATTCATGGATTGAAAATTTTCAAATATTATTCCTAATAGAAATTCCAGAAGTGAACTAAAATACTTGTTTCCCAGGGTAAGGCTTTATGTATAATTGGACCTAGACAATAGTCAGATTTCAAATATTATATAGTCACTTTCTACGTGTCTTCCAACTTGCACAATTTTAAATGGTGTTTACAGATCAGATATTGCTTGGAAAGATGCCAAATATGGTCAGATATGGGAGTATCTCAGGGACGAATTTGAGTTAACTCAGAGATTTGCAAGTCTTGATTTCAAGTTGAAATTTGTGGAGGTTTAATTTCTACCTTGGAAACATAATTTCTCACTTCATTTTCTATCTGGACTTTTTCATTGACTTATCTTTTCATTTATAACATTTTCATCTTTGAATTTTGCAGCACAATATCCGCTTTCTACAAGAAATTCTTCAGAATAGGAAATCCGATTTCCTAGAGTGGCTCATTATTGCATTGATTGGTGCTGAAATTCTTCTGTCTCTCTATGACATTGTTCAACGATCTCCCATGAAACTTTAGCAGCATAATTTCTGGTGGCATATATACCAGCTTGTTTTTGATAGGGGTGTAGTAGCATATCAGCACTTGGTGCTACTCATTAAGATTTTGCTCATGCTAATAATACATTCTTATGTAAATAGCAAGTCGAAATGCTTTCAAATTGGTTCTTTACTAGTTAGATTGTGTAACTCCTATTTGTGCAGAACATTGCTAAAAGCTACACCTGCATGTTCTGTTGTAATATAATTTCTATCTATTGCATAAATTAATTATTCTCTAGTTTTGAGGAACTCGAAGTTGAACTTTTTAGTCAAATTTTTTGTCCCATAATATTTATCGTTTTACAATATCAATGAAGTATTAATAATTGTTTTTCCCTATTATACCCTTAGAGCAATAATCTAGTTTTATCTCTTTTACACTATTTAATTATTAAGAGATGAAGTAACAAGGGCATATTAGGAGAGAGTGATATAATGATCATGAATTTTGACTTTTTTTCCTGACAAGATGAATTGACTATTAATTGTTTTTCTTTATTTGTGTGCCACAACTTTACACGTCAACTGAAATGGGATGAAGATAGTATACTAATCACCAAAAGAATGTGTTGAGTACTGATACGTGTTAGATTTTGAAGCCAAGTACCGCCATCGTCTCATTATAAGCGTCGATACGTTAATTATTTTTTACATGTCAACCTCCAATTTAGTTATGTGCACATTATTTCTAAGTTATTATACTCTAATAGCTAGTAGAGATAATGATTAATACCCATTAATTAGTAGGAATAATTTTATAAAATTGCTACCGTTTCAATTATTTATAGCATCTTTTTAATGTGTAATATACCTAATATGAAACTTGTTATTAGACAAAGAGAGTATATCTTTATAAACTTCTTGTTTTGAACGTGATGCAAGATGCACAATCATAAGGTGGCATTTTAGCACGAGAACATAATAGAGGTGTCAAATAATATTGCCACCTCACTCGGTGACCCCGCTAAAGATGTGCGAGAGGTGTGGCCACACAGGTCTCCAAAATTTAGAGGGTTTCAATTCTTTTTTAGTGTGTTTGTGTGTGTTTATATATATATATATATATATATATATATATATATAAATAATTAACATACCCTTATTTTAAGCAAGATGTAGGCACAAAAAAAACTATCAAACTTAATTAACAAATTGGCGAACATATTCATATCTAATAAAATAAAACTAATATAGTCATATTAAAATAAATCTCTCAAGTCCCAACCCGAATTTCATTCACAATTTAAAAATAGAAACCCTAGATGAAGAGAAACTGAAAATCTGACCGTCAAATTTGTAGAAAAAAACACTGATGAAAATCCATCTAAATGCATACAATTAAACCCCGAGTTTGCTAAGAAGTCTTTTAGGATTCATTATGTCTTTTTACATTGTAGGTTAATTGACTCAGTAGAAAATTGAGCAATATAACACATATGAGGAGATATTTGAATTTTTGTTTAGTATTAAACAGGTCCGTCTCAACAATTTGGAGGCCCTGTTCAATTTTTTTTAAATTGGGCCCTAATTATAAGTTTATCAAATAAATCACCAAAACTCAAACTTCGTTATTTAAATTGTAAATAATATCTCGATACAACTTGAAACTAATATCAACCTTCGAGCTACTTAAAAAGAGCCGTTCTTCTAACAGTTTTTGAAGCAAAATCATCAACCAAGTCTTGATATTGTATTGTCTCAAAAAGAGCATTCTCAACCGCTATCAATGCTAATCCATTAAGTCTTTCTTGTAACATGGTAGACCTCAAGTAAGACTTCAACAACTTCAATTTTGAAAAACTTCTTTCTGCAGAAGCAACTGTCACAGGAATAGTCAATAAAATTCTATATGCAATTATTGTGTTAGGATAACAATCCATGCCTTTCAAATATCTTAATATATCAATAGCCCCTCTTTTATCTTCCGGCAATATTTCTCTGAATAACTTCAACTCCACAAATAATTCATTCCCAACAATATCATATTGCTCATTATGTTTCAATGCCTGTTCCAAAATGACTACAACAAGACTTCAAAGTTGCATCGTCCAATGATTGTAACTTGTGAGAAGTAAACAAGAAACCAAAAATGCTTTCATACTCTTTGTATTGCTCAAATCTCTTATTAAGAGAAACAATGACTTGATCAACAAGGTAAATAAAATAATTGATCCTAAAAGATTCCTCTTCAGATAGTTCAACCGATGTGGTATTCAAATTCTCATCAAATTGTCATTTTCTTCGAATTATACGCTTTTGGGAAAATACCGGATCAATATATAGTTCAATAGCAATTTCCTTAGCAGTATCCAAGGCTTTAGAAAAACCAGTGTCTCTATATCTCTCAAAAAATGAAATCAACTCCTTTATTTTTTCCATAGCAACATCAATAAGCATATTATTTGATTGTAACAGCTTGCTAACCGAATTAATGGTAGATAATATTTCAAACCAAATAACTATAGCCATTAAAAACTCAAAATCACCTAGCTCATTTGTTGCTAAGGATTTAGCTTCGCTTTTTATTTTAGAATCAGAATCCTTTTCCGACACTTCAAGTAAAGCTTCTCTAAACTCTGATATTTGAATCCTTATAGCTTTGACACTATTTACACGACTCTCCCAACGAGTGGATGACAAAGATTTTGGAGTCAACCCTTTTACATTATCTTTCAAAATTTGCCATCTCTTAGTAGAATTGGCAAAAATTGTTTCATAGCAGCAACAAGCACATACAATAAATTGTTTCACAACAACTTATGCAATTAAATCAGGAAGTTTAATTAAGCAGTAACACAAACCAACGCAGAACATAAATCAGAGTCGAACTCTGACACACGAGCTAACCTCAATAGCAGCAGTCAGCAAACTGCAGGTCCTGATGAGTTCGGCAACGACAATCGATCGGCAGCAATTCTTCACGACTCTCCAATTACAAAATCAATCTCCAAGTGTTGAAAACCTAAAACTCAAATCAGAATTTCAGAAAAAATGAAACCAATTAGTGTTTCAGAAATCATAATTACGATAATGAGATAACAATATGATTCATTGTTCTGTTCTGGTTGACATGGAATTAATCTTTATCTTTTAGCAAAATTACAATTGCACAATTACATAACCCCTTGTATCTGCTGTCTGCAGAATTTCTAATACACTCTCGTGGGGAATTACATGATTACACAAAACTATCAATTAACTATACTGCACAATACAGTATAAAACCAATTCAGTACTCAGTAGTAACTCGGACTGTTGACTTGACAAATATCTTTCTTCACAAATTACCCTGTAATACCTTGTTCCTTCTTATCTGTAATAATACTGATAACGACGGTTTGTAATACTATAAGAAAAAAGAAGAAAGAAGTCGAATATGTACCTGCAACAGTGGTGGTCGGTACTCAGTTGAGTGATGGCGGCGAAAGTAGTGGCGTACGAAAGCTAAACACGAACAGAACAATTGAACAAATTAGTGTCTCAAATCAATTCAAACTCTTACAGGTCTTACCGAAAATTAATTTTGATTTATGTAAATAGGGTTTTCAAAGATTGTCACAAATCAATTAACGCATTCAACAGAGTGAAGGATAAGAAAGCGGTAATCAGAGAGAATTTCGGAAATAAGAGAGAACGTATCTTCTAATTTTCCGCAATTCCAGCAGAAGAAATCACGCACGCAGCAGAAGGAATTTGCAAGCTGGCTGGGAGGTACTAACGCAGAAGAACGTTGAAGCTGATGCAACGCTGGATTGGATTTGGGCTGGGGTTGGATGGATATTTTGGGGGCCCTAAAAATTTGTTTTTGGGGCAGAGAGCACAGGGTGTACGTGAGAATGGCCGGGCCTGGTATTAAAACACCCAGGTCATTCTCTGATGAGAGTTTGAAATTATCTTGTATAAATCTTGTAACTTATTTGAAACATAGTAGTTCTTATGATCTTGATGGTGAAATTTTATTCGAAGAATCAAGAGTCATCAGAGTTTTTAACAACTGAATCAAAGTCAAGTTTTATGATATTAAGTTCTCTTAAAACACTTTATTGTTTTCCTAATGCATGCATAATTTATAGAATAATATACTAACCATCCATGTTATTGTTGCATTTCGTGTAAGGTTTTACAATTGTTTTGATAAAAAAATCTTTATTCTAAATAAACTACATTTATGATTTAAAAGATACTTAAATTACATTATCATAAATTGTAATTATTTTCTATACACACATTTACAACGTAGTATTGTTTAGCAATTTTAATAAAGAACCTTTTGTTGTTGGATCTCATAGACAATAGTATTGTTTCAAAGTTTTTATTACAATGAACTAAAATTAGAGAAAGAAGAAGAACAAGAAAATGAGAGAATGAGAGAAGAAGAGAGCTTTTGTATTATACTCTTCAAGGTGTATTTTTACACTAGGGAGTGAATCATATTTATAGGGTACATATTGGCAAGTGAAGCATCAATAATAAAAAGCCACTAACAATTCAGTTACTAAAGGGACTTAGTGGAATGTGGAAACCTAAGAGAAGACATCCAATAATTCATATGATTCATAACACTCCCCCTTGTATGTCTATTGATGACATGCCTCATTAAAACCTTATTAGAAAAAACCTGATGGGAAAAATCTAGTGAAGGAAAAAGAGTACAATATCCTTTCAGTGGGAACTCCCTCATTAAAAAACTTTCCAGGAAAACACAATGGAACAAAACTATGACAAAGGAAAAAAGAGTGTAGTTTTTCTTCCCCTTTTGGAAGCATAACTTAAGAATAAGGCTTCCAACATCTGGAGTTTCTCCTTGAGTGCATATGGAGCAATCTACTCCGATCTATTACTTGTGATATGTACTCTTTCAATGGAGCTTCGTAGTCGGTATTCAAGACATATTGGTAAGAATCTAGTTGATTCCATGATAGATTAAGGATCTAATCAAGTGATTTCTTGAATCAAAACTAGCAAATAGGATAAAAGCGAAAGAGGAAAAGAAACATACAAATGGATTAGGCAAGAAAATGGAGAAATCGCCACATCTAAGAGGATGAAAAGATCAAGGTAGAATCACCACAAGAGTAAGAGGCTCTTGATAAGATTCAAATTTGGTTCTAAGAAGAACCTTAGAGAAGCACTCTTTATTCTCACAATTCTATTTCATCAAAGTTGTGAAATAAGGTTACAAAAGTTCCTTAAATACCTAGGGTTGTGCCTAAGCTACAAACTTGCACACCATGGTGCCTATGCCAAAGGTGCATACGCACAAACACCAAAACCCTTCAATGTCAACATAAACTAAAACATATTCCTAATTAAAGTATGATTATTACATCTTAAAATAAAATAAAGTTCATTCTAATTTTAATAAAATATATTCTCTTGATGCTCTTGTGGTCCACATCATTCCCTCCTTGAAGGAATTCGACCTCGAATTTGATCTCTATCGTATCGCTCTTTTTTTTTTGATAGCATCTCCATTGTATCCCACATAAAGAAAGAACTCAAATCAATACCAACATGCCTCCGGCAGATCAAATGGAAATTGGGAAAAATCAACCCATTTGACAAATATAAGCAACACCCAACACCAAGCAAAAATTAATAATGAAAGGTAAAAGATAGGAAGGTATTCATACCTTGTGGAGTATATATATATAACTAAATTTTGCCTTTCTTTGCTTGAACATTGAAATAGCAACATAGTGCCTTTCTCCTTTCAAATTTGGCAAAATAATTGAGCTCACATGAGGACTCTCATTTTCAAACTTAGGCAATAGATGCAAGTTATTGTTACTAATATATTATTTTGAACATGGAATGAAGAAGCAAGAATCATAGATTATTTTGTAGATCATAATGATATTTTAATGTCACACATGTAGATAATAACTGGTTGATCTAGATCAGAAAAATACTTTGTATCTGCCTGGTTAATTAGCGAGACATATATAAAATTATTTATTCATTAGATTAGTCAAAAATAAAATATGCATCCCACTTTGTTTGGATGCATTTTGGTTTGTAATGAACTATATTACTATTAATTATAACATAATACTATCATATCAAGCGATATAACATTTAGTAATATGCATGTATGCTTTCCTAGCGCTAGGTTCTACTCAATATAAATAATTTATCATGAGTCGATTAAGTACTAGTTCTTTATAACTTGTCAAACAAAAAGTTTAATTGACTAATTGTTCGGTCTCCAGATCAAGATGAGACTTAGTTTTTCAAAAGATTTCATATGAAGATATTTCTTTATATCTTGAACCCTTCTGGGATTTTTCATGTAGAGATCAATCTCAAGTTCAACCTCAAAATCCATCATATAATTTGAGGTCATTCATATAGAACTCTTTCTTTGAGCAATCTATAAGTTTTGAAAGCTCTTCAGGAGTTCCAATAATAGCAAACTATAGCAATTTCATTTCTTGATCTTTTCATAAAATTATATGGACAAGTGATGTCATATTTGTATTCCTCCTTTAAAATTTGAATAGAGACGATTGTACCACAAGCATTCAAATTATATTATCTCATGGAGTGACTAATTCAATTTGAGTAATCATCTCGAGTGTCCGAAAAGTGTTTCTCGGAATATTAAATCCTTCGGAGATCTTCATATAATTATGACCATCAAATGAGCCATACAAATAACTTGTAACAACATTCATCATGTGCAAATTGAACTTTTCATGTGCTACAAGGCTAATTTTGTACCAAAAAGTACTTGCATCCACTACAGGTAAATATGTCTCATATAAATTAATTTTAGGTCTCTGCGAAAACCCTTGAGCAACATGCCAAACTTTGTATTTCACAACACCATTCTCACTCTGTTTTTCCGCAAAAACCCATTTGTATCCAACTGGTTTCACACCTTTAGGTGTTTGGACTACAGGTCCAATTTTTTTTTGCTTGTAAAGCAATTTTAATTCAACTTCAATATCATCTTTCAATGTTGGAAAATTCTCATTTTGTCTAGAATCTTTAATAGATTTTGGTTTTTATCACATTTAGCGTTATATTATATGTAAAAACAATGTTAACATTGACTTCCTTTCGATTCCATCGTATTTCATTCTTGACATAATTCATTGAGATCTCTTTAATTTTAGAAATTTTCAGATACCTGATCAGTTCTTCTGGAACTGAAATGTCAATTATGTATGAAGACTCTTTTAGAGTTTCTATATCATAGCTTGGACCATATTTATTTTTAGCTCTTTTTCTTTTTTGAGGATTTTTATCTTTGGAACCAATTGGTCTACCATGCTTCAGGCGCGATTGAGACTCATTTGCAATATTAGATTGTCCAACATGGACATCCAATTGTTTTGGAGCATTAACAGTTGATATATATATATATATATATATATATATATATATATATATATATATGATTTGGTCAAACCTTTTGGATCAGTGAATGCATTTGGTAATTGATTTGCTAAGCTTTGCAAATGAATTATCTTTTGAACTTTAGTTCACATTGTTTAGTTCGAGAATCAAGATGAGACAATGATAATTCATTCCAAATGATCTCTTTTTCCAGCTGCTTGTTCCCCCCCTAATGTTGGGAAATTTGATTCATCAAAATGACAATCAGCAAATCAAGCTGTAAATAAATTTCATGTTCGAAATACTTTATAATAGATGGAGATTCATATCCAACATATATATCCCAACCTTCTTTGAGGACCCATCTTAATGCGTTGTGGTGGAGAAATTAGAACATACACCGCACATCCAAAATTAAAAGATGGGAAATATTAGGTTCGTGACCAATACCAAATGTAAATGGGAAGAGTTGTGATAATTTGTTGGTCTGATGCGAATCAATGTGGCAGCATGCAAAATTTCATGTTCCCAAGTTGAAATTGGAAGTTTTGATCTCATACGTATTGGTCATATAAGTAACTTTAGACATCTAATTAAAGAATGAGTTCTTCAAGATCATTTTATGAATGAACATATACTATGTGATGTCCAATGTCAATTATAATAGACATACAATACTCGCCAGATGCTTTCTAGATAACTTAGAAAAATGAGCTTTTAATGAAGTTAGAGTAGTAAAAAATCTCACAAATTTCCAATTGTGAGTTGACAACAAATATATATATGTCCATCTAGTTGGTGCATAAATAAAAATCATAAAGTATCTAAATGGTCCACATGATTGATGTGTTCCTTTACAAATATCACCTTATATAGGTTCTAGAAATATGAGAGACTTATTCTCTCAAATTGTCAACTTTCTTTGGAAACTAGTAAACACAAAAATTAGTGGATTGAAGAAACTACTGGTTTTTCAATACAAGTTCACATAGAAATTTTAACTAGTTTTCGCATCATAATATACTTGGGATGGCCCAACCGATCTTGCTAACGACAAAATTATTATAATATGTAAACTTCTGGTTTACAGCAATATGTGCTTCAATCGCACACATATAAGTGTAGTACAAATTAGAGAAAAAAGCAGACAACTTTTTCACTACACTTATTTTATCCAAAGTATGTCTTATATAAAGATATTCAAATCTAATTTATTTCTTGTTACAATATGATATTGATTTAGACGGATATCCTTGAAACATAAAAAATTTGAGACTAATTAGGAGAATATAATGCATTCTCACTGGTTAAATTTGTTCTTCCGCATAACAATACATTAGCTCTTTCAGAGTCCTCAAATATGCCTGCAAACTTCTAGCTGCAAGTTAATAATAAGTATACATGTTATCATAAGATTTATGGTCATAATTAAATAATGCACACAATTTATTATAAAACGCACAAAAAACATCTTAGTTATATTGTAAAAACTTAGAATAACTATCAAAGTTAATTCTACTTTTAGCTAGCCAACCAATAGCATTATAACTAACAAGCATTGAGAGCAAATGACAGATAAAAATTCATTAAATTGAAGAATCTCCCGATCCACACAAAAAAAATCAATATTAGGTGTCATTGTTACTTTAGGATAATCTAGCTGAACATATACCAAATAGTAGAACTATATAAACTATAAACTTCATGTTTAAAACAACAACATTTTTTTAATAACGGCATAACAAACTTCTGATTTACCATAACAGAATTTGAATTGCGCTCATATATATTTGAATTGATAATGAATAAAAATAATGTATTAAACCTTGATCTTTCAAATAGCAAAATATAAAATTACTAAGTTATGCGTATAGCAAAAATTACCATTTATATACAAAAAATTGGGGACACACAATTTTCTTCAATAAACAAAACTTTATAAACCATACATACTAGTTTAACAAAAAAATTACCATTTTTACATAAAGAATCGGAGGCACACAATTTTCTTTAATAAACAAAACTATAGAAACTATACATATTATTTTAGCCTTGATTCATCTATCTGTTTGGAAATCTTATAAATGTTATTTTTAATAGGTATGATCCATGTCATTTCATATATGTAATGTAATATTATGATAACATTAAATTACAAAAAAGATAATAAAGGTTAGGATGGAAAATTAGAACATAAGAGTGTCTAGTTTTGTAGGATCTCGTCATACAACCAATTCTTCTTATTCCCTTTTTTAGCAACATTTTTCTATGGAATTCCAAATATAAATAGGAAAAGAAGTTAAATTTTCTATAACGCATGAGTCACTGCACCATTTTTAGAAACAAGAAAGGTCATAATCACTAATACTAACGACATTTTATTTTAACCCTTCATATGTAACCTTTTCACTTCTGGGAATAAACTTTAATTGATTAGACACTAGTGGAAAAAAGACATTAGAAAGCATCATTTAGCATTGGTTGTTTGAACAGCCGATGCTAAATGTTGAACCGGTGGCATTTTTGCAATTAAATAAAAGATTTCATATTTCGCGCCTACTTTTAGCGTCGGGTGTTTCAACACCCGATGCTAAATGTCTAAAAGCAAATACATTTAGCATCGAGTGTTTAAACACCCAAAAGCAAATACATTTAGCATCGGGTGTTTAAACACCCGACGCTACAGGTCATGTTTTATTTTTTTTTCACTTCTTCCATCGCATATACACTTCGCATTCTCACTCTCACTCTCTGAACTGTCTCACTCTCTCAAGGCTCTCTCGCTCTCTCTCTCTGAACCTCCATCTTCCTCGTTGTCGCCGTTGCTCTCGTCGTCACCGTTGCTCTCGTCGTCGCCGTTGCTCTCGTCATCGCCTTCTTCGCCATCACTCCTATTTTGGGGCTTGAAATCGAAGACGGTGCTCTCACTCTTCTTCGCCGTCAACAATACGACACTCTCACTCTCTGAACTCGACGAACACGACGCTCTCACCGTTCTCAACTCTCGTCGTCGCCTTCCTCGCCCTCGTTTTAGTGCAAGGATATTCAAAACCCTAAGTTTTCAAAACGGCCTCCTCTTAAGGACAGCCTCTGTAACACCCCATTTCTACCCGGTAAAATAATGCAAAATCAGAGTTCATAAAAATCTTTTTCAACAAACAATGGAGTGCCACATTTGCTTCGTGAAACAATAGACGGGTTAATTCGCTTTTGAAAACAGATACATAGCACTTTCGGATGAATCGATAAAACAACCTTTTAGTCTTCAAAACGATTCCTCTTTAATTACTACGCAGCAGGATTCATAACAAGTCAACTCAAATAGACGTGGTGTCTTAACAATTCAAAACAGCTCAAAAACAACGACGTAACAACCCAAAATTTCAACAACGAAATAACATAGCAACAATATTAAAACGTGTGTTCATTTCCCCCGAGTGTTACATATCAGAGCGACGACACCGACTCGATCAAACGAAGGTGAATAGCCTTCATCCGTGATTACCTGCACGTTACCAACATCGGGGTAACATTCAAACAGAAGGGGTGAGATATCGAACTATATAATGAATCATATGAAAGACAATATATATCAGGTCAGGACATCAAATCATCATTTCACAGCAGTCAATATCATTATATCACAACGGTCAAGTCATTACGTCACAACAGTCAAAATCATTTCAATCGCATAAATATGCAGCATGAATGCAGAATGTGACTCGACTCAGGGCCACCGCCCTATAATGCATGTGGTACCATAATCCAGCCAATAAATAGAGGCATTAACATCGTAACGTCATTTCATCGTAATTTGCCAGTCCAGGCCATCGTGTTTTGAGCATAGCTCCATCGTAAAAATATGCTATGTATGCGACGCTATGTAAATGCACAACCAATAAACAACGATTACATAGCAACGCAACAACATCGGAAATCATCGTTGGCCATAGGCCTACAACATACCACCTGCCAATAAATAGAGGCAATTCAACTTGGTACAACCTTCGTCAACAACAATCAACAACTTAGCAACTTTCAACATTTTGGCAACATATCCACAATTTAGCAACTTTCAACATTTTGGCAACATATCCACAATTTAGCACCTTTGGGCCTAAATACATATTCAACATCAACACACCATTTCAAGCAACAATCATGAAATTCACATTTGGGCAGCCACACTTGGCGCCCTTGGCGCCCACTGCGCCAAGCAACACAACAGGGCAGCCACACTGGCGCCCTTGGCGCCAGACACAGCGACAACAACAGCAACAGGGCAGCACCAACAGCAACAACAGCAACAGCAACAGCAGCAACAGCGGCAACGACAGCAACACCGCCAACACCGACAACAACACCAATAGCAACAGCGGCAGCAACGACACCAACAGTAACACCAGCAACACCAGCAACAACAACAGCAACACTGCAATAGCAACACAGCAACAGCAACAACAACAGCAACACAGCAACAACAACAACAATAGCAACAACGGCAACAACAACAGCAACACTGCAACAGCAGCAGCAACAACACCAACAGCAACACCAGCAACAGCAACAGCAACACAGCAACAACAACAATAATAGCAACAACGGCAACAACAACAGCAACACTGCAACAGCAACACAGCAACAACGGCAACAATAGCAACAACGGAAACAACAACAGCAACACTGCAACAGCAGCAGCAACGACAGCAACAGCAGCACAGCAACAGCAGCACAGCAACAGCAACACAGCAACAGCAACAACAGCACAGCAACAGCAGCACAGCAACAACAACACAGCAACAACAACACATCAACAGCAGCACAGCAACAGCAACACAGGACTAGGGTGTGGCGCCTAGGGACAGGGCACCAACACCAGGCAACACAGAAATAGGGTGTGGCGCCTAGGGACAGGGCGCCAACACCAGCAACATAGAAATAGGGTGTGGCGCCTAGGGATAGGGCGCCAACACGAGCAACAATAAAATAAAGCATGGCGCCTAGGGATAGGGCGCCATCATCCGCAAGCAACAAAACACCAAGCACAGGGCGCCTAGGGCGCCAGTTTCAGCAAGCAACACACCGTCAGGCACAGGGCGCCTAGGGCGCCAGTTTCAGCAACAACAACAGGGACTGGGCGCCTAGGGCGCCAGTTTCAGCAACACTAACAGGGACTGGGCGCCTAGGGCGCCAGTTTCAGCAACAGGGCGCCTAGGGCTCCCTTGATCATAGCAAATCGTTTTCCTTATGAACATGGCAAAGCACAACTATAGTTCTAGGGCTAACAACATAGAACACCGATCACACAACAATCGTTCAACAAGGCAACATAAATATATGATCATACATGGTGACAACTTATCCATCCCTAACCCCTACATAAAATCATTCATAGGACCCATTATAGAGCTAGAACCCCACCCTTACCTTAGCCTTGAAAGATTCGAAGCTCTCCTTGGCTTGCCCTAGCTCTCTCTCTCCTCATGGCCGTCGCTTCTCTCTCTCATTCTCTCTTGGCCGTCGCGCCCTTGCTCTCCTCTCCAAGGACCCTCTCTTATTTTTGTTCCTTCTAAATGAGCAAACCCTAAAATGCCTCTTATTTATACTTTATTTAATTTTATGGGCTTTTCTATAGCTTATGCGACTCAATCATGGGCTTTTTCCCTAACACCTCTCCTTTACTAATCCTAACACTAATAATAGGTCCACATACACTAACATTATAGTTATTTTATTATTTTTCTACCAACTAAATTCCCAAACAATTCAATTAAATAAATAATTAAATTTTGGGGCGTTACAGCCTCTCCGTCGTCGCACCTGGTTCGTATTCTTCTCTGGTTTGATTAATTGCTTCTATTTTGTTCTGAAACCCTAATTTTAATTTTTCTGATTTGTCATTTTTGTGTTGAACAAAGTCAGTGATAAAAAGTTCACCCTCATCACCTATTCACCTACTGAACTTGTGAGTCTCTCTCTCTTGGTTGCTGTGTGTTCTATGTTTATGTTCATTGATTAATTGTTTACTCATTATTTGCAAGTTTCCTGATTCATTATTTGCAACTTATGTTTATGTTTATGTTCATTGATTCATTATTTGCAAAATGATTGTTTTCTTGACTTGGGGTGTAAAAACATTGGCCAAATTGTTGGTCGTTGTTCTCTGGAATCTAGTGTTGACAGGGAGCATTTTTCCAGTTCTGTTGTGTTCAACTTAGTTAGGATATGCTTGTATAACTAACTATTAATGGTTGCCGTTGGTTTGATGTGATAGTTTGATTTTGTTTTGACAATACTTAGTCTATTATTTTGGAGTGTAGTCATGGATCGTAGTTGGATGCAAAGTAATCGTTTGAGTGATGAGTATGCGAACGGAGTCGAAGAGTTTATAAATTTTGCTCAAGCACATTTTGCCAAAACTGATGTTCCCAAAATTGGAACTAAGATTGTAAGTAAAATTTTGTGTGGATCTAAGTTGAATAAAAGTATGCTTTGTTTAAGTAATTCAATTGTAATACGTGAACATGTTTTTGTTGTAGGATGAACTTACGGTTATGAGTAGCCAAGGATCTTTCATTCCGAAAGGAAAGAATGATATTTTGACTGCTGCCATTGGAACACCTGAGCATCCCGGGCGTGTTCGGGGAGCTGGAAAAGGTGTCGGGCTGAAGATATACTTTGGAAGTGTAGCACATTCTGCCTCGAGCAGCTCACAATTTGATAAAGCGGTGATGATGAAAGAACTTATGGAGGGCGTGGAAGTGATGGTGCAAGACCGAGTTTGCAAGGCGTTGGCAGAGGTATATGTTTATATCACTAGATCTGTTGTATTATTTGAATCAATTCATAAGTTCTAGTTTAATTTATATGTATGTTAATTATTCAGCATACCATTTCATGTGGAGGAGTTCATAATGCGGCTGTTCAGGTTCCCTCTCCCACGACCACTGTTGGATCTAAGGCTAGCTGCACACCATCTCATGTGGAGGAGGAGGAGGTCCAGGTCGATTGGCTGAAAGAGATCCTTATGACGGGGTATGCTGATAAGAGACATGCTAGGATAAGGTTGGAGCATGAAGATCATGAGTGCTTTGTCTCCTTCAAAGAGATCATGGACATGGTTTCCGGTGAAGAGTGACTTGAGTTAAGCCATTTGAGCATATGGTGCACGTAAGTAGTAAAGTTTATTTCATTATGTCAATTTCTCGCATTTCTACATATATTAATAAATTTGATAGTTTTTATTACGTGCCACTAGATATCTGTATCGTCTATGTGTTGAAAGAGGTACGAGTGAAATATATGGATTTGTGTGTCCACATAAGCTTAACTTGAAGAATATGCACATGAATACTGTTCTTCAAAATATTCAAGGGAAATTGACCACCAATAAGTTCATATATATTGCTCAATTTTGCCATAGGTACGTGATTGTATATTTCAACTAATTGGTAATTCATTTTCCTTTTTGTTTGTGTGTGGCTTAATTTTAAGTTTATCAATGTTGCAGTGATAACTCTATTTTATATAGGTTATTTATGCTCTTAATACTTAAATCAACACAAGTTCTCAAGTAATATTTGTGCTATATTAGGTAAATATTAGTTATTTAGAGGAAAGAAGGGTTAGGAGCTTGTTTGTTATCATTTGGCACATTTGGTGCCTTTGTGAATATATTGATGTTTTGCTTGAGTGCTGCAGCGGTAAGCCAGCGGTAGACGCTACAGCGCCTATATGACGGTGGGACATTTGGATATTTATAAAGCCACTTGCTGAAATGATGAGTCATCACCCTTATCTCTTATCCTTAGCATGACATTTCAGAACCCAAGTGGAGGCTTCAATGACACTTGGCGCCTCCCACATGTGTCCCATGTGATAGTTGGTGATTTTAATCATCACACCTTTTTGTAAAGTAGCTTTATGAATAATATCTAAGTTTTATGATCATGAATTATTATTATTATTATTATTATTATTATTATTATTATTATTATTTTATTAAGACTTGGTTAGATTAAATTATAATAGAATGCTTCTTTAGGTAGTATCATAAGAAGTAACATACGTAGAGAGAGTTTTAACATGGAGGAACTATCTTGACATAGTAGTTTTCCTCCATTGTTATTCTACTCTTAAGCTTTTATTTTTAGTATAGTTTTCTAGTCTTCATTCAAGGTTTTGCTCACACCTCAACTTCATCCTTTGTATGCTACTTGGGATCATTGGAGTGTATCTTTTGCAACCACTCTTCTCTTGTCTTCATACGGTAATACATACTTTCTAGTTGTATTATGTTGATGGAACTTGTGATGAGCTAACTTTGTTGTAGTTGGATTGTTCTTAGTGTGTAATGAACTTTGAGTAGCTTTTATGTAATATTATGATGTTTGCATTTTATTCCTTGTGTCATAATGCTTTCAACTTTGTTTTGGGAATGGCCAACTAAAACAACGGGGCTTTGTGGGTACAGACATGGTTCACAAAGAGAACTCAAGGAATGATATGAATGAAAACCCTTTAAAGACATTTAAAGGAAGTACTACTTAACTCTAGACATAGGGGAGTAATAGTTCATAAGGCAAATGTTGTAAGAGCTTAATATACAGCGGTAAAACTTATTTAGAGCCTAGACATAGGAGTCTTGTAACATAACCCTGACGATAGTGACTGAAAGGCACGCCACCAAGGCGCTACAGCGTCTACGGATTCTGAAGCGCTACAGCGCTTAACGCTACAGCGTCTAATATTATAGAACACTACTCTTGGAAATTTACATAACTACTGAGCTATCCAACTCACTCTTAAATACTTTCAATTCATTACTGTTTTCACATCTTTACTTGTTTATTTACATTCATGTTGATCACAATGACAATACTTGTTGACAACTTGTATTTGTTACTTGTTTTTCTCACTAGCTAAATTACTAATTTAAATATAGAAGTAAACTCAACAATCTCCGTGGGAACGATCTTTACTTATCATTGTATTACTTGTTGCGATTGTGTATACTTGCACATCACCTTTTCGCACAACATGCAGCAATCATTGACAGCTGGTTGTCTTACTCCCAAATGATGTTATTAGAGCTGTCGAATGGGATTCTACATCGACCACCAAGTGGTTGTACCCTAAAGTAAGTAATTTAAAATATGGGTTGATTTAATTTAGAGTGACTTAATATATGATATATATAATATTCTCTTTAATTTTGTTAATTCAATTGCATGTGTAGGTGCCAATACAACGGAATAGTTTTCATTGTGGCTATTATGTGATGAAGTTTATATTGACCATTTTGAGTGCCGGTGTTGTTGATAATTGGGAGAAGGTATAATTTTGTTTGGATATCTGATTGTGTGTATTACTGTTGATTGGATATAATTTGTTTGAGTAATTTTAAACTTGTAGGTATTTAATGAC
This sequence comes from Astragalus membranaceus, assembly GCA_039519185.1. Lineage (NCBI taxonomy): Eukaryota > Viridiplantae > Streptophyta > Magnoliopsida > Fabales > Fabaceae > Astragalus > Astragalus membranaceus. The sequence continues at coordinate 107,245,871 of CM076847.1, read as the reverse complement.
CCAAAGGCATACACCGAAGAGGAACTTTTGGAGATTCGTCAGCTTTGGGCAGAACTCTTTAGCAAGATTCGTACAGAACAAAAGGATACACTCTTTTAGATTTACTAGTTTAATGTCTTTTTAGAAATACTTTGTTTTAACAGGTTTATGGTTTTAAATTTTGTCTGTGTTAACAGGTTTATGGTTTTAAATTCTGTCTGTGTAATTGTAAATTCTGTCTGTGTTGGGCAGGAATTCTGGCTGTGTTATGACTGTGTTATGACTTCTGTTTTGTGTCAATTCTGTCTGTGTTATAAATTCTGTTTTGTGTAAATTTTGGCTGTATTATGAGTTTTGTTATGGTTTGTGTTCTGGCTGTTATATGACTTCTGTTATGGGTTGTGCATGTTCTGTCTATGTTACAAAAGCAGGTTCTTAAAAATTCTGGTTTGGATAAAAATTAGCAATATTATAAAAAGAAACTAGACATTTAGCATCGGTTATTCTAAATAACCGATGCTAAATGACATTTTTTTAATCAAAAAGTGACATTTAGCATCGGTTATGTAGAATAACTGATGCTAAATGTCTCAACAAATAACATCTAGCATCAGTTGTTTCAAATAACCGATGCTAAATGTCATTTTTAAATCAAAAAATGACATTTAGCATCAGTTATTTGAAACAACCGATGCTAAAAGTTATTTGTTGAGAAAATTAACAATCAAACCGTTGAATAAAAATGATAAAAAAATGACATTCAAGCATCGGTTGTTTTAAAGAACCGATGCTAAATGTCATTTTTTGATTTAAAAATGACATTTAGCATCGGTTGTTTGAAACAACCGATGCTACAAGTTATTTGTTGAGACATTTAGCATCGGTTATGCTAAATAACCGATGCTAAATGTCATTTTTTAATTAAAAAAAATGACATTTAGCATCGATTATTTTAAATAACCGATGCTAAATGTCTCAACAAATAACGTTTAGCATCGGTTGTTTCAAATAACCGATGCTAAATGTCATTTCCCAAACTACAAAAAAGTGATGAAAGTGATATTTAGCATCGGGTTTTTGAAAATCCGATGCTAAAAGTTACATTTAGCGTCGGGTAAATAACCGACGCTAAATGTCACACTTTTAGCATCGCGACATTTAGCATCAGGCGATAACTGACGCTAAATGTCCAAAATAACCGACGCTAAATGTCTTTTTTGCACTAGTGAGATGACCTTTCTCATTTTCAATCAACAACTTCTTTTGTGCTCAACCACAACAGATTCACAACTTCAAAATATTTTTAAAGATATATATTATACTTAGATCAAATAGCTCTCTTAGATTACGGTTAATGTGTAAAGGTCAAATTCTTTAGGAACTTGTAAAATCCCCCAAAGTCGTTGTTTTAGTTGTTTTACTTGGTGCATAATTTTAATTAATCTTTGCTAATAGAGTTGATTAATTGTTGTTTGAGATGATGAGTGAGACATCCCCAAAGTTGCTAAGTCTAGTTTTGTGATTAGTGAATAATTTTAATAAATTAATGCTAGTCAAGTTGTTGGATTTTGATTTGGATCAATAATCGAATATCTAAGATTGTTTGAATACATGTTTAAATGAAATATTTAGGTGCCTTGTGTGCTAGTTGTTCATGAATTAATTTGGGGTTGTGCATAAGTAAAGAGAGAGGTGTACATAGCATAAAGGTTAGAAGTGACATTTCCACACCAACCATTTTAACTTTCAGCTGAACCAAACACTCTCACACTCATTAAAACACTCTCTCACTCCCAGAAGTAACACACACACACACACTCACAAGTGACAAAATCAGCTTTGAAAAAGAAAGAAGAGTGGAGAGGGAGAAGATAGCAATTCATCTCCTTCCATTTCCAGCCACCATAGAACTCAATCCACACTTCTAAACTTCCATTCACTTCCATCCTTCCAATTTCATCACCATATACTCGAAATCCATAAGAGTATAGAGGTCAAAATTCGGGACATCTCCTTTAACCTCACCTCTTGAACCATTCTCGATTTGAATGTGTGTTTTTGGTGCTCTAAGGGTCGATTCTCAGCTTGCATGTTTGATTGAAGGGAAATTTCTGGTTGCATGTTCTTTTGGGGGGCTTGACTTGGACATTGTGAGAGCTACATTGTGGTTAGAAGCATTCAAAGGGAGGATTAGGAGCTGAGTTCACGAATTGGGGTTTTAAGAGCTACTTTGGGAAGAAATCTTCATTAATTCAATTGCATGTGATTTTCATCACAATCCATGTGAGTTCTTCACGAAGTTTTATGTTTGTTTGATGTTTTGGTCTTTGCATGTTATTGATTCAGAAAGTTCAGTAATTGCATGTACAAATTGAGTTGTTGAAGTTGTAGTAGAGTCATTGGGAAGTTGGGATTTGCTGAAGTGGTGCCTTTAAAATGAGTTGCAATTTGAATGTTTATAATGTGACCTTACTTGATTGTTTGATTGTATGAAATTTGATGATTTGAGTAGTTAATAGTGTTGAAATGTGTATTGTTGTCTGTTGGTTGAACAATGCTTGATTAGAGTCCCAAATTATGTTTCACTAATGATTGTAATTGTTGTTTGGGATATGTTTTGGACTAAATTTAAGAGTAACAATGTTGCATTTCGAGTTGGGAACAAGTTTGAGTTGAATTGGTACCAAATGGGATGCTCAAAAGTATTTTTAAAAAAAGAGTGTTTTTGGTTTACTGCACAGGTTGGGAATCTGTTCCCATTCTGTGAATCGATTCCCAAGACTGTGATTCTGTTCCCATATTATGGATCTTTTCCCATTCTGTGAATTGATTCCCAGGACTGTGAATTTGTTCCCAGATTGTGGATCTGTTCCCATTCTGTGAACTGATTCCCAAGACCGTGAATCTGTTCCCAGATTGTGGATCTGTTCTCATTCAGTGAATTGATTCCCAGGACTGTGATTTTGTTTCCCAGATTTTGAATACCGTATTATAACATGATTTAGTTAACTTTCGCTACATCTTATTTTAAATATCACGATTCTATGTTTCAATCGAGTGAGAAAACCAAGAATCTAAGTCTATACATAAGACACCATGGGGATGATGATCCCTAAGTTAATAGCACACTTAGTAAGGGGAAGTCATGAACCCTAAGCCAAGGCTCACTTAAGTTGACCCGGCAATAGCTATTGTTGGGTGGGTTCTCCGTGGTATGAGAGCATGTAGTACCGTGAGTTGTGCTAAGAGCAAGAGAAAAGATAATTTATAAAACACCGAGAGATTAAGTGTGAGGGGTCTAGAAAGAACTCACTGAGATTATTATCTCACTGTTTATTTATTTGGTGTTTTTGAGATGAGCAGGGAAAGAAAAAGCAAACAGAGAGGTTGTAGCTGCTGTTCTAGGCTACGAGCATAGAAGGATCTTTACTGATCAAATTTAATTATAGTTTTCTTAGCTGACCCTAGTGTTACTTTATGTAACAAGTTTATTTTGATACTTTAACTGTTGATTCGTAATCGAAGTTATGTATCGCTTTAGAATTCTGCTTATGAGAACTTGAACAATAGAGTATCATGAATGACTTTGGACTTGTTTTATTGTTATTAGTTAATCCTTTTTAGAAACTATGTTACTTTAAAGGATAGTTGATAAAATATTTATCGAGTTAAGTTTGTTCATTTCACTTAAGCAGGATTAGTACTCTAATGTACGCTATATTTGGAAGTCTCGGTAATTCTTCCAAGGTTGAAATACTGGGGTGTTACAGAACTCGACCATAAATCTTATAGACTTTCATCATAGACTAAATGTATAGTTCTTCAAGAACTGTTACACAAATCTTCATAAATGGTAACCAAAGAAAAAAAAATTAAATTTAGCAATACTACAAGCAGTGGCGGACCTAGGACCCTAGGTTAGGGGGTACAAAATTTTTCAAACACACACATCACTAAAATATAATAAAAATAATACTCTAACAGGCTCACAACTTGTGTTGCACTAGACCAACACAAATTAAATAGCACTAACAAGTTCCAAAATACAAATTAAATAGCACTAAAAGAATCAACATATTCACAAAATACATAATAGATTCAAATTAAATAGACTAACATAATCAAAATAAATTAAATAGCACTAACACAAAATGCAAATTAATTAAATAGTACTAACACAAATTACCAATTAAATAGAATTAACAAAATCAAATTTAGGATAATAAGAACAAGAGCCGATTCAAGGAGAGAAAGACTTTTTTTAAAATAAAATATGTGAGAGTGTGGTGTATTAGAGTGATGCAAAACTAAGAACTTTGGTGCAAAGTTAGGAACTTGGGTGCAAAAGAAAATTTTCAAAGGGTTCAAAAACAGTTTTTCCTGCTAATTTAATTTTCAAAGGGTTCAAATACATGTAGGTATGCCGATGACTACAAGAATACTGGATTACCACACTATTAGTTCTTCAGGAACTATACCACAAGTCTTCTTCAACGATGATCAAGAAAAACCATACTATGTGCAATCCTTCAAGAATGCTTGAATACTAAATTTTTAAGTTCTCCGGGAACTATATCATAAATCTTCATAAACAATGATACATAGAAACAATTATTTGTGCAATCCTTTAGGGATGCTTGGATAAAGGATTATTGTGAACTATATCACAAATTTACATCAACAATGATAAATAAATAAAATGAGATAAAACATAAAACGAGATAAAATATAAACAAGATCATTATTAAAAGATGGTAAAAAGATCGTGATTCAAAGATAGTGAGAAGAAGAAGTAAGATTATTCTTGCAATGGATCCTAAAGATTATTATGTCATCAATCATATGGTACTGATAACTGGTATGAAATTAACTAAATCTGGAGCAAGGAGAAGAGAGCTATTGTATTATACTCTTCAAAGTGTATGTTTACACTAGGGAGTGAGTTCTATTTATAGAGTAGAAATTGGCAAGTGGGTGATCAATAATAAAAAGTCACTAAAAATTCAATTACTAAAGAGACTTAGTGGAATGTGGAGGCCTAAGGGAGGACATGATCCACTAATCATATTATTCATATATATATATATAACCTATTTATTATTGTATTTTCTTTTTCTAATGTCTTTTATTTTTAAAAAAGCATTGATTTATTCAAGTCAAACCGGTAAATTCACTTTTCTCTTTTGTAACACAAAAATATGGTAAATTCATTTATTATCTCCCAATGTTTATTTCCCATTTAATAAGACACAAATTATTTAAAAAAAATCAAACTCCTTGCTTAAAATAAAAAATTTACACATAATAATAATTATAACAAAAGTAATAATTCTACTAAAGTAATGGTAAAATATAAAAATAAGAATTTTAATAAAAATAATAATAAATATCTACTAAAGGAATGACTAATATCATTAAATAATAATAACCATGATTATGATTATTATTATCATTAAATACATAAATGAAGGTAAAGTAAAAAATTATCTAATGAAAATTATAACATACAGTAATTTATTCAAATACAAAATTATTTCAAATTTTATTTTTATTTCAGAAAACTATTTATTTAAACAGACAAATTTGCACAACATAGTAATAAGAATTATAATAATAATAATAATTAAAAGATAAAAATTATTATTATTAATTTTATTTATATTTGTTTTAGTTAATGTTATAATTAAATACATAAATGGAGGTAATATTAAAAAAAAGTTATCTAATGAAATTTATAAGATACAATAAAATGAAACTCAACTTTCAAATTACATTAAAATATTCGGCAAAAAAACTTTATGGTATGCCTATCTTGGGTAAACTAATTAATGAATAAATATAGAAAAATATTTAGTACAATATGAGGGAGAATATTTGGTGAGTTGACTGTAAATTTTAATAAACCAATTAAAAAATTGATATTATTATCATTTTGAATTAGAAAATTTTGACTGGTCAACATCATTGCTGTATTACCATGAAATATTATAGACTATCTCTAAATAAAGAAAACACATACAACATAATTTAAATGAATTACACAATTTTTTTTTAAAATTGATATTATTATCATTTTGAATTAGAAAATTTTGACTGGTCAACATCATTATTGTATTATCAATAAATATTCTAGACTATCTCTAAGCAAAGAAATCACATAAAACGTATTTAAATCAATTATACAAATATTTTTAAATTTTTTATTAAATAAAGAAAGATAAAAAATGGAAAACAAAGGTTAATAATAAATCTCATAATGCATCCTCTGTCCTAAACAAAAGAATTCATACATTGTATATTAGCTAAATACGTAGAAATATTACTATTAAAACAAAGAGATTTCATGCATATCTATTAATAACAAATTTCCTTTCAAAGTTTTCAATAAAAATATTTATTGCATTTTTTGACTCAAAATGAAATATTCATTGCTTAATATTATAAAACACCATAACCTTATAGTAAAAAAACACACATCTTCATATATTTCCTCCTCCTCATCCGACAATGGCTTCTTTTCTACCAAAATCAGACCTAGCTTTCCAAGTAACGATGACACAAGAAGAATTCAACTTGTTTCACAACATTGATAGACAACTCTTCACTCGTTTGGTGGTAGGGCTTGGTCGTGACGCTGCAAAATCCACACATGTAATGGCTTTCATATTATGGGTTGAAAATGAAATCAAGAATAGAAACATTGTGCCAAATTTGCTTAAGTGGCCTGATGTTATGTTAAGTAAACTTGCTGATGAGATTGAACTTGTCTTAGATTGCATTGAGAGTTCTACCTTCCCTTATGGTTCATATAGTAAAAAAGTTGTTCCATTGATTCAAATCATCATGCATAACGCTGTCACACTTCACTATTTTCATAACAATCGCTTAGAAATTATCATTGCTATCACAAAGTTACTCAATGAAGTGTGTTTAAGAGCTTTCAATGATATAGTGCAACAAGTGCATTATCCAAAAGTAGTGAAGGAACAAAACATGTGCCTCACTAATGTTTATGCTGGAATTCCTGTTAATCCTTCAATACAAGTGCAACCACAAGTTGTTTATTATGCTCCTGATGTTACGCTTGTTTCTCAACAAGTTTTAGTGCCACAACGAAATGAAAAAAATTCAAATGAACACAACACTTATGATGTTTCAGGACAAAAGAATCTTACTAATGGAGACCCTTATGGTGTTTTAAGACAAGTGAATACTGATGAAGATATAAGTAGTATTTTTGCTAACTTAGATTTGGATCGTGATTTTATTAATGCTGATGTTGGTGCTAATGCTGGTTCTGCTGGTGTTGCTGTTCCTCTTAGGGATGATCAGAAAAGGGTGGCTATAGATGATAGGACAATATTTATGACATTTTCCAAAGGGTATCGTATTTCTGAGCTTGAAGTTCGAGAATTCTTCACAAGGTTCTTATTCCTTTACTCGTTTTATGCCAAACTTGTTATTTATGTTCTTAGATGTTCTAATAGATTCAATTGGTTTGAGTTTTTATTACTACATATGACATGTTGTTTTGAAAGTAAATTTGGTCACTCATAAAGTCATATTTCACTAGTCACATTCCAAGGACCAAAAGCTCACATTGTCATTTTTCTTTTTGTATTTTTTTGAGACTAAAAGTGTATAAATATATAGTCGGACGAAAATATCCACTATAGTTTCTCCAATTTTGTGAGGAAAAAAAGAACCCTTGATTTGACTATAATAAAATATATCATTGTTAAATTTATATAATATATTCAACTTATCATATTATTTAAATATTTATATATATATATATATATATATATATATATACATATATTGTATTTTATGTTTCTGTAATAATTTTTTTCATTGTAATAATGTAATACATACAAACACACCCCCCACACACACACACACACACATATATATATATATATATATATATATATATATATATATATATATGATTCTACATGAAAGGATGCTTTCTCATCGGTGAATTTAGAAAAACAATTTGACCATCTATGTATGGTTGTATAATTAAGGTTAAATGTTAGCACCTCACACTAGATAAGCCCACATGTATGTGTGTTTTAAAGTGAGAAAAAGCGCACCAACAAGGGTTGGTCTAAGTGGTAACTGGACTTGGATTCCACCTCAAGGTCTCGAGTTTGAATCTTGGGTGTGACAAAAACTCAGTTGGTAGGGGAGAACCACACGGGCCGGCAAAGGTGGCCAACCAGGTTTTCCCGGCATAGATTAGTCATCGGCAAAGCTGGTAGAAACTGCGCAGCAAAAACATGGTAACAAAAAAAATAAGTGAGAAAAAGCGCTTCTATAAGTGATTATACTTGAGTTTGAATTTAGAAAATAGATTCGACAAGAATGTTTATCTAGGAAATAAGAGTATTAGATATGTGGTGTTTACTATGTGTTTTGACTAGTTCTCAGAACAAAGCCAATCCTTGAGAGTACATTTGGTATTACTTAAAGGGCACTCCCCCCATTACACCAAATACACAAGGTATACTCAAACCCTTTAAAATCAAGGTAATTGGATACTCCAACCCACTAGCTTAAAAGTCAAAATCTAGTTGTCCGCGTACGAGTTCTACCAACTTAAGCAACAAATAAGGTTCACAATCCATCCACTCATAAAAGAGGTAGGATCCCGAATTTGCTCTAGCTAGGAACCAATGCTAAGACAAAGCATGAACGTTCATAAAATTATTTGATTTTTCCATCTTTTTGTTTTCTTTCACATTGTTTAACTTGTCTACACTGTCCAAGCAGAAATTATGGAGATGTCGTGGAAGCTATGTTCATGCAAGATGTGGAACCACCAGAGCAACCATTGTATGCTCGCTTAGTGATCTACCCTGAGACAAAACCAGTGATTGAACATTTCCTTGGAGGAAAGAATGGCAAAGTTAAATTCGTCATTAATGGGAAACATGTTTGGGCTAGAAATTTTTTTCGTAGGGCACCAACTTCACCAAATGAAGCAGGAACATCTTACTTCCAGTGGTGATGTTTTCTTGAAGTTCGTTTGTTGCTTTTGTGTTCTTTAGTCTTTCAAAGGCAAAGGCTATAATAAGTTGAATGGTTTATGTCCACTTGTAGGAAGGTTTAATAACATCGATTTAAAGAAACTTTCATTTCAATTATTGATAGACTTTTTGAACTTTAATTTGCAAAAGAATGTTGAAGAATCTCTCTTGGCTTAAGGATTTTATCTGACGGGGTAAATATCTAAAAGGTTAAGGATTGCCCTTTGTTTAATTTTAGGCTTAACCAAGTTTTACAACAACATTGTAACGAAAGCTATCAGAAATGATGCTGGTTCAGACATCGAAGGGAAGTACGAAGTTGGAGGTTCAGGACAAGGGATGAGAAGGGGAGAGGGAGGCCTCGGAAGAATGGGATTGAAACAAATCCAACCCCGTTTTCTTTCTCATCATCTCCATCTATGGATGAATTTAGTGAAGATCTCTGATCGAGTGGTCCATTTAGATCCTACATTCTTGTTCCTTAGCTGCAGAAACAACAACCCTTCAGCACACGAGCATAAAAAAACTACAACTTTCTCTGCAGTGTATAACAATGCACTTATTGGAAGGGAAAATGAATTTTTGGAGGATGAAATGGTTGAATTGTGGAGATGAAGATTGAAGAGCATCATGAACCCTAATTTTAATTTAGGAATTTCTCCAACTCAGATTTTTTTTGTTGACAAAACTCCTAATCAAATATTGAACATGACAAAGCCATGGAGGACAAATATTTGATACCGTAACATTTTACAAAAGGTGTTAGTAAATGACTAAAAAGAAAATGATGATATTTGCAGAGAGTTATTTAAAAAAATGTATTGGCTGGGACTAAAAAAATGATATTTGCTGGGAGTTATTTTTATTTCCCAAAAGTTGTTGAGGCTATGAGTTTAGATTAGTGTAAACCCTAAATGAAGTAATGTTGTCTCTTTTGTTGAATGTCATAGACAATATTATTGTTTCAAAGATTTTATTATTGATCCTCTCTCTCTCTATATATATATATATATATATAAAAGTATGACCCGTTGTTAGCACTATATATAAGATATATTCATGCATTTTTAAATTTTTTTTACTGTGATATTGGTGGGCAATATCTAATGGTTTTATCAGTGGCTAATTTAAATCGGGGAATCTGACTGACTACATGTATCCAATTTTGCCTGTCCATGTGGTTCTCCCTTTGTATCCAATTTTGCCTGTCCATGCGGTTCTCCCTTTCTAATAGAGTTTTTACCACACCTAAAATTTAAACTCAAGGTCTTGGAGAGATATCCGAACCCAATTACTACTTAGAGCAACCCTTATTAGTACACATGTATTCTTAATTAATTGAAAATGAAATTTTTTTGGGTACAAATTGAAAATGAAATTGATACGAGGAATTTTATATATTTTTAAAATTATATTTCAATAATTTTGGGTACAAATTATATTCCACTATCACACACCTACACAAAAATTAGGTTTTTCGTTCCGCCGCCACTACACTAACCCCACCGTCTCCTCCACAACCACCCCCCGACCACCATCGTCCTTCCTTCCACCTGTTCCGATTTATTCCCTAAACCCCGCCACCGCCAATAATCCAACCCAACCTCAGCCGCCACTACACTAACCCCACCATCACCTCCACAACAACCCTTCGATCACCTCCTTCTTTCCACCTCCTTCGATTTTTCTCATCAGCCGCCATCGACATCTCAATCTCCAAAACGGATTCAGACCAGAACAAACCAAATCATACAATGATAATAATCTCGGATCAGCATCGGTTTCATGTAGCCCATTGGGTTTAATTGGGTTCCGTTTGGTTTGTTTTTGTTGTTCGGCATGCGTTAACTCTGGTTTTTATCCGTCTTGCGATAATTCTGAATTTTCTGGTATGCGATGAGAGGAGCTACAAGCGGCGGCCGGTATCTCCATCATTACCGGTAGGAAGGCGATCTGTTTCCCAAGAGAGACAGCAAAGGGCGAGAGCTAGGAGGGTGGAAGGTGGTGCAATCAAAGTGGCTGAAGAAGATTGATATTGCATCTAAGGTCAAGTTGGATGATGAGGAGAGGAGAAGGTTGGTATCGTTCTTTTTCACCAATTTTCCGGATTCACTCAAGGCCTGGGATATGTTTCATCTCTTTTCCATTCATGGGAGAGTTATGGAGGTTGTGATTCCGGGGCTGAAGGAAGGGCGGAGGAAAAGATTTGGTTTTGTGAGGGTTAAGGATGTGAGGGATCCTGAATTGATGGCGATCAAGCTCGACAATGTCTTCATTAGAGGGATCAAGCTTCATGTTAATATGCCAAGGTTCGATCGTGAGGTAAGAGTTGAAGTGGGGGCAAAGAAGGTGTTAGTTGAACGTGAATGCGGGACTAAAAAGGTGTTAGGTGTAGGTGATCGTGGATCTATTGGTGTGTCGAGGAAGAAGGATTATTCGGCTCAACATCAACAGCATAGTGGTATCAAAAATCAACCTGAGATAGTGAACAAGATTTGGGCGAAGAAGAGGGACAATGGTGTTGAAGATGTTCGGGGATGTCTTTTTTCTTTTAATGCTGAAGAAGATACGATGGCTCGATTGAGGAAATCTATGGTGGGAGAGGTAGTATGGCCGGGTAAGTCTTATGCTATTCAAGATGAGTTCGCTATGCAAGGTGTTTTCTCGATTAAAGCAACACCTTTGGGTGCAAATTGGGTTCTCTTAGAAGGAGCTAAAGACGAAGAAGACTTCATGGAGTTTGTTGAGGAAGCAAAAGTTTGGTTATTTCAATGGTTTCGTTGGATTCGCTCATGGAAACCAGAGGATGTTGATCGTGAGCGCGTAGCTTGGATTAGATATTTTGGGGTTTCGGTGCATGCTTGGAACGGTGATTTCTTTTCTAAATTATCAGAGCATGTAGGTACTTACTTATATTCAGACGACAACACTGAGAGGAAGAAGTCGTTGGATGTTGCTAGGGTGTTAATTCGAACTAAGTCCATGGAGTCCTTGTCTAAGACCTTTACGGTGAGTATCAATAATGTTCTTTATTCGATTAAGATTGTGGAAGATTGGTGTGGGCCTCTTCAATGGAGTCAACCGGTGGAGAAAGATAAGAATACTGAAGAGTCCTCTGACTCCGAATGTTGGTCTAAGGAGGAGGAGTGGTGTGATGTTGAAGGTGTTGAAGGACGAAGTCTCGATGATGATTTTGAGGAGGATGATATTGGTGGTGATGATGATTTACATGCTATTATGTCTCAGCATCAATCTAGGAGTAACGGTTTGAATTGCATTGATAAGGCAAAAATGGCAAATAATGATAAAATATCAACGGCTGCTTCTGAAGGGGTTTTTGTGTCAAGTGACAATGGTAATGATTTGAATACCTTTTCAAAGTCAGAATCAAGATCTATTAGGGTCAATGATACATTTAGCTCCAATACGGACAAGGCTCACGACTTATCTTTGGGCTTAGATGGAGAGTCTGAGGGGGGAAGAACTGAGAAGGGGGTGATGTCTTCAGCTGCTGCTGAACCCGTTAAGGTTAGTAGGCCTAGTGTAAGCCCAACTTTAGAACTTCCTTCAATCCATGTGGAACCAACCCCTGTGGACCCAGTTGAGTATCAGATCTTAACCAGAAAAGAGAAGAAGTATCTCAGCGTGTCTTTACCAAAGAAGATGAGAGCTGGATTGAAACCACAGAAGGTGGTGCACAATCTTGCGGAGGTTTCTGACAAGGAGTTCCATGGTTCTCAGGCGCCGGAGGTGGAAGAGAGGGCCAATTCGTCGTCTCTATTTTCGGCTGGAGCGGTGTTATGCGATGGGTCTATAGACAGTTCTGATATCAGAGGTTGTAATAACAAATTCTGGGCTTTACAGAGCAAGGCGGTGGCGCGCCGTGTGTGGGAGACTGCGAAGAATTTAGGCGTCGAAGGAATCAGGATTTATTGGGGTGGCTTTGAATGTTGATAAGGAGAAAAGAGAGATGAGGTAGCAAGGAAAAAGGGGAAGAATGCAGCTGGTTCCCGATGATTATTTTATCTCTCAATATGCGTGGGTGGGGTGACAGAGCTAAACGACATCATCTGAGATCGTTAATTTCTACAGGTAATTTTAATTTCATCTGTTTTCAGGAAACTAAAAGGGAGATTTTGGAGGAAAATCAAATTAGTCAATTGTGGGGTAATCTTTTGTTTGAGTATGTCGTTAAACCGGCTAATGGTCAGTCTGGAGGCTTATTGTCATCTTGGGTGGCTGGTTCTTGTGATTTTAAGTTCTCGTTTATGGGTACAGGATTTATTGGGGTGGCTTTGAATGTTGATAATTCTTTGTTGTATGTGGTAAACGTTTATGCGCCTTGTTATTTGAATGGGAAACGTATGGGGTGGGAGGAATTGAAAGCGTATAAACAGTCTCTTGATGATGGGGACTGGTGTCTGGTAGGAGATTTTAATTGTGTCACAAGAGTTGAGGAAAGGAAAGGTATAGGGGTAAGGGGGTTTATTCAGGAAGTTAACGAGTTTAATGCTTTTATTTCGGATATGGATTTACTTGATGTCTCAGTTACTGGTAATGTTTTTTCTTGGTTTTGCTCGGATGGGATTTCTATGAGTAGACTGGATAGGTTTCTTATTTCTCCTAATTTGGTTGACAAGTGGAACATCTCGGGTCAATGGATAGGGAAGAGGAATATCTCTGATCACTGCCCTATTTGGCTGCTCAGATCTAATGTTGATTGGGGTCCGAAACCTTTTCGGTTTGTTAATGCTTGGTTTCACCATGCTAAGTTTAAAGAGTTCGTTAAGGATAGTTGGTCTCAAATTCAGGTTTCTGGGAATAAAGCTTATGTTTTAAAGGAGAAAATGAAGATGTTGAAAGAGAAGTTGCGAGTGTGGAACAAAGAGGTGTTTGGAGTGGTTGACTTGAATATAGAGGAGGATGTCAAGGAGTTGAATAACTTATATCAAATGCTCATTGAGCATTGGGATGAGGCCACAGTTTCTAAAAGAAAGGAAGTCTCTGTGTCTTTTTGGAAGCAAATCAGATTGAAGGAAAGTATTCTTCATCAAAAGAGTAGGGCGCGTTGGATCAAAGAGGGTGACGTGAATTCTAAATATTTTCACTCTATGTTGAAGTTTAAAAAGAGGAAAAATATTCTAAAGTTGTTAGATGATGAGGGAAGGCTTATTGAAGATGTTTTTGTGGTTAAAGATAAGGTGAAGAATTTTTTTCAAAATGGATTTACGGAGCCGCTGTATGGTAGACCTGTGTTGAATGATACGATGTTTAATCAAATCTCTTCGAAAGCGAATGATTACCTGGTCATGCCTTTCGAAGAGGAGGAGATTAGGGAGGGGATTTGGAGCTGTGATGGAGATAAAAGCTCGGGTCCTAATGGTTTTAATTTGAGGTTCTTTAAGGAGAATTGGGATTTGTTGAAGAATGACATTGTGGGAGTTTTTTCAGAATTCTACGCCAAGGCTCACATTCCTAAAGCGTTCTCGGCCTCTTTCCTAACTCTCATTCCCAAAAATGATCATCCTCAAGGGTTGGGGGAGTATAGGCCCATTTGTTTAATTGGGAGTATCTATAAGATTCTTTCAAAGGTGTTGGCCAACAGGTTAAAGAAGGTTCTTCTTTTGGTGATTTGAGTGTCAGTCGGCTTTTCTTGGTGGTCGGAATATTCTTGATGGGGTAGTGATTGTTAATGAGCTTGTTGATTTGGCGAAGCGTAATAAGGAGGAGTGCATGTTGTTTAAAGTGGATTTTGAGAAAGCTTATGACATCGTCTCTTGGTCGCTCCTCTTTGATATGTTAACTAAGTTCGGGTTTGATCTTAAGTGGATTCGTTGGATTAGAGCGTGTGTGTCTTCTTCTTCTTTATCGGTTTTGGTCAACGGAAGCCCAACTCAAGATTTCTTGGTGCAAAGGGGATTGCGTCAGGGGGATCCTCTATCTCCTTTTTTATTCTTGTTAGTGGCTGAGGGTCTTGCTCGGTTGGTGGATAAGGCGGTGGGGGTTGGGGTTTTTGAGGGGTTTGTAATTAATGAAAACCTTAGTTATTCGCTTGTTCAATTTGCTGATGATACCGTTCTTATTGGGAAGCCGTCTTGGAATAACCTTTGGGGTCTAAAATCTATTCTCAGGAGCTTTGAACTCGTCTCCGGATTGAAGGTCAATTTCATCAAAAGTAAGCTTATTGGTATTAATGTGCCTGATAATTTTATGGAGCAAGCTTCAGTATTCCTTCATTGCAGGTCGGAATCCATTCCGTTCAAATTTCTTGGCCTTCCTGTTGGTGCTAATCCGAAGCGAAAAGGGACTTGGAATTCGGTTTTGCAAAAGTTTCGGTCTAGCCTGGCATCTTGGAAGGGGCGCAATTTATCTATAGGAGGTCGGGTTACGCTTATCAACTCGGTCCTTAGTAGTTTACCTTTGTATTTTTTCTCTTTCTACAAAGCACCAAAAGTGGTTATTAGGGAGATGATAAAGATTCAAAGAGATTTTCTTTGGGGAGTTAAGGAGGATGCGAGAGGTATGTAGTGGGTGGCTTAGGATAAGGTCTGTAGGGAGAAAAATGAGGGAGGTCTTGGTATCAAAAACTTGGAGAATTTCAATATTTCCTTATTGTCAAAATGGAAGTGGCGCTGTTTGGTGGACGAGAATGCGAATTGGAGAGGTCTATTAAGTCATAGATATGGTGAGTTGTCAAGATTTATGTCTAGTGATTCTGTCAGGAGTATGAGATCAGATTCTTTGTGGTGGAGGGATCTTTGCATTGTTGGTAAAGAAGAAATGGGGGATGATTGGTTCAAAGATTGTATTCGGAGAGGATTGGGCAGTGGTGAGGGGGTCAATCTTTGGAAACATCAGTGGATTGGTCACCAACCATTGTCTATCGTGTTTCCTAATTTATTTGCAGGTTGTGCTGATAAGGATCTCACTGTGGCTGAAGCTTGTTGTTGGAGACGAGATGTATGGAGTTGGAATTTTTTATCTAATGTTGCAGGTGGTCATCTTTGTGTTCAAGAAGCTGCAGAGTTGGCGGATATTTTGCGTGAAGTTTCTCCGATTCGAGGTAAATCTGATTGTTGGAAATGGATTCTAACTCATGATAAAATGTTTTCGGTTAGTTCTTGTTATATCTAGGTGCAAAGCGTTCGGCAAGCAGTTGTCTTGCCCCCTCTGCTATCGGCCAGAATTGAAGCCGTGTGGCAAACAGTTGTTCCGTCGAAAATTAAGCTTTTCGGTTGGCGTATGTTTGTCTCGGCTCTTCCTCTTCGCTCTTCTTTGCTTCATCGTAACATTATTCAGTCTATGGAGGAGGCGGCCTGTGCTTTTTGTCAGAATGATTTTGAAGATTTGGACCATCTTTTCATGGGGTGTGATTTGGCTAGGATGGTGTGGAAAAAGGTGGAGATATGGCTTGGTGTGGATCATATCGTTGAGGAGTCTTTGATGGAGCATTTCGATTCCTTCGCAAAAGTGTTTACCGACAAGATATCTAAGAAGATTAGACATCTTATCTGGCTGGCCTCGTGTTGGAGTATTTGGTTGACTAGAAATAATCTTATTTTCAAGAGGGAAGAACCGGATTTAGACTCGATTGTTTATCATATTAAAACTATGTCTTGGTCGTGGTTTATTTATGGGGTGGGGAGTCATTCGGGTTATGTTTTAGATTCTTGGTGGAATAACGCTTACCATTGTATTAATCATTTTGTTGGGTAGTAGGGGGAGAAACAGTGGGTTAGGTTTTCCCTCTGTAGTGCACTCACAGGGTACTGTGCACTCACAGGGTACTCTTTTTCCTACCTGAGTCTTTTTCCCAATGGGTTTTGACTCAGGGAGGTTTTGAGGAGGCCCCCCCTTCTTTTTTCTCTCATTGTAAGGGTTAGGCACCCCTTGTGCTCTTTTCAATGATATTGCTTATCGAAAAAAAAAGAAGTTTAAATGTCCAAACATGAGCTAGTAAATTATTTGTACATTTCCAAATGTACGGGACTTAAAAGCTATTGAATTCTTTTTTAGAAGACGAAAATACAAACATCAAACTTTATCTAAATATATCGTCACGTCACATTAAGGCAAGACACAGAAAATAATTAGAAACATATTTGCTAGCGAAATCCTATTAAATTATTAGATTTACCTAACTTTTTTTTTGGACAATTAGATTTACCTAACGTTTTATGGAATTTCCTTTTTATAATGTTTTTTATTTTAAAACACTATTGATTGATTCAGGCCAAACTGGTAAATTCACTTACTATCTCCCAATGTTTAATTCCCTTTTATAAAGACACAAATTATTTTTTTTTAAAAAAATAAAACCCTTTACTTTAAATAAAAAATTTCCACATAATAATAACAATAATAATAATAATAATAATAATAATAATAATAATAATAAAACCAACAATAATAGTTCTACCAAAATAATAATATAATATAAAAATAAAAATAAAAACAAAAATAAACGGAGGTAAGAGTCAGTAAACAAACTTATTATTATTTTTGTTGTTGTTGTTGTTGTTTTCGTCATCATTAAATACATAAATGGAGCTAAGAACCAGTAAAAAAATTACCTAATGTAAATTATATTATTTTTTTCAAATACATAAATTATTTCTAGTTTTCTTTATTTAAAAAACTATGATTTATTCAATAGTAAATTCACCTCATATTTACATTAAAATATTCTTAAAAACTATATGATAAACCTATCTTGGTTAAACTAAATAATGAATAATGGTTTAAATATGAGTTTTTGATCCCAATAAAATGTGGGTTTTGTAGTTTTAGTCCCTCAAAAAAATTTCACCGATTTTTGGTCTTCCAAACTTTATTTTTTATTAGCTCTAGTACCCCATGACTTTTAATAACTTTTTTTTAGACTTTTATAGCGCTTTTAAGAGCTATTAAAAGTAATGAAACGCTATTAAAAGTCATGAGAGAATAAAACTGATGGAAACAAATTTGTGGACGAAATGTAACATCTTAGTATTTCAACATTGGAAGAAATACCGAGACATTCATAAATAGCATACATCAGAGTACTAATTCTACTTAAGGAATTGAACAAACTTAACTCAACGAAATAATTCATCACATACAAGTTCCAAAGGGTAATAATTACCAACCAGAATAGCTTAATGACAATAAGGATTAGTCATAAGTCATTAGTACAATTCTATTGTTCAATATCCAAAAACAGAATTCTCAAAACGAAACTTAAACTTCGATTACAAATCATAAGTCAAAGTATCCATACTAAACTTGTTACATAATGTAACCCTCAGGGCCGTCCCAAACAATTTGGAGGCCCTGTTCAAATCTTTAAAATTGGGCCCTACTTATCTAGTGCACTATTTAGAAAAATAACTCAATTAAAAGCTTATTCAATATAAATTACTCTTAATTTAATTTTGTTTGTTTCATCATATCCTATTGCAATACAAACCAATACCGAAGAACATAGAACATAAAATAGAGTAATACACACGAGCTAACCTTAATAGCAGCCGCCAGTGGGTCCAGATGGGTTCAACAACGACAATCAATTGGTAGCAATTCTTCACAACTCTCTCCAATTACACAATCAATTTCCAACTAATACAAATCATAAACAGAATTTCAGAAATAGAAGGTAAAGAAGAAATAGAAGAAAGAGGGGAAATATGTACCTGCTGTATATTGGAAATATTGCGTAAACGGTAAACACAAATACAAAACCGAAATAACAAATAAGAGAGATTTCTGAGAATTTCGCACGAATGGAAGGGAATACAAAATTGAAATAAGAGAGACTGAGAGAATTTCGTTCACACGCAGGGAGTACAAAACCTCAAAACCAAAATAAGAGAGATGGAGAGAATTTCGCACGCAGGAACAGGAATCAAAACGGAATTAGAATTACGGAAATAAGAGAGATTGAGAGAATTTTGGTTAGCATTGATGATTGAAGAATCAAACGGAAGTCAAAAAGATTGAGAATCAAACGCACGCGCAGGGAATGACAGAATTGAAGGTTATTTTTTTGTTTTTTGGTTCAATTCACATGCTGTGTGTGGTATTGGGCTAGGATGGATTTTTTGGGGCCCTATAAAAATTTTTTTGGGCCGAGGCCCTGTGCTACAGCACAGGGTACCCTTGTGAATGGCCGGCCCTGGTAACCCTAGGGTAAGCTAAGCAAACATAAAATCTTGATCACTAAAGATCCTTCTATAACTTGTAACCTAGTGCAGCGACTACTTCTTCTCTGTTCGCTTTTGCTTTCCCCGCTCATCTGTAAAACACCACATTATAAACAGTGAGATAAAATCTCAGTGAGTTCTTTCGAGAACCCTCACCTTAAACTCTCGGTGTCTTACTTAACTTTTCTCTTATCTTACCACAACCCCGGACAATCACTACACGATTTCCCCGGTGAACCCACTCGATAATAACTATTACCGAGTCAACTTATTCTGGGCCTAGGATTAGGGCTCATGACTTCCCTTCACCCAGTATGCTCTTAGCTTGGGATCGTCATCCCCTTGGTGTTTTATGCTCTTTCTTGACTCTTAGGTCTAATTCTCACTCATTGATTCGTTTAAGAAATATCGTTCAACCTCAACCTTCTTCGTATAATCAAGACTTTGGTATTTTGCATCAAATGAGTTCAATTATATAATCATAATACAGTATTTTGATAGGCCGCAAGTATACGGTTCTATCGCGTAATAATAAGAGTATCGATCCACAAGGACTTATGTGATTACCAATTTCAGTTTCGGTACTGGTGATTAGCTAAAATGAATAGTTAAGCAGAAGGAATTGTTATTTGATTTTAAATTCAGAAATTAAAAGCGTCCGAGGATTGTGGTTTCATCTCAATGATAGAAACATTTCACAATCCCTCATCCATCCTTTATTTTATGCCAAGGTTCTTTTCTAAGGACAATGTATTCAATGGTAACTCAAGTTTCCTTTCGGAATATGATAACTCTATTTTATATAGAGTTATTTATGCTTTCAAATCTAAATAAATTGTGAGAATCTCAGTAATAATGTTTTGTTAAATAAAAAAATACAAATGAGTTACAACTTTTTAAGTTAAGAAAGGTTTAGACACACTTCATGACTATTTTATATGATTGGTGGTATTTTACGTGTTTGTTCAAATTGTCGCAGCAACAATTGCCCCAGCAATGAATGCACCAGCAATAGTAGTAGAGGCATTGCCCCAACATCATTGCCAACATCTATTGCCCAAGCAATCTTCACAACATAGAATGCCCAGCATCCTGGTGATGACGTCATAAAGCCAAAAGCGAAGTGCAAGTTTCCCAAGTGGGAGATTGCGGCGCCACCTGTTAAGGATTCAGCAAGTGTACTGAAAACGTTGCAAGTAATAAAATAAACGGTAAGATACTGGTCGATCCTCAGGGATTGTATTTGCAACAAGGTCAAATTGACTAATTCTTGGATTGTGAATAATTGATTGAATTAAGAAATTTGTAACGTGAAATTAAAATGCTTGTTTAAATATGAGAAAAAACGATTAGGGATTGATTCATCCCCCCTTTCCTATCATATGAACCCTTAGCCAATTACACATTATTTGTTAATTACAAGACTCAATTCACTAAAATAGGTTAGGGAAAATTCCTTGCCTCAAAACCCCTATTACCCTAAGAGTTACCCTAATTCCTTAGGTGAATCATGCCAAAGGGTAAAGCATTAAGATTGAGAATTAACGAGTTCATGAATCAGACCCCACATTCCTATGGTGATCGGAGTTCCATGATCTAATTTATCATATCCAGAAAACAAACCCTAATTCCTTAGGTGATTGCTAACCCTAGAACATTATAGTCATCATGTGTGATTATAAAGCATTAAGCATAGATAAATTAGACAATTCATAACAAACAAACAATGGAATTAACTTCAGCAAATGTTCACATGATAGGGTTGGGGAGAATCAACTCTCCCCAATCAAGAGAATTAGTTACACATGGAATTGAAAGTACAACAAAAGATAAGAGAAGAAGAAACCATAGTAGATGACATAGAGGCCTCAACAACTTGTTCCCAAGTGAAGAGAGGACTCCAAAATCGCTCCAAATTCGCTTCTCTAACCCTGACTGCGCTCCCAAGACGTTCTGCCCCGAAAAACCCGCTCAAAAGTCTTTAAAATCCTAATTTTTAAAACCCATCGCGACGCGGCACAATTCCATCGCGACGCGATGGTGCGTTTTAGTGCAGGGTCGCGACGCGAACCCTCCTGGTCGCGACGCGAGATTCTTCAGAACCAATTTCTTCCAATCTTCATACCTTCATTGCGTCGCGAACCCTCCTGGTCGCGACGCGATGTTCTTTAGAACCAAATTCTTACATTCTTCATACCTCCATCGCGACGCGAACCATCCAGGTCGTGACGCGATGGTCTTCAGAAATCCCTCCTCCAATTGTTGTGCACTACTGGGGAAGTTTCTGGTTCGCCAGTTGATGCCACAACACCTGGAGGTCTTCAATCACCATAGAGCACCAAAATTATGGAGGATTGGCTTACAAAATTACTCCTATTACAAACGTCTAAATATAAACTAAATCCCCAGATAATGACTATGATACAATGAAAAACCCTACATACTTGGTCCTAAAATTGCATAACTTACATCATATGACAGAGAGTCAACACAACCCCCAACTTAAGCTTTTGCTTGTCCTCAAGCAAACATTCAATTCGGACTGTGGCTGTTTTTCTATTTAGCTGTTACATATGTTACACCAACCTTAAACACATCAGCACATCAACTATCATCACCAACCTAATACAGTAACATGACAACTGAATTGGAAATATCGAATCATAAGCAGGCAGCATTCTCAAGTTTTCTCTATTGCACACGTCTCACTAGTGTTTCACTCTTGAGGTGTTTAGGGTATTCACTCAATTCACAATACTTGCATCATCGTTTCATAGGCTTGACAGAGTTCTATATCAATCTATACAGATGACTTGCATACACACTTATTGAGGACTTTAAGGGTTATAGCGGGGCTTAGGTAAGGGTGGATAATTTTGGATAAGTAGGTTGCACTTGGAGTTAGGCCTATCTCTCTCTCTCAGTCAATTTCACATTCACTTACTCACCCGTTTTTCCCAAAGCATTCAACCAACAAGAGAAGGATTTTATATATATGTTTTTTTTTTATTTATTTATTCTTCTCTTGTATACCACCCCAAACTTAGCATGTTGCTATCCCACGAGTAGCCCCAAACTTAGAATTTTCCCCACTCTCACAGTTTTTGTTACCTAACTCCAAGTTAAAGAAAAACTAGGCTATGAAGTTCAGAAAAAACATTATGAAAATTAACAATAGGCTCAGAGGGGCTAGCAGAGGATAAGCATTTTTAAAAAAAAAAAGGTGGCTTGAAAGGCTCAGGGTTGCCAAAAGAAGTGCCTCAGTGTGAATGAAAATCAAATGCAAGACAGTTAAGTACAATGTCAAGTTCTGCAGACTAATGCAGGCAAGGAATACACACAATATATAAGGAGGTGTTTAGGCTCAAACCTCACAACTGGGATTGTAGAGATGAAACTTGAGAGTTGCTGCTCACAGATGATAAAGAACTTCCGCAATTTTTGTCATGACGACTGCTATTACCTGATGATAACACTTGACGTGCGAGTGCTCAAAGGGAGAAATGTACACAGGCAAAGCCAAATGCCACACATCATCCTCATTGAAGCTGCTTTAACAAAAGAGAATAGGGAAGTGGTGCCTTAATATCACAGAGTAAGTTATAATAATAAGTACAGACCAAAGTGCAAAATATAGTCAAAATGGGGGTGCAAATAAAGTACTAACAATTGGTAAATGGCTCTCAGCAGTGGGTTGCCTCCCACTAAGTGCTTCTTTAACGTCACTAGCTTGACATCTTTCAAATCCTTAAGGGTCCTTCAGCATCAGGACCATTTTTGTTTCCTCCACCGCATTGCCCAGGTAGGGCTTAAGTCTTTGTCCATTGACCTTGAAAGATCTATTGGACCCTGCCTCTTCTATTTCAATTGCTCCGTATGGTGTTACTTCTTTGACAATAAAGGGGCCTGACCATTTGGATTTTAACTTCCCTGGAAACAGCTTAAGTCTTGAGTTAAACAACAATACATGTTGTCCAGGGTGAAATTCCTTCCTTGAGATGTGCTTGTCGTGATACGCCTTCATTCTTTCCTTGTAGATTTTGTTATTTTCATATGCTTGAAGGCGCATCTCCTCTAACCCATGAAGCTGTAAGGTTCTCTTTTCCCCACTTAAATCGGGGTTGAAATTCAGAAACTTCAAAGCCCAATATGCTTTATGCTCCAGCTCAACCGGAAGGTGACAAAATTTTCCATAGACCAATTGATAAGGTGACCTACCCAGAGGTGTCTTGTAGGCTGTCCTGTATGCCCACAGAGTGTCATCCACCTTGACCGCCCAGTCCTTCCTTGAGTTTCCCACTGTCTTCTCTAAGATCCCCTTGATTTCCCTGTTTGATACTTCTACTTGGCCGTTGCACTGTAGGTGATAAGGGGTGGACACTTTATGCTTCACACCATACTTGGATAGTACATTGCTCAGCTGGGTGTTGCAGAAGTGACTACCCCCATCACTGATCAAAACTCTTGGGACTCCAAATCTAGCGAAAATGTTTTTCTTGACAAATTTGACCACAGTCTGGGAGTCGTTTTTTGTCGTGGCTACGGCTTCCACCCACTTTGAAACATAGTCGACTGCCACTAAGATATATTGACAAGAATGAGATGGTGGAAAGGGTCCCATGAAGTCTATGCCCCAACAGTCAAAGACTTCTATCTCAAGTATAGGGTTCAATGGCATTTCCCCCTACGTGAAATATTCCCAGTCCTTTGGCATTTGTCACAACTTTTGACATGGTGATGCGCATCCTTGAAAAGGGATGGCCAATAGAATCCTGATTGAAGAACTTTTGCAGCTGTACGTTCCCCATTGTAGTGACCTCCATAGGGAGAATCATGGCAATTCCATAGGATATTCTTACTTTCAATCCCTGAAACGCATCTTCTCATTATTCCATCCGACCCAACCTTAAAGAGAAACAGATCATTCCAAAGGTATTGTCAGGCATCATGGAAGAATTTCTTCTTTTGCTGCCATGTGAATTCCTCGGGGATCTCCCCCCCAGCTTTGTAGTTTGCAATGTCTGCAAACCATGGTCTCTCTGTAATTCCAAACAGCTTCTCATCAGGGAACTCTTCTTGTATATCCCGTTCCCTAGCAGTTACTTCCATGTTCTCCAGCCTGGATAGGTGATCAGCTACCACATTTTCACTTCCCTTTTTGTCCTTGATCTCCAGATCGAATTTCTGCAAAAGCAAAATCCATCTAAGGAGTCGAGGCTTAGACTCGCCCTTGGTTAGCAGATATTTAATAGCAGCATGGTCAGTAAATACAATGACTTTCGATCCAATCAAATAGGAGCGAAATTTTTCCAATGCGAATACTATGGCTAGCAGCTCTTTCTCAGTTGTTGCATAATTCACTTGATTCTCATTTAAGACCTTACTAGCATAGTATATGCCATGAAAAAAATTTCCCCGATCTCTGCCCCAACACTGCCCCCACGGCATAATCACTTGCATCACACATTAATTCGAAAGGCATATCCCAATTCGGGGATACAATGACTGGGGCTGAGATCAGCTTCTCCTTTAATACATTAAAAGCCGAAAGACATTCAGTATCAAAAGTAAACTCGTTCTCCTTCACAAGTAGATTGCATAAAGGTTTTGCAATCTTGGAGAAACCTTTTATGAAACGCCGATAAAACCTGGCGTGTCCCAAGAAACTTCTCACTCCTTTTACATTCATAGGAGGGGGTAACTTTTCTATGACTTCTATTTTTGCTTGGTCAACCTCGATGCCTTTTGATGAGATTTTATGGCCAAGAACAATGCCTTCTCGAACCATAAAGTGACACTTTTCCCAATTCAAGACTAAATTGGTTTCGGTGCATCTCTTCAAAAAGGCATCAAGATTAGCCAAGCAAGAATCATAGCTAGGTCCAAACACAGAAAAATCATCCATGAACACTTCAATAGCAGTTTCAAGCATATCAGAGAAGATAGAAAGCATGCACCTTTGAAAAGTTGCCGGAGCGTTACATAGACCGAATGGCATCTTCCGATAAGCAAACACGCCAAACGGGCATGTAAAAGCAGTCTTCTCTTGATCTTCAGGATCCACTGCTATTTGATTGTATCCTGAGTATCCATCCAGGACGCAATAGTAAGCTTGTCCAGCTAGCCTTTCCAGCATCTGATCCATGAATGGTAGAGGGAAAGTGGTCTTTCCGGGTGGCTTGGTTTAATCTCCGGTAGTCAATACACATTCTCCACCCGATGACCGTGCGAGTAGGGATCAGCTCATTCTTCTCATTTATTACCACAGTCATGCCACCTTTCTTGGGGACCACATGAACTGGACTCACCCACGGGCTGTCTGAAATGGGATAGATCATCTCGGCATCTAAAAGCTTCAAAACCTCTTTCCGCACCACATCTTTCATGGTGGGGTTTAACCTTCGCTGGGGTTGAATCACTGGCTTGAATTCTTCCTCGAGCTTGATCTTATGCATGCAAACAGCTGGACTAATCCCCTTCAGGTCGGAGATAGTCCAACCTAATGCTGCTCTATTTTCTCTCAACACCCGCATCAGTTTTTTCTCTTCCAAATTGATTAAAGAACTACTGATGATGGCTGGGTATTGATCACTGCTCCCAAGGAATACATATTTCAAATGAGAGGGGAGTGGTTTCAATTCTGGAGTTCCTTTTTCAAGCTCCTCTCCCCTAGTTAGCTCTTCTCTTTTTCTGAAAACTCTTTCTACCTGAGCAGCTTCCAATTGACTAATGCAGTCTTCTACTTCAATGTCAAGGTTTCCATCCGACCCCTCAATAGAGTTCACAATCACATTTTCTAGAGGAGGAGAAGGTAGATTCTGTCTAAGTGTTTCTTGCACGACGTCTTCGATCACATTCACCCTAAAGCATTTCTCATGGTCGTCCGGGTGGCGCATAGCTTCGAAGACATTGAAAGTTACTTCCTCATCTTGGAATCTCAACACTAGTTTACCTTGTTGCAGATCCACCAGGGCCCGCCCAGTGGCCAAAAATGGTCTACCAAGGAGAATTGGAACTTCTGCATCTTCATCCATTTCCAGAATCACAAAGTCAACTGGAAATAAGAATTTGTCCACTCTTATCAGAACATCCTCCAAGATTCCATAAGGATACTTGATTGTTTTGTCAGCTAGCTGCAGAGACATCCTAGTGGGTTTCACCTCACCTCCACCAAGTTTTTTTAACATAGATAAGGGCATTAGGTTAATGCTTGCCCCCAAATCACAAGGGGCCTTCCCTATTTTCACATTACCAATGGTGCACGGTATCGTGAAACTTCCAGGATCCTTCAATTTAGGAGGAAGTTTTCTTTGGATTATTGCACTGCACTCTTCAGTCAGAGCCACAGTTTCATTATCTTTGAACTTCCTCTTTTTCGTCAATAACTCCTTCATAAATTTCGCATACATGGGCATCTGCTCTAAGACTTCTGAAAAAGGGATGTTGATTTGGAGTCCCGAGAAAAGCTCCATGAACTTAGAGAATTGTTCTTCCTTCTCTTTCTTTTTGGTCCGGGTTGGATAAGGAAGCTTCACTTGTGTTTCGCCCACTTTGGTTTTCCCCTTTTTTTCATCGTTATTTTCAGTCACCTTATCCTCAACCTCTTCCTTTTTCTCAACTGACTCTTCCCTCAACACCTCCACTTCAATGTTCTCCTCCCTAGGCTTTGGTTTGGTTGCCTCAACAGGTCTTAACTCTTTACCACTTCTTAGCGAAACGACCTTGCAGCTCTCGTTTCTAAGGTTGTCCAAGGTGTTTGCCAGGCAACTACCACCAAATGGCTCAACAAGTTGTTTAGACAATTGATCCATCTGCATTTCCAAGTTTCTTATTGACATTTCGTGATTCTCCCCTATGTCTTTCCAAAAATTTCCTTGGGATTGGAAGGTAGTCTGAGCCGTTTGCATATATTGGGCCAGTGCATCCTCCACTTGAGTCTCTTTTTCATGAACCTGCATTACCTGATTAGTTATTGGAAGTTTAGGTCTCAATTCCAAAGCTGCAGGTATTTGCT
Organism: Astragalus membranaceus; assembly: GCA_039519185.1. Classification (NCBI taxonomy): domain Eukaryota; kingdom Viridiplantae; phylum Streptophyta; class Magnoliopsida; order Fabales; family Fabaceae; genus Astragalus; species Astragalus membranaceus. The sequence goes on along the minus strand of CM076847.1, from coordinate 107,218,662 downwards.
TTGTGAAGGATTCAAGTTGGAGAGACATTAGCTTTTGTTGAGCCAATATTTCACTACTACAGTCCCATCCAAACTCATCGCTCTTAGTTACAGCTCTACATTCATTGTGCACCCTGTACTCATTTGCAGTCATGTCTTCTACTAATTGTTTGGCTTCCTCCCATGTTTTGGTGTCTAAGGATCCTCCTGCCGAGGCATCCAGCATCAACCTGGTTTGAGGTTGCAACCCATGACAGAATGTTTGCAACTGTCCAAATTCATCAACACCAAGCGCTGGACAATTTTTTAACGCAAGCTTAAATCTCTCCCACGACTCATATAGGGAAGTTGGAGATCTCATCTCTCTTCTTAATGAACTTGGCGATAGGGAAGAATCGCTCCAAGAACTTGTTTTCCAATTCACTCCAAGCATTGATAGTCCTTGGAGGTATAGCATTCAGCCAATCCTTTGCCCGCCCTAATAAAGTGTAAGGGAACATGCGCAAAAGCTTGGAGTTTTCATCAACCCCCTCCGGATAAGTGGCTCCACAAATCTCATGGAATTGAGATAAGTGGAGGTTGGGGTCTTCATCACCATACCCTGAAAACTGCTCTGCTCTCAAGGCAGTGAGTACAGAGGACTTAATGCTGAAATTAGCAGCCCAGACTGGTTGGAAGGTGTAATTCTGAGTACTTTGAGTTCTTCTCCCAAAATCATTTAGAGTCGTCCTTGGTGGAGGGATTTCACCCATGGCTTCCTGCAACACTAACAAACCTTCAACAAGCACAATGCAATACCCTTGGTCTAACAGGACCAAAGCTAAAATAAAGAACGTACTATACAAAAATATACAATTAATTCCAGAATCAGCTCGTTTGCCTTGTCGACAGAAGTCAACAATCCCCGGCAACGGCGCCAAAAACTTGTTAAGGATTCAGCAAGTGTACTGAAAACGTTGCAAGTAATAAAATAAACGGTAAGATATCGGTCGATCCCCAGGGATTGTATTTGCAACAAGGTCAAATTGACTAATTCTTGGATTGTGAATAATTGATTGAATTAAGAAATTTGTAACGTGAAATTAAAATGCTTGTTTAAATATGAGAAAAAACGATTAGGGATTGATTCATCCCCCCTTTCCTATCATATGAACCCTTAGTCAATTACACATTATTTGTTAGTTACGAGACTCAATTCACTAAAATAGGTTAGGGACAATTCCTTGCCTCAAAACCCCTATTACCCTAAGAGTTACCCTAATTCCTTAGGTGAATCATGCCAAAGGGTAAAGCATTAAGATTGAGAATTAACGAGTTCATGAATCGGACCCCACATTCCTATGGTGATCGGAGTTCCATGATCTAATTTATCATATCCAGAAAACAAACCCTAATTCCTTAGGTGATTGCTAACCCTAGAACATTATAGTCATCATGTGTGATTATAAAGCATTAAGCATAGATAAATTAGACAATTCATAACAAACAAACAATGGAATTAACTTCAGCAAAGGTTCACATGATAGGGTTGGGGAGAATCATCTCTCCCCAATCAAGAGAATTAGTTACACATGGAATTGAAAGTACAACAAAAGATAAGAGAAGAAGAAACCATAGTAGATGACATAGAGGCCTCAACAACTTGTTCCCAAGTGAAGAGAGGACTCCAAAATCGCTCCAAATTAGCTTCTCTAACCCTGGCTGCGCTCCCAAGACGTTCTGCCCCGAAAAACCCGCTCAAAAGTCTTTAAAATCCTAATTTTTAAAACCCATCGCGACGCGGCACGATTTCATCGCGACACGATGGTGCGTTTTAGTGCAGGGCCGCGACGCGAACCCTCCTGGTCGCGACGCGAGATTCTTCAGAACCAATTTCTTCCAATCTTCATACCTTCATTGCGTTGCGAACCCTCCTGGTCGCGACGCGATGTTCTTCAGAACCAAATTCTTCCATTCTTCATACCTTCATCGCGACGCGAACCATCCAGGTCGCGACGCGATGGTCTTCAGAAATCCCTCCTCCAATTGTTGTGCACTACTGGGCAAGTGTCTGGTTCGCCTGTTGATGCCACAACACCTGGAGGTCTTCAATCACCATAGAGCACCAAAATTATGGAGGATTGGCTTACAAAATTACTCCTATTACAAACGTCTAAATCTAAACTAAATCCCCAGATAATGACTATGATACAATGAAAAACCCTACATAGTTGGTCCTAAAATTGCATAACTTACATCATATGACAGAGAGTCAACACCACCCTCGAGACATCATAGACTACAAGTGGGAACTTTTTAGGGACACTTGTCCTTACACCATTGGACCCCTTTTCTTTATTTGGTGGATGATCAAATCAAGCTTTTTGAGACAAGTAGAAAAAGAAATCCTAACTTCATCTCAAAGTCACCTTGGTGCCCAAGACAACTTCACTTTTTGAAACCTATAAATGCATCCCCTCCTCATCATTTGAAATCATCTCAAGTTTAGGAATTAGTCTTAGATATACTACTTTGGTTCGAAGGAGAGGAAGAAATTGACAACTTCTCTCTCTACTTCTACACCATTTCTTATTGCTGTTTTATTGTTGTGAGGTGATTGCTTCAGCATTACTAGGCATAATATGTAGAGGAACTTCACTTGTGTAATTTCTATCTTATTTCCTTTCATTTGTATTTTCAATCATATGGATATGAATCTTTCTGTTTATATGCGCTTAGTTATGTCAAGCATGAGCTAAACATCTTTAGTTGGGATGCCTTAACTTTGTAATGAACCTTTGAATAGTTATTATGTTATATTGATACTTGCAATTTAGTTCTTGTGCTATAATTCTTTCAAACTTATTTTGAGGTTGATCACTTAGAATAAGTAGGGCCATAAATACAGACATGGTTTATGATTTGAACTCAAGAACTAATATGGATAAGTGTTTTAATAAAAGGAAACTTTGTTAATTCCATGCTAAAACCTAGACATAGGATAGCATAGTCCATAGGGTGATACCGTGGGAGCTTAATATACAAGGGTGAACTTATTTAGAGCTTAGACATAAGACTTGTATAACATAATGCTATCAAAGTAAGTTACTTAGGAAAGAGCATTCCAACTATCTCTCTCAATTGATTTACAACCCATCTTTATTTTGCTTATCTTAAATTCTGTTTTCACACACACTACTCATCTTTTATTTTACTTTTGATTTCCGTTTCCCACTAGTATTGCTACCATTTTAAACTCTCAAAAATTAATCCAATCCCTGTGGGTACGATCTCTAATTTCTACTAAATTACTTGTTAAAGACTGTGTACACTTGCACACCTTTTCTCACAACAGAATACAAGAGTGTGTCTCGAACCAATAATCAAACCTATTCTCATGGTTGATTATTTCCAAGACCCCTTAAGTACGAACCTTATTATCCCAAGACTCTCAAAACTATTATCATGTTTTGATCATCTTGTCTAACCTCATAGTTCCAATATCAAACTTCACCTCTCGGTACTTCTTTTGATATTTGAATTATAACTTTTAAAATGATGAGGTTAGATTAGAATAAAATTTTTAATAAAATAGAGTCTAGACTTGGAATTGTTTAGGGATCTATCATTGGATTATTCCCACAATCCCAAGACTAGAAGGGTCTACTCACTCATGATCATAGTAGACAAGGACTTAGAAGAAGAAGAAGAAGACATAAAAGATAAATGACAAGAAATGTAAATGACAAAATTATAAAAGTGCAGAAAAATAAAGACTGAAATGTAAAAGTGCAAGAAGAATAAAGATGTAGAAAAATAAAGAACAAGAATACAAAGAGGAAGTAGAGAATTGTATAACTTTGAGCAAGGAATTACAAGTGTGGAATGATACCTCATACTCAGAATATAATTCTATTTATAGGCCTAGAATCATAAAGGGTCATAACCATTCAGATACAAAGCAGTTACAGCAGTTACAAAATATGAAAGATGAAGAGTTTGAGACTTCTGCGCACATGACACGGGTGGAAAAATGTGATTTATCCATTTCAAAATAAAGAAAATCGCTGTGGGTCCTGTCCTTTACTTTGCTGCACAATTCTGCCGATAGAAAAACAGACATTTTTTAAAGGCAACTTCCACCGGTGGAAAACCAGTGCAAAACGCAACTGCTGCTATTTTAAGAGCAACTTCCACCAGTGGAAGTTTAGTGCAAAATGAGACCTCTAGTGCTGCTAGAATTTTGCTGCAGAGTAGCCTGCCTTAATTCGCTCCAAACTTCACCTCTAGCCTTGAGACTTCATTCTTATGCATTATAAGCTCAAACTCACTTGCTTTGCTCAATACTTGTCCTGAAAATAAAAGTAAAACAAAAGGTAGTAAAATAGCTCTAGAATAGAACTAAAATACCAAATAACTTATTTAAAATAAATACTAAAAAGACAACTAAAATGAACTTATCATATTTGTAGACTCAATCATCATTGATTTCATAGGGGAATTGGAATAGATAGGAGAGGTACCCTTGGATAGCTGAAAAAGAGCCAAAATGTCAAAAACTAGTTTTGGACACGGGTGTCCGTGTCTAAGTGACACAGTCCGTGTCCCTGTAAAAAAAATTACGTGGGAACCAGATTTTGACACGGGTACCCGTGTCAATTGGACACGACCGTGTCCTCAGTGCAGACTCTGTTTTCTGCATTTTCAGCCCTTTTTCATCTTCCATTGGTTCCTCCCTATCTTTCCCAATTCAAAATTAACAGTCCAAACACATACTCATGGTCATGAATTTCAACATAAAGGACAATGGAACACAATTACACTCAATTCATGATAATGGTTGCACAAATTCAATGAGCATTGGTTCATATCAACACATTTCATCACAAAAGCTTTTTCATTCAACATTTTACCACTTTGAAACTAAAACAAGCACATGCATTCACCAATTTCATTAGGACATCATTTTAGCATCAAATTAAAACAATTAGACACACAAAATAGTGAAGAACTCACTTGTCTCAAGTTGTATCAAACAATGTACAGAAAATGAGTCTCAAAACCCCAAATATCAAGCTTCTAAGGCACCGACAAGCTTCTAGACACACCCACAGCTCCCAAATTCGAACTCTAGCTCCAAAACCCTCTTCAATCTACAATGCAGTTCTTAAAATGCTCTCAAGAACTTTTAAAACTGACATGCAACACCAAAGACTTCAAATCAAACTCTTCAACCCCTAAGAAACTCAAAAATGGTGAAGGGAAGGAATGAGAAGTGGAGTACTTGAAGTTCTGATTTTTGGGAGGTGATTGGAACTAGAATAACTCGCACTAACTGAGAATCAAAGATGAGAGAGTGGGGTGATTCATGGTGGTGATGGAGCTTGCATGCAAATTTTTCTTTTCTCTCTCTTTTTTTTTTAGGCAAAGTGGTTAGTAATTAGTGTGTTAGTTGTTAGAGGGGAGGGGGGAGCAGGGTTCGAACCCCGTACGCCTATGTTTTTCCACCAACGATGTCCCTTTCTCTCTTCTTTCTCTCCTTCGAAGTTCTCTCTCTCTCTCTCTCTCTTGAGGCAAATTTTTTTTTGAAAAGTGAAATTGTGTTTGTGAGAATGAGTGAAATTAAGTGTGTGTGTGTGTGTGTGTGTTATGATTCAGCTGAGGGTTAAGTGGGAGGTGTGGAAATTTCCACTTTGCCCTTATCCTTCTCTATGCACTCTTATAAATCCCCAATTTAATTCAACTAATCATACAATTATTCAAAGTATACAAGTGTTATATTTAGCATAACGAATCATCAAATTTTCAATTCAAACACCACTTAAATAATTCACTTAGTCAATTAAATAGAATTATCACTAATCAAACTAATTAGAACAATCACTTTGGGATGAAAGGTAGGTGAATTTTTTATAGAGACTAGAACCAAAAAACCCAAATTTTATAGAGACAAAAACATATTTAACGCATGAATAAATTTATAAAAATATTTAATTTGACCACTAAATGATTGATTTAAATAGATGTGTCTGGTTTATGGTAATACCCACAATTAATGATTTCTTTGGATATTAGTCTTGTATTTTAGGTTTTATGCTCAAAAAGGGGTAAATTTTATTTTGTTGAATGTTTGATGATTTGGTGTGCAATGATATGTTGATGATTTAGATTTGAATATGTTGAAATTGTGTGAAATTATATGATCATGATGTTAATTAAGAATTGGAGTGGGATTGATTTTTCAAGGGATGAGAGAAACACCTTAAAACAAAAAAAATTTGGACTCTGATGATCTGACCCGATCAGCGTTGTTTTAACCCGACCCAGGTCAGAGCCTGGTGTGTTCTGGTGGTTTTAAAGAAAAAAAAACCCGACCTTGGTTGAAATAACCCAACCCGAGTTACCTTCTGGCTCACACTGTTGTTTTGATGTTTTCCCTTATTTCTTTTGTGCAATCCTCACGCATTTCCACCCCTATCCCATAGTTGATCCAAATGCAAATGTTTACTACTTGTTTGGTCAGTGATATGTTATGTTGTGTATTGTCACGGTATTATCGTCCAATGAGATTACGTGAGGAAGAACTATACTATATATATATACCTAAAAATGAACTAAAAGATTATTGACGTACTTGGGAGTGGTGTCATGAACCAAAGCTCAAGGCTCTAGATGGAGCTCAATATAATACTATTGAGTGGGGGCTCCCCACCAGCACGATTGTAGCATTAGAAATATGTAAGACTACTGCGTATTGAGGATGGGTCATCGGTAAATGATTTAAAAGATATCGTGAGTATATGTATATGGAGGTACTGTTGAGGAACTCGCTGAGATTATTATAATCTCACCCTTTATATTATTGTGGTTTTCAGATAAGCAGGTGAAACCATGGAAGATGAAGTTAAGGGGAGAAGAACCCTAGACACTGGAAGATCATTTGCTTTTAAGACGAAGCTTTGTTTTTATTTGTAATAATCTCGTGTGTCGAGATACTTTGTTACCGATATTGTTATGAACCATATATTGTATCTTTTGGATTGTAATAGGCTATATGCACTCATATGTTTGGATTAAGTTTGCTATTTCGACTCTAAGAGATGTTTGAGACCGGTTTATGGTCAAACCTTTTATTTAATGTTTTGGAGTAAAGTAACTTCTTGAGTCATTTAAGGATATGTCTTATCCCATTTTGATTAATCCAAACTTTGATTGTGTATCTCTAAAATGTCAAAGAGTAATATTCTGAATCTTATCATCGACTAAAATCTAGGATGTTACAATTTTAGACTATCTTTAAATAAAGAAATAACATAAAACATAATTTAAATGAATACCCAATTATTAAAATATTAAAAGAAAGAAATAAATATAAAATTGCAAAAAAACGTTAATACATCTCTCATAATGCATCCTCTATCATACACAAAAAATTTCATACATTGTAAAAATTTATCATTTGTAAATTTTTTTACTAATGGATATGCATGAATTCTCTGTTTTAATTGTAAAGAAATCATCAATGGTATCACAAAGTTTCTCAATGCAGTGTGTTTAAGAGCTTTCACTGATATAGTGCAACAAGTGCAGCACGAAAAATCAGTAAATGAACAGAACATGTACCTTGCTAATGTTTATGCGGGAAATCCTCTTTATCCTTCAATGCAAGTGCAAACACAAGGTGTTTATTGTGCTCCTGGTGTTACACTTGTTCCTCAACAAGTTTTAGTGCCACAATGGAATGAAGAAAATTCAAATGAACACAACACTTATGATGTTTCAGGACAAAGGAATCTTAATAATCAAGACCCTTATGTTTCTGGTGTTTCAAAACAAGTGAATACCAATGAAGATATAAGTAGCATTTTTGCTGATGATGGTTCTGCTGCTGTTGCTATTCCTGTTAGTGATTGTCATAAAAGGGGGTAGCTATGAATGATAGGACAATCTTTCTGACGTCTTCCAAAGGGTACCATATTTCTGAGTTTGAAGTTCAAGAATTCTTCACAAGGTTTGCATTTCTATACTCATTTTTATGGAACAATTTGTTATTTCTAGTTGTAGTCATTTATTTTATTGGATCCAATTAGTTTGAATTATTATCACTTCATATGCCATGTTCTTTTGTGTTTAAATTTGGTCACTCATGTTAGTTCACTTAACACTGTTTAGAAAATATTAGGAGTGAAGACCTTAGTTCTTATTCTATTGATCTAAGGGTTAGATAAAGTACTTTTAGTCTCTCACTAGTCACATGCAAGGACTAGCTAAAATCATATATTTATTTATTTATTTATTTATTATTTATTTATTGTTATATATATTTATATTTATAACATTATATATATATATATAACAATAAAAATAAATAAATAAATGTATGATTTTGGTCCTTGGCATGTTCTAGTGAGAGACAAAATATAAAAGGGCATACATATAGTAAATTTGTTAAAATTAACAAATAAATATTCTATTAAAATATGTATACCCTTTTAACAAATTTATTCAACGTTTTAAAATCATTTTAATATATATTATATGTTTTATGTTTTTTTAATAATTTTTTCTCATTCTACTAACGTAATACATATACACACAAACACATGTTCTACATGAAAGGATGTTTTTTTCATAGGTGAATTTGAATAAAACAACTTGACCAAACAAGTATACAAGATGTGCAACCACCAGAGCCACACCACTATATGCTCGCTTAGAGTGTGTTTGGATGAGGCAATTTTATAGGGTAATGTAATTTAAGAGGGTAATTCAAATGCTTCAAACTAAATTAACTTGTTTGGATAATAAATATGGAGAATTTTGAAAATGAATGGATTTTAAGAGGTATTTTTGTAAGACTAAATTTAAAGAATTTGAAATACCACCTAAAAATGAAGAATTTGAAATTCCTTTCTTGCCAAAAATGTTCTTTAAAAAAATATTTTTTTTGCACAATAATTTTCTTCAAAGAAAATAATTTTCCAAAAATACCAAATTGCTCTCTCTCTCTCTCTCTCTCTCTCTCTCTCTCTCTCTCTCTCTCTCTCTCTCTCTCTCTCTCTCTCTCTCTCTCTCTCTCTCTCTCTCTCTCTCTCTCTCTCTCTCTCTCTCTCTCTCTCTCTCTCTCTCTCTCTCTCTCTCTCTCTCTCTCTCTCTCTCTCTCTCTCTCTCTCTCTCTCTCTCTCTCTCTCTCTCTCTCTCTCTCTCGTCCAATTCATACATATATATATATACCTGCACTAAATGCAACAGTTATATATAATTATTATATCGGTTTAAACTAATTTGAAGGCAACTGTTTAATTTGAAAGCAACTGTATTTAAAAGTAACGATTAAATGTGTGAACATATTGTATTGTTTTTCTTACAACAAATTATTGTATTGTTGATCCATCTGTAATCGATCTTTTAAGATATAAGAAGTTTTGATCTTAATGATTAGCGATCAAAAAACGAAAGTAGCCTCCACCAAATCACTCTTTCTTTTTCTTAATTTATTTTTTTTTATTTTGTTGACGATCCTTGAGCAGCTCTATTTCGGTAAACCATCATTCGATCATTGAACACGGCCCGAAAATATTCCAGTCCAACACAGGCCGGGTAGCCAGCTTTGTCACCTCTAACTCGGTAGGCCGGGACCAATTTATTCCCAATGTGTCAGCCCCGACATCTGGTGGGTCGGTCCGGTCGATCGTTGAACTCGCATGTCATTTGACCATTGGGTAAAGTGAAAAATTTTAAAAAAACTTAAAAAAAATTACGAATTTTAATTACTCTATCCAAACAAGAAATTTTAAGAATTGAAGAATTCTAATTACCCCATCCAAACAAATAATTTTGAAAATTAATGGATTTCAATTGATGTATTTGAATTACATGAAATTTGAAATTCCCTTGAATTTTCAAATGCTCCATCCAAACGCACACTTAGTGATCTACCTTGAGGCCACACCTATAATTGAACATTTCCTTGAAGGAGAAAATGGTAAACTTAAATTCGTCATCAATGGGAAGCATTGGCTAGAAAATTTATTTGTAAGGCACCATCTTCACCAAATGAAGCAGGAACATCTTACTCCCAGTGGAGATATTTTCCTGAATTGGGTTTGTTACTAGTGTTCTTTAGTCTTTCCAAGGCAAGGGCCACGAGTTGGGCCACAATTTGGAACAAACGGACCCAAAAGAATGTTGAAGAAGCTCTCTTGGCTTAAGGATTTTATCTAAAAAATTAAGTATGGCCTATTGTTTAATTTTATTTTAGTTCGTATTTTTATTTTCCACAAAATGGTTGAGGCTGTGGCTTTAGGTTAGTGAGAACTCTAACTATATGTAACAACTAAGGAAAATATCTAGACTATTCGCAAGCGTTTATATACATGATATACATGATATTCATACATAAACGAAGTTCATTATGTGAAACCATAAAACTTCTTTGAGTCCCAACCGTGTAACTCAGGTGCAATCTGACTTATAACATAATACATTAACTAAATAGAATTGCACAAAGCGGAGGCCGACTATAATCTCCTTGTTGATAACTTAACGACGTGCATCTGAAACCATGAGAAAACATAAGATTGAAATCCGAATAAACGTATCCACACAAGTTATCTCATTTTATTAATTACACATGCGAATCTAGACTTTCATATAAACAATAAGTGCTAACGAGTAATCCGTAATATCCATATCATAAATCAATTCTCATAAAATAATAATAATGTAGGTGTGATAAATGCTGTAACCTCAAGTCCATGCATAGCCAGCAGATGGTTTAATAGAGGCCTTATTTGAAGACCCGAGACTAAGTGTTCCTAAATTCACTTTTCCAATATACCTGCCCCATGTTACTAAGTAGCGGGGTATACATTTATCACCTAAGGAATAACTAACAAGTTCTCACAGCAATACTTTGTTAATCCTTATCGGTATAAATAACCTACCCTTAGGTTTAAAAATCTAAGACATGAACACAACAATACCAATCCGATTATTAAACTTGATATTACAGTTTCTTCTAATAATCATAAGCATTCTAAGTCTCATAAATATTCTAATCAAATTCCCTATAAAAATGGTATTTTGAAGGGGTTCAAATGATGTTTAAGAATTGAAGGCAAGAACACACAACAATACCAATACGATTTTTAAAAATGATTTTTCTATTTATTCTCTTAAACATAATTCTCATAAGTTCTAGGTTTAACATAACCAAACCTACCTTAATAGGTTGATTTAGACAATAACAAAAGTGTCAAAAAGTGATAAACTGCACATCATTACCGGTTGACGATGCGTACGAACATGCCGAGAAATTCCTAAATTTACCGTGTTGGCGGGCAACACCCAAATCCTGAGTGTTTGACGTTGGGCTAATAGAAGCGAGGTGCCATACACTGGTTTGTGAGCGCCCATACTTCCGACACCAAATTTTTGATTATTTTTGCTACTCAAACACAAACCTAAACCACAAACATACAACTTACATGGATTTTAAAGATCAAAATGACTAATTAAACACAGCATACTCATTCCAATTACATCAAACCACATGTTATACCATTATTTGTGCAGAATTAAAACAGCTTTTCCTAAGAACTTTACGAGTTCAAGGCCAATCAAACAAGGTCCTAAACATGCTTTCAAATAGGTTCGTTAAGAGCAATTAAATTTAGTGAATCCCACAAATGGGATTTATTGGATATTTATTGTTGAACTTGACAAGCCCTACAAAATCGGCACTCCAAAGTCCAAACTCCCGTTCAAAGCTCAAAATCCTAGTTTGCCATGCCCTCTCTGAATTCCTTAAGATCTTTGGCCAAGTTCCCCACGAATTCAGTCACTACCAATTCCTTAAAATAGCTTCCCTACACCATGTTTGTCCAAACTTTTCAGTGTAGTCTTCAATTTATAACCTTTGCTTTTCGACGAACTCCAAAATTCCAAACTTTGCTTCACTCTTCTAGCATGTAACCTACTCTAACTTCTCCTTTCGTTGGTTCAGATTCCGAAATCAAGTGCATGCAGAACTTACAAGACTGTTCCAAGGATGAACGCAAACTGTTTTCTGTAGAATTGACAGCAACAACTCCTTCCCTCAAGCCACTCACAACCCATGAATTTGAGCTCCAAAATTCTGGTTCTGGACTCAAACTTCAAGCTCCACACCCCTTCTATCTTCCCTTGTAATTCCAAGCTCAGATTCTCTTCACAACAAAGACATGCAAGATCATTTTGGAGGCCTCACAGACATAAACAAAAATGGGTTTGTGTTAGTTTTTGGGTTTTTAAAGGGGATGATTTATGTTTTTATACGAAATTGGATATGAAGAAGTGTGGGATTGTGCTAGAATAAAGTAGAAAAATTCAGTTTAAGAATTAGAAACTGATTCACTTTTCCTCCTATTTTCTCTTTAGGTTTTATTTTCACTTATCTCACTAGAAGAACAAGCAAGGTCCCGACTGTATGAAAACTGAGAGTGGCTTCAATTGAGCTATATATAGTAAACTTTCATAACCATGTTCCTTAAGAACTCCAAAAACTTTGTGGTATAAAGCCACTTACATTCGATTCATCATTTAATCCAAACTTAGGGGAAATGTATATCCTATTTATCCATATAAAGATAATACATGAATAAAAAGGAGAACCCTAAGTAGTCTCATATCTCAAAATATATACATAAGAAAATATACAATCCGACATGTGACATAATCTCCATACATGATGCCTTATAATCAATTAAGGACTTCCTCAACAGAATTAAAGTTGCATAACTTCATCTTTACCAAACAAGACTTTTCCTTGACCATCTGTAAAAACTAGAAACATTAAAGGGTGAGATTTAAAAATCTCAGTGAGCTCTTCCGCAACACCTCACTGTATAACTCTCGATGTCTTTTATTTACATTCTTCCTCTTTTGCATAATCCATAAGAAATCTGATAAATATTATTGATTTCAGCGGAGAACTCATACCCAACATTTCGTTGAGTAAATCAATCTTGGGCCTTGAACTTAGGAATCATGACTTCCCATTCCAAGTATGCTAATTGATTTTGTGATGTGGCGTGTGTTTTATGAATAGACCATATCTTTACTTCTCACACGATAACAATTGGTAATATTTATGGAGGTGTGACGAAACACATATAAGAAATTATAACATGCATAAAAATTCCATTTCATATTCATCAAAAATATCCCAATAATGTGACTCAACTAGGATCTAGCACTTATCAATAGATTAAGGATTGTGATCAAGTTGGATTGCATTAATTACATATGAGAAAATTTCAAAATTTCAGGTTTGACCAGAGGTAAACACGGTCCATGTCTAAAAACCATGGTTCGTGTTGCAAAATTTTGAAGCAGCAGAGCAGGACTAGATGAAGGCACAATCCATGCTCTTCAAGACACGACCCATGTAATTTTTCAGCAATCCCATGCTAAATCTTATGCAATCCAACACATCTTAATACTCAATACTTCTATTAAATGATTGTAAAACATACTAATTAACTCACATCAAGGGCCAATAACACAATTTACATGCATCAATTTAGTCCACACATAGTATTCAACTTGTCACTTTGCTCAAAGACATTTTCAAACACAATTTCAGCACAACCAAGTTCCCACTAGGCATATTTTCATGAATTTTCAGAAATACAACACATGCATTCAAAATTGCAGAACATAAACGGTCTAGGATGACGATCACCTAGTAAGAAACATAATAGGTTGAAGAACTCACCTTAGTCAGTTGGAACTTCAAATGAAAACAATGGTTAGTTTCCTAAGAACACCACAAGCTCCCCAAACTACCCAAATCCACACCAGCTCATAGTTTCCCCTTTTTGTTAATTGAAACCACAATGTAGCTTGTAAATCACCCTAAGCAAATCCCCAAACTAACATGCAACCAGAAAATTCCCACAAGCAAGCTCTTCAACCTCATGCATTTCAAAATTGGCTTGAAGATGAAGAAGAAATTAAGTTGAACAACTGAACTATTGTGTTTATATCTCCTACACTGTGGTGAGGTTGAAAGGAGAAGGAGACATTTCAAAGGAAGATTTCAGTTGGTGCCATTGGGGGAAGGAGGGTTTCCATTGTTCTCTCTTAACTTTCCTCTTCTCACTCTCTCGAGTTTTTCAAACAAGTGTGGTATTAATTTAAGAAATAATAAGTTCTCTTTTTTTTTTTGTCAAGATAAGTTCTCTTTTGGTTTAAATAGTTATTACCCCCTGCAAATATACCCATTATCCAGTTACCCCCCTAAAAAAAAACATTTAAAACAAACCTTGCAAAATGTAATGTTATCCAGTTACCCCACTGCCGTTAAATTTTCTGTTAAAATATGTAAAATGTCACATATCCAGTTACCCCCCACTACGTGTCACCTTATTATTGGGCCTCTGTGACACGTGGCACTGACATGCCACGTCAGCTCCTATGTCACCACTGCCACATGTCACTGACATGTGCCACGTCAGCAGCCAATGGATGGCTGCCACGTGGCACTAGTTGTTACACTCAAAATTAAATATTTTTGTGGCCAATGGGTGTTGAACTCATGACCTCTTACTCACACACGCACCTCCTAACCACTGAACCACATTAGTATTTGTGATTATTATCTCACCTACAAATATATATTACATCATTGCTACTTAATTTAAAAAAAAAAATCATCTTCATCATCTCTTCCCAGAAACGCGAAACGCATGGAAGGATTGAAAAACCCAAAAACGCAAACTTCATCCCCATGGAAGGATCTGGAAAATTATTTTTGAATGAAGATCTGGAATAACGTTTGACGCTTGTTCATCAATCTCACATTGAAGCCTGTTCATCATCCTAAATCGATTAAAGCCTGTTCATTGAAGTTTCAAATTGATTTTTGGGAACGAAGATGGAAACGATTATGGAAACGAAGTTTCAAATCGATTTTTTGGATTGAAACTTCTCAGCAACATTGATGAAGATCCAAAAAGGAAAAAACGAGGATCCAAAAACGAAGCGGAAATACAGAAACAAAAAAACAAAATGTAAATCCAAAAACGAAAATCAGGAAAAACGAAAATCTGGAAGCGAAAAAAAGAAGATTTAAAAACGAAACGTAGATCCAGAAACGATAAAACCAAGATCCAAAATTGAAAATCTGGAAAAACGAAAATCTGGAAACGTAAGATTTGTTGAAGAAGACTGGTCCATTATTGAAGAAGATGATTCAATAGTGTTTTAATGAAAATCCAGATTTGTTGATGAAGATTCTGAAGATGCGTTTTTGAAGATGGAAGGTTGGGTTTCCAGATTTTTTTTAAAAAATTAAGTGGCAATGATGTAATATATATTAGTAGATGAGTTAATAATCACAAGTACTAATTTGGCTCAATGGTTAGGAGTTGTGGGTGTGAGTAAGGGGTCATGGGTTCAAGTCTCACTTTAGGCATTTTAAAGATTTATTTTGAATTAACAACACTGCCACGTGGCAGCCATCCATTGGTTGCTGACGTGGCACATGTCAGTGCCACGTGGCAGTGGTGACATAGATGCTGACGTGGCATGTCAGTGCCACGTGTCACAGAGACCCAATAATATGGTGACACGTGGCACTGACGTCAGGGGGGTAACTGGATAAAATTACATTTTACATTTTTTTAACAGAAAAGTTAACAGCAGGGGGTAACTGGATAACGTTACATTTTACAAGGTGTTTTTTAAACTTTTTTTTTTTGCAGGGGGGTAACTGGATAATGAGTATATTTGCAGGGGGGTAAAAACTATTTAAACCTTCTCTTTTTATATCTCAGCGGAAAGTGATTTTGGGCTGGGTTTCTCAAAAACATTTGGGCTTGGGTCGCCTTGGCCTTATGTTAAACGCACCACCTCCTTATTCTATTCTACACAACCCCATTTATTTATCAAAACAAACACACAAGCACTCAGTAATCTCACCTAATCAATCAAGAAATTAAATCACATGTAAAAGCATCTTAAATATCAAGCAACAATATCCAAAGTAAGTTTAGAATTACTTTGGGTATTACACTTATCTTATTTTATCCTCAATCTAATAGCCGTATTTTTGGGGTGTTATACCATACACGTGTAAGGTTGTCTCTTGATATTATGTAATTTTTGTAGTAGTTTATTTCTTTTTCTTCTTACAACATAATAATAATTTTTTTTGACCAAAACAACATAATAATAATAATAATAGTAATAATAATAATAATAATAATAATAATAGTTAAACATGTTAGAAGTAACTAGTATTTTTACAACATAATAATTATTATTACTATATTATTAAACACATAAATTATTCGGAAACTCAAATTCAAAATTCTCTAATACACTAAATTATTCAGAAAAAAACTATAGGGTATCTTAAGTAAACTAAT
The DNA here is from genome assembly GCA_039519185.1 of Astragalus membranaceus. Lineage (NCBI taxonomy): Eukaryota > Viridiplantae > Streptophyta > Magnoliopsida > Fabales > Fabaceae > Astragalus > Astragalus membranaceus. The sequence continues at coordinate 107,202,289 of CM076847.1, read as the reverse complement.
TAATGGATAAATATAAAAAATTATTAATCTAAAATATAAAACAATTGGGAGAACACTTGGTTTGTATATATACAACAACTTGCGTCACAATTAGAAAATAGGACGTCATTCTTGTTGATTCTATTAAAAAATTATTTATATAAACCTCAAGGGTTGGCCTAGTGGAGCCTGACATGATTTGTATCTACGAGGTTTTGGATTTAAATCCTCACTAGTCGTTTTCTGGCTTGGGTGTTTTTCCTACGGGGTTTTGGCGTAGAGAGGTTTTAGTGAGACCCGACCCCTTGTATATGTAAAGGCTGGGGTACCCCTAGTACTCCTTTTTATTAATATATAATTTGCTTTAAAAGAAAAAAAATCCCCACGGTGGAGAAAATGTAATTACATTTATAAGTGCTCAAAGAGCTCAAAAGTTTTTCCTACCTCGAACCGGGGTGTTATCTTCTCACCCTAAAATTTTAAACCAAAAAAAAATCATTTAAATATTTATATAAATAGGGCTGTCAAAAAATATTTACATTAGAAAGAAAAATATTGACATTGTAGTCATACTAATTGAATTACGAAATTTTGACCGGTCAGCATTATTGTATTATCATGAAATATTCTACATGACTTTTAAATAATAAATCACATAAAACATAATTTAAATGAATTACCCAATTATTAAAATATTAAATGAAATAAATAAAGATAAAAAATGGAAATAAAAGGTTAATACATCTCTCATAATCCATCCTCTTATAAATAAAAAAAATGCATACATTGTATATTAGCTAATTACATGGAAATATTGACTATTAAAAGAAAGAGAATTCGTGCTTATCCATTTATAACAAATTTCATTTCAAAGTTTACCATAAAAGTATTTATTATTTTTTTGACTCAAAATAAAATATTCATGGCTTAATATTATAAAAACACCATAACCTTAAGTTAAAAACTACGCATCTTCATATATTTCTTCCCTCTCCTCCTTCGCAACCTTCTCATCAAAAAATGGCTTCTTTTCCACCAAAATCAGATCCAGCTTTCCATGTAACCGTGACACAAGAAGAATTTAACTTGTTTCACAAAATTGATAGAGAACTCTTCACTCGTTTGGTGGTAGGACTTGATCGTGGCACTACAAAATCCACAAATGTAATGGCTTTCATATTATGGGTTGAAAACAAAATTATGAACAGAAACATTGTGCGAAATTTACTTAAGTGGCCCGATGTTATGTTAACTAAGCTTGCTGATGAGATTGAAATGGTCTTAGATTGCATTGAGAGTTCTACCTTCCCTTATGGATCATATGGTCAAAAAGTTGTTCCATTAATTCAAACCATCATGCATAACAATGTCACACTTCATTATTTTCATAACAATCGCGTAGAAATCATCAATGGTATCACAAAGTTTCTCAATGAAGTGTGTTTAAGAGCTTTCACTGATATAGTGCAACGAGTGCATTATGATAAAGCAGTGAAGGAACAGAACATGTACCTTGCTAATGTTTATGCTGGAATTCATGTCAATCCTTCAATGCAAGTGCAACCACAAGTTGTTTATTATGCTCCAGGTGTTGCACTTGTTCCTCAACAAGATTTAGTACCACAATGGAAAGCAGAAGATTCAAATGATCAGAACACTTACGATATTTTAGGACAAGGGACTCTCAATAATCAAGACCCTTATAATGCTTATGGTGTTTCTAGGCAAGTCAATATCAATGAAAATATAAGTAGCATTTTTGCCAACTTAGATTTGGATTGTGGTTTTATTGATCCTGATGCTGTTGCTGCTGCTGATGCTGGTTCTGCTGCTGTTGCTGTTCCTGTTAGTGATGATCAGAAAAAGGCGGCTATGGATGATAGGACAATATTTATGACATTTTCCAAAGGCTATCGTATTTCTGAGTTTGAAGTTAGAGACTTCTTCACAAGGTTCTTATTCCTTGCACTTTTTTATGCCAAAATTTCTTATTTATGTTTATAGTCATATATTCTATTTGATTCAATTGGTATGAATTATTATTACTGCATATGAAATGTTGTTTTGTGTTAAATTTGGTCACTCATTTTAGCAAACTTAACACTGTTGTTTAGAAAATATTAAGAATGGAGATATTTGTTCTTATTCTATTTATCTAATTAAGAGTTAGATAGTGTATTTTTAGTCCCTCACTAGTCTGATGCCAAGGAAAATCATTTATTTATTTATTTATTTATTTATTTGATATATATATATATATATATATATATATTTATAGAGAGAAAGACTAAAAGTCTATAAATATATTCATATAATAAACTGTCTAAATATATAGTGGGACTAAAACAATTAACCCTTGATTTGACTATAATAAAATATATACTTATTAACTATTCAATGTATCAAATTATTTTTATTTGTACTAAATGGTTTTATTTTTCGTAACAATTATAATTATTATGTAATAAAAAGGCTTTAAATTTTTGTCAAATAAAGGAATTTAATACGCATCCTTTATTAAAAAATGTTTTTAAGTTTTTATAATAACTAGTGTCTTGATCCGGGCATTGCACGGGATAAAAACTCTAGTTAATATAGAATTGTTGAGGTAAATTTTGCGAACTTGAGA